>CM046435.1:6996327-7132757 GCA_025506505.1 Flaveria sonorensis
GATTTGTATGATATCTAGTTTATATGATGATCTAGGTAGTACATGTGGTGGTGATGTGCTATATGTAATCAGTGGTATGTGATCATGTATGATATGCTGTTGTGTTAGTTTAAGAATTATCACCTATAATGTCACCAACGGGTCAACGGGTCAACTGGGTCAAATGGTCTTGTATTCTTAAACCTTGAGTTCCTTGGTTTGTAGAGCACTTAGGGTTTCGTGTTTTTTTGTGCACATGTACTTATGTACTCTTGTATCTAGGTGACCTTTGAAGGTTGTCTTTCCTTCTTTCTTTCAAGTTAAAACTCTAGTTAATTCTTGCGCATATCAGGTGAGTTCTTGCCCCACTCTTTTTACATAAATCTCTTTTGGGGGAGATGGCATACTGTTTACAAACGCTTTATTTATGAGTGTGTATATATTGATATGTGTGTTTACCCATGGAAAGTCCTCACACTTTCGGTTGTTAATATGACTAGCGGGGAAATTTGGGTAGTACTACTGGGTCTGACGAGCCCCACCTGTGCGACTCGAGGTCAAACGGGTGCAATTTTGTCCTATCACATATTCGTCACGACCTGGTAAGTCGTGACGGGAGGCAACAAACGTATCACAGTCAGCTTCAATCGCGAGATCATATGATTAATATTTTTATGTTAATAGACTAGCTATCTATTGCAATACACTACTTATGCTCTGAAAACCATTGATTGGTTTATATTTAACGCAAACTCTTGAAACTCACCAACCATGTGGGACTTGTTTAGTATGCTATTCTCAGGTTAAGGTTGCCAGTTGCCTAGGAGCACGCACGTCAGCATTGTGGAGATGTCTACATTTGCATTGTTTACAACTTGGGATTATTTTCTATACATTTGTGTTTGGGGCGCGTATGTTTTGCGCATTCTCTTACATATTACTTGTTTTGGGTTTTTCTGTTTTAAAACGCTTCCGCAGTATTTAAACGTTAACTCCGTTTTGTTTATTTATCATATAGAGTCGTTCTTGGTAACTAATGACTGAGATCCTGGTATGTCACGGCCTCGCGGTAAAACCCCGCTCGCGGATTTTGATGGTGTGACAGATTGGTATCAGAGCCAGGTTGGTATAGGGAACTAGGTTGCATACACACACTAGACTATAACCGCACAGTTGTTAGTTACTTATTGTTTACTCTCCTTACTGTATACTCATTGGAATACGCAACACGTACTTCGCAGCATGGCATCGTCATCCAGGAATTTAGGCAAGAGACCTGCACGATCTGAATCACCTCTACTCTCCCGTACCTGATAGGGGATCTAACTGGCCAACATCCTTATCCTCGCGGCGAGATAGACTGGGATCAGCCTTTCGTACCTCCTGAGCTCGATCCTCACGTAACTAGGATTTCTACCCCACTTACATTAACGTATGCTTATAGAGAACGCGTACCACCAGTAGCACCTACACGACTAGGACTAGGTCATCAAACCGCCTCTACTTTGCCTACACTTCCTACCTTGAGCATCCCTCTGGAGCAGGCATTTGCAGCCTGGTAGCCACACTGGACACAGAGCGACAGCGGATTAGAGGACTCACTGACGAGAACTCTGCGATACGATCTGAGATGCGTCAGCAGCGTTACCAGGTAGATTACGCTTCTGGAGCGACTTTCGATGGCCATTGGTGGACATCATACTGGCAGGTTAACGTGTAGACTTAGTGAGCGCATGGATGCACAGGATCACCATAACAGGAGATTGATAATAGGTTCTTGGTTTAGAGGCACAGCTAGCAGCACTTCAGATTGCTGAAGCTCTTGCACCTTTGGTGGACTCTGATGAGGAAGACCCAGAAGAGAACCCGAGGAAGCCCCCGAAGAAGAACCAGTAGAGATGGATGAGGACAGTGACGGATCTGACGTACTGGACTGATCCTACTTTTAAATGACTTAGATATGTAGTGTTCCTTTTCTTGAAACCTATGTGGGAAGGGTTGTTTCCACCCAACTGACAAACTTAAATTTTGACATTGATGGAATATTTTGTGACTCAATTACAATTTATTTATCGTGATTATTATTTCTGGTATAAACGTTGTGTGGTTGTGGTAAATTCGTATTTCTTATTGTTTACTGTACTTTGATGAGATTAATGTGTTGGATGTTACTCATTATTGTAATGGTGAATTTTAAAGTGAAATATGGACGCACGTGGAGAGGACGTGGGCGTGGTCGTGGACGTGGCGCCGGAGGCCGTGGAGCCGGAGCCATAAAATGACGCCTGCGGAATTGGCGGCATTGATTAATGAACACGTTCAGGCGGCAGTGGCTGCTGCACCCAACCTGGACAACCAGCAGGTAAATGATAGCAAGAGGTTAAACTGATTATCCTAGTTATTTGTCTAGGATATCTGACTAATGTTGGGATTGTCAAAAAAGGACCACCACCATGTACCTACAAGTCCTTCATGGACTGTAAACCTCATACCTACAGCGGGACGGAAGGGGCTGTAGGGCTTGTAAGGTGGTTTGAGAAGACAGAGTCGGTTTTTGCGAAATGCAAATGCCCGCCTGCTGATCAGGTGAAGTATGCCACAGGGACGTTGGAGGCGCAGCACTCTCTTGGTGGAATGCCCAGGTACAAATGTTGGGTCAAGCCATGGCAATGAATACCTTGGGATGAATTCAAAGAAATCATGACTGAAGAATATTGCCCCGGAATGAAGTGCAGAAACTGGAGATTGAGTTCTGGCAACTCAAATGCAAGGCTCAGAAATTGAAGCCTACACGACTCGTACTCATGAGTTAGCCACTTTATGTCCAGGGATGGTGAATGAATGCACAAGAGGGTGGAGCATTATATACGGGGTTGGTGCCTGAAATTCAAAGTATGGTAACAGCTTCTAAACCCCACTACCATACAACAAGCAATCGAAAGCCCACAGGCTGATGACAGGCAGTTGAGCAAGGTCGGTTTACTAAACGGGGTGCGGTGGCAAGCTTGCCCGACCAGAAACGCAAGTGGGATGGTTCAAGCAACAAGGATCGTCATCCAGCAGCCAATCTCAACCTCAACAACAGCAGCAAAGTCAGCACAGCAACGGAAGTTTGATAACAACCGAAGCTTCAACCAGGCGCACTCAAATCAAGGACCCGGGGGTATGGTGGAAGACTGCCGAAGTGCAACCGGTGTAACTACCACCATGTGGGTCGGTGTGATAACTTCAAGTGTCAACGTTGTGGGAAGATTGGTCATGCAGCCAAGACTGTCGGGGTGAACTGATGAGAAAGCCCTCAACAATCACAAGAAACTCCGAAAGGTGTTTTGAGTGCGGGAAAGAAGGCCATTACAAACGCAACTGTCCCCAGCTTAGAGGATGGTAATGGTAACAACAACAATGGGAACAACAACAATAATAACAATGGCAACAACAATAACAACACAATGGTAATGGCAACAACAATGGAGGCAATAAAACAGGAGCCAAAGGAAGAGCCTTCGTCATTGGCTCAGGTGAGGCTCTAAACGACCCTACAACAGTAATGGTAAATTTTCGGTTAATGGTTGTTTTGCTACTGTATATTCGATACGGAGCCGGAGCGATAGAAGTTTCGTGTCCACTAGGTTCTGTAGTCTTTTAAGTGATATGCCCTCAGCCTTAGAATCTAAATACACCGTGGAGTTAGCTAACGGCCACAGATTCACGTAAGCATATTCTTAGAGACTGCAAGATAGAGCTTGCTGGTCATACATTCACTATAGATCTCATGCCTGTTACACTAGGAGCTTTGATGTGGTAGTAGGCATGGATTGGCTTTCCAAAACAAGCGGAAGTCATATGCCCGAGAAGAAGATCATACGGATTCCATTGGTGAAGAAGTCCTTACGGTCAGAGGTGATAGGAGTGGTGCGGTGATAGGCATCATCTCGTTTATGAAGGCACAAAAGTTGTTACGAAAGGGTCGACTGGCCATATGGCACTAGTCACGGATAAACAGACTGAGGAAAAGAAGATAGAGGATATATTCCCGTAGTTCGTGAGTTTTCTGAGGTGTTTCCGGAAGATCTGCCTGGATTACCGCCTCATCGTCAAGTTGAATTCCAGATTGAGTTGACTCCAGGAGCCGCTCCAATTGCGAGAGCACCGTACCGGTTAGCTCCGAACGAACTGCAGGAATTATCCGCCAACTACAAGAGTTGTGGATAAAGGGTTCATCCGACCGAGTTCGTCGCCTGGGGAGCGCCAGTTCTATTTGTGAAGAAGAAGGATGGTACATTTAGAATGTGTATCGACTATAGGGAACTGAACAAGTTACTATCAAGAATAGATATCCCTTACCTCGTATCGATGATTTGTTTGATCAACTGCAAGGATCAAGCTATTACTCCAAGATTGATCTGAGGTCTGGGTATCATCAGCTGAGAGTTCGAGAAGAGGACATCTCGAAGACTGCTTTCCGTACACGATATGGTCACTATGATTTTTGGTCATGCCATTTGGGTTGACGAATGCACCAGCAGTATTCATGGACCTCATGAATCGCGTGTGCAAACTATCTGATCAGTTTGTTATCGTCTTTATTGATGACATACTGATATACTCAAAGACCGAGGAAGAACATGAGAAGCACTTACGTTGAATCTGGAATTACTTAGAAGGAACAACTGTATGCAAAGTTTTCTAAGTGTGATTTCTGGATACGTGAGGTACAATTTCTGGTCATATTGTCAACGAGAAGGGAATACATGTTGATCCTGCTAAGATTGAAGCGATAAAGAATTGGTCTGTTCCTAAGACACCGAGTGAGATACGACAATTCCTTGGATTAGCGGGAATTATCGACGATTCATGAAGGATTCTCTAAGATTGCACAACCTCTCACAGCTTTGACTCACAAAGGAACGACGTACAATGGGGTGAGAGTCAGGATCTGCTTTTCAGATGCTGAAACATAAATTGTGTAGCGCACCAATATTAGCGTTACCGGATGGTAGTGATGATTTCGTAGTCTTTGTGACGCTTCTATTCAAGGACTTGGATGCGTCCTGATGCAGCGGATAAAGTGATAGCATACGCCTCTAGACAGTTTGAAGTTCATGAGAAGAACTATACCACCCATGATTTGGAACTGGGTGCGGTAGTGTTTGCCTTGAAGATCTGGAGACATTACTTGTACGTACCAAATGCACCATTACACCGATCACAAGAGTCTTCAGCATATCTTTGAGCAAAAGAGTTGAATATGAGCCAAAGACGCTGGGTGGAATTGTTAAACGACTATGATTGTGCTATTAAATACCACCCGGGGAAGGCAAATGTAGTGTGCTGATGCGCTTGAGTAGAAAAGAGACTGCTAAGCCTCGACGAGTGCGAGCTCTGCAACTAACGATTAGTACGCAATACCCGAACAAATCCGTGATGCTCAAATGAAGCTCTGAAAGTAGAAATATGAGTTTAGAAGGGTAAGAGGAATGGAAAAACAATAGGAAGAAAGCGGAGGATTCGTTATTTCATGGATAGACTATGGGTACCTCTCCATGGAGATCTGAGAGACTTGGTGATGAGTGAGGCTCACAAGTCCAAGTATTCTATACATCCTGGATCTGACAAGATGTACCACGATTTGAAGGCGCACTATTGGTGGCCTAACATGAAAGCAGATGTAGCTTATGTGAGCAAGTGTCTGACCTGCTCAAAGGTAAAAGTGGAGTATCAGAAACCATCTGGATTATTACAACAACCCGAGATCCCTATGTGGAAGTGGGATCAATATCAATGGATTTTATTACTAAGTTACCTCGTACTTCTACGGGTTGTGATACAATATGGGTTATCGTGGATCGATTAAAAAATCTGCTCATTTCCTAGCGATAAGGAAACAGATAAGATAGAGAAGTTAACCGACTTTATCTGAAGGAGATCGTTTCGAGGCATGGAGTACCAATCTCAATATTTCTGATCGCGATTCTCGTTTCACATCACACTTCTGGCAGTCGTTGCAGAAAGCTTTAGGTACACGATTGGATATGAGTACTGCTTATCATCCACAGACTGATGGTCAAAGCGAGCGTACTATACAGACTTTGGAGGACATTTACGTGCTTGTGTGATTGACTTCGGGAATAACTGGGAAGTTCACCTACCATTGGTGGAATTTTCTTACAACAACAGTTATCACATAGTATAAAGGCAGCACCTTTTGAAGCTTTGTATGGGAGAAAGTGTAGATCACCAGTTTGCTGGGCTGAAATTGGTGATAGTCATTAACGGGTCCTGAGTTAGTACACGAGACAACTGAGAAGATTGTTCAGATAAGAAACCGCATGGCGCAGCGCGAGACAGACAGAAAAGCTATGCTGACAAACGACGAAAACCTTTGGAATTTCACAGGGTGACAAAGTTTTATTGAAAGTCTCACCATGGAAGGCGTAGTTCGGTTTGCGTAGTTCGGTTTGGTAACGAGGAAAGCTAAATCCGAGATACGTTGGACCATTTGAGATAGTGGAAAGAATTGGTCCATGGCTTATCGACTAGCCTTACCTGATTCATTGAGTGGAATCCATGATGTATTCCATGTTTCAAACCTAAAGAAATGTTCGGGAGATGAAACGATGGTCGTACCACTGGAAGAAGTTCAAGTAGATGAACAATTACGTTTCATTGAGGAACCTGTCGAAGTGATGGATCGTGAGGTGAAAACGCTTAAGCAAAGCAAGATACCCATCGTCAAAGTTCGTTGGAACTCGAGACGTGGACCCAGAATTCACGGAACGTGAAGACCAATGAAGCTTAAGTATCCTCAGCTATTCGAAGATACGATGCCAGCCGCGAAGGTACTGATTAAATTTCGGGACGAAATTTCTTTCAACATGGGGATGTGACAACTCATCCAAACTCACACGATTTCGATTTCCTTGTGCCAATGCAGTAGACCAGATGGAACCTCACCATGTAACGCAATTTCGGGACGAAATTCTTTCAACATGGGGATAATGTGACATCCGGTAATTTTCCGTTACCAAACTCCGTTAGTTTCCGTTAAGTCTTGCATACACGTGTTGGGAGCACACACTGTTGTCGTTGAACGTTGGTGACTTAACAATAATCAGTAATGTTAAATTGATGATAAGTAGGTTAACAATGTGATTATTAAGTTATGTTTATGTTTTGAATGTTAACTGTATGTTATCGCGTAACGTGAAAACGTGCATATTTATTCGTGTGTTTTTGTGATAAATGGGAATTATGCATGATTGTTATTGTGATTAATAATAATTGTGGTTTAGTAGTTAAAAACTATTTAAAATCTATTCAAAAGCTTAATTTTATAAAATACAAAAGGCAAGGGTTAAGGGTATTTATGCAAAATTGAATTAATAAACCAAAAAACTCCAACCCTAATCCACCCTCGGCCGCGATCGACCTCCCCACACCCACAAACCTGCGATTTCAGCCCAAGAACAAGCAATCACATTCGAATTTGATCGATTTCAAGGCATACAACAAGTTAGAATCATCAATTGCAAGCCATTCACGTTTAAAAAGTTAGATTTTTGCATGTTTTTGATGGTTTTTCATGGTGGCCGAACCCAGTTCGAAAATCTGCAATTGGAGTTAATTCTTGTTCGTTTGGTGATGTTATGATGTTAGTTAGGTTGTGTTGATGCTAGTTAACTTGTTTATGCAAGAAAGTTTGGATTTTGATTGTTTGTTCATAGGGTTTCTTGGCCGTGAGTTTGAGGCAATTTTGGATCAAATTGGATGTTGAATAATGGTTGTTTTGTTGTGATTATGTTAGTTGTATTGTATATATATTAGTTAACGTCGATTTTACAAGAAGCCATGATTTGGGTGCATTGTTCATAGGTTACTAATAATAGTAACTTTATTTTGCATGAATTGGTGATTGGATGATGTGTGAATGTTATGGATGTGTTTGTGATGATGATTAATGCTAGATGGTTGATATGAATGTTAGGAATTCAAGAATGCATGTTGTAGTTCATACCTTACTAAAGATAGTAACTTTTGGGTATGAAAGTTGATGAATCATGATGATTAGGTGTTGTTGATCATGTTTAGATGTTGTCATGGACTTGAAATAGTATATAATTGATGAATTCATGAATGTTGTGTGAGTTTGATGAATTTGGGATGAACTTTCCCAAAAGGGAAACTTTAATTGTGCAAATCCTTGAATTGGATGATTTGAGCATGTTTGGGATATTAGGATCATGCTAGTGTGTTCATGGATGGGTTCTAAGGTGACTAAATGTGTTGTTTATGTTGTATGAATGTTGATTTGGGTTGTTATCTGTTTTGGCCTGTTGTGATTTGCATGATTTGTATGATATCTAGTTATATGATGATCTAGGTAGTACATGTGGTGGTGATGTGCTATATGTATCAAGTGGTATGTTGATCATGTATGATATGCTGTTGTGTTAGTTTAATGAATTATCACCTATAATGTCACCAACGGGTCCAACGGTTCAACTGGGTCAAATGTGTCTTGTATTCTTAAACCTTGAGTTCCTTGGTTTGTAGAGCACTTAGGGTTTCGTGTTGTTTTTGTGCACATGTACTTATGTACTCTTGTATTCTAGGTGACCTTTGAAGGTTGTCTTTCCTTCTTTCTTTCAAGTTAAACTCTAAGTTAATTCTTGCGCATATCAGGTGAGTTCTTGCCCCACTCTTTTACATAAATCTCTTTTGGGGGAGATGGCATACTGTTTACAAACGCTTTATTTATGAGTGTGTATAATATTGATATAGTGTTGTTTACCATGGAAAGTCCTCACACTTTCGGATTGTTAATATTGACTAGCGGGGAAATTTGGGTAGTACTACTGGGTCTGACGAGCCCCACCTGTGCGACTCGAGGTCAAACGGGTGCAATTTTGTCCTATCACATATTCGTCACGACCTGGTAAGTCGTGACGGGAGGCAACAAACGTATCACAGTCAGCTTCAATCGCGAGATCACTATGATTAATATTTTTATGTTAATAGACTAGCTATCTATTGCAATACACTACTTATGCTCTGAAAACCATTGATTGGTTTATATTTTAACGCAAACTCTTGAACTCACCAACCATGTGTTGACTTGTTTAGTATGCTATTCTCAGGTTAAGGTTGCCAGTTGCCTAGGAGCACGCACGTCAGCATTGTTGAGTTGTCTACATTTGCATTGTTTACAAATTGGGATTATTTTCATTTTATACATTTGTGTTTGGGGCGCGTATGTTTTGCGCATTCTCTTACATATTACTTGTTTGGGTTTTTCTGTTTTAAAACGCTTCCGCAGTATTTTAAACGTTAACTCCGGTTTTGTTTATTTATCATATAGAGTCGTTCTTGGTAACTAATGACTGAGATCCTGGTATGTCACTCGCCTCGCGTAAAACCCCGCTCGCGATTTTGAGGGTGTGACACATTAGGTCCTGAAAAGGTTACATTAGGCCTAATGCAACCTTTTATCTAGGGTTGCATTAGATGAAGTTGCATTAGACCTAATGCAACTTTTTGTTAGATAATGCAACCTTTTCTACAAAGTTGCATTTACTACTCAAATGCAACTTTTTTAAAATGCAACTGTTTTTACAAGCTAATGCAACTTTTTTTTAACTTTTGAATGCAACATGTCTAACTCACAAATGCAACCTTTGCCGCCTCAAATGCAACGTTTGCTATGCTATAATGCAACCTTTGTTACATTCTAATGCAACTATTATTATATTTTTAGTATAAAAAGGAACCTTTATTTACATCAAATGCAACATTTTTTAGGAATTTAGCTACAATAAATGCAACCTTATTTACAAACAAATACAACTTTACAGCTTGTTATTTGAAATATGAAATTTTCTATTAATATGCAATGGTATATCAATTGCACCAACATGATAATAACATAAATATAATATATATTCATATATAGTAACTTAGATATGTCTAATCTCAAAATAACAACATAATCAAACCAAGTTTGTCAATTACAATTATAAGAAGTAACAAACACCTTCTACTCATCTCTAAGATCTTGAAGTGTTCTAGTAGGTAGTTTTTCCATAATATCCCGCATTGTAGCTTCAAAGTTCGCTCGTTGGCTGTCAAAATCTTTTCGCATACCTTCTATCTCAGCTTTTTTCCTTTGATGGTCCTCTTCAATTTCTTTTCGCATTTCAAGCAACTGTGTTTTTTCAACTTCAAGGCTCGCTTTAAATGATTCCATAAACCTCCCCGGGATCATATATTGTTCCTCACCACCATCCATTTTTTTAACATTTTCTTAGTAACACCTTTGCCATAAAGTCGAAGGTAGCCATCATGTTCCTTATTCATTACAACCGTAAAAGGATCGACCAAAACACTTCCATTTTCTGGTGGTTTGTAGTTCTTCATTTGTTCCTTCAAATACAAGAGAAAATATTATAATAATACAACAATCAATAAGCCAAGCAAATAATATAAAAAGATGTAGTGAACACATCATACATCTTGAATCTTATTTATTTGAATCTAATTAAGAAGCATTGCCAAATAAATTCTGAAATCTTGATAAATAAATTACTCTCACTAGCATACAAAATGATACCCACAATGGCATACAGATGATGTGTAGTTGAAAAAATGATATGATAGCATTTATACATTACATTTCATTATCTATTTATATGTTTTTTTTGCTAGCATGAACAATGAAGTCTAGTTCAGTTTGAAAGAAGTTCAACAAAACCACAAGTATTTCCCATTGAGCTTTAATTACTTCTCAATGAAATAAAGATCCAAACGTTATGAAAAAAACCCCTTAAATAAAGTCAAACCCACTTAAATTGACTCCAAGATTGGCAATACAAGATCACAAGTTTACTTCTCGAGAAACCTTTTTGCAACAACCCACCTTAATGAAAATAATCACATCAAGAACCGCAATTTATAAGAACTTTACAGATTTGATTCAAAACAATATGAAACTAAAATAGGTTCTAAAACCGCAGCAAAACAACATGAAACCAACATTAAAATATAGCATGAAACTAGCACCAAACACATGAAATTAGCAGCCTAATAACAGTCTCCAAACAACAACAAATTAGCATGAAAACATCAATAAAATGACATTAAAATAGTAACAAAACATGAAACTAGCAGCGAAACAACAGCAGAATAATAGTCTTCAAAACAACACCAAACAACATAAAAATAGCAGTGAAATAACAGCAATAAACTAGCATGAAAAAACCTTGAAACTAATATAAAATCAGCATATAACAGCAGCAAAAACAGCATGAAACAACACAAAAATGTAGCAAAACAAAATAATTTAGGCATTTGGTGGATCAATTTAAGGTATTTTTCTCTATCCGTATTAGAACAACATATAGGGTTCTATTTTGTGACTTCTTTTGAAACACTAGAAGGATGCTAGGATGAATACCTTCAGTCCAACTCATTTGATTTTATTAAACACATACAGGATATTTCATAGAAAATTCTCAAAAGAAAAACTAGAAAGAACTTACAATTTTTTTTGCAGTGTCATCATATGTATCAAGATACGCACGTCCTTCGGTCCTTTTACGTGTACGTTCAAACATTTGTGTTAAAGTAGGCAATTCATTGTTTGGGTCATCATTTTTCTACATTCATTATAACATACATAAATAGATAAAATTAGCATTTTGAACCGTACGAAAACACAAATCATGAGCAAAAACATAAATCTTACCATCTCTTCACGAATCCTAGCAAAGCTTTTTGGACCGGCTGTATGCATATTTTTTTGTGACATGCGTATTTCCTTAGCCCTCAAACAACGCTTCTAAATACACATTAAAATAAATGATTAAAATAATAAGAAACTTTAAATAGAAAATACTACAAATAAATACATCGTCAAGAAAATACCGTCACATCTTTATTATTCCATAACCTCAACAACTGTGAAAAATCATCTTGTGGAATATTTTTAGGTCGGTTCTTCCATCTTGTTTTGTTGTCCTTATGTTGATAGAAGTATTTTTTCTTAAACCGACATTTATGCACCTTATACAACTGTCCAATACTCTTTAAAACCCAAGTTTTAGCGGCATGAGGCACATCGTATTTTTCCTTTAAAAAAGTTAGAATTTAGTTAAAAATGACATATAACAAATAAAAAAAGCAAAACTACTTATAACCTTATCAAGACATATTCTCATATTTTATCTTTATGTGGCACCTTCTTCCATGAAGTATGGATTAATGGTGCATAAGAATGGTTACGAGCGATTGTACCCAAAAATCGAGAGAATTCTCCAACTACGTCCTTCTCATTTGTTACCGGTCCCACAGGTTATCCAAACTCATTACATATAATGATCTTTCGCTCGTCGACTTTTCGTGTGTGCACAACATGCATCATCGTTGGTCCTCTTTTATTTATTTTAGATTCTGAACTCAAGTATACATTAATATATAAACATATATAACTAGTAACAAGCTGAAAACATGGTATAAGTAGTTAAACCAAACCTATTTCTTCTTCTAATTCAGAACAACGTGATTGATCTTGAACTAGTGTATCGTCCTCGCATTCTAGATCATTTTGGCTATCATCCCTTTGTATCTCATCATCATTGTTTGCAGATGCAAAAAGGTCCACGTCCTCATATTCATCATCTTGGTCAACGTAATCTTGTAAATACAAGTATAAAACACTATCAATAAATATAAATTACAAAAAAAAATACAACAAAAAATGTTCTAGTTTAATCACTAAACATAAGTACCTTGATTTCTCACTATATACCCTTCATTCCCATCATCCTCCAAACATGTTGGTTCCATGTCTACCTCATTAACATCTAAAAGAATATATATAAGTAAATTAATATTTCAATTAAGTAGTTGTATGACTAACTATGTATAACTCCTTAAATAAATGAACTTTAATATTATGAAAACGATACCATGAAATATGTCATCATCCTCATCAACAAGAAGCAAACCCTTCTTTGATCCGCGTTTAGTATAAGTAGGCTTTGTCAAATTTTGTTTGAATACCTTTGTTTGCCTTGTCCCTTTGTTACTTGAAATTAATTCACCCATGGTAATTGTTGATTTAAAAGGATTCTCTTTTGTTATCCCTGAATCCGAGACCTTTGAAGCGATCACTCGACATTTCTTTGCTAAGTTAACAATTTTGTTCATGGACATTGGTGCTACATATTGTTGACGATGTTGCTATAACAAATATAATTTCCGTTAGAGCATAAATATATAAAAATAAAATAATAGATAACCTTATTACTTTTTTGGCTACTTCAACACGCCGAGCAACCTCTAGATAATCTTCGCCACTATCCTCGTCCATTTCATGAATATAGTTTATATCACTTGCTTTGGAATTTGTTGTGTTCACCTTCTTTTTCTTTGTTTTTTTACTTTCTACCAAACTTGTCAATGACTTTGCAATATTTTTAATTCCCGAAACACGTAGTCTTTCTTGGTTTTCTTGAACCCTCAATAGTTTATTTTTTTCATAATCATTTAGTTGTCCTTTGTTTGCCATTATACCTGTTAAACGTACAATTGAGCAGTTTATCAACAGAATAGAGTAAATGATAGCCACAATAACAATAAAAATGTTCAACACCAATCTCTACAATTACGAATAGCAATGAACGAGTAGTGTAATTGCGATCCCATACCTATAGGGTATATGTTAACCCATTTCTAAAACATTAAAACAATACACACGTAGGCATTATAGTATGTATCTATAAATATGAAATTGGGAATAATTGCATGTTGTAATAAATAACTGTTCTGCACACTACAAATGACAACACTTATAAACCAAAGTTATATGTAAACACAAATAAGTACACATACATATGACAACTAAATCTACAAGAGTCATTGTAACACTAAACAAAAATCAAATTAGTCATTTCAAAACAAACCAACTCATTGCAACATTAATCAAGAACAAAATTCAGAAGTCAAAATCAAGCACCAAACAACAGCATCTAAGTCTACAGAAAGAACCACAAATGACAGCAACTACATTTACAACAATCACCGGATCACAGCAACTAAATTCTCAAAACGAGTTATCAAACCAACGCAACTAAATTAACAATTTCAGCCACCAAATCGTCAATCTATTGCAGCACAGATCAACTATTTCATTCCACCAATAAAGAAGAAATCAACAAAAGAAAGTGATAAATTTTACCGATGCAAATTCAGTTTGGTACTTGATTATAGATTAGGGCTTGATAATAAATAAGCAAGATTACCTGAATATGATCAACTTATTTCATCGAGATTACGAAAGTTCAGAAACAGATGACTTTCATATGACGTAGATGAGGCGAATCAATCTTCATTTTTATCTAAGAGTAAAGCAAAACAAAATAAACCCCATCGTGTTAGTGATTACCAGTTGAAATTAATTGAACACTTTCGATGATTACCTGAAAATAGTCATTGAAGTCGATGATGAAGGTAGAATCGATACCAGATGCGTGAATACAAGGGAATGAATTTGGAAACTATCTGATTTGTGGAAAAAAGGGAGGGAACCGTAAATATTCTGGAAGGTTTTAGGAGGGAACAAGTATTTGTGGAAAATATATAATTTTCAGATTAATAACTAACATTTTCACAGGGTCTCATTTTTTCATGTATCTATTTTAAATTACTAACCTCTCCTCATCGGCGGATTCAGGGAGGGTCCAGAGGGTCAACGAACCCTCCGGTTGACCAAATATCTTGTTAAGCAAACTATTCGACTGATCAACTTTCTTGTAGCTTTGACCTTTTAAAGTTTCTCCCATAGAGTAGTTAGATTGAAGAAAGAAAAATGAAGTTATCATTATCGAAGTTGTCCGTTGCCATCGATGAAATCTTTGCAGTGAGGGTTGAGATAAAAAAGAAGAAGATAAACATTTTGGATACATATGAGAATTTTAAAGGGAAAAACAGCTGGATCTCACTACTAAAGCTTAGTTTTTAACTATTTTATATAATAAAATCTAAAATTAGTTACAGTCAAATAAAACATTACACAACCATTTCAAATATTCCCAAAACACTACTTGGTTAATTTGATTACAAATTAACAGTTTTGACTTTTTAAAGTCAATAAGACATTACACAACCATTTAATAACTTAATTACCAACATCTTCTTCTGCGTGCATCCAGTCCCATAATGTATCATCATCATCAGAATCATCACCATTCTCACTATCTACCACATCTATAGCAGTTAATTTCATACTTGCATCAACTATAATAGGAGGGATATCTTCTCTTGTCAAATTTGTCTCTTGCTCACTAGCAGGTACAAAAGAACCCAACTTATCTTCATTACTCTCACACCAATAGGAGCCACCATCAGCTTCATTATTTTCTTCATCGAAGTCATATACATCTCTTGGAACCGTATTGATAACATAATGCAAACATCTACTATAGGGTCTGGTACATAGAACACTTGTTTTACTTGGGAAGGCATGACAAAAGGATCATCTGAATAGCAAACTTTTTTAAAATTGACGCATGTTAAGCCATAATCATCTTTCTCAAGTTGGTACCACTCGCAATGAAACAATACAACTTTGACCAATAATCAAGTTCAATTATGTCCAAAATTCTACCATAGTAGTCAACATTCCCAACAGTTGGATTTTTCTCTCGAGAACTCGCAAAGCTAGGAGTTAAAGCTGTAATTGAAACACCGCTATTTTGAGTTTTACATTTAGCATCTCGTGATTTGGCGTGAAACCTATATCCATTGGCATAATACCCATAGTATCTCTTTGATGTAGGACTAGGACCCTTAGCGAGCCAAAAAATATGATCTGGAACATCATTATTTATTACTTTGTCTTTGAACCAAGTGGTGAAATCATGACTATGGTTTTGTGCTCGTGCCCATTGACTTTGTCTGGGTTGATTTTCAATATAAGCTTCATGCTCACTACATCATCATTTAAATAAATACTAACATATATTTTGAAGGAATAAAAGGCTATGAAATGCTTACTTGATATAGTCATTAACTTGTGCACAATCAGAATTGAATAAAGCATAACGATGTGCTTGTTCTTGTAAATTAACATCTAAATTGACATATGTGCCCTGTCTTCATTTTTTGCCTCCAAAAGGATGGCCACCATTCACGAATATTGGTTCGCCTGATATATTTTCTCCCTCCAAATCATCACTATCTTCTGCACCCATATTAAGTCTTGCATTTGCTACATACATATAACGTGAGCAAAAAGTCAAACATTCTTCAATCAAATACCCTTCTGCTATTGATCCCTCTGGTCGGCTCTTGTTTCGCACATATGACTTCAACTTGCACAAGTATCTCTCCATAAAAAAACATCCACCTATATTGAACAGGTCCTCCAAGCCTAACTTCATTTACTAAGTGTATAGGTAAATGCACCATTATGTCAAAAAAAGCCGGCAGGAATATTTTCTCAAATTCACACAGTATTTCTGTAATTTCTAATTGTAGTCGCTCAAGGTCCTCGGGCTTAATTACCTTGCTACATAAACTCCGAAAAATACACCCAGCCTAATCAAAGGGATAGCAACATGCTTTGGTAATGATTTTCTCACAGCAACCTGAAGCAAGTAATGTAAAAATACGTGAGCATCGTGACTCTTGTAACCTGAAAATTTATTTTCCGAAGGATGAACACAATGTGCAATATTAGACGCATGCCCGTAAGGTAATTTTGTTTCCTTCAAAACACGACAAAAGTTAACTTTCTCCTTTGAAGACATTGAAAAACATGCATTCTGGATGATAACATGTTGACCATCAGCAGAAAGTACTGGTTGAAGCCTTTCCTTAATGTTGAGTTCTAAAATGTCAAATCGGGCTTTTGGGTGATCTTTTGACTTCCCAATAATATCTAACAAAGTTCCTATCACATTATCACATATATTTTTTTCAATGTGCATCACGTCAAGATTATGTCGACATTTATTAAATTTCCAATACGGCAAATCAAAAAATATTGACCTTTTTCTTCCATGGGCAAGTGCTATCATTTTTCTTCTTTTGTGTCTTTCCAAATATATTTTTAAAATTAGACAGCTCACTCAAAGCTTTAACACCTGATAAGGGTTTTGGAGAAAGTCTCTTTTCCATCTTCCCATTGAAAGCACTTTTATTAAGTCGCCATGGGTGGTCAGCATCTAAAAATCTACGGTGATCCATATAGCATGTTTTCTTACTATGCTTCAAGTCAATTGAACTAGTTTCATGATTACAACATGGACATGCAAAATTTTCCTTTGTTTTCCACCCTGACAACATTGAGTAACCTGGAAAATCACTAATTGTCCATGTTAAAGCTGCATGCATTTTAAATGTCTCGTCTTTAGATTTATCATATGTCTCCAACCCATTAACCCACAAATCCTTAAGCTCATCAACTAAAGGTTGTAAATAAACATCTATGTTATTACCTGGAGATTCTGGTCCAGGTATTAACAAAGATAGCATAAAGTTTTCCTGTTTCAATGCCATCCATGGAGGCAAATTGTAGTTAACCAACACCACAGGCCAAGTGCTATGAGCAACGCTCATTGTTCCAAATGGATTAAATCCATCACTTGCCAACCCTAACCTCACATTTCTAGTTTCTTTTGCAAATTGAGGATATAAAGAATCAAATTCCTTCCAGCTTTGTCCATCTGCCGGATGTCGTAAATTTCCGTCTTTAGGACGTCCTTCATCATGCCATGTCATATGTTTAGCTGTTTCTGAACACATGAAAAGTCTTTGCAGCCTCGATTTTAAAGGAAAATGCCAAACAACTTTAGCCGGAACTTTTAAAGATTTTTTAGAATTTTCATTATGTTTGTTCTGTTGCTTCTCGTTCACTTGTTTCCACCTAGAGGTGTGGCAAATGTGGCACGCTTCATTATGTTCATACTCTTTCCAGTAAAGCATACAATCATTTGGACAAGCATGAATCTTCTTATAATTAAGCCCTAAATCTCTTATGATTTTTCTAGCTTGAGTAAAACTTGCTGGAAGTTTTGCCTCTGGAATCATTTCTTGTAGAATTCGTAGAAGATCATCAAATGCCACATTACTAATCCCATGAAGGGTCTTGTAATGAAGAAGTCTAACGATGAAAGATAGCTTTGAAAAACTTTTACACCCACCAGCTCATAGAACTTTTTGACGTTTTCATTTAAACCTCCTTGTATTGTATTTGTTTCATCTATAGTATCTCTAAATCTATCATGCAATAATTCATCAAAATCATCATGCATATCATCTTCATTATCATCTATGTCGATATTAAATCTTGTTTGCGAGGAAGTTTCTACATGAAAAACCCATACATAGTAGTCTTCTACAAATCCGTATCCTTTTAAATGATTAAATACTTCATCTCTTCGATGCCAATAACGATTCATACAACGTTTGCAAGGACAACATATTTGAGATCCTTTTGCCACCTTAGAAAATGAAGCATTAAGGAATTCAGTAACTCTGGCTTCAAACTCAGGTAATCGTCTAGGTATATACATCCAGTTTCTAGCATTCTCCATGTCACTAGTATCCTAAAGTTTATAGCAACAATGAGATTTAAAAACCGGTGCTCCATTCAAAATCATTAATATAGTCTATAAATAACAAACATTCACATTATACCTACACCAAAACACTATTAATAGGAGATTAACACATATGATAGAAACAATATAACAGTGAAAATTATATATTAGACCAGTTAGATGAACTCGAAACAAATTTTAATGAATATGGAAGTTATACCACCAGGGCTCTATGTGTTCTTAAATCAGTTATCTAAGTTAGGAAGGCATATCTACTACATACATAAAACTTGAACTATTTTTATAAGTTTGAACTATTGACTTGAGCAATCCCATATATGTTGAGGAAATTAAATCTTGGTGGCTTTAATTCGGACTTAAACAACAGAGGAGAATCTAAAAGTAAATGAAAGCTAGATTGCATCATTGGTTAATTAGTTTATTCAATTTGGTCTTGCGAGCCATTATCATAAACCTTTTCTATTTTGGTTCAAGTGAAATCCTATTGTTTCGTATGCCTTATACGAAACTTACATCTAGTTGTAGTTAATACAGTTTACAGCAACATATCCTTCAGAACTAATAACTAGCATACCAAAATTCAATATTTATTCTGAAATTTTTTATCAACACCATCAAACTATTCAACAAAAAATAATCAAACTCAGATTATAAATGGGTTAATTGAACCTGCGAGCCACTAAAACCGGGTCATCTTAAGTTGGGCGGGAAAATAAAGAATAGAGTTAATGTGGGAAAGACACGTGTCCCCCACTTGTAATTAATTATTAGGATAGATATAACAACATTAAACAAACTTGGATGATTCAGCAACAATAGCACACAACCTGTCGAGTTGATCGGAATTGTAGACTTGGATGATTTGGCTGGAATAGGCTGAACTGGTTCGATTCGGTTGACCAAGTTACACGTCTTGACTCTTAATGCGAATACAAAAAACCTGTAGGTCATTGATCAATGAGTTCCTAATCTTCTAAGTAGGATTAATCAGTGATTCTTTAAAGTTTAGAGATCGAAAAGAATAGCACACAACCTGTCGTTTCGATCGGAATTGTAGATCTGGATGATTCGGCCGGAATAGCTTGATCTATTTGATTCGATTCATCAAATTTTCATGACTTCGATTCTTACGCTGTGTTCCAGATCGATGAGCTGCTGCCTTTTATAACTAGGTTTATTTTGTGATTTTTTAAAGTTTAAAGATCTGAATCAGAGGATATTAAAATTAGTTATGAAATAAAGTCATAGAAATAACTTTTGGTTCAGTGTTTAAGTTGTAAGCTCGCATATCACCAGATGCAGGTTCGATTATAGGGAGAACAGTTTTTTCCAATAGAAATTATTATTAATTAAAATAACTTCAATATGAACCTAGTCATTTTTTACGACTTATTTTTTTAATCCAAGGCATCTATATAATTTGTACCATGCTATTGTAGTTATCTTAAAATAATAAATACTAAACTTTTTATATTATCTTGCAATTTACGTTTCGTTCCTGTGCATTATCATAATATTAGTTCCAAAATTTTGAAAAGTAGTTCTTAACCTTCTTTTTTCAAGTTTGATGTTAGTTTATTAATCATAACAAATTTTGTTTAAATATCAAATAACTAATAGAAGTTTTTAATATCTACAAATCAAACTTAAATATTTTTTTCAATACTCGTTGAATTCCTCAACCTAACATTTTTTTTCTGGTAAAATTTTTTCAATACTCGTTGAATTCTAAATCAATATTTGATGAACGATTTACCAAACAACTATCCAAATTGTATCGATCAATGAGAGCAAACAACACATAAATAATAAGAGATGATCAAACAATCAAAGTTTAGGTCTAAATAGATAAAACCAAGATAAATATAATTTTATCACTAACCCTACACACGGGAAATGATCACTGGTGAACTAGCCCCTCATACTCATAATCAGATCTTCTAATATTGACACGGTTGAACACGTTGTGTGAAGTACAGACAACCAAAAGGCTGCCCTTTCTTTCCTCTGCGCAAAACTTTGTCGAACCTGCCCCTTCAAACCTCCGACTTTTTCCTTTAATAGTGCGGGTGACTTTCTTTTCCTTTAATGGGCCTTTAGCCCTGTTACTCTTTCAAACGAAAACTTCTGATTTTAGGATTGGGTGAGTTTATTCTACAAAGTGTATTTTAACAAAAATACACTTTGTATTAATTTGAACTACTTTCTTTAGGATTTTAGTAGTGTGCCACATGTGATCTCTTTTTAAACTTTGTATTTCTAATCTTAATATTAAATTTCTTTAGCTGAAGCCTCCTTCCACGTTGACAATTTGAAGTCATGAACCTGCATGCGACCTACACCGCACTAACATACAAAAATCACAATTCACATTAATGAATCTTTATAATATTTTTATTTTAGTTGACAAACTATATTTAAGAAATTATATTAAAGAATCTAGTAAGTTAAATTAACTTTCAGAAGTTACATAATAGATAAAATCAATTTAAAGTTTCACTCATATGCATCCTAAAGTTAAATTAAAATTACATCATTTTAACTCGTAGCTTTTTGATATCTTCAAACTTTAAATATGAACAAATTAGGTATTAATTAATGGTTAGAAGTAGATAATTAGATATCATTAGCACGTGTAAACCAACCATCCATCACAACCGTTTAAAATAAGTTTCCTAGTTAACTTTTAACAACGTACCATTTTCAAAAAGAGTTGTATATATATATATCGCTTTCATAATTAATGCAACCATGTCAAAAGTTACATATATAAATACAATTTGCAACCTTCTAAGAAAAAATGCTGTAATCTTTACTATAATTTGCAACTTTTTAATAAAAAGGTTGCAAATTTAATATTTTTTGCAACCTTTTATGAAAAACGTTGCATTAAATATTCAAATGCAACCTTTGTGTTTAGCGAAGTTACATTAGAGTCAAATGCAACTTATTTAAAAAAGTTACTTTTAAAAAGTTGCATTAGGCTTATTTTCTACTGTGGATAATAAGTTGTCGGCTGTGGAAGTCAAATAGCATGTCCGCTGTGAACACTTGTGTGTTTGCTTGTATGTTGTCCGCTGTGGAATGTTCATCCACTGTGGATGAACATCCGCTGTGAACACTTGTGTGTGTTTGCTTTGTATGTTGTCCGCTGTGGAAATGTTCATCAGCTATGGACTTAGGCATCCGTTGTGTGTGTTGTTCATCCGTTGTGGGCACTTGGACTTGATCTTCATCCGCTGCATCTTCTTGTACATCCACTGTGGGCAGTTATTCATCCGCTGCCGACACTTGGTCAAAATTTCTTTTATCTACAATTCTGAAAAAGAAATTTAAACAAATATTAGTGTTTGTTATGAATGACAATGATGCTAATGTGTTAGAAAATGATTGTTTGAATATTAGAACACATTATGTTTGATATATGTCTGATATGTCAAGCATCATACTTTTATGCATTAATTCTTAATGCACTTGTTGAGTCCAACACATCACCTGATGCCTAAACTTAAACTTTAATGGGACCAAAAGCAATAATGGATGCCTATACGGTGAAATAATAGGACCAGGTAAATACATATCTACGTTTAATTATATATCACACTATGCCATAAATACATACATGCTTTTTGTACATATTTTCTATGTTCTATGTGCCCTATGTATGTGATTTTTAGATGTAAGATATGGACACGATGCCATGCATGGTAGGGAATATTTAAAAAGTAGCTAATCATAATTGGCCACTATAATTAGGTACTTACTATACTCATCATGATTTGAATAAATAGCTTGAATAACAATGTTGTTTTGTAGAATGGCTAGTAGAAAGGGTGCGAAGGGTGGTTTACATAGTGGTTGTGGCACTAGTCTATTGGTGACTAGGCGTAGAACTAGGGCGTCTACTCAAGAAAACCCCGAGACCAGAAATGATAGAAGCAATAGGGAAACGAGATTTACTCTGGAATCCACTGTTCATGAAGCGATAGCCAACGAGGTCTATTAGGTTCTCCATGTTACAATGCCCTTTATTCTAGCCGAGGCATTCAAGAATGTAGTTAAGGAGAAGGTTGGTGGGTCAAAGGACAAGTTAAGTGAAGGAAGCAAGGATGATCAGCCTGATGATGTTGCTAACTTGGAGATCAATGATGAAGATGAATCTGACAAAAAGCCTTCTAAGGGTTGCACTTACTGAACTTTCAAGGAATATAACCCTAGATCATTAGACGAGAGAAAGGATGCAATTGCCACTTATAAGTAGATTTCCGTGATAGAAGCTGTTATTGATATCAGCGAGTGCCGAGATGATAAGGCCGTCAAGTTCGCGGGTCTCTCATTTGTATCGGAGGCACTCTATTGATGGAGAAAAGTGAAGTTAATAAAGAAGAATATGAAGAAGATGGTTTGTGAGGATCTAAAGAAGTTAGCTATCAAGATATTCTGCCCGCATAATAAGATTAATAATTTTAGGATTGAAGGTCAGTGGTATGAATCATCATGAATATATTGCCAAGTTCATTGAGTTGGCCCAACTTGTGCCACATCTAGCTGGTACTGAAGAGAGAAAGATCAAGTGCTACATACACGGATTAACACAAATTGTTTGAATTTGTGCCATATTTGAAAGCCGTTAGACCCCTAACTTTTGAATATGTAATGGAACTAGCGGGGACTGTTTTTGAGGATGTGATAGAGGAAGAGACTATGGTCAGTAAACCAAAATTGAAATGAGCTGGAGCACCAAAGAAGTTTAAGAAATTAAGATTACATCATCAAAAAAAGAGGATAAAGGTTAAGGAAGGGAGGTATGGAGGAAGTGTAATCGCCCACACTTTAGGGAGTGGAAAATATGTACTAACTTGTGTTTTTGGTGTGGACAATCAAGGCATTACTCTTGGACCAAGGTTCTATAATTTTGGGGATTTTAGTCATGAAGGAAGTGTGTGTAAAAAGTGGAAAACAAGGAGTGCTGGCTCAAGCAAAGGAAATGACAGGGATAAAATTTAAGAAACCCAAGACCAAGAAAAGATCTTAAACCATGACTTATAAAGAAACAAAGACTGATCCTGTTGTCTCGGGTATGTTTACGATCAATAATGTACTTGCTACTGTGCTATTTGACTTTGGTGCCAGTAAGAGCTTTATATTTACCACTTTCTATGCTTTGTTGAAAAGTAGAGTTAAGAGAATAGATGATGCCTTTGAAGTAGAAACTGCTATAAGGAGATCCACTAGGGTGACCGAGATAGTTTATGACTATTGTATAGAGCTCGGGGGTCATAGAAATTTCCTATCAAGCTGTTTATCATGGCATTAGGAGGTTTTGACGTTTTATTGGGAATGGATTGGCTTGCCGTTCATGAGGATAGCATTGTATGCCAACAGAAGATAATTCATCTACTCGCTTTTGTACCAAAGGTAAATCGATAATGAAGGCCGAGAAACTTATGAAGCGTGGTTGTGGTGCTTACTTGGCATATGTCAAAGATGATAATCTTTCAACACCTAGATTAGATGTAAGGCCCCCGTTCCCGGAAACCTCACAGTTGGACATCCATAGCACAATTTATAAAACATTTCATAATTCATTATCACAATGCAGCGGAATTTAAACATCAAAAAGCCATTTATTAACTTATAAATGCTGTTGCTATGTAATACATGTTTGGTACAGTTACAAAAGATCATTAGTTTGCATTACGAAAACAAAACATTATAATCAAGAATGGATGTCGGCCTTTCCCCGACGAGTAGCCTCCCCGAGTGCCATCCTCGGCAAAAATTACCTGCCAACTGAAAATGCATAAAAGTCAGCTTTGCTGAGTGAGTTCTAGTTTTAAAATCATAGGAAAATATCTTGTAAGCTTTATATAGGAAAATACCCTTTTAAAATACCATATTCCTCATTCGTATGCGATCATACATCATACATACAATCAGTTACATTCATTATCATCATCATAATTTTCTCACCATTTCCATGGCCACTCTTTTGAGCCTTTTACTTTTTAATCTTTCACCTCGATATGGACCAAAGTGCTATACCTCCCCATATAATGCGCAGAAACCTGGTACTGGGCCTGAGGTCTATAAATAGACCCCATCCATGGTGCACTAATGCTGACACCAGTACCGCGGCAGCAACAATGGTCCCCTTAATCTTAAAGATTGACCCTGTGTGTATCCTCTGGGGTTAGCTAAACCACACACAGTTGAGCTAACAACCTAGAGGTTGGGAACCTCATTGTGAATTTGTTGCAAGACTTTCTTACGTTCTTTATGTTCCACTTTTCATTAGCATTAATCTTTCACTTGATTAATAATAATACTTTATGATCATAAGCAAACCACATAAAGTCACATAATAATATCATAATAGGCACATAAGGGCAGCCCACAACATGCATAAGATAATCAAATAAAAGCATCAAGTCAACCATGGTCAAACCCTTTTTGATCTTCCAAAATCCCAGAAAATTCCTTAAGTCCTAAGAAATGCGGATGAATGAGAACAAATGCGGGTGAACAACTTGCAAATGCGGGTGAACACCTTGCAAATGCGGGTGAACACTTGCAAATGCGGGTGAACACTTGCAAATGCGGGTGAACACTTGCAAATGCGGGTGAACACTTGGTAATTATTCTGTCTTAAAGGAAATGCTGATGAACACTGTAGCAAATGCGCATGTATAAAAGAAATGCTGATGACTGTAGCAAATACGCATGTACAAAAAGAAATGCTGATGGACACTGTAGAAAATGCGCATGTACAAAAAGAAATACTGATGGACACTGTAGCAAATGCGCATGTATAAAAAGAAATGCTAATGAACACTTAGGCTGAATTAAGGCAAATGCGGGTGAACAAAACACTTAGGCAATTATCATAGTGTAAATGCGGATGAACCATCAGACCTGTAAATTAGACTTATGCTATAACCAATTCTAAAACCTCATTCTCATACATTCTTACATAGATCTATCATGCTAAACTCTTAGAACAAGCTTACATCCTCATAAAACACAGAAATTTCTACACATATACACATGGTTAACATTCATGACGGTTGTAAAACTTTTATATGCATTTTCAGCCCCAAAGAAGTTTAAAAACATAAAACCAGGGTCCTAGAACTCACCTAGTATAGAAGACAAGTAAAACTCCTCCAAACTTGCTTTTACACACAGGTCCAAACACCTAAACAAGCAAAACAACCAACCAAGCACAAACAACACTTAGAAATCGGTTTCTAAGGTGGAAAACCTCAAAGAACCGAGCCAAACATCAACAAAAACCCACAACCTTGAAGATTTCAGTTCTATTTCCTTCTTGGAACCGAGAGAGCTGGTCTGCAGCTTTCTTTCTTCTTCTTTTCGGTCGAACACAGCAACAACAAGATGATATGGGCGGCCATGCCCATATAAAGTGCATTTTTGACTTTTTGGTACTATTTAGACAAAGCACCCCTAAACTTTGCCTTCTTTTTATTTTCTTCAAAATACTTTTCTTTTCTTTTTATTTTGACCGGGGTTTCGGGTGTTACATTAGAGCATCTTCCTGGTGTCAATTGATATCTTCCCTAGGACCTCACGGGAGTACCACAGGGTCAAGAAATAGAGTTCCAAAATTGATCTAGCTTTCGTAGCTTTAACCCTGAATTGTTTACTTAGCACTTTGACCCCTTAATTAGTCTAAGTGTGGCTAATGAAGAAGAGTTAATTCTTACCCTTATTTGTTTACTTAGCCATATTGACCCCTTAGTTCGTCCAAGTGTGGCTAATACGGTAGAGTGAACTTTTACCCGTATTTGTTTACTTAGCCGCATTGTCCCCTAAGTTATTCCAAGTATGGCCAATGCAAAAGAGTGAACTTTTACCTGCATTTTTTATACAGCCACATCACCTAACTGTTACCCACATTTACTACTACCCACTTTAGCTCCAATACTTAGCCAACTTAACAGTTCACCTGTATTGAAGCAAGCCATCCAAATTAGTACAAACCATCTGCATTAACCTATAACATCTGCATAGAATGTATCCCACCCGCATTAACCCAGTACTTAGCCAATAAAGACTACTGCTCATTCGTATTTGTTGAAAGTCACCCGTATTGACCTAGGGTCATCCACATTGGATAACCATTACCCGTATTCACTTTACTTGGTAAAATTTCCATTAATTCACATATTTTCCAACCCAAAGGGGTTCATACTTGGTCCTATATATCATTATAATCAAACTCAATGTTTTAAAAAGGATATTAATATGATTACCCTTTTACCTATAATGGAGTTTTGGACTAGCATTCAAAGGTTTCCTGTGTGCTCGTATTCAAAGGTCTGCTTTGTGCTAACAATATATGGGATTTGCTTTATGCTAGTATAGAAGACAAGTAAAACTCCTCCAAACTTGCTTTTACACACAGGTCCAAACACCTAAACAAGCAAAACAACCAACCAAAGCACAAACAACACTTAGAAATCGGTTTCTAAGGTGGAAAACCTCAAAGAACCGAGCCAAACATCAACAAAAACCCACTAACCTTGAAGATTTCAGTTCTATTTCGTTCTTGGAACCGAGAGAGCTGGTCTGCAGCTTTCTTTCTTCTTCTTTTCGGTCGAACAACAACAACAGCAAGATGATATGGGCAGCCATGCCCATATAAAGTGCATTTTTGACTTTTTGGTACTATTTACACAAAGCACCCCTTAACTTTGCCTTCTTTTTATTTTCTTCAAAATACTTTTCTTTCCTTTATTTTTGACCGGGGTTTTGGGTGTTACAAGTCTACTCCCCTTAAAGAGGTTTCATCCCCGAAACCTGTCACTCTTCGAATAATTGTGGGTAATGCTGTCTCATCTCCTCTTCAGTCTCCCACGCAGTCTGAGAACCCTTTCGGTGTTTCCACTGCGCCCGTACAAGTGGAACCACTTTATTCCTCAACCTCTTCTCCTTTCGATCAGCGATTGCCACCGTTGCTCTACATAGTTAAGTCGTTCATCCACTTCGAGATCTTCCAGTGGTACAATCATGTCTTCGTTGGCTAGGCACCTTCTCAGATGAGATACATGGAATGTCAGATGAATTCCACTTAACTCCTCTGACAATTCTAATCGATAGGCTACTTCCCCTACTCGTGTAACGATTCGGAAAGGCCCTATGTATCTCGGGCTCAGCTTGCCCCTCTTCTAGAACCGGATGATCCCTTTCCAAGGTGAGACCTTCTACATGACTATCACCCACGTTGAGTTCAATCTGTCTACGCCTTTTGTCGGCATACGACTTCTGCCTATCTTTCGCCGCCTTCATAAAGGCTTTGATCTTTTCCAACTTTTCAGTCGTAGCATCGATCACCTCGATACTTCCCAACTCTTTCTGCCCGATGTCTCCCTAACACACGGGCATTCTACACCTTCTACCGTATAGTGTTGTTGTATGAGAACTCTGCTAACGGTAGGTGATCATCCCAACTCCTCCAAAGTCTATCACACATGCTCGGAGCATATCCTTGAGCGTTTGAATTATCCTCTCAGACTGACCATTTGTCTGAGGATGATAAGCCGTACTAATATGTAGCCTAGTCCCCATCGCATCATGGAATCTTTTCCAAAACTTCGATGTAAACCGGGTGTCATGATCTGACACGATTGACACCGGCACGCCATGACGAGCTACAATCTCTTTGATGAACAGATCCGCCAATCTCTCGGATGAATACGTCTCGCGGATCGGTAGGAAGTGAGCACTCTTTGTTAGACGATCAACTATCACCCATATGGTATCATACCCCCTCGCCGTACGGGGTAGCTTCATGATGAAGTTCATGGTGATGTGCTCCCACTTCCACTTGGGTATATCCAATGGTTGGATCTTCCCGTATGGCTTCTGATGTTCTGCCTTCACTTGCAAGCAAGTAAGGCACTTACTCACATACTCCGCCATGTGGCGTTTCATACCCGGCCACCAGTAATCTTTCTTCATGTCTTGATACATCTTGGTAGCACTGGGATGAATGGAGTATTGAGTGTTATGAGCTTCGTCCATAATTCGCCCACGTAGATCCCCATATCGAGGAATCCACATCCGTCCAAAGCGGGTTTAAACCCCGTGGGTATTCTCTCCCAATTCTGCGACTAAACCTCTCATCCTTTCGGAGTTGAGGCAATCTTCTTTTAACGCTTCATATTGGAATCCTTTGACCTATGTCATCACATCAGAGGTCATCACCAATTGATAAGCCTTCACCCAGATTGGCTCTGGTCTCTCTTTTCGGCTAAGGGCATCAGCCACTACATTGGCTTTACCCGGATGGTAATGGATTTCACAACCATAATCCTTAATCAGCTCTAACCACCTCCTCTGTCTCATGTTGAGATCTTTCTGCTTGAAGAAATACTTTAGGCTCTTGTGGTCTGTGAAGATTGTGCATTTCACCTCGTACAGGTGATGCCGCCAAATCTCAGCCGCGAGCTCCAAATCATGCGCGGGATAATTGACCTCGTGGGTTTTCAACTGTCGGGACGCGTAGGCTATTACTCTCCCATATTGTATTAACACGCAACCCAGTCCCGAATAGGAGGCATCCGAATACACCACTAAGTCTTCACTCCTTTCAGGTAATGTCAAAACAAGAGCTTGAGTTAATCTTGCCTTTAACTCCTCAAAAGCATCCTCCTGTTCTCGTCTCCACACAAACTTCGCCTCCTTGTGAGTCAATTTAGTTAAAGGTGAGGCTACCTTGGAAAAGTCTTGAATGAACCTCCTGTAGTAGCCCGCCAATCCTAAGAAACTTCGAATCTCAGATGGCGTCTTTGGAGAATTCCATTGCATCACCGCCTCAACCTTCACCGGGTCCACAATGATCCCTTTAGCCTTAACCACGTGACCCAAAAATTGAACTTCACATAACCAGAAAGCACACTTAGAGAATTTAGCATATAACTTTTCTCTCCTAAGTGTATTCAACACTTCACGTATATGGCCAGCATGTTCTTCTTTGCTCTTTGAATAAATCGAGATATCATCAATAAACACAATCACTAATTTATCCAACATTGGCCAGCACACTCGATTCATCAAATCCATAAAGCTAGCTGGCGCGTTAGTTAAACCGAATGACATAACGAGAAACTCGTAATGTCCATAATGCGTGCGGAACGCTGTCTTCGGGTTATCTTGTTCCTTTACCTTCAGCTGATGGTAGCCAGATCAAAGATCTATCCTGGAAAACCAACTAGCACCCTGAAGCTGATCAAATAGGTCATCAATTCTCGGTAGGGGGTATCGGTTCCTTACTGTCAACTTGTTCAACTCTCGGTAGTCTATACACATTCTCATACTACCGTCTTTCTTCTTTACGAATAATACCGGAGCACCCCAAGGAGAGATACTCGGTTTAATAAATCCCTTATCCATCAGTTCCTGTAGCTGATCCATCAGTTCTTTCATCTCGGTCGGAGCTAACCGATATGATGCCTTGGCAACGGGTTGCGCACCGGGTATTAAGTCAATTTAAAATTCAATCTCACGGTCAGGTGGCACACCTGGCAGATCTTCTGGGAACACGTTCGGGAAGTCACACACTACCGACACATCAGACCATTGCGGTATCTACGGATCCATACCCCGAGCTTGCAACAATAACCCGGTGGTCATCCATCCTTGGCCTCTTGCTATTTGGGGTAAAACCACCATGCCCAAACCTCTTCCCACACCAGTTCTTGTCACCACCACCTGTCTTCTTCACCTCAACCACGGACACCTCTCTCTCATCGTAAAGCCTCACAGCCAGATCCACTGCCGACCTAAAAGTGCTTGGTCGGGTGACAATCAAGTGCCTGCGGATATCAGCCGGCAGTCCCTGCACATACCTCTTAATCTTCCTTGACACTGGCATCACCTGATCCGGCACCAGCCTCGCCATTTCGTTAAACTTGGTGGTGTATTGCTGGTGGGTCATGGTTCCCACCTCAAGCTATAGGAACTCTCTCTCTATCTTGTCTAGTTCCCTGTGAGGATAGAATTCCTCAACAACCAACTTCTTCAAATCTCCCCATCTCATCCTCCCGATGGCCCTGCTGCCCTCGGCTTGGACAATATTGTCCCACCAACACAGACCCTAGTCAACAAATGAGTGAGTGGTAAATTTCACCTTCTGATCCTCCCTGTACTCACTAATATTCAACACCGCCTCCATCTCTCAAACCCAGCAGTGGGCAGTAGCAGCGTTACCGTTGCCATCAAAAGTAGGGGGTTTACATAGTTGGAATGCCCCGTAGCTGCATCCCCTCGCGGTTTCCCGCACCTCTACATCTTCTTCATCACTGGAGGCTCCCCTTTCAACATTCATCTCCTCATCATCATCATGATCTCCCTCATTCTCCCATCTCCCAGCAGCAGCCCTTCTCTCTTCCTCTTTTTCTTTCCTCTCATCCTTCCTTACGGCCCGGATCACCTCAGTCACGACAGATGGTAGGATCGTCTGCATGACTTGGTGAACCTCCTCCACCACTGCCTCTTTCACCGAGGCCCTCAAATTGGCATTCTCATCCACTCCCTCCGGTGATGAAGCTCAGGCTCAGCAGGAGCCGTCTCTGCAGTTCTCATCTTGTTCTTTGCGGCCCGGGGTCTACCAGCATGACCACCTCGTACTCCACCTCTAGAAGCCTTAGATGATCTACCTCCATCCATCCTCTAACACTATAAGATTCAAACACTCACACGATCATTCAAGGTAATAGCTCAGTTAATGTTAAGTATAGTAAGTCCCTAATTACAGTGTCTAGTTGTGATTAGCCACTTACTTTACTCTTTGTTCCCCGAGCATTTCCTATCCTGACTACATCAGTATTCAAATCTACTAAAGCACTTAAATCAAATAGCATGCGCTCATAATACCGGTTATCATAATGAAAAGAAATACCTGATGGCACGTAGCTACTCGGGCTGGCAACCCTCCATTCGGTCCCATTTTCAGTTTAAGTTTAGGTTTTTGAAAATATTTACCCATTTCTCTTAAACTTTGGCTCTGATACCAACTTGTAAGGCCCGCGTTCCCGGAAACCTCACAGTTGGACATCCACAACACAATTTATTAAACATTTCATAATTCATTATCACAATGCAGCGGAATTTAAACATCAAAAAGCCATTTATTAACTTATAAACGTGGTTGCTAAGTAATACATGTTTGGTACAGTTACAAAAGTTCATTAGTTTGCATTACGAAAACACAACATTATAATCAAGAATGGATGTCGGCCTTTCCCCGACGAGTAGCCTCCCCGAGTGCCATCCTCAGCAAAAATTACCTGCCAACTGAAAATGCATAAAAGTTAGCTTTGCGGAGTGAGTTCTAGTTTTAAAATCATAGGAAAATATCTTATAAGCTTTATATAGGAAAATACCCTTTTAAAATACCATATTCCTCCTTCGTATGTGATCATACATCATACATACAATCAGTTACATTCATTATCATCATCATAACTTTCTTCACCATTTCCATGGCCGCTCTTTTGAGCCTTTTACTTTTTAATCTTTCACCTCGATATGGACCAAAGTGCTATACCCCCCATATAATGCGCATAAACCTGGTACTGGGCCTGAGGTCTATAAATAGACCCCATCCGTGGTGCACTAGTGCTGACTCTAGTACCGGGGCAGCAACAGTGGCCCCCTCAATTTTAAAGATTGACCCTGTGTGTATCCTCTGGGGTTAGGTAAACCACACACAATTGAGCTAACAACCTAGCGGTTGTGAACCTCATTGTGAATTTGCTTGCAAGACTTTCTTACGTTCTTTATGTTCCACTTTTCATTAGCATTAATCTTTCACTTGATTAATAATAATACTTTATGATCATAAGCAAACCACATAAAGTCATATAATAATATCATAATAGGCACATAAGGGCAGCCTACAACATGCATAAGATAATCAAATAAAAGCATCAAGTCAACCATGGTCAAACCTTAATTTCTGATCTTCCAAAATCCCAGAAAATTCCTTAAGTCCTAAAGAAATGCGGATTAATGAGAACAAATGCGGGTGAACAACTTGCAAATGCGGGTGAACAACTTGCAAATGCGGGTGAACACTTGCAAATGCGGGTGAACACTTTCAAATGCGAGTGAACACTTGGTAATTATTTTGTCTTAAAGGAAATGCTGATTAACACTGTAGCAAATGCGCCTGTACAAAGAAATGCTGATGGACACTGTAGCAAATACGCATGTACAAAAAGAAATGCTGATGGACACTGTAGCAAATGGGCATGTACAAAAAGAAATACTGATGGACACTGTAGCAAATGCGCATGTATAAAAAGAAATGCTAATGAACACTTAGGCTGAATTAAGGCAAATGCGGGTGAACAAAACACTTAGGCAATTATCATAGTGTAAATGCGGATGAACCATCAGACCTGTAAATTAGACTTATGCTATAACCAGTTCTAAAACCTCATTCTCATACATTCTTAACATAGATCTATCATGCTAAACTCTTAGAACAAGCTTACATCCTCATAAAACACAAAAATTTCTACACATATACACATGGTTAACATTCATGACGGTTGTAAAACTTTTATATGCATTTTCAGCCCCAAAGAAGTTTAAAAACATAAAACCAGGGTCCTAGAACTCACCTAGTATAGAAGACAAGTAAAACTCCTCCAAACTTGCTTTTACAACAGGTCCAAACACGTAAACAAGCAAAACAACCAACCAAAGCACAAACAACACTTAGAAATCGGTTTCTAAGGTGGAAAACCTCAAAGAACCGAGCCAAACATCAACAAAAACCCACAAACCTTGAAGATTTCAGTTCTATTTCCTTCTTGGAACCGAGAGAGCTGGTCTGCAGCTTTCTTTCTTCTTCTTTTCGGTCGAACAACAGCAACAACAAGATGATATGGGCGGCCATGCCCATATAAAGTGCATTTTTGACTTTTTGGTACTATTTAGACAAAGCACCCCTAAACTTTGCCTTCTTTTTATTTTCTTCAAAATACTTTTCTTTTCTTTTTATTTTGACCGGGGTTTCGGGTGTTACATTAGAGCATCTTCCTGTGTGTCAATTGATATCTTCCCCTAGGACCTCACGGGAGTACCACAGGGTCAAGAAATAGAGTTCCAAAATTGATCTAGCTTTCGTAGCTTTAACCCTGAATTGTTTACTTAGCACTTTGACCCCTTAATTAGTCTAAGTGTGGCTAATGAAGAAGAGTTAATTCTTACCCTTATTTGTTTACTTAGCCATATTGACCCCTTAGTTCGTCCAAGTGTGGCTAATACGGTAGAGTGAACTTTTACCCGTATTTGTTTACTTAGCCGCATTGTCCCCTAAGTTATTCCAAGTATGGCCAATGCAAAAGAGTGAACTTTTACCTGCATTTTTTATACAGCCACATCACCTAACTGTTACCCACATTTACTACTACCCACTTTAGCTCCAATACTTAGCCAACTTAACAGTTCACCTGTATTGAAGCAAGCCATCCACATTAGTACAAACCATCTGCATTAACCTATAACATCTGCATAGAATGTATCCCACCCGCATTAACCCAGTACTTAGCCAATAAAGACTACTGCTCATTCGTATTTGTTGAAAGTCACCCGTATTGACCTAGGGTCATCCACATTGGATAACCATTACCCGTATTCACTTTACTTGGTAAAATTTCCATTAATTCACATATTTTCCAACCCAAAGGGTTCATACTTGGTCCTATATATCATTATAATCAAACTCAATGTTTTCAAAAGGATATTAATATGATTACCCTTTTACCTATAATGGAGTTTTGGACTAGCATTCAAAGGTTTCCTGTGTGCTCGTATTCAAAGGTCTGCTTTGTGCTAACAATATATGGGATTTGCTTTATGCTAGCAATCAAAAGTCTGCTTTGTGGTAACAATTCAAATATCTACTTTGTGCTAACAATTCAAAGTTTTACTTTGTGCTAAAAATTCAAAGGTCTGTTTTGTGCTAACCATATAAAGGATTTGTTTTATGCTAGTAATCAAAAGTCTGCTTTGTACTAATAATTCACATTCTCGCTTTGTGCTAGCAATTAAAGGCATGCTTTATGCTAACATTTAAAGACCTTCTTTGTGCTAGATATCATAGTACCTTGGTGCTAGCATTTCATTGCCCTGCTTAATTGCATGGCATTATCATTGTATGTTACCCATGATATGTTTATCATTGTTATAAATGATCTCTGGTATGTTATATTAAAAGTTTTGTTTTTTAATGTGATCATTCTATAATGTTTCTATGGACTTATGACCTATTGTTCTAGATTTAAAACTAGAACTCACTCACCAATGTTGATTTTTAGAATGCATGTCATGTAAATCCAAGATTGGTTAAGTTGATGATGATTGGAAATGAAGAGGCCTTGAATTAGATACTGCCATCCCATTTCAATGATTTTCTATTTTATGAATGTTGAACAATAATTTCCCCTCCTGTCTCATCAGGAGACATTTTCCAGGGAATTTTATTTAATCACATGGTTCTTAGAATTGGCATCCATAAGGTTTTGCTAGAACTTTGGATCCTACAAAGGGAACTCCAGATTAGCCTTTTCTCAGCTCATCTAATTCTCAATACCATTATCATTGGTATGTTATGAGTAAATCAAGAAAGCTATTTGAAATTCGAGTAAACGGCAAGCCTTTATATTACATTACCCAATAACTTGGTTTCACCTACCCACAGGCATGATTTTCTGCAAAAGGTTGTCTCGCAAGGTTTTGATTTATTTCATATATCAAGTTTAGAGTTTCTTTTTGATTTACTTTGCACCATATGTTTACAATACTTGCTTTATCTAATAGAAGTTGTAATGTTATATTAGTGTACTATTGCTTTATCTCAAGTTTAACTTTCCGGATAGAGAAATATTATAAAAAGGTTACCTGCAACCACTATTATAACACCTCCAGTCAAACGGTTTGCACTTCTGTAGCACTGCCATCACTATCATCGGCCGGGTACAACCCTACCGCTACCCACCACTGACCAACTACACCACCCAAGGATGATAAGACTCCTTCCTCCCCTCCATACTCTCTAATCCTCTTCTTTCTCTATCCACATCCATTCTCCCCTTTGTTGTTTTCTGTAAAGTCCTCATCACGATCGATTCCATATGTTGTAGACATAGAATCTTGAACTTGATCAAACAACACAAAAACCCCTGTTTAGGTACCAAACATCAAATCATACGACATCCTCTAGATTTGGGCTGAAACACTTGTTCAAAACCTTCACAAACTAACAAGTTTTCGCATCTAGACAACGTTCTTGCATTTTGCAAAGTTTTCGCAAAAATCAAGTTGATAGTAAAAGTTTTCACGCGAATACTGAAGTTTCCCTTGATGAAGTTTTACAATATGAACTAGGTAGATGTTCTCGTGCGAGAACTTGATGTTCTCGTGCGAGAACTTGATGTTCTCGCGTAACAACTCTAATTTTTCACAAGAAGCGGTTACTGATGCGAAAACTGCCCAAGGTTTCGCAAAAAGAGGTTATTCGTGCGAAAACTTCGTCAAAATCGACTTTTGTGTTTGATTTACTGCTACGATCTCAATTCTACAATTTTCATCATCATAACTTGAATATACTGAGCGTATTGATGCAGATCATCATTTTAGCAAGTAATAAAGTCAATTATTCATGTGTTCATCTTCAATTTCGTCCATTTTACCTTCGAAATCGAGTCAGAACCATCCATAACCTTCAGGTCTTCAATCTTCATGTTTAACATCTTAATACGAATGATTGTAGAATGAAAATCTATGTATCAAGAGCAACACCTTGCTCTGATACCAAATGTAAAGTCCTCATATTGATCGATTCCACATTTTGTTGCACAAATATTATTGTGAAATCAAATTAAGACGGATGTATGATTGTGTGAAATCAACGAACATTAAACAAATATTATTAATCAAATGATTATAATACCAAAGGAGTATACATCGTTTAAGCTCGATCCACCCGAGGTGAGCTCCCTTCTGGCGACCTATCACATAACTCTCTGCTCTCTCACCCTCAGAGCACTTTTACAAAATGAATACATATAATGAAATAAAAGGAAAAACATCTATATATACTATGCAAATGTTCTCGCGTGAAAACTTGATGTTCTCGCACGGTAACTCCAAGTTTTCGCGTGATAAGATCTTTATCATTTATCTTGGAGTTCTCGCATCCTTGTATTTCTCGTATGATTTGAATTTTTTCTTTTCACTTGATATTGCAATCCATAAAGGCTAGGTACTTACATTTTCACCCGCACCAACGTCATCCGCCGCCGGCTATCGGAGATAACTGGTACCTTCTACTAGTCCTTCAACCATTAACCTCACACCTTGTTTTCTACCACTAGCCAAGAAACCCAAACCGTCGGGCTGCCCACTCACTGCTCACGTGCCACAGTAAGTGACTAGAATTTTGGTTTTGTGAAACGAATTTAAACAAAACCCACTATAATTACTGCTACTCTCAGGTGTTCTTCTTTAATTTTGTAAGTATTTTTCCATAAGTTGTTTGATTGTCTTGATTGTTGTTTGATTCCTGTCAGGGTGTTGGTTTGGTTAGATAGATAGGAGGAGTTATTATGCTTCCTTGAGAATTCTTACCAATCCAGCTACCTCACTTGCATTACGAAGAGAACGTAACAAAAAATACTATGTTGCACGCAAAGCTAACAAGAAATTATGTAACATTTTTGCAAATGATGCCACCCAAACTCCCCCATTAACAACTTTAATAACTCCTACACAAACCGATAAAACACCATCAGACCCGAACTCCCCCTCCTTCAAGATATTAAGGACACCATACCCCTTAATTTTGATGACAACATGACTAAACTTTCCATAAGTCTAATTACACCATACCCCTTATTTAGGTATCTAGTGTAGCACAATACATTGTCACGTCACTTTCTAGACCAAATTGATGGCATAAAAACCGATGATGATCCATACAACTTTGTATACACATGTATAACCATGGTAGTTTGCCTTTTAAAGGAATGAAGCCTATGTTCTTATTAGGAGGCTAAATGTTTCTCGTTTGAATTTCCAATGTTCTATTGCATGAGTGGAAAAACTATGCCATCATATACCAAATTCCATTAGAATTACACTAGCTTTTCATATCACTAGATGAAACCATGAGATTTCTTTGAGAAAACATTCCCACTAACAACAAAAACTTCTCTTTCACATCCATGGATGCCTCACCAGAGAACACAATGGCTATCATGCGAGATGGTGTATACATCGATGTATATAATGGAATATACCATAAACTCATCTAATTAATTTCCCAAGAAATGGCAAACCTAGGTGTTATGGTGAACTTAATGATCCGGTATCCTGGATTCTGAGTAAATTTAGTATCCTAAATACTAATGTTATTAATAGACTGTTGTTCTTTTGGTTATGACTTGTTCTTGTAGGTGACTCACATTTACTTAGTCAATCCTGAAAAATCAATGGTCAGTTGAAGAAAATATGTGAAAACATTTCTACAATGGTCAAGACTTAAGACTGAGTAGTCCTTGAGATTCTCGGTTGTTAGTTAGATTTATTTCATATATATTAAGGCATAGCGATCAATGTAGAACACACAACACACGTTGTAATTCTCTCTTTAACATATAGTATTGATTTGCCATTACTCCCACTTTGTAATTTCAACTACAATCAATAAAAAGAAAAAGAGGCACCGTTAGGATTAATCACCTCCCAAGGTTTTATACCGGAGATCTGTAGGGATGAAGTGTTTTCCTCATAATCAACTATGTAATTTCTTTGTTTTATTATCATATTCATTATACAAATCATTTAAGCACACTACCTCACATACGAATTTGATCACAAAGTTATTATCATTACTTTTTGGTCAAAACAATTTGGCACTCACCGTGGGGCCAGTGGTGCTTTTCATTTTTACTTTTACTTAAGTTTATAATCTATCATTACATGGCAAAACTCTTCTAAAAAATATCATCTCAATGCACGTTTCTTCTTATTTCTTCCTATCTTTAAGCTCCGAGATGAGCCACCCTATTCCACCTCCTCCGTTATCATAAAAGAAAAACGACAACCTGGCCAAGAAAGCAACTTATGCTGGTGATTTCACCCTAGGATCCGGGATGTCTACTTAAGGACATGTCCTTGTTTTGAATGATGACATCATTTCTATCTTTTCTCAAATGAAATAGGAGATGGAACAAAAATAGAAGACCAATTGGATGCTAATGAGAGAGATAGAAAATATACAAGCAGAAAAGTAAAAGCAGTAGAAGGAAGGACTACTCCACTAGAGCCAAGGATCCTAAATTTTGATACTATTGGATCCCCAAGGAATTATCTAGGAGATTTCATCTCCATGTAGTCTCAAACTAGGAAAATTGATCCAACTCATGCTATTGAAATCAATACCACTAGGGTTCTTGGCACAACCCCGAGAACATCATCGCAAAATCCTAATTTCGATAACATTTCCAATAATAAACTTTTAACACTAATAATTTTGGATATGCACATGATATAGGAATCAATCCAATTATGGCTATAGATATAAAGAAGCTAAAGGATATGATTTCATACAATTGATACCTGAAGTATCTCCATCAAGTCACCATCTCTTAAGATTCATTCCTCTGATATGTGAGGAGGATATCCCTAAACACTTTAAGACTCCTAGCATGAAGTAGTTTGATGAAACTACGGGTTCTAAGAAGCATGTTGCACAAGACACAGTAAGGATGGAAATCATCCCTATCCCCTTAAATTTTAAGAGGCCTATTGGTGCAAAGGCTTCGGATTGACCCTCATAGGATCTGCATAGAATGACACTAAGTGTCCCTCCTTACTCTATTACTTCATTTTCTCACCTTGTGAACTTATTTAATAACTGATTTTTATGTAGTAGAAGATTTGAAACCCTAAGGAATGATCTATATAAGGTAACGCAAAAATTTGATGAGTCGCTTAGAGCTATATGGGCAGTTTTGGTTAGGAATTCTTATGTATCCCTAATCTTGACATTTCCACTATGGTTCAAGTTTCAAAATGGGGCTGAAAAAGGATTCTCCATTTGACGAGGACCTCATAGTGAACACATGTAGAAATTTAGACAAAGTTAGAAATCAAGCTTTGAGATTCATAATGTTCTAAAGGATAAAATGATCCGAAAAATTATTGACATACCTTCCAATTATGATAATCCTAACTAAAAGTCAGAATCCTCATCCTACAAACCCCACAGATCTAAATCTTATACAAAAAATGATAACTATAAGGTCATTGTTATGGAAGACGATGAGGATGAAGAAGAATATCCTAGGATAACTGACTATAATTTTTTAGACTTAATTACACGGGTGGTCCCTTTGGTTAGGCCTGATTTCACTTTTGGTCCCTAACTCTTAGAAACTACAAGGTTGGTCCAATACTTTGCACAAACGTAACAAAGATGGTCCCTGAAGTGGATGTTTGTTAAGTTTGACTGTTAAGTACATGTGAAATGACCCAATTTCCCTCTTAGATTAAAAATATAAAAAACAAATGACCCCACCTCTAGTCTTCCACCCCACCCCACCCCATTCATCTCCCCTGTTCCCTTAAGCTACAATGACCACTGCCACCACCTTGTCGAAAAATCAGTTATCACCATCATACCCTTGTCATCGCATTCTTCATTTGCAAAGTACCATGGAATCACCACTGAACCACCAACCAACATGAAAACGGGTCAATTTCTCTCCCCCTATATCAACCATCGCAAATGTAGGTGAGGTGGCTGTCAGTTGGATACCGCTGGAAAACGGATTAGTGGTAGTTGCAGTTGGGTGCTCTGGTGTGGCAGGAAAACATAGGTGAGTTGGTTCTCGGTTGGATGCGGTGGTATGACTTTAATATATAGGTTCCGTGGCTACTTGTTGGGTATGCGCGGTGGTGGTTTCCGATTTAGTGCGGTGGTACAGTGGTGGTTTTGGTTTAGTACGGTGGTGCGGTGGTGGTGGTGCGTCTATGATGGTGATGGTGATGTTGGTTGTTTAGGGAGATGGGTAGGGGAGACGAAGTATGGTGGTGCAGGTCGTCGGTGATATGAGAAAGGTACAGGTCGATTTGATGGTGTTCGCTGGTGATGGTGGTGGCTGAAGGTGGTGGTAGGTGAGTTGGGGAAGATGTTGAGGTAGGTGGGGTTTTATGTTGACTTTTAATCTAGCGGGTCCAATTTGAGAAGTAATTTTTTAATACAAGGGCATTTTAGTCAGTTTTAAAAAAATTAACAAAAAGACTTTAGGGACCATCGTTGTTACATTTGTGTAAAGTATTGGACCAACATTGTAGTTTCTAAGAGTTAGGGACCAAAAGTGAAATCAGGCCTAACCACAGGGACCACCCATGTAAATAAGTCCATTTTTATGTTTTAGGTTTCATGTTCATATTGCGGGATCTTGGAGACAACACAAGATTTCCCAAGAGGGATGATAAGACCTTTGATTGGAAGTATAAGTCCAAGTGGTGTGCTTACCATAAAGATTTTGGTCACGTGACTGAGGATTATATTACACATCGAAAGGAAATAAGTTATCTCCTAAGCAAAGAACACCTAAAAGATTTCCCGCACACAAAGAAAGACAATACTCAAGATCATGACAAAACCTTATAGTGAGCGACCTCCCCTCAGTGGATGCTAAGGTAACTAATTTTATATCTGGTGGTTCTGTTATTTGTGGCTCTTCTTATTTACAGCAAAAAGACATGCCAAACAAGCAAAAGTGGTTTAGAGGTTAGGTCCACGAGACATCAACTTCAACTAATAAGAATGTAATCTCTTTTGATTAGGAAAATAAAATTTTTTTAAGATCCTCACCATGAAGGTATGGTCATTATTTTGTACACTACCAACTATTTTGTTCGCTATGTCCTAATTGATGGGGCAGTTCAGTCAATATCATACAACTTGAAGCTTTGAAAAGAATGAACATTCTAGAGAGTGAAATTATAATGAAATCATCGGTGCTAGTAGGATATAGTGGAAAAGTTAAGAACATAGTTGGGGAGATCAAGCTACCTATCTACATCGAAGGGGTAAACTCGATCCAAAGATTTTTTGTGATTGACACATTATCCTATTATAATATTATTTTTAGGAGACCCTGGATCCATGACATGAAAGCAGTATCATCAACATACCATCAGTGTGTTAAGATGCCCACCCTTTGTGAAGTGGTGAAGATATATATGATCAAGAAGAAGTTAAGGATTGCTCTATGTCTTCAATGAACTCATCCACAAAGACAAGACAAGCATAGAAATTAAATTAACAAGCATGAGACATATTGGAAGCTAGAGAGTAGGACGTTAAGAAAATATCCTTAGATCCTACAAAGCCAGATGCTAAGGTGCTTGTAAGATCGAATATCCCTACGCATATTGAACAAGAACTTGTAGATTTTCTAAAAAATAAGAACACAACATTTGCATGAAAACATGAGGACATTACAGGTATATCTAATGATACTATAACTCATAAACTTGGTATTGATAATACTTCTAGGCTAGTGCATAAAAATCAAAGATAGTTTGCACTTGAGAGAAATGTTATTATTCAAGAAAAGGTAGAGAAGCTACTCAAGTCTAGAATGATACGAGAGGTAACGTTTTCAAGATGGTTAGAAAACATAGAGGTGGTACAAAAGAAGAATGAAAAATAGAGGGTTCGTGTAGACTTCACTAACCTTAATAAAGCCTATACTAAGGGTCTTTTCCCCTTACAACATATAGGCTAATGGTCGACGCCTCAGCAGGCCATGAGATGCTGACCTTCATGGATGCATCCTCAAGATTCTTTCCAAATTCAAGCGGAACCATCTGATCAAGAGGATACTACATTCATAACCTGAACATGTATATATTGTAATATTGCTATGCCTTTTAGTCTTAAATATGTAGCTGCCACCTACCAAATATTGGTGAATATGATGTTCAAAGATAAACTAAGGTACATATAGAAGTGTACATAGATGACATAGTGGTCAAGTCAAAGAAAGCTAAAGATTACCTCAAGGATCTTAAATAAGCTTTCAATATTTTAGACAAACAACATGAGGCTCAACCATAGAAAGTGTCACTTCAAAGTAGGAGCTAAAAAGTTTCTAAGATATATGATAACCAAAAAGAGAATAGAAGCAAGCCCAGAACAAATCAGATTTATCTTGAACTTGAAATCCCCATCAAACACTAAGGATGTGCAAAGATTGACCTGAAGGATCACGACACTTAACATATTTATTTCTAGATCCTCAGAGAGATGAAAAGAGTTCTATCATATTTTCAAGAAGAATAATAAATTCCACTAGGAGGAAAAACATGAAAAAGCATTTCAAGTCTTGAAGAAATACTTAATAACACTCATGTTAATGAGACCAGAGAATGATGAGCATTATCATTATATCTAATAGTATCCAAAAATGTTGTAAGTGTTGTGATGGTCAAGGATCATGAAGGGCAACAATAACCTGTCTATTATGCAAGTAAAAGTCTATTAGACGTGCAAACCAGATATTCTCATCTTGAAAAATTAATTTTAGCATTAGCTATAGCATCCTCTAAACATAGACATTATTTTGAATTATATCCCAATTATAAGACGACTAAAAACCTTGTAAACTATGCTTTTGAGAAAGGCATGTATCTCAGGTAGGAAGGCTAAATGGTTTGTGAAGCTCAGTGCGTATAACTTGATACATAAGCCCAGGACTATGATTAAAATGCAAGCATTGGCAGACTCTGTGGCTCATTTTAGTAGTGATATTTGTCATGAAGTAGACATCAAGGTCCTATAACTGGAAGAAACAAGAGAAAAGTGGACATTGTTCACTGATAATGTAAGAGGTACATGAATAGGTATCATACTAAAATCATATTGGATCAGGATAATGACTTAACAAGACTTTTCTGTTTGATCAACAGATAACGAATAAAGAATCTAAGTTAATTGTTTTACTTATCAAACATACATATACTTTTATTAAATATAAACACAAAATGTTCTTTCAAAGTATACACTTGATTAATCTTTTTTGAGTACAAATGATACAATCAGCAAATAAACAAGTGGGCTTACAAGCTTACCTCTAAACTATACAAGTGACAGGTATTTATACTTTAAAAGGTAAACATTAAGAATAAAAAACTTTACATCTATTCCTGGTTTTCAAAAGGTATGTACAAGATAGACAAATAATTAGCACATCATAAGTTTGCAGCTTCAGTACTATGTTATCTCCAAAAGGCAGAACACAACAGCCACCAGAGTACTTTGGTATAGACAGTATTGTCCAATGTTATGGTTGATTAGCAGTGCATCAGTTTGAGTGTTGATATGCAGTCAATCAGCATTTCATCACTTTCGTTGCTGATCGGCATTGGTACAACACTGGCATGTGCTGATCGGCTGTTGATCAGCACTTAGCATAATTTGGAAGTTGACAGCCGGTGCTGAATCCTTTAGTTTTCGATAGCTTCAACCACTTTATAGATCAAAAAATTCCCCCTAGGATGATGCGACCAAAACTCCTTTTTCATCCTTCTAGCATCCTGATCAGCAGTAGTTCATACATGTATCCTCTTTTATCTCTTGAGGTAGACTGACCAAGTCCTTCATGTTTTACCCATATAGTCTAAAGAGATCATACTCCTTGACTTCAATTTTACTGGCACCAGCAAAGGTCAGACAAAAGGTGTTGGTTGAGGAATTGTATCTCTAATGTGTGATTGGGTCATGAATGCTTAATGGTATCATATGTATCTTCTTCTTTGTCTTCACTTTGTTCTGCTTCAACTTTATTCCCAATCTTCATCTTTTGAATGGAGGCCATAGATTTGTACTTATATGGTATGCCTTCATATTCTGAGACCAAAGTGAACATCTTCTTTAGGTCTTTAAGATTGAGATTCAAAACTTCCTGCTCAGTCAAGAAGAAAGACTTGGACTTATTCTTTCTTTCAATAAAGAATCTCTTAGCCTTCAGGTCATATCCCTATTTGATAATGGCTGTATCATCACCTTCTAAATCTTCATCTTGCTCAGATTCTTGCTCAGGATTGTCCAAACCTTCTCTTACTCTTTTGATGGTAGTGGTGATGATCACTTCATCTACCGAATCATTAGACTGGCTTTGTGTTCAAGATTTAGCCATTTCAGGAGCTTGTTAGACTTTTGGAGAAACCTGCTCAGTGGTTTAAGAAGTTTAGATGGTGGGAAAAGATGATTGTGGTTGAGTGCTGGGTGTAGGACTGGTAAATAGGGTGACTTTAGCAGCTTCAGATTCTTTCATATTTTTTGAAGTTTAGATGGTGGGAAAAGATGATTGTGGTTGATTCTCATCAAAACCGTCTCTACTTCCTTTGACTTAAAGTCATTGCTTGTGTTCCTTAGCCTTAATCTGGTTAGGTCGGCTATCTGAAATATGTTGAAGCAAACTAGTTAATTCCTTAAGTAGGCTATCCTTCTAGCTGCTGATCTAGTAATGAAGTATGTGTCTTACTTCTAATCATATTCCCACACTACTATTGGATCATATTCTGATGGTGGAGTTTTAGGGATTTCATCACTAGCCTCAGCGATGACTAAGGATAGTACCTTTTGAAGTAGCATCTTAGACTTATCATTTGTACATCCATAGATGCTAAGGTAGTTAGCAATTTGCTCTAAGATGTCAAGGAATAGCTCAATTATCTCGTTCATATGATCATTATACATGATCTCACCATTTTCCTTCTTGGTTGCAAATTTCTTCATCTGGGATACATACCCAACACCCAAAACTTTGGTTCCTTTGAGTATATTCTCCTCCACCTCTAGGTCAATCACCCTTGTCTTTACCACTCTTTTTGGCATAATCTTCTTTTGGTAAGGGTTGATAAGATTGGCTGATTATCATTAGAGGTAGTGGAGTCAAAGTCAGGAGATGCTGGAGGCTCATTCGACAGATAGGAAGACCTCAAGACAATTTTCTTGGTCCTTGGTTGATGTCTTTCTCATTACTCTCTAGCTACTTCATACCTTGGTAGCTCTCTAGCTGCAACCTTCTTTTTGATTTCTCTACTTTTCAAATCGAGAGTAGACATACTCATTGGTCCTATATGTTTACTAGAGAAACCATAAAACTTTATGAACATCATCATTTGTTAGTTGTCTTTACTCTCCTGTTTGACTTTTTCTGCCTGTTTTCTCTCTAATTCAGCTCTCTTCCTTCTAGCTAACTCTACTGATTTCTCTGTTTCAGCATGAGTTGTAGCTATCAGCTTTGATTTCATCTCAGCAACACTCTATTCCATGACCTTATCAAAGTTGAATCCTTTCAACTCAATTTGAGCTGCTATGAGACATCTTTCTTGATCCTTTTCTTTCTTCTTCTGAGAAAGGGCCTTTAGAGTAGGTTCAACAGTTATGGACACTAGAGCTTGCTGAGTGGTTTTTCTTTGAGAAGTGCTTTCGGCAATTGTCCTGAATGACTTTTTTGGCACTTTCTTAACAACCTTGGCCTTTGGTCTGGATGGAGCTATTGGTTTTGTCTTGCTAGATTCTCCAACAGGGTTGATTACTGTTATTGCAACTCTAGTTCTTTTCACTTTTATTAATGCAATGATGTTCTTCTTGATAGAAGATTCTTGAGCTCTACCAGCATGCAGTTCTATAAGTTCATTGTCAACCTTCTGTGTTAACATCTCCATCCTCTTAGTCATCAATAATTTGCGCCTTCTTTCCTGTGACTCATAGTCAATCTCTTCTTCAGCAGCTATAGGTCTATTACCTTTGTTTGAGAAAGACATTGTACTAGGTCTGACTTGTAACACCCGACCCCTCATACCACCAATATTGACCTCTTCGCCCACAAGGAGCTCACGGATTTGCTTTTGGTTGCTCGGGTGAAAACTTCCTAGGGAGGTCACCCATCCCTGGATTGCTGCCACCTGGGCACACTTAACTGTGTGTTCTTCTATCATCCATATCCAATACGCCCAAAACGCATTGGTGATATTAAAGACCATACATTCCTTATGAACCAGGAATCTCTCCAGTCCACAGCCGATGTGGGATATATGTAGGGTGTCACAATCACCTCCCCTTTGGACTTATCGTCCTCGATGAGCCCGAGAACTCACCATCCCCGGTGAGGTTTGTTCCACTATCCTGAATGGCACAGGAGTGGCTATGATACCATTCTGCAACACCCGGCCCCTCCTACCACCAATATTGTCCGCTTCACCCATGAGGAGCTCACGGATTTGCTTTTGGTTGCTCGGGTGAAAACTTCCCAGGGAGGTCACCCATCGCTGGATTGCTGCCACCTGAGCACGCTTAACTATGGAGTTCTTCTGTCATCCACAACCAATACGCCCAATACCCGTTGGTGATATTAGAGACTAGACATTCCTTATGAACCAGAAATCTCTCCTGTCCACGACCGATGTGGGATATATATAGGGTGTCACATGACTGCTAAAGGTCTAATAGGTACACCTGATGCCTCACCGGCTAACTTGGGATAATTGGCAGTTGTCTGAGCTCTCTCAGCATCCTTGGCGACTTCTGGGCCATCTGTTTCCACATTCACCTCAAGCTAACTAGGGTTTTAGTTTCAACATCCAGTTGACCAAATATCATCTCAACTGATTTATTGAGTTCAGACTTAGGTATGTCCTTGTGTTCTTTATGAAGTTGGGTTTGTTCAGCTTTAAGATTCACCCCATGCCTTCCATGTCATCTTCCATGGTCTGGGTTCCTCTTGTATAAACACCATTATTCCTGTGGGTTCATCTGCCGAAGAAACCTCTTATCTGGCACTTTTGGCAGTTGCATTAGTAGCTGATTTGTTCAGCTCTTCTGTAGCTTCCAAAAGCACTTTTAATAGTGGTGCTTCTTCTTCAGCAGATGCCTTGGGAGAGGCTTCAAGTTCTAGCGCAAGCTCTCTTTTTAATGATTGTTCATCAGATCTTTCTCTTTTAAGAAAGAGCAAGAAAGAAATGCCAAACCTTCTCATTGCAGCCATTCTTCTCTTCTCAAGTTGATTCTTTTGGTTCATCCTCCTTATCACCCTTCTTGCTTCCATTTCCTTGTCTTCTGAGCTATCATAATCATACCTATCAAGAAGCTCTTTTAGTTTGACTTCAGCTTCAGATAGAGGGTTATAGTCTTTAGTCTATTTGGAAGAGAATAAGATTGGCTGTGATGAATATACAACTTGATCAGCCAATCCCTGAAGGATGTCTTCAGCTTCTTTAGGTTCATCTTCCCTTTTTTTGTAGCATTATCTGAGATTCTAGATGACACTAAGTGGGTAGAGGAAGGCACAACCAAAGGTTCTTATGGTCTGTTGAGACTTGGAGGCTCGGGATGATGGATGGTTGTAGCTCAATTGTTTCCTGTAGTGACTCAACTGTAATTCAAGGTCTATTGCCTTGGCTGCTGACAACTGAAGAGTTGTAAGTTGATGTTCTAGAAGTAACTCTTGCTTCATGATCTTGGAGAGTCCTAAGCTAAGAATCAACCTCAAGGAACCTATTTGTTGACTCCTTGGTAGACAGTTCTCAAATTCGAGAACTATGGCTCTTTCAGCATAACCTTGAAGACTTGCATTTTCTGCTTGTAGAACAATTAATGTTTGTGCAAGTTCAAGGTTATGGACCATCATTTCTTGTATTTGTTTCAAACATCACTCATCCACGGTTGTGGAATCCTTGGGACTAGGTGAGTGTAAGGCCCCGATCCCGGGAACACTCACAGTTGGTCAATCATAGCGTAAAACATTTAAAAACATGACATTTGCAGCAGAACTTAAACTTTTCATACATAAATTGTAAATGCATGACAAAACATTTTTCTTATAATTGTATCACTAAAACTTGACATTTACAAGCATTGTCTCAAAATCTAGAATGCTAGACTCGGATCGTCCTAGTAGCTATCTCATCCATGCTCGCACCTCCTCAGCATCAACATTATCTACCAACTGATATGCATATAAAAAGTCAGCGTTGCTGAGTGAGTTCTAGTTTGTATAATAAAATACTTTACTTTTGTTAAAACATTTCCTTTACTTTCGTACGTGATCATACATCATACATGCATCTAGATAATATCATTATTATCTGTCATCCTCGTTCTTAATCGTTCAGTTTCGTACTTTCTTTTATTATTATCTTTCACTTTTATCTAGATCCCGCCATATGCTATGCCCCATCATTTGTGCACGAAGCAACTACAGTCTTGGGGTCAAGCGGCAAGGATCCTGTTTTCGCACGTCCTGATCAATCACAATGATTGACCCCCCTGTATGCATTCGGCACACAGTTGAGCTAACAACCCTCAATGAGTTGTGAACCTCCATTTAATTGTTTGCAAGACTTTCATTCATTCATTATGCTCCACTTTTGATTATCATTATCTTTCACTTTTATTATATAATACTTTACGTACGTATACATATCATGCCACGTAAAGTCACATCATAGTACATAACATGAAATATTAATATTGATAATAGCAGCACATAAGAAAAGAATCATACATGCAATTAAGCCCCTGAACTTATGCTAACTATCAACTAGAAAACACAACACTACAACTAATACTTCCTAAGGTAGTCATAAGCTTCGGAAGAAAACAAGCTTCGGAAGAAACAAGCTTAGGAAGAAACAAGCTTCGGAAGAACAAGCTTCGGAAGAAATAACCTTCGGAAGAAAAAACCTTCGGAAGAAAACTAAGCTTCGGGAGAAACTAAGCTTCGGAAGAAACTAAGCTTCGGAAGAAATAACCTTCGAAAGAAATAACCTTCGGAAGAAAACTAACCTTCAGAAGAAATAACCTTCGGAAGAAATAACCTTCGGAAGAAAACTAAGCTTCGGAAGAAAACTAAGCTTTGGAAGAAAACTAAGCTTTGGAAGATAACTTAGCTTCGGAAGATTTTCAACATAAGTGTTCACAGCGCGTGAATAAAATACTAAGTATGCCTACAGTGGATGACTAAAAATATATAAGTGTCCACAGCGGACAGCCAAGTCCACAGCGGACAGTCTAAAAGTACCTAAAGGGAACACAACGGACATGCATGCATACTTAAGTGTTTACAGCGGACATGCATTGTCCACAGTGGATTGTCTAATTGCCTAAGTGTTCATAGCAGACACATTATCAATGCTTAAGTGTCCACAGCGGACAACTAATGTCCATAGCAGACAACAAGTTCATCACCTAAGATCCAATCTTGTGCAGTTTCTAGTCCCATACATCATCTTAAGCGTATTCTTAGCATGGATCTATCAGTCACACGCTTAACATCACAAAAAACCACACATAACATCACAGAAATCATTTAAAACATACATCTTTCATGAACAGTTGTACTTTCATGGAAAACCATAGTATGTTTTATAAAATAACAGTTTGATATACATATCAGCCCCAAAAAAGTAGAAAACATGTAAAAGAGGGGATCTAGAACTCACCTTAAACGGCTTTCGAGTAAAACACCACAAATCTGAGAGCAAGCTGAAGTTCTAGCACCTAAACACAAGTAAAGAAGCAACTAAACACATAGAAACACATAGAAGTCGGTCCAGAAGCTTGAACTCGACTGAAACTAAGAAGAAACACGATTAAATTTTACCTTTTTGAAGATTTTTTCTACTTTCTCCCTCTAGAACCGGTAGGAGTCCTTTTTCTCTCTCAAAAGTCGTACGTTGAGTGTATCGGAGAGTAAGTATGGGCGGCCATATCTTTTTTTTAATCCCATTATGGGCCGGTTTGGCCCTTGTACACTTTTAACCCTTGCTTTTGAAATAAATCCCATTTGCTCCCTTACTTTTCTTTTCTTTTCTTCTTTCTGAAATTTTCTGGTGTTACAAGTGATCTGGTTGTCGAGACTCGATCAAAAACAAGTTAATATATTGGTCTTAGCTACCTTATTCTATAAGGGTAAGTAAGGTCGTCTCCACAGGGAATATGTGGAAAGTGTTTAACGAATATGACTCAGTTAACATAAAGACACAAACCTTATAATTAAAGATTAAAACTTTGGATGAATGAATGAACAAACATACATAAAGCAAAGAACTTTGAAACAAATTTACTTAAATAATGACAAACAATTACTTCCGGGTTTCTAATTCCGCAAGATCCACAAGTGATACTTTTAAATTAGGGTTTGTAAAAAAATAATACTTCAAGATTTTAGCTTTTGATTAAAGTAGTAACAAAGGAACAATCTTTAAAGACTCGTTCATTCACAAAGTTACTAATTCACCTATATCACGTTGTCTACTTTTCTTAATGAGCTCACGATGCAAGGAAACCGAAAACTGATAATCAAGCACACAACTTTATTATAAGTAAACCTTTTAACTAAATCAAAACATAAAATTTCATTCACTAATCTGTTGTTCAATACAAAAAACCCTAATCAAACATACCAATTGTTTCACTTAACAGGAATTGTACTCCCGAAAGCAATCAAGAAAGAACTAGCCCCTCGTGGTCTTCATTAAATCTTCAATCTTGATTATGTGATTATCAATGATGATTTGGTGTGTGTTGGGAAGCTTGAAAGCACCCAAAATCACCTTCAATTTGCTAGATTTCGGCTGGGAATAGTTGTACTTTGAGTTGGGGTTGGATAGGTTTAAGTAGACATCAAGATCCACAAAATCCGGTTGTTAGTTGCATACCGGCGTATGATACGCCCAGGGGCGGCGTATCATACTCCCCCTCAGCTTCCTTCTCCCAAATTTCTGTAAATTTTGTCAAATGCACCTACTGATAAGCCGCCCATACGCCGAACGACGTATTATATGCCCATACCCGACGTATTATACGCCGGTATGCCTAATTTTGTGCCTTTTTTGTAACTTTTGATGTTTACATCTTTCGTCCTTGTAGTTTCGTGTTTGGCTCCTTTTTCTCCAAAATAAGCCTCCTTTAGCTCCAATACCTATAAATTAAAACACAAACAACTTGAAACTATTCCACCATAATCATGATGTAAAATCAAGCATTTAGATCAATAAATCTTGAATTATTACAACTCGATCAACAAGTCCACCCCCTTATATAGGTTTCGTCCCCAAAACCTTTCACTCCTCGACCAGCTGCGGATAGTGCCGTCTCATCTCTTCCTCAGTCTCCTATGTAGACTCAGACCCCTTTTTGTGGCTCCACTGTACTCGCACAAGTGGGACCACATTATTCCTTAGCCTCTTCTATTTTCTGTCAATGATGGCCACTGGCTGCTCCACATAATTAAGCCGTTCATCCACCTCGATGTCCTCGAGTGGCATGATTATATCCTCATCGGCTAAACACTTCCTCAAATGAGATACATAAGACGTTGGATGAGTTCCGCTTAACTTATCGGGTAGCTCTAGCTTGTAAGCCACCTCTCCTACTCGAGTAATGATTTGGAAAGGCCCTATATACCTCGGGCTTAGCTTTCCTCGCTTCCTTAACCGGATGATCCCTTTCCAAGGTGAGATCTTCAACAAAACTCTATCGCCCACCTTAAATTTGATCGGTCTATGTCTCTTGTCAGCATACGACTTCTGTCTATCCTTTGCTGCCTTCATAAAGGCCTTGATCTTCTTTAACTTTTCGGTTGTAGCCTCGATCACCTCATTGCTCCCCAACTCCTTCTGCCCGATGTCACCCCACATACGAGCGTTCTACACCTCCTACCGTATAACATCTCATTAGGAGGCATACCAATGCTGGCATGATAACTGTTGTTATATGAGAACTCGGCTAACGGTAAGTGTTCATCCCAACTTCCTTCGAAATCAATGACGCATGCCTGGAGCATATCCTCAAGCATCTGAATGGTTCTTTTCGACTAACCATCTGTCTGAGGATGGTATGCAGTACTGATGTGTAACCCCGTTCCCATCGTATCATGAAATCTCTTCCAAAAACTTTGATGTAAACCGAGTGTCAAGGTCAGACACGATAGACACTGGCAGACCATGACGAGTCACAATCTCCCTGATGAATAGATCCACCAACCTCTCAGATGATTACATCTCATAGATCGGTAGAAGTGGGCACTCTTCGTTAGACGGTCGACGATCACCCATATGGCATCGTATCTCCTTGCCGTACAGGGCAACTTCGTGATAAAGTCCATGGTGATGTGATCCCATCTCTACTGGGTATATCCAGAGGTTGGATCTTGCAGTATGGTTTCTGATGCTCCGCCTTCACTTGCAAACAAGTAAGGCACTTATTCACATACTCCACTATGTCACGCTTTATTCCCGGCCACCAGTAATCTTTCTTGATTCCTGATACATCTTTGTAGCACCGGATGAATTGAGTATCGAGTCTTTTGAGCCTCATCCATGATCTTACCTGGTAGATCTCCATAACATGGATTCCACATCCGACCGAAGCAGGTTTTAACACCAAGAGTGTTCTCACCCAACTCTGCAACTAGGCCCTTCTTGTTCACCTCCACCACGGTCACCTCCTCCCTCTCATCATACAGTCTCCCCGCCAGATCGACCATAGATCTGAACGTACCTGGCCGGGCGGCAATCAGATGTCTACGGATATCCGCGGCAGACCTTGGATGTATCTCTTGATCTTTCATGACACGGGCGTCACTTGATCTCGTGTTAGGATCAGTGATCTAAGTTTGATCAATTAGAGTTGAATCACAGCGGAATTAGAGCAAGAATTAAGCAAATATAGCAAGAACACAATAAATATTCAATGGAACAGTACACGGTTATAGATATAGGGTTTTCTGCAAAGAGATAATAACATTCATGCACACATGCTTCGGTGTGGCGGCTGCTAGGTTTTCCTAAGCTGCCCCGATTACAATTAGGTCAGCATTCCTATATATAGGAATGTGACGTCTGCTGATGTCACTTGATAGTGACATCTAACAGAATTATTACAAACTACTGAAAGTAAGCAAACTACTGAGAATGTTCACAACAACTGAGAACATCTCAGATTATTCTAAGTACACGAAGAAAAAAAAAACTACTGAAACTATAAGTACAGAAAAGAAACTACAACTACTGAAAGGAAACCATCACAACTACTGAAGAGGTCTTCTTCAGCTGTTGTGACAATCATCTGACACTTGGTCTTCAGTCTTTGTCTTCAGCTTTTGTCTTCAGACTTTGTCTTCAGCTCTTTCACTTCAGACTTTGTCTTCAGCTCTTTCACTTCAGACTTTGTCTTCAGCTCTTTCACTTCAGACTTTGTCTTCAGCTCTTTCACCATTACCCGTATTCACTTTACTTGGTAAAATTTCCATTAATTCACATATTTTCCAACCCAAAGGGGTTCATACTTGGTCCTATATATCATTATAATCAAACTCAATGTTTTAAAAAGGATATTAATATGATTACCCTTTTACCTATAATGGAGTTTTGGACTAGCATTCAAAGGTTTCCTGTGTGCTCGTATTCAAGGTCTGCTTTGTGCTAACAATATATGGGATTTGCTTTATGCTAGTATAGAAGACAAGTAAAACTCCTCCAAACTTGCTTTTACACACAGGTCCAAACACCTAAACAAGCAAAACAACCAACCAAAGCACAAACAACACTTAGAAATCGGTTTCTAAGGTGGAAAACCTCAAAGAACCGAGCCAAACATCAACAAAACCCACTAACCTTGAAGATTTCAGTTCTATTTCGTTCTTGGAACCGAGAGAGCTGGTCTGCAGCTTTCTTTCTTCTTCTTTTCGGTCGAACAACAACAACAGCAAGATGATATGGGCAGCCATGCCCATATAAAGTGCATTTTTGACTTTTTGGTACTATTTACACAAGCACCCCTTAACTTTGCCTTCTTTTTATTTTCTTCAAAATACTTTTCTTTCCTTTTATTTTTGACCGGGGTTTTGGGTGTTACAAGTCTACTCCCCTTAAAGAGGTTTCATCCCCGAAACCTGTCACTCTTCGAATAATTGTGGGTAATGCTGTCTCATCTCCTCTTCAGTCTCCCACGCAGTCTGAGAACCCTTTCGGTGTTTCCACTGCGCCCGTACAAGTGGAACCACTTTATTCCTCAACCTCTTCTCCTTTCGATCAGCGATTGCCACCGGTTGCTCTACATAGTTAAGTCGTTCATCCACTTCGAGATCTTCCAGTGGTACAATCATGTCTTCGTTGGCTAGGCACCTTCTCAGATGAGATACATGGAATGTCAGATGAATTCCACTTAACTCCTCTGACAATTCTAATCGATAGGCTACTTCCCCTACTCGTGTAACGATTCGGAAAGGCCCTATGTATCTCGGGCTCAGCTTGCCCCTCTTCTAGAACCGGATGATCCCTTTCCAAGGTGAGACCTTCTACATGACTATCACCCACGTTGAGTTCAATCTGTCTACGCCTTTTGTCGGCATACGACTTCTGCCTATCTTTCGCCGCCTTCATAAAGGCTTTGATCTTTTCCAACTTTTCAGTCGTAGCATCGATCACCTCGATACTTCCCAACTCTTTCTGCCCGATGTCTCCCTAACACACGGGCATTCTACACCTTCTACCGTATAGTGTTGTTGTATGAGAACTCTGCTAACGGTAGGTGATCATCCCAACTCCTCCAAAGTCTATCACACATGCTCGGAGCATATCCTTGAGCGTTTGAATTATCCTCTCAGACTGACCATTTGTCTGAGGATGATAAGCCGTACTAATATGTAGCCTAGTCCCCATCGCATCATGGAATCTTTTCCAAAACTTCGATGTAAACCGGGTGTCATGATCTGACACGATTGACACCGGCACGCCATGACGAGCTACAATCTCTTTGATGAACAGATCCGCCAATCTCTCGGATGAATACGTCTCGCGGATCGGTAGGAAGTGAGCACTCTTTGTTAGACGATCAACTATCACCCATATGGTATCATACCCCCTCGCCGTACGGGGTAGCTTCATGATGAAGTTCATGGTGATGTGCTCCCACTTCCACTTGGGTATATCCAATGGTTGGATCTTCCCGTATGGCTTCTGATGTTCTGCCTTCACTTGCAAGCAAGTAAGGCACTTACTCACATACTCCGCCATGTGGCGTTTCATACCCGGCCACCAGTAATCTTTCTTCATGTCTTGATACATCTTGGTAGCACTGGGATGAATGGAGTATTGAGTGTTATGAGCTTCGTCCATAATTCGCCCACGTAGATCCCCATATCGAGGAATCCACATCCGTCCAAAGCGGGTTTAAACCCCGTGGGTATTCTCTCCCAATTCTGCGACTAAACCTCTCATCCTTTCGGAGTTGAGGCAATCTTCTTTTAACGCTTCATATTGGAATCCTTTGACCTATGTCATCACATCAGAGGTCATCACCATTGATAAGCCTTCACCCAGATTGGCTCTGGTCTCTCTTTTCGGCTAAGGGCATCAGCCACTACATTGGCTTTACCCGGATGGTAATGGATTTCACAACCATAATCCTTAATCAGCTCTAACCACCTCCTCTGTCTCATGTTGAGATCTTTCTGCTTGAAGAAATACTTTAGGCTCTTGTGGTCTGTGAAGATTGTGCATTTCACCTCGTACAGGTGATGCCGCCAAATCTCAGCCGCGAGCTCCAAATCATGCGCGGGATAATTGACCTCGTGGGTTTTCAACTGTCGGGACGCGTAGGCTATTACTCTCCCATATTGTATTAACACGCAACCCAGTCCCGAATAGGAGGCATCCGAATACACCACTAAGTCTTCACTCCTTTCAGGTAATGTCAAAACAAGAGCTTGAGTTAATCTTGCCTTTAACTCCTCAAAAGCATCCTCCTGTTCTCGTCTCCACACAAACTTCGCCTCCTTGTGAGTCAATTTAGTTAAAGGTGAGGCTACCTTGGAAAAGTCTTGAATGAACCTCCTGTAGTAGCCCGCCAATCCTAAGAAACTTCGAATCTCAGATGGCGTCTTTGGAGAATTCCATTGCATCACCGCCTCAACCTTCACCGGGTCCACAATGATCCCTTTAGCCTTAACCACGTGACCCAAAAATTGAACTTCACATAACCAGAAAGCACACTTAGAGAATTTAGCATATAACTTTTCTCTCCTAAGTGTATTCAACACTTCACGTATATGGCCAGCATGTTCTTCTTTGCTCTTTGAATAAATCGAGATATCATCAATAAACACAATCACTAATTTATCCAACATTGGCCAGCACACTCGATTCATCAAATCCATAAAGCTAGCTGGCGCGTTAGTTAAACCGAATGACATAACGAGAAACTCGTAATGTCCATAATGCGTGCGGAACGCTGTCTTCGGGTTATCTTGTTCCTTTACCTTCAGCTGATGGTAGCCAGATCAAAGATCTATCCTGGAAAACCAACTAGCACCCTGAAGCTGATCAAATAGGTCATCAATTCTCGGTAGGGGGTATCGGTTCCTTACTGTCAACTTGTTCAACTCTCGGTAGTCTATACACATTCTCATACTACCGTCTTTCTTCTTTACGAATAATACCGGAGCACCCCAAGGAGAGATACTCGGTTTAATAAATCCCTTATCCATCAGTTCCTGTAGCTGATCCATCAGTTCTTTCATCTCGGTCGGAGCTAACCGATATGATGCCTTGGCAACGGGTTGCGCACCGGGTATTAAGTCAATTTAAAATTCAATCTCACGGTCAGGTGGCACACCTGGCAGATCTTCTGGGAACACGTTCGGGAAGTCACACACTACCGACACATCAGACCATTGCGGTATCTACGGATCCATACCCCGAGCTTGCAACAATAACCCGGTGGTCATCCATCCTTGGCCTCTTGCTATTTGGGGTAAAACCACCATGCCCAAACCTCTTCCCACACCAGTTCTTGTCACCACCACCTGTCTTCTTCACCTCAACCACGGACACCTCTCTCTCATCGTAAAGCCTCACAGCCAGATCCACTGCCGACCTAAAAGTGCTTGGTCGGGTGACAATCAAGTGCCTGCGGATATCAGCCGGCAGTCCCTGCACATACCTCTTAATCTTCCTTGACACTGGCATCACCTGATCCGGCACCAGCCTCGCCATTTCGTTAAACTTGGTGGTGTATTGCTGGTGGGTCATGGTTCCCACCTCAAGCTATAGGAACTCTCTCTCTATCTTGTCTAGTTCCCTGTGAGGATAGAATTCCTCAACAACCAACTTCTTCAAATCTCCCCATCTCATCCTCCCGATGGCCCTGCTGCCCTCGGCTTGGACAATATTGTCCACCAACACAGACCCTAGTCAACAAATGAGTGAGTGGTAAATTTCACCTTCTGATCCTCCCTGTACTCACTAATATTCAACACCGCCTCCATCTCTCAAACCCAGCAGTGGGCAGTAGCAGCGTTACCGTTGCCATCAAAAGTAGGGGGTTTACATAGTTGGAATGCCCGTAGCTGCATCCCCTCGCGGTTTCCCGCACCTCTACATCTTCTTCATCACTGGAGGCTCCCCTTTCAACATTCATCTCCTCATCATCATCATGATCTCCCTCATTCTCCCATCTCCCAGCAGCAGCCCTTCTCTCTTCCTCTTTTTCTTTCCTCTCATCCTTCCTTACGGCCCGGATCACCTCAGTCACGACAGATGGTAGGATCGTCTGCATGACTTGGTGAACCTCCTCCACCACTGCCTCTTTCACCGAGGCCCTCAAATTGGCATTCTCATCCACTCCCTCCGGGTGATGAAGCTCAGGCTCAGCAGGAGCCGTCTCTGCAGTTCTCATCTTGTTCTTTGCGGCCCGGGGTCTACCAGCATGACCACCTCGTACTCCACCTCTAGAAGCCTTAGATGATCTACCTCCATCCATCCTCTAACACTATAAGATTCAAACACTCACACGATCATTCAAGGTAATAGCTCAGTTAATGTTAAGTATAGTAAGTCCCTAATTACAGTGTCTAGTTGTGATTAGCCACTTACTTTACTCTTTGTTCCCCGAGCATTTCCTATCCTGACTACATCAGTATTCAAATCTACTAAAGCACTTAAATCAAATAGCATGCGCTCATAATACCGGTTATCATAATGAAAAGAAATACCTGATGGCACGTAGCTACTCGGGCTGGCAACCCTCCATTCGGTCCCATTTTCAGTTTAAGTTTAGGTTTTTGAAAATATTTACCCATTTCTCTTAAACTTTGGCTCTGATACCAACTTGTAAGGCCCGCGTTCCCGGAAACCTCACAGTTGGACATCCACAACACAATTTATTAAACATTTCATAATTCATTATCACAATGCAGCGGAATTTAAACATCAAAAAGCCATTTATTAACTTATAAACGTGGTTGCTAAGTAATACATGTTTGGTACAGTTACAAAAGTTCATTAGTTTGCATTACGAAAACACAACATTATAATCAAGAATGGATGTCGGCCTTTCCCCGACGAGTAGCCTCCCCGAGTGCCATCCTCAGCAAAAATTACCTGCCAACTGAAAATGCATAAAAGTTAGCTTTGCGGAGTGAGTTCTAGTTTTAAAATCATAGGAAAATATCTTATAAGCTTTATATAGGAAAATACCCTTTTAAAATACCATATTCCTCCTTCGTATGTGATCATACATCATACATACAATCAGTTACATTCATTATCATCATCATAACTTTCTTCACCATTTCCATGGCCGCTTTTGAGCCTTTTACTTTTTAATCTTTCACCTCGATATGGACCAAAGTGCTATACCCCCCATATAATGCGCATAAACCTGGTACTGGGCCTGAGGTCTATAAATAGACCCCATCCGTGGTGCACTAGTGCTGACTCTAGTACCGGGGCAGCAACAGTGGCCCCCTCAATTTTAAAGATTGACCCTGTGTGTATCCTCTGGGGTTAGGTAAACCACACACAATTGAGCTAACAACCTAGCGGTTGTGAACCTCATTGTGAATTTGCTTGCAAGACTTTCTTACGTTCTTTATGTTCCACTTTTCATTAGCATTAATCTTTCACTTGATTAATAATAATACTTTATGATCATAAGCAAACCACATAAAGTCATATAATAATATCATAATAGGCACATAAGGGCAGCCTACAACATGCATAAGATAATCAAATAAAAGCATCAAGTCAACCATGGTCAAACCTTAATTTCTGATCTTCCAAAATCCCAGAAAATTCCTTAAGTCCTAAAGAAATGCGGATTAATGAGAACAAATGCGGGTGAACAACTTGCAAATGCGGGTGAACAACTTGCAAATGCGGGTGAACACTTGCAAATGCGGGTGAACACTTTCAAATGCGAGTGAACACTTGGTAATTATTTTGTCTTAAAGGAAATGCTGATTAACACTGTAGCAAATGCGCCTGTACAAAAGAAATGCTGATGGACACTGTAGCAAATACGCATGTACAAAAAGAAATGCTGATGGACACTGTAGCAAATGGGCATGTACAAAAAGAAATACTGATGGACACTGTAGCAAATGCGCATGTATAAAAAGAAATGCTAATGAACACTTAGGCTGAATTAAGGCAAATGCGGGTGAACAAAACACTTAGGCAATTATCATAGTGTAAATGCGGATGAACCATCAGACCTGTAAATTAGACTTATGCTATAACCAGTTCTAAAACCTCATTCTCATACATTCTTAACATAGATCTATCATGCTAAACTCTTAGAACAAGCTTACATCCTCATAAAACACAAAAATTTCTACACATATACACATGGTTAACATTCATGACGGTTGTAAAACTTTTATATGCATTTTCAGCCCCAAAGAAGTTTAAAAACATAAAACCAGGGTCCTAGAACTCACCTAGTATAGAAGACAAGTAAAACTCCTCCAAACTTGCTTTTACAACAGGTCCAAACACGTAAACAAGCAAAACAACCAACCAAAGCACAAACAACACTTAGAAATCGGTTTCTAAGGTGGAAAACCTCAAAGAACCGAGCCAAACATCAACAAAAACCCACAAACCTTGAAGATTTCAGTTCTATTTCCTTCTTGGAACCGAGAGAGCTGGTCTGCAGCTTTCTTTCTTCTTCTTTTCGGTCGAACAACAGCAACAACAAGATGATATGGGCGGCCATGCCCATATAAAGTGCATTTTTGACTTTTTGGTACTATTTAGACAAAGCACCCCTAAACTTTGCCTTCTTTTTATTTTCTTCAAAATACTTTTCTTTTCTTTTTATTTTGACCGGGGTTTCGGGTGTTACATTAGAGCATCTTCCTGTGTGTCAATTGATATCTTCCCCTAGGACCTCACGGGAGTACCACAGGGTCAAGAAATAGAGTTCCAAAATTGATCTAGCTTTCGTAGCTTTAACCCTGAATTGTTTACTTAGCACTTTGACCCCTTAATTAGTCTAAGTGTGGCTAATGAAGAAGAGTTAATTCTTACCCTTATTTGTTTACTTAGCCATATTGACCCCTTAGTTCGTCCAAGTGTGGCTAATACGGTAGAGTGAACTTTTACCCGTATTTGTTTACTTAGCCGCATTGTCCCCTAAGTTATTCCAAGTATGGCCAATGCAAAAGAGTGAACTTTTACCTGCATTTTTTATACAGCCACATCACCTAACTGTTACCCACATTTACTACTACCCACTTTAGCTCCAATACTTAGCCAACTTAACAGTTCACCTGTATTGAAGCAAGCCATCCACATTAGTACAAACCATCTGCATTAACCTATAACATCTGCATAGAATGTATCCCACCCGCATTAACCCAGTACTTAGCCAATAAAGACTACTGCTCATTCGTATTTGTTGAAAGTCACCCGTATTGACCTAGGGTCATCCACATTGGATAACCATTACCCGTATTCACTTTACTTGGTAAAATTTCCATTAATTCACATATTTTCCAACCCAAAGGGGTTCATACTTGGTCCTATATATCATTATAATCAAACTCAATGTTTTCAAAAGGATATTAATATGATTACCCTTTTACCTATAATGGAGTTTTGGACTAGCATTCAAAGGTTTCCTGTGTGCTCGTATTCAAAGGTCTGCTTTGTGCTAACAATATATGGGATTTGCTTTATGCTAGCAATCAAAAGTCTGCTTTGTGGTAACAATTCAAATATCTACTTTGTGCTAACAATTCAAAGTTTTACTTTGTGCTAAAAATTCAAAGGTCTGTTTTGTGCTAACCATATAAAGGATTTGTTTTATGCTAGTAATCAAAAGTCTGCTTTGTACTAATAATTCACATTCTCGCTTTGTGCTAGCAATTAAAGGCATGCTTTATGCTAACATTTAAAGACCTTCTTTGTGCTAGATATCATAGTACCTTGGTGCTAGCATTTCATTGCCCTGCTTAATTGCATGGCATTATCATTGTATGTTACCCATGATATGTTTATCATTGTTATAAATGATCTCTGGTATGTTATATTAAAAGTTTTGTTTTTTAATGTGATCATTCTATAATGTTTCTATGGACTTATGACCTATTGTTCTAGATTTAAAACTAGAACTCACTCACCAATGTTGATTTTTAGAATGCATGTCATGTAAATCCAAGATTGGTTAAGTTGATGATGATTGGAAATGAAGAGGCCTTGAATTAGATACTGCCATCCCATTTCAATGATTTTCTATTTTATGAATGTTGAACAATAATTTCCCCTCCTGTCTCATCAGGAGACATTTTCCAGGGAATTTTATTTAATCACATGGTTCTTAGAATTGGCATCCATAAGGTTTTGCTAGAACTTTGGATCCTACAAAGGGAACTCCAGATTAGCCTTTTCTCAGCTCATCTAATTCTCAATACCATTATCATTGGTATGTTATGAGTAAATCAAGAAAGCTATTTGAAATTCGAGTAAACGGCAAGCCTTTATATTACATTACCCAATAACTTGGTTTCACCTACCCACAGGCATGATTTTCTGCAAAAGGTTGTCTCGCAAGGTTTTGATTTATTTCATATATCAAGTTTAGAGTTTCTTTTTGATTTACTTTGCACCATATGTTTACAATACTTGCTTTATCTAATAGAAGTTGTAATGTTATATTAGTGTACTATTGCTTTATCTCAAGTTTAACTTTCCGGATAGAGAAATATTATAAAAAGGTTACCTGCAACCACTATTATAACACCTCCAGTCAAACGGTTTGCACTTCTGTAGCACTGCCATCACTATCATCGGCCGGGTACAACCCTACCGCTACCCACCACTGACCAACTACACCACCCAAGGATGATAAGACTCCTTCCTCCCTCCATACTCTCTAATCCTCTTCTTTCTCTATCCACATCCATTCTCCCCTTTGTTGTTTTCTGTAAAGTCCTCATCACGATCGATTCCATATGTTGTAGACATAGAATCTTGAACTTGATCAAACAACACAAAAACCCCTGTTTAGGTACCAAACATCAAATCATACGACATCCTCTAGATTTGGGCTGAAACACTTGTTCAAAACCTTCACAAACTAACAAGTTTTCGCATCTAGACAACGTTCTTGCATTTTGCAAAGTTTTCGCAAAAATCAAGTTGATAGTAAAAGTTTTCACGCGAATACTGAAGTTTCCCTTGATGAAGTTTTACAATATGAACTAGGTAGATGTTCTCGTGCGAGAACTTGATGTTCTCGCGTAACAACTCTAATTTTTCACAAGAAGCGGTTACTGATGCGAAAACTGCCCAAGGTTTCGCAAAAAGAGGTTATTCGTGCGAAAACTTCGTCAAAATCGACTTTTTGTGTTTGATTTACTGCTACGATCTCAATTCTACAATTTTCATCATCATAACTTGAATATACTGAGCGTATTGATGCAGATCATCATTTTAGCAAGTAATAAAGTCAATTATTCATGTGTTCATCTTCAATTTCGTCCATTTTACCTTCGAAATCGAGTCAGAACCATCCATAACCTTCAGGTCTTCAATCTTCATGTTTAACATCTTAATACGAATGATTGTAGAATGAAAATCTATGTATCAAGAGCAACACCTTGCTCTGATACCAAATGTAAAGTCCTCATATTGATCGATTCCACATTTTGTTGCACAAATATTATTGTGAAATCAAATTAAGACGGATGTATGATTGTGTGAAATCAACGAACATTAAACAAATATTATTAATCAAATGATTATAATACCAAAGGAGTATACATCGTTTAAGCTCGATCCACCCGAGGTGAGCTCCCTTCTGGCGACCTATCACATAACTCTCTGCTCTCTCACCCTCAGAGCACTTTTACAAAATGAATACATATAATGAAATAAAAGGAAAAACATCTATATATACTATGCAAATGTTCTCGCGTGAAAACTTGATGTTCTCGCACGGTAACTCCAAGTTTTCGCGTGATAAGATCTTTATCATTTATCTTGGAGTTCTCGCATCCTTGTATTTCTCGTATGATTTGAATTTTTTCTTTTCACTTGATATTGCAATCCATAAAGGCTAGGTACTTACATTTTCACCCGCACCAACGTCATCCGCCGCCGGCTATCGGAGATAACTGGTACCTTCTACTAGTCCTTCAACCATTAACCTCACACCTTGTTTTCTACCACTAGCCAAGAAACCCAAACCGTCGGGCTGCCCACTCACTGCTCACGTGCCACAGTAAGTGACTAGAATTTTGGTTTTGTGAAACGAATTTAAACAAAACCCACTATAATTACTGCTACTCTCAGGTGTTCTTCTTTAATTTTGTAAGTATTTTTCCATAAGTTGTTTGATTGTCTTGATTGTTGTTTGATTCCTGTCAGGGTGTTGGTTTGGTTAGATAGATAGGAGGAGTTATTATGCTTCCTTGAGAATTCTTACCAATCCAGCTACCTCACTTGCATTACGAAGAGAACGTAACAAAAAATACTATGTTGCACGCAAAGCTAACAAGAAATTATGTAACATTTTTGCAAATGATGCCACCCAAACTCCCCCATTAACAACTTTAATAACTCCTACACAAACCGATAAAACACCATCAGACCCGAACTCCCCCTCCTTCAAGATATTAAGGACACCATACCCCTTAATTTTGATGACAACATGACTAAACTTTCCATAAGTCTAATTACACCATACCCCTTATTTAGGTATCTAGTGTAGCACAATACATTGTCACGTCACTTTCTAGACCAAATTGATGGCATAAAAACCGATGATGATCCATACAACTTTGTATACACATGTATAACCATGGTAGTTTGCCTTTTAAAGGAATGAAGCCTATGTTCTTATTAGGAGGCTAAATGTTTCTCGTTTGAATTTCCAATGTTCTATTGCATGAGTGGAAAAACTATGCCATCATATACCAAATTCCATTAGAATTACACTAGCTTTTCATATCACTAGATGAAACCATGAGATTTCTTTGAGAAAACATTCCCACTAACAACAAAAACTTCTCTTTCACATCCATGGATGCCTCACCAGAGAACACAATGGCTATCATGCGAGATGGTGTATACATCGATGTATATAATGGAATATACCATAAACTCATCTAATTAATTTCCCAAGAAATGGCAAACCTAGGTGTTATGGTGAACTTAATGATCCGGTATCCTGGATTCTGAGTAAATTTAGTATCCTAAATACTAATGTTATTAATAGACTGTTGTTCTTTTGGTTATGACTTGTTCTTGTAGGTGACTCACATTTACTTAGTCAATCCTGAAAAATCAATGGTCAGTTGAAGAAAATATGTGAAAACATTTCTACAATGGTCAAGACTTAAGACTGAGTAGTCCTTGAGATTCTCGGTTGTTAGTTAGATTTATTTCATATATATTAAGGCATAGCGATCAATGTAGAACACACAACACACGTTGTAATTCTCTCTTTAACATATAGTATTGATTTGCCATTACTCCCACTTTGTAATTTCAACTACAATCAATAAAAAGAAAAAGAGGCACCGTTAGGATTAATCACCTCCCAAGGTTTTATACCGGAGATCTGTAGGGATGAAGTGTTTTCCTCATAATCAACTATGTAATTTCTTTGTTTTATTATCATATTCATTATACAAATCATTTAAGCACACTACCTCACATACGAATTTGATCACAAAGTTATTATCATTACTTTTTGGTCAAAACAATTTGGCACTCACCGTGGGGCCAGTGGTGCTTTTCATTTTTACTTTTACTTAAGTTTATAATCTATCATTACATGGCAAAACTCTTCTAAAAAATATCATCTCAATGCACGTTTTCTTCTTATTTCTTCCTATCTTTAAGCTCCGAGATGAGCCACCCTATTCCACCTCCTCCGTTATCATAAAAGAAAAACGACAACCTGGCCAAGAAAGCAACTTATGCTGGTGATTTCACCCTAGGATCCGGGATGTCTACTTAAGGACATGTCCTTGTTTTGAATGATGACATCATTTCTATCTTTTCTCAAATGAAATAGGAGATGGAACAAAAATAGAAGACCAATTGGATGCTAATGAGAGAGATAGAAAATATACAAGCAGAAAAGTAAAAGCAGTAGAAGGAAGGACTACTCCACTAGAGCCAAGGATCCTAAATTTTGATACTATTGGATCCCCAAGGAATTATCTAGGAGATTTCATCTCCATGTAGTCTCAAACTAGGAAAATTGATCCAACTCATGCTATTGAAATCAATACCACTAGGGTTCTTGGCACAACCCCGAGAACATCATCGCAAAATCCTAATTTCGATAACATTTCCAATAATAAACTTTTAACACTAATAATTTTGGATATGCACATGATATAGGAATCAATCCAATTATGGCTATAGATATAAAGAAGCTAAAGGATATGATTTCATACAATTGATACCTGAAGTATCTCCATCAAGTCACCATCTCTTAAGATTCATTCCTCTGATATGTGAGGAGGATATCCCTAAACACTTTAAGACTCCTAGCATGAAGTAGTTTGATGAAACTACGGGTTCTAAGAAGCATGTTGCACAAGACACAGTAAGGATGGAAATCATCCCTATCCCCTTAAATTTTTAAGAGGCCTATTGGTGCAAAGGCTTCGGATTGACCCTCATAGGATCTGCATAGAATGACACTAAGTGTCCCTCCTTACTCTATTACTTCATTTTCTCACCTTGTGAACTTATTTAATAACTGATTTTTATGTAGTAGAAGATTTGAAACCCTAAGGAATGATCTATATAAGGTAACGCAAAAATTTGATGAGTCGCTTAGAGCTATATGGGCAGTTTTGGTTAGGAATTCTTATGTATCCCTAATCTTGACATTTCCACTATGGTTCAAGTTTCAAAATGGGGCTGAAAAAGGATTCTCCATTTGACGAGGACCTCATAGTGAACACATGTAGAAATTTAGACAAAGTTAGAAATCAAGCTTTGAGATTCATAATGTTCTAAAGGATAAAATGATCCGAAAAATTATTGACATACCTTCCAATTATGATAATCCTAACTAAAAGTCAGAATCCTCATCCTACAAACCCCACAGATCTAAATCTTATACAAAAAATGATAACTATAAGGTCATTGTTATGGAAGACGATGAGGATGAAGAAGAATATCCTAGGATAACTGACTATAATTTTTTAGACTTAATTACACGGGTGGTCCCTTTGGTTAGGCCTGATTTCACTTTTGGTCCCTAACTCTTAGAAACTACAAGGTTGGTCCAATACTTTGCACAAACGTAACAAAGATGGTCCCTGAAGTGGATGTTTGTTAAGTTTGACTGTTAAGTACATGTGAAATGACCCAATTTCCCTCTTAGATTAAAAATATAAAAAACAAATGACCCCACCTCTAGTCTTCCACCCCACCCCACCCCATTCATCTCCCCTGTTCCCTTAAGCTACAATGACCACTGCCACCACCTTGTCGAAAAATCAGTTATCACCATCATACCCTTGTCATCGCATTCTTCATTTGCAAAGTACCATGGAATCACCACTGAACCACCAACCAACATGAAAACGGGTCAATTTCTCTCCCCCTATATCAACCATCGCAAATGTAGGTGAGGTGGCTGTCAGTTGGATACCGCTGGAAAACGGATTAGTGGTAGTTGCAGTTGGGTGCTCTGGTGTGGCAGGAAAACATAGGTGAGTTGGTTCTCGGTTGGATGCGGTGGTATGACTTTAATATATAGGTTCCGTGGCTACTTGTTGGGTATGCGCGGTGGTGGTTTCCGATTTAGTGCGGTGGTACAGTGGTGGTTTTTGGTTTAGTACGGTGGTGCGGTGGTGGTGGTGCGTCTATGATGGTGATGGTGATGTTGGTTGTTTAGGGAGATGGGTAGGGGAGACGAAGTATGGTGGTGCAGGTCGTCGGTGATATGAGAAAGGTACAGGTCGATTTGATGGTGTTCGCTGGTGATGGTGGTGGCTGAAGGTGGTGGTAGGTGAGTTGGGGAAGATGTTGAGGTAGGTGGGGTTTTATGTTGACTTTTAATCTAGCGGGTCCAATTTGAGAAGTAATTTTTTAATACAAGGGCATTTTAGTCAGTTTTAAAAAAATAACAAAAAGACTTTAGGGACCATCGTTGTTACATTTGTGTAAAGTATTGGACCAACATTGTAGTTTCTAAGAGTTAGGGACCAAAAGTGAAATCAGGCCTAACCACAGGGACCACCCATGTAAATAAGTCCATTTTTTATGTTTTAGGTTTCATGTTCATATTGCGGGATCTTGGAGACAACACAAGATTTCCCAAGAGGGATGATAAGACCTTTGATTGGAAGTATAAGTCCAAGTGGTGTGCTTACCATAAAGATTTTGGTCACGTGACTGAGGATTATATTACACATCGAAAGGAAATAAGTTATCTCCTAAGCAAAGAACACCTAAAAGATTTCCCGCACACAAAGAAAGACAATACTCAAGATCATGACAAAACCTTATAGTGAGCGACCTCCCCTCAGTGGATGCTAAGGTAACTAATTTTATATCTGGTGGTTCTGTTATTTGTGGCTCTTCTTATTTACAGCAAAAAGACATGCCAAACAAGCAAAAGTGGTTTAGAGGTTAGGTCCACGAGACATCAACTTCAACTAATAAGAATGTAATCTCTTTTGATTAGGAAAATAAAATTTTTTTAAGATCCTCACCATGAAGGTATGGTCATTATTTTGTACACTACCAACTATTTTGTTCGCTATGTCCTAATTGATGGGGCAGTTCAGTCAATATCATACAACTTGAAGCTTTGAAAAGAATGAACATTCTAGAGAGTGAAATTATAATGAAATCATCGGTGCTAGTAGGATATAGTGGAAAAGTTAAGAACATAGTTGGGGAGATCAAGCTACCTATCTACATCGAAGGGGTAAACTCGATCCAAAGATTTTTTGTGATTGACACATTATCCTATTATAATATTATTTTTAGGAGACCCTGGATCCATGACATGAAAGCAGTATCATCAACATACCATCAGTGTGTTAAGATGCCCACCCTTTGTGAAGTGGTGAAGATATATATTGATCAAGAAGAAGTTAAGGATTGCTCTATGTCTTCAATGAACTCATCCACAAAGACAAGACAAGCATAGAAATTAAATTAACAAGCATGAGACATATTGGAAGCTAGAGAGTAGGACGTTAAGAAAATATCCTTAGATCCTACAAAGCCAGATGCTAAGGTGCTTGTAAGATCGAATATCCCTACGCATATTGAACAAGAACTTGTAGATTTTCTAAAAAATAAGAACACAACATTTGCATGAAAACATGAGGACATTACAGGTATATCTAATGATACTATAACTCATAAACTTGGTATTGATAATACTTCTAGGCTAGTGCATAAAAATCAAAGATAGTTTGCACTTGAGAGAAATGTTATTATTCAAGAAAAGGTAGAGAAGCTACTCAAGTCTAGAATGATACGAGAGGTAACGTTTTCAAGATGGTTAGAAAACATAGAGGTGGTACAAAAGAAGAATGAAAAATAGAGGGTTCGTGTAGACTTCACTAACCTTAATAAAGCCTATACTAAGGGTCTTTTCCCCTTACAACATATAGGCTAATGGTCGACGCCTCAGCAGGCCATGAGATGCTGACCTTCATGGATGCATCCTCAAGATTCTTTCCAAATTCAAGCGGAACCATCTGATCAAGAGGATACTACATTCATAACCTGAACATGTATATATTGTAATATTGCTATGCCTTTTAGTCTTAAATATGTAGCTGCCACCTACCAAATATTGGTGAATATGATGTTCAAAGATAAACTAAGGTACATATAGAAGTGTACATAGATGACATAGTGGTCAAGTCAAAGAAAGCTAAAGATTACCTCAAGGATCTTAAATAAGCTTTCAATATTTTAGACAAACAACATGAGGCTCAACCATAGAAAGTGTCACTTCAAAGTAGGAGCTAAAAAGTTTCTAAGATATATGATAACCAAAAAGAGAATAGAAGCAAGCCCAGAACAAATCAGATTTATCTTGAACTTGAAATCCCCATCAAACACTAAGGATGTGCAAAGATTGACCTGAAGGATCACGACACTTAACATATTTATTTCTAGATCCTCAGAGAGATGAAAAGAGTTCTATCATATTTTCAAGAAGAATAATAAATTCCACTAGGAGGAAAAACATGAAAAAGCATTTCAAGTCTTGAAGAAATACTTATAATAACACTCATGTTAATGAGACCAGAGAATGATGAGCATTATCATTATATCTAATAGTATCCAAAAATGTTGTAAGTGTTGTGATGGTCAAGGATCATGAAGGGCAACAATAACCTGTCTATTATGCAAGTAAAAGTCTATTAGACGTGCAAACCAGATATTCTCATCTTGAAAAATTAATTTTAGCATTAGCTATAGCATCCTCTAAACATAGACATTATTTTGAATTATATCCCAATTATAAGACGACTAAAAACCTTGTAAACTATGCTTTTGAGAAAGGCATGTATCTCAGGTAGGAAGGCTAAATGGTTTGTGAAGCTCAGTGCGTATAACTTGATACATAAGCCCAGGACTATGATTAAAATGCAAGCATTGGCAGACTCTGTGGCTCATTTTAGTAGTGATATTTGTCATGAAGTAGACATCAAGGTCCTATAACTGGAAGAAACAAGAGAAAAGTGGACATTGTTCACTGATAATGTAAGAGGTACATGAATAGGTATCATACTAAAATCATATTGGATCAGGATAATGACTTAACAAGACTTTTCTGTTTGATCAACAGATAACGAATAAAGAATCTAAGTTAATTGTTTTACTTATCAAACATACATATACTTTTATTAAATATAAACACAAAATGTTCTTTCAAAGTATACACTTGATTAATCTTTTTTGAGTACAAATGATACAATCAGCAAATAAACAAGTGGGCTTACAAGCTTACCTCTAAACTATACAAGTGACAGGTATTTATACTTTAAAAGGTAAACATTAAGAATAAAAAACTTTACATCTATTCCTGGTTTTCAAAAGGTATGTACAAGATAGACAAATAATTAGCACATCATAAGTTTGCAGCTTCAGTACTATGTTATCTCCAAAAGGCAGAACACAACAGCCACCAGAGTACTTTGGTATAGACAGTATTGTCCAATGTTATGGTTGATTAGCAGTGCATCAGTTTGAGTGTTGATATGCAGTCAATCAGCATTTCATCACTTTCGTTGCTGATCGGCATTGGTACAACACTGGCATGTGCTGATCGGCTGTTGATCAGCACTTAGCATAATTTGGAAGTTGACAGCCGGTGCTGAATCCTTTAGTTTTCGATAGCTTCAACCACTTTATAGATCAAAAAATTCCCCCTAGGATGATGCGACCAAAACTCCTTTTTCATCCTTCTAGCATCCTGATCAGCAGTAGTTCATACATGTATCCTCTTTTATCTCTTGAGGTAGACTGACCAAGTCCTTCATGTTTTACCCATATAGTCTAAAGAGATCATACTCCTTGACTTCAATTTTACTGGCACCAGCAAAGGTCAGACAAAAGGTGTTGGTTGAGGAATTGTATCTCTAATGTGTGATTGGGTCATGAATGCTTAATGGTATCATATGTATCTTCTTCTTTGTCTTCACTTTGTTCTGCTTCAACTTTATTCCCAATCTTCATCTTTTGAATGGAGGCCATAGATTTGTACTTATATGGTATGCCTTCATATTCTGAGACCAAAGTGAACATCTTCTTTAGGTCTTTAAGATTGAGATTCAAAACTTCCTGCTCAGTCAAGAAGAAAGACTTGGACTTATTCTTTCTTTCAATAAAGAATCTCTTAGCCTTCAGGTCATATCCCTATTTGATAATGGCTGTATCATCACCTTCTAAATCTTCATCTTGCTCAGATTCTTGCTCAGGATTGTCCAAACCTTCTCTTACTCTTTTGATGGTAGTGGTGATGATCACTTCATCTACCGAATCATTAGACTGGCTTTGTGTTCAAGATTTAGCCATTTCAGGAGCTTGTTAGACTTTTGGAGAAACCTGCTCAGTGGTTTAAGAAGTTTAGATGGTGGGAAAAGATGATTGTGGTTGAGTGCTGGGTGTAGGACTGGTAAATAGGGTGACTTTAGCAGCTTCAGATTCTTTCATATTTTTTGAAGTTTAGATGGTGGGAAAAGATGATTGTGGTTGATTCTCATCAAAACCGTCTCTACTTCCTTTGACTTAAAGTCATTGCTTGTGTTCCTTAGCCTTAATCTGGTTAGGTCGGCTATCTGAAATATGTTGAAGCAAACTAGTTAATTCCTTAAGTAGGCTATCCTTCTAGCTGCTGATCTAGTAATGAAGTATGTGTCTTACTTCTAATCATATTCCCACACTACTATTGGATCATATTCTGATGGTGGAGTTTTAGGGATTTCATCACTAGCCTCAGCGATGACTAAGGATAGTACCTTTTGAAGTAGCATCTTAGACTTATCATTTGTACATCCATAGATGCTAAGGTAGTTAGCAATTTGCTCTAAGATGTCAAGGAATAGCTCAATTATCTCGTTCATATGATCATTATACATGATCTCACCATTTTCCTTCTTGGTTGCAAATTTCTTCATCTGGGATACATACCCAACACCCAAAACTTTGGTTCCTTTGAGTATATTCTCCTCCACCTCTAGGTCAATCACCCTTGTCTTTACCACTCTTTTTGGCATAATCTTCTTTTGGTAAGGGTTGATAAGATTGGCTGATTATCATTAGAGGTAGTGGAGTCAAAGTCAGGAGATGCTGGAGGCTCATTCGACAGATAGGAAGACCTCAAGACAATTTTCTTGGTCCTTGGTTGATGTCTTTCTCATTACTCTCTAGCTACTTCATACCTTGGTAGCTCTCTAGCTGCAACCTTCTTTTTGATTTCTCTACTTTTCAAATCGAGAGTAGATATACTCATTGGTCCTATATGTTTACTAGAGAAACCATAAAACTTTATGAACATCATCATTTGTTAGTTGTCTTTACTCTCCTGTTTGACTTTTTCTGCCTGTTTTCTCTCTAATTCAGCTCTCTTCCTTCTAGCTAACTCTACTGATTTCTCTGTTTCAGCATGAGTTGTAGCTATCAGCTTTGATTTCATCTCAGCAACACTCTATTCCATGACCTTATCAAAGTTGAATCCTTTCAACTCAATTTGAGCTGCTATGAGACATCTTTCTTGATCCTTTTCTTTCTTCTTCTGAGAAAGGGCCTTTAGAGTAGGTTCAACAGTTATGGACACTAGAGCTTGCTGAGTGGTTTTTCTTTGAGAAGTGCTTTCGGCAATTGTCCTGAATGACTTTTTTGGCACTTTCTTAACAACCTTGGCCTTTGGTCTGGATGGAGCTATTGGTTTTGTCTTGCTAGATTCTCCAACAGGGTTGATTACTGTTATTGCAACTCTAGTTCTTTTCACTTTTTATTAATGCAATGATGTTCTTCTTGATAGAAGATTCTTGAGCTCTACCAGCATGCAGTTCTATAAGTTCATTGTCAACCTTCTGTGTTAACATCTCCATCCTCTTAGTCATCAATAATTTGCGCCTTCTTTCCTGTGACTCATAGTCAATCTCTTCTTCAGCAGCTATAGGTCTATTACCTTTGTTTGAGAAAGACATTGTACTAGGTCTGACTTGTAACACCCGACCCCTCATACCACCAATATTGACCTCTTCGCCCACAAGGAGCTCACGGATTTGCTTTTGGTTGCTCGGGTGAAAACTTCCTAGGGAGGTCACCCATCCCTGGATTGCTGCCACCTGGGCACACTTAACTGTGTGTTCTTCTATCATCCATATCCAATACGCCCAAAACGCATTGGTGATATTAAAGACCATACATTCCTTATGAACCAGGAATCTCTCCAGTCCACAGCCGATGTGGGATATATGTAGGGTGTCACAATCACCTCCCCTTTGGACTTATCGTCCTCGATGAGCCCGAGAACTCACCATCCCCGGTGAGGTTTGTTCCACTATCCTGAATGGCACAGGAGTGGCTATGATACCATTCTGCAACACCCGGCCCCTCCTACCACCAATATTGTCCGCTTCACCCATGAGGAGCTCACGGATTTGCTTTTGGTTGCTCGGGTGAAAACTTCCCAGGGAGGTCACCCATCGCTGGATTGCTGCCACCTGAGCACGCTTAACTATGGAGTTCTTCTGTCATTCACAACCAATACGCCCAATACCCGTTGGTGATATTAGAGACTAGACATTCCTTATGAACCAGAAATCTCTCCTGTCCACGACCGATGTGGGATATATATAGGGTGTCACATGACTGCTAAAGGTCTAATAGGTACACCTGATGCCTCACCGGCTAACTTGGGATAATTGGCAGTTGTCTGAGCTCTCTCAGCATCCTTGGCGACTTCTGGGCCATCTGTTTCCACATTCACCTCAAAGCTAACTAGGGTTTTAGTTTCAACATCCAGTTGACCAAATATCATCTCAACTGATTTATTGAGTTCAGACTTAGGTATGTCCTTGTGTTCTTTATGAAGTTGGGTTTGTTCAGCTTTAAGATTCACCCCATGCCTTTCCATGTCATCTTCCATGGTCTGGGTTCCTCTTGTATAAACACCATTATTCCTGTGGGTTCATCTGCCGAAGAAACCTCTTATCTGGCACTTTTGGCAGTTGCATTAGTAGCTGATTTGTTCAGCTCTTCTGTAGCTTCCAAAAGCACTTTTAATAGTGGTGCTTCTTCTTCAGCAGATGCCTTGGGAGAGGCTTCAAGTTCTAGCGCAAGCTCTCTTTTTAATGATTGTTCATCAGATCTTTCTCTTTAAGAAAGAGCAAGAAAGAAATGCCAAACCTTCTCATTGCAGCCATTCTTCTCTTCTCAAGTTGATTCTTTTGGTTCATCCTCCTTATCACCCTTCTTGCTTCCATTTCCTTGTCTTCTGAGCTATCATAATCATACCTATCAAGAAGCTCTTTTAGTTTGACTTCAGCTTCAGATAGAGGGTTATAGTCTTTAGTCTATTTGGAAGAGAATAAGATTGGCTGTGATGAATATACAACTTGATCAGCCAATCCCTGAAGGATGTCTTCAGCTTCTTTAGGTTCATCTTCCCTTTTTTTGTAGCATTATCTGAGATTCTAGATGACACTAAGTGGGTAGAGGAAGGCACAACCAAAGGTTCTTATGGTCTGTTGAGACTTGGAGGCTCGGGATGATGGATGGTTGTAGCTCAATTGTTTCCTGTAGTGACTCAACTGTAATTCAAGGTCTATTGCCTTGGCTGCTGACAACTGAAGAGTTGTAAGTTGATGTTCTAGAAGTAACTCTTGCTTCATGATCTTGGAGAGTCCTAAGCTAAGAATCAACCTCAAGGAACCTATTTGTTGACTCCTTTGGTAGACAGTTCTCAAATTCGAGAACTATGGCTCTTTCAGCATATCCTTGAAGACTTGCATTTTCTGCTTGTAGAACAATTAATGTTTGTGCAAGTTCAAGGTTATGGACCATCATTTCTTGTATTTGTTTCAAACATCACTCATCCACGGTTGTGGAATCCTTGGGACTAGGTGAGTGTAAGGCCCCGATCCCGGGAACACTCACAGTTGGTCAATCATAGCGTAAAACATTTAAAAACATGACATTTGCAGCAGAACTTAAACTTTTCATACATAAATTGTAAATGCATGACAAAACATTTTTCTTATAATTGTATCACTAAAACTTGACATTTACAAGCATTGTCTCAAAATCTAGAATGCTAGACTCGGATCGTCCTAGTAGCTATCTCATCCATGCTCGCACCTCCTCAGCATCAACAATTATCTACCAACTGATATGCATATAAAAAGTCAGCGTTGCTGAGTGAGTTCTAGTTTGTATAATAAAATACTTTACTTTTGTTAAAACATTTCCTTTACTTTCGTACGTGATCATACATCATACATGCATCTAGATAATATCATTATTATCTGTCATCCTCGTTCTTAATCGTTCAGTTTCGTACTTTCTTTTATTATTATCTTTCACTTTTATCTAGATCCCGCCATATGCTATGCCCCATCATTTGTGCACGAAGCAACTACAGTCTTGGGGTCAAGCGGCAAGGATCCTGTTTTCGCACGTCCTGATCAATCACAATGATTGACCCCCCTGTATGCATTCGGCACACAGTTGAGCTAACAACCCCTCAATGAGTTGTGAACCTCCATTTAATTTGTTTGCAAGACTTTCATTCATTCATTATGCTCCACTTTTGATTATCATTATCTTTCACTTTTATTATATAATACTTTACGTACGTATACATATCATGCCACGTAAAGTCACATCATAGTACATAACATGAAATATTAATATTGATAATAGCAGCACATAAGAAAAGAATCATACATGCAATTAAGCCCCTGAACTTATGCTAACTATCAACTAGAAAACACAACACTACAACTAATACTTCCTAAGGTAGTCATAAGCTTCGGAAGAAAACAAGCTTCGGAAGAAACAAGCTTAGGAAGAAACAAGCTTCGGAAGAAACAAGCTTCGGAAGAAATAACCTTCGGAAGAAAAAACCTTCGGAAGAAAACTAAGCTTCGGGAGAAACTAAGCTTCGGAAGAAACTAAGCTTCGGAAGAAATAACCTTCGAAAGAAATAACCTTCGGAAGAAAACTAACCTTCAGAAGAAATAACCTTCGGAAGAAATAACCTTCGGAAGAAAACTAAGCTTCGGAAGAAAACTAAGCTTTGGAAGAAAACTAAGCTTTGGAAGATAACTTAGCTTCGGAAGATTTTCAACATAAGTGTTCACAGCGCGTGAATAAAATACTAAGTATGCCTACAGTGGATGACTAAAAATATATAAGTGTCCACAGCGGACAGCCAAGTCCACAGCGGACAGTCTAAAAGTACCTAAAGGGAACACAACGGACATGCATGCATACTTAAGTGTTTACAGCGGACATGCATTGTCCACAGTGGATTGTCTAATTGCCTAAGTGTTCATAGCAGACACATTATCAATGCTTAAGTGTCCACAGCGGACAACTAATGTCCATAGCAGACAACAAGTTCATCACCTAAGATCCAATCTTGTGCAGTTTCTAGTCCCATACATCATCTTAAGCGTATTCTTAGCATGGATCTATCAGTCACACGCTTAACATCACAAAAAACCACACATAACATCACAGAAATCATTTAAAACATACATCTTTCATGAACAGTTGTACTTTCATGGAAAACCATAGTATGTTTTATAAAATAACAGTTTGATATACATATCAGCCCCAAAAAAGTAGAAAACATGTAAAAGAGGGGATCTAGAACTCACCTTAAACGGCTTTCGAGTAAAACACCACAAATCTGAGAGCAAGCTGAAGTTCTAGCACCTAAACACAAGTAAAGAAGCAACTAAACACATAGAAACACATAGAAGTCGGTCCAGAAGCTTGAACTCGACTGAAACTAAGAAGAAACACGATTAAATTTTACCTTTTTGAAGATTTTTTCTACTTTCTCCCTCTAGAACCGGTAGGAGTCCTTTTTCTCTCTCAAAAGTCGTACGTTGAGTGTATCGGAGAGTAAGTATGGGCGGCCATATCTTTTTTTTAATCCCATTATGGGCCGGTTTGGCCCTTGTACACTTTTAACCCTTGCTTTTTGAAATAAATCCCATTTGCTCCCTTACTTTTCTTTTCTTTTCTTCTTTCTGAAATTTTCTGGTGTTACAAGTGATCTGGTTGTCGAGACTCGATCAAAAACAAGTTAATATATTGGTCTTAGCTACCTTTATTCTATAAGGGTAAGTAAGGTCGTCTCCACAGGGAATATGTGGAAAGTGTTTAACGAATATGACTCAGTTAACATAAAGACACAAACCTTATAATTAAAGATTAAAACTTTGGATGAATGAATGAACAAACATACATAAAGCAAAGAACTTTGAAACAAATTTACTTAAATAATGACAAACAATTACTTCCGGGTTTCTAATTCCGCAAGATCCACAAGTGATACTTTTAAATTAGGGTTTGTAAAAAAATAATACTTCAAGATTTTAGCTTTTGATTAAAGTAGTAACAAAGGAACAATCTTTAAAGACTCGTTCATTCACAAAGTTACTAATTCACCTATATCACGTTGTCTACTTTTCTTAATGAGCTCACGATGCAAGGAAACCGAAAACTGATAATCAAGCACACAACTTTATTTATAAGTAAACCTTTTAACTAAATCAAAACATAAAATTTCATTCACTAATCTGTTGTTCAATACAAAAAACCCTAATCAAACATACCAATTGTTTCACTTAACAGGAATTGTACTCCCGAAAGCAATCAAGAAAGAACTAGCCCCTCGTGGTCTTCATTAAATCTTCAATCTTGATTATGTGATTATCAATGATGATTTGGTGTGTGTTGGGAAGCTTGAAAGCACCCAAAATCACCTTCAATTTGCTAGATTTCGGCTGGGAATAGTTGTACTTTGAGTTGGGGTTGGATAGGTTTAAGTAGACATCAAGATCCACAAAATCCGGTTGTTAGTTGCATACCGGCGTATGATACGCCCAGGGGCGGCGTATCATACTCCCCCTCAGCTTCCTTCTCCCAAATTTCTGTAAATTTTGTCAAATGCACCTACTGATAAGCCGCCCATACGCCGAACGACGTATTATATGCCCATACCCGACGTATTATACGCCGGTATGCCTAATTTTGTGCCTTTTTTGTAACTTTTGATGTTTACATCTTTCGTCCTTGTAGTTTCGTGTTTGGCTCCTTTTTCTCCAAAATAAGCCTCCTTTAGCTCCAATTACCTATAAATTAAAACACAAACAACTTGAAACTATTCCCCATAATCATGATGTAAAATCAAGCATTTAGATCAAATAAATCTTGAATTATTACAACTCGATCAACAAGTCCACCCCCCTTATATAGGTTTCGTCCCCAAAACCTTTCACTCCTCGACCAGCTGCGGATAGTGCCGTCTCATCTCTTCCTCAGTCTCCTATGTAGACTCAGACCCCTTTTTGTGGCTCCACTGTACTCGCACAAGTGGGACCACATTATTCCTTAGCCTCTTCTATTTTCTGTCAATGATGGCCACTGGCTGCTCCACATAATTAAGCCGTTCATCCACCTCGATGTCCTCGAGTGGCATGATTATATCCTCATCGGCTAAACACTTCCTCAAATGAGATACATAAGACGTTGGATGAGTTCCGCTTAACTTATCGGGTAGCTCTAGCTTGTAAGCCACCTCTCCTACTCGAGTAATGATTTGGAAAGGCCCTATATACCTCGGGCTTAGCTTTCCTCGCTTCCTTAACCGGATGATCCCTTTCCAAGGTGAGATCTTCAACAAAACTCTATCGCCCACCTTAAATTTGATCGGTCTATGTCTCTTGTCAGCATACGACTTCTGTCTATCCTTTGCTGCCTTCATAAAGGCCTTGATCTTCTTTAACTTTTCGGTTGTAGCCTCGATCACCTCATTGCTCCCAACTCCTTCTGCCCGATGTCACCCCACATACGAGCGTTCTACACCTCCTACCGTATAACATCTCATTAGGAGGCATACCAATGCTGGCATGATAACTGTTGTTATATGAGAACTCGGCTAACGGTAAGTGTTCATCCCAACTTCCTTCGAAATCAATGACGCATGCCTGGAGCATATCCTCAAGCATCTGAATGGTTCTTTTCGACTAACCATCTGTCTGAGGATGGTATGCAGTACTGATGTGTAACCCCGTTCCCATCGTATCATGAAATCTCTTCCAAAACTTTGATGTAAACCGAGTGTCAAGGTCAGACACGATAGACACTGGCAGACCATGACGAGTCACAATCTCCCTGATGAATAGATCCACCAACCTCTCAGATGATTACATCTCATAGATCGGTAGAAAGTGGGCACTCTTCGTTAGACGGTCGACGATCACCCATATGGCATCGTATCTCCTTGCCGTACAGGGCAACTTCGTGATAAAGTCCATGGTGATGTGATCCCATCTCTACTCGGGTATATCCAGAGGTTGGATCTTGCAGTATGGTTTCTGATGCTCCGCCTTCACTTGCAAACAAGTAAGGCACTTATTCACATACTCCACTATGTCACGCTTTATTCCCGGCCACCAGTAATCTTTCTTGATTCCTGATACATCTTTGTAGCACCGGATGAATTGAGTATCGAGTCTTTGAGCCTCATCCATGATCTTACCTGGTAGATCTCCATAACGTGGATTCCACATCCGACCGAAGCAGGTTTAACACCAAGAGTGTTCTCACCCAACTCTGCAACTAGGCCCTTCTTGTTCACCTCCACCACGGTCACCTCCTCCCTCTCATCATACAGTCTCCCCGCCAGATCGACCATAGATCTGAACGTACCTGGCCGGGCGGCAATCAGATGTCTACGGATATCCGCGGCAGACCTTGGATGTATCTCTTGATCTTCATGACACGGGCGTCACTTGATCTCGTGTTAGGATCAGTGATCTAAGTTTGATCAATTAGAGTTGAATCACAGCGGAATTAGAGCAAGAATTAAGCAAATATAGCAAGAACACAATAAATATTCAATGGAACAGTACACGGTTATATAGATATAGGGTTTTCTGCAAAGAGATAATAACATTCATGCACACATGCTTCGGTGTGGCGGCTGCTAGGTTTTCCTAAGCTGCCCGATTACAATTAGGTCAGCATTCCTTATATATAGGAATGTGACGTCTGCTGATGTCACTTGATAGTGACATCTAACAGAATTATTACAAACTACTGAAAGTAAGCAAACTACTGAGAATGTTCACAACAACTGAGAACATCTCAGATTATTCTAAGTACACGAAGAAACATAAAACTACTGAAACTATAAGTACAGAAAAGAAACTACAACTACTGAAAGGAAACCATCACAACTACTGAAGAGGTCTTCTTCAGCTGTTGTGACAATCATCTGACACTTGGTCTTCAGTCTTTGTCTTCAGCTTTTGTCTTCAGACTTTGTCTTCAGCTCTTTCACTTCAGACTTTGTCTTCAGCTCTTTCACTTCAGACTTTGTCTTCAGCTCTTTCACTTCAGACTTTGTCTTCAGCTCTTTCACTTCAGACTTTGTCTTCAGCTCTTTCACTTCAGACTTTGTCTTCAGCTCTTTCACTTCAGACTTTGTCTTCAGACCTTGTTATCAGCTGATGTCTTCAGCTGTTGCAGACTACTTCAGTTGTTGTAATGTCCGTGGGACTTAAAGGTTTTTCTGATCAGGCTCATTGGTTCTTTTGGTCCAACAAACTCCCCCTGAACCAATGCAGCCAAAACCTTTAAGCTTATTGAGGTCCCACTTATTCTTGGCAGAAATACTCTCTTGATCAGCTTTAGAGATATCGGATAAGCACAGGCCAGGGAACAGGTTTCAGTAGATGTGAATGTCAAAGGATGGAAGGGAACTCTGTCTTGGGGAACTGGACACAGAGCCGTTATCCCAACCATGAAACCTACTTCCCATTGATGAGTCTATAAGACTCTCTGACGTAGGCCTCAAGGAGAACAACTTGTTCCTCCTTAGTGAGTTCTTCTGCTTCTCCTTCGAAGAAGAACTCTGGGCCATAGTACTCTGATAAGTACTTTATCGTCTTTCCATTTTTCAACTCAACAGTTGTTATCTCTCTGTAAGCAAACTCATCTGGGTGAGTCCCTTCTAATAACAACTGGAGTTCATTCTTCTTGATCTCTTCAAGCCTCTTGTATAACAACCCCTTCTTGACCATTTTGTTCTCCATTAGAGTTTGAGGGGTCATCTTTGACTTGTAGGCTCTCTTGAAGTCTTCAAGTATTTCCCAGGGTGAGACTACAATGGCCAACATAATAGCAGCATCTATGGTCTTTCTCACTTGGCCATTGTATCTACTTGGTATGGATTTCTTATGAATTCTAGAACTAACCCTGGGGTCTGGCCAAATCCTTACTCTCTCCTTTTGATATTGAAAGGTATACCTGAGAGCATACAGCCTTTGAGCATGTTTCTTCATGGCTTGTATAGATGATGACTGAGGAAACTCTTTGTCAATCATCTTCAAAAGTTGCTCATCGTGCTGTTTCTGTTGTTCTTCTTCTTCAATCTTAACTTTCACCATTTGCCTCTGAAAGTCTGGTGTTATCATTTGTTGACTTCTGGGCTCAGGTAATTTTAGAACAGCAGAGATTGGCAGACTATCTTCTTCATCATCTTCTTCTTCTTCTTCTTCTACCATCCTCAACACCCTTCTCCTCCTTCTGGGTGCATCACTGGATGTGGTTTGAGGTGGTTTTTGGGGTAAGGGAGTTGGTTTTGAGGGTTGAGTTGATTTGGAGAGTTGTGGGGTTGGTTGTTTTTGAGAGGGAGTTTGGGAAGGCTGATCTAGCATTTTTATGGTGAGTTTGGCTTTGGAAAGCTTGGCCATATCAGTTCTCTTCCCAGCACCTGCTTCGTCTAAGGCTTCTATAATCAACCCCTTGTTGAATTCTTCAGAAGCACAGATTCTGGTGGTTATTGCCAGAATACTGTCTCTGGTCCATGATTTAATCTCAATTAATGATCTTCCCAAGTATTTTGCAATAAACCGGATCATTATCTCCAACCTCTCCCTTTCCATTACACTATAACTGGCCCATCTTTCTTGTATCTCATTAATCTCCAGCCTTCTGATCTCAGTGTCTAATGTGGCTGTATCAAAGCCCTGTCTGAAGAGTTGATCTATTATTTGTCCATTGATCTGCTGTGAGCTTCATCAGCTTCTTTAATCAGATCTTCCAATGATTTCTCTTCATCAGGCTTTTGAGTTCCAGCACTTTTCTTTCTCTTGTATGTGATCAGCTGTTTTTCCTGTTCTTTTTCTTGTTGTTTATCCTCTTCCACTCTCTTTCTCTTTCTTTCTTTCACTACCTTAGACTCCCCCTTTTTGGGTGCATTGGGTTCAGGGGTTTGAATGGCAGAAAGCTTCTTGTGCACAGCATCATCAACAAGTGTTTTTAGAGTCGAGGAGATCCTCTCATCAATGGCTTTATGTACAATCTCATTGATGATGGGAGTGATGAGAGGTAAGGAAGTTTGAAATGTAGCAACCATCTGCTCAGAGGGGTTCTGTCCCTGAGAGGTGGTGCCAACAACAGTGGCTGGTGGCTCAGTTGAGTGAAGTGGCGGAGTGTTTGGGAAACCTTCAGATGAAGGTGCCATCTGTGGGTTTATTGGGGCAGATGGACTTTGATCCTGAGACATTTTGGCAAGCAGTTCTTTGAGTCTACTCACCTCAGCCTCAAGGATTGTGTTATGGGCTAAGACATCATAGAAAAAGCCCAGGTCATCATCAGTTTTTGCTGAATCACCTGACCTCCTGATTGAATCAGGATGTACATGCCCTGAGTGTAGATCAGTTGTAGCATGTGCCCCTTGTTCTTGGTTCTGGGGACTTCCTGCCTCAGGACTGAGTCCTTCATCGGCAGTTGCCTCTGGTGAGGTCTTAGAGATGTTACCAACTTCATCCTGTTCATTTGCTGAATCAGTAGAAGTGGCAGCCTCACCAGATGTTCTAACCTCCTCCTCTACACGGGGAGATTGAACATTATAACCCCTGTGCTGTGGGCTATCAGCAGCATTTTGGTCCTCTTCCTCAGATGTTCTCCCCATTGTAATTGGTGTCTGGGGAGGAGGAGAGGAATGCAGCTGACTCAACACTTGTGCAACAATAAATGTTGGGCTTTGAGGGGCGGTTGCATTTGGAGATAGGGTTGAAGCAGATTGCACCCGGGGTGACTGGTGCTCTTCAATGGTAACCTTCTCAATTGAGATAGGTTCCAGCATTGTGGTATCCCCAATTTTGGTTGCATCAGGATCCTGTTGAGAGGATGCCTGAGCGGCTACGGTTGGTGGAGTCTTGGACACTACTGGGGGGTTAGAACCAGTAAGTGTTTCCTGTATTGGTGTTACAGGGGCATCCTCAGGGGACTCATCTCCCTGAGTAGCCTTTTTGGGCTTTTTGGTTTGGGTTTGGTGGGGACTTTGGATCTGGAAGTGGAGGCTGTGGGTTCCCGCTGCTTGGGTTTGAGCAGCCGGGCAGCCCCTTTCATTGTAGGGTCAGAGTTGTGCCTGGAGTATACTTCAGGCAATACAGCCGGAGCAGGGACTCCAAGGCCAACAAGGCCGTCTGATTTTAGCTGTGTTAAAATTATGGCCATGAGAAACCTGGGATATAATATCCATCTGTTTGCCACAGGTTTCAAGGCCAGATCCTTTAGTTCCATAAACACTATCTCAGAAAAATTTAAAGTTTGGCGTTCAAAGATAGAGTATAATACCTGTTGCCATCGGGAAGACATTTGATCCCATGAAGAGGTTTTTGGTGCAAGGCAGACATTCACCATGTGGAAGATAAGACGTTCAGCATCATGGAAGTGCTTCTTCATAATGGTGGTAGCACTTAAGTCTCCTTCATACCCGTTGTTGATGAAAGACATATCGGTTGTGCCTTTCGGGTATTCTGTGACACAGGTGGCATCATGTAGATCTAGGGTTTGTCGAATGATGTCCGTAGTGATGACCACCTGTTTCTGGTTGACCAACGACTGGAGAGTGATTTGGCTATCATTCTCACTAGTTTGCACGGAGACGTTGGTCCAGAACTGGCTTAGGGAATCGGGGTATATGGTAGGATTCAGAAGAAACGCGGTTCGGTACTGGGAATCTACCATAAGATCGATGGCGTTATCAAATTTGTTCCAGAAGGCCGATTTTGAGAGGTAGGCAACACAGTTGTGTCTGGGTTTGAGTTTCATGGTCGCCATTGGTGAGAGTGAAAGGACGGAAAACGGCTAATGAAACGTCTGAAAGTAGGTTAGGTATTTATAGGGTAAGACAAAGGCTGATATAAAACGACTGAAAGTGTTGGTGCTGTCATCAGTTGTTTGAAAACAACTGAAGACCTGGTTTTAACTTTCAGAAGTTGTAACAACTGAAGACTTGGTATTAGTCATCAGTAGTTGTGAAACTACTGAAGACATGGTTTTGGCTTCAGGTGTTGTAACAACTGAAGACTTGGTGTTAGTCATCAGTAGTTGTGAAACTACTGAAGACATGGTTTTGGCTTCAGTTGTAAGTGAAGCAGCTGTTGTAGAAACAACTGAAGAGAAAATTTTCTCATCAGCTGTTGTCGTCAATTCTTAGCTCATCAGCTGTTTCATTCTGACCTCAACACTTCATCAGACTTTGTCTGAGTTTCAGATGTTTCATAGGTCATCAGTACTTATCTGTTATTCTGACATCAGCAGTTGTAACTACATCAGTAGTTGTAACCACATTAGTTCTGTTCAACAGATGAGTACTTCAGTACTTTTAAGTAATTTAGTCTTCAGTAGTTGTGAAAACTACTGAGGATAAAAGAACTGCAGTACTTATTTGTGACAGTAGTATACGAATGCTCATCAGTACGTGTTCACTGAGATCATCAGTAGTTGTCACTTATTGGTAGACCTCTCACTAAACTATTGTGGATCAGCTGATTCATGTTTTTGAGATTAACATGACAGCCTTCTATGCCACAGTTTAGATTCCTGAGGAGAGGCCTTGGAGAACAGGCAAGGATGACCTTTTAAATCAATCTTCTTTGACAAATCCAAGGCATATACTCTTCCTATCCTGTTGGCCTTCAGGAGAGTATATTCATCCAATACCTTGTCAATCAGCCTCAGAACTTTGGAAGACAGAATCCGGCAGTTCTGGCTTGTGAAAAGTGCAACATGCCCTTTATCACACATCTGACTAACACTCAGTAGATTATACTTGAGATTCTCCACATGGTTAACATCATCAAATCTGATTTCTCCATTTGACACAAATCCTTTCCCGATGATGTAACCCTTAGCATCATTTCCAAATGAGACAAATCCCTTCTTTCCTTGAGAGTAGTCATTAAGAAGAGAACTGCTCCCAGTCATATGCATAGATCCTCCACTGTCTACATACCAGATGCTTCTTTGGCATGCTGAAGAACCCTGCATTTATCATAAGAAACTAGTTAGCTTTAGAGACCCAAACCTTTTTGGTTTTGGGTATGTTTTCATCAACAGATTTAACCATAACTTGTTTCTCATGATTAACAGCTGATGAAGGTGGAGATGGTGCTGAAATGGAATTCTTAGATTTGGGCTTGGATTTCCTTTTCAGTGGTTTGATCACAGGTGCATCTAGTTGGTTAACTCTCCCCAACAAATGCTGAACCATCATAACAAGTTGTGTCTGATTTGTTGCTAAAGCCTTCAGCTCATTTGACACATCAGTACTTGTTTTTGATGAGTTCCTGTGACCCACCATTTCCTCCTTGAAATTCACAGACTTCGTCTGATGTTTATCATGAGGAACACTATCAGCTGTTTTCTGATAAACCCCATCCTTCTTTTTGGATTTTGGTGAGGCCTTGGGTTTATCAGTTTTAGATGACTGTGGTACAAACTTGGTTTCAAACTCATTTTTCATTTTATTTATTTCTTCTTTAATGAGCTTATCTCTGTTGAGTTTGGAACCCTTTTTGTACCAGCATTCATCAGATAGATGATTGAATTTACCACATATTTCACATGGCTTATTCTTCATCTTGGATTGATCAACTGCTGAAGTGGAAACTACTGAAGGTGTGATCTTCAGTACTTTCCTCCTTTCAGTACTTGTGTTAAGTACTGAAGGATCGGTAACAACTGAAGACTTGTTCTTCAGCTGTTCTCTATCCGTCCTGAAAGACCGTATGATAGATTCCTCAGCAGTTGTTAATCCTTTTATTTCATCAGATTTGAAATGCTTTTCAGATGTTGTGACTTGCCCTTCAGTACTTGGAGTACTTTGAGGAACAACATCTGAATTTCTCAGCTTCATGTGTTTATCAGCATTTAAACCATCAGGCAATTGATTTGCTGAGATCTTAACACTGACTTCATCCTCTAATTTTGTATTATCATTTGAGGATGAATCACATGATGATGTGGTTTGGAAATTACTTTCACCTTCAGATTTTACTATTGATTTTGAAGTAAAATCAGTAGGTGGTGCAGTATGATTGTAACCTATTCCAAACTTCACATTTGAAGCTGTTTGCTTGCTGAGAAGCATTTCAAATCCCTTGCAGGATGTTACCCATCGGTCACACTCAACTTGGGTAGCTGCAAGTGTCTCTTTGAGACTTCTGTGGTTCTCGAGTATGACCTCTACCTTAGCCTTTTCATCATTAAGTTGGCATTTAAGCTTGTAAATCTCATCATCTTTGTCATTAAGTGCAGACACATACTCATCTTTTCTTTTGGAAATAGTTTTCTCAAGCTCAAGATTTTGACTGATTAAAGCTACATTTGCCTCTCTAATAGAGACAAAGGCAGCTATGCATGATTCAGAACATAACTTGGCTTTAGCCTCAGAAGATATCTGGGTTACCTGTGAAGATGAAGCATCTGAGCAGGAACCCTCAGTAGACTCCAGGGCCATGAGAGCAAGATTCCCAAAAGGATGTTCACCACCATGTTGACCAGCACCAGCAGATAGTTGCTCATTGAAACCAGAAAGATCATCTGGTAAGCTGCTCCAGTCAACAACTCCTGGTGTGAAGAAGCTGTGATGAGGTTGAGATTGTGATGGAGATGGTTGAGGCTCAGGTAGGGCTTGAGGTTGTTGTGCTATAGGGACATGAACTGGATTTGGCTGTGGCATATAATAGCAGGGATAAGGATATGGCATTGAACCCTGAGGGACAAAGTATGCAGGAGATTGAGGTTGTGAGTGATGACCAGAACTAGCAGGATGTTGCCCTTTGTTTTGTGAACTATTGCTTGGAAAGGTCACAAAGGGTGCAGAGGAGTTAGATCCAGTTGATCTACACTCTCTTGCAAAGTGCCCAAGCCTGTGGCATTTGTGACACCTCAACTTACTCTTGTCAAAACCAACTTTGGTTTTGCCAGAGAGTCCTGGAAATTTCCTACCAGTTCTCTTGTAGAACTTTTGAGATCTGATATTGATCAGGGCCATTTGGCTCAAAATATCCATCTCTTCTAAATCATCATCAGCAATACCTTGCAAATCATCCATGATAAAACATAAATTATCACTATTACACCCAGAATGACTGTCAACACCAACAAATGCATGATCAGAACTGTTTGAAGAGAAATCTATATGCTCATCATAATGACTTTCTGATCCAGCATATTCTGACTCATGACCGACCAAGGCAGTGTTACCTGGTACAAAGTCATCAGAGAGCTTTCCTGATGATGCCAGTTTCCTTTTCTGCTCTATCTCTCTTTCAAATGTAAGCAGTTTCCCATGGAGTTGGGTGAGAGATAGGCTATCCAGATTTGCACTGGAGCGTAGGACAATGGTGTATGTGTCCCATCTCTCAGGCAGTGATCTGAGGAATCTGTTGTTCATCTGGCTGTTAGTATACTCTTGCTTGACCATTTTCAGTTCAGAGATCAAGCAGGAGAAACGCTCAAACTGTTGAGTCAGTGTCTCACCCTTCCTATGAGAGAATGTCTCATATTGTTGGGCGAGGATTTCTCTGTTGTTTGCTAAGACCTCATCAGTTCCTCCGAATTGTTCCTTCAAAGCATTCCAGAGGTCATGAGCAGTTTCATGATGCATAAGCCCAGAATAGATTTCATTCGGCAGTGCCATGGCCAGAATTCCATGGGCTTTAGCATCAATCTCAAACAGTTTACGATCTTCATCTGAGTATTGCTCCTTCTTCTTCGGAACCATTTGATTGGTCTCCGGATTGTTCACCATAGGCTTGTGTGGACCATGAACCACAGATGTCCAACAACCTGAACTGTTAACAGACAGGTGATGGAGCATTCTTCGTTGCCATATGTTATACTCACTCCTAACCAGCATCGGAGGCTTGGTTGAGGAGCCAGTATTGTGAGGATCATTAGATGGAGTAGTCATTCTCAGATTCAAACCAAATCAATCAAGTTTCAAAAGATTTTGCACAAAAACACAACAAACTCAATAAGAACCAAGAAGAAACTCAAATTAAATAACCAGAAGCAGCAGAAAATCAATCTTTATAACCAGTTCTTGCACATATGCTAATTCGATCAAACTATAGATATCAAAATAGCAGTTTCAATGATCAATTGTTAAACCGATCAATGATTAACCCGCTCTGATACCATTTGTTAGGATCAGTGATCTAAGTTTGATCAATTAGAGTTGAATCACAGCGGAATTAGAGCAAGAATTAAGCAAATATAGCAAGAACACAATAAATATTCAATGGAACAGTACACGGTTATATAGATATAGGGTTTTCTGCAAAGAGATAATAACATTCATGCACACATGCTTCGGTGTGGCGGCTGCTAGGTTTTCCTAAGCTGCACCGATTACAATTAGGTCAGCATTCCTTATATATAGGAATGTGACGTCTGCTGATGTCACTTGATAGTGACATCTAACAGAATTATTACAAACTACTGAAAGTAAGCAAACTACTGAGAATGTTCACAACAACTGAGAACATCTCAGATTATTCTAAGTACACGAAGAAACATAAAACTACTGAAACTATAAGTACAGAAAAGAAACTACAACTACTGAAAGGAAACCATCACAACTACTGAAGAGGTCTTCTTCAGCTGTTGTGACAATCATCTGACACTTGGTCTTCAGTCTTTGTCTTCAGCTTTTGTCTTCAGACTTTGTCTTCAGCTCTTTCACTTCAGACTTTGTCTTCAGCTCTTTCACTTCAGACTTTGTCTTCAGCTCTTTCACTTCAGACTTTGTCTTCAGCTCTTTCACTTCAGACTTTGTCTTCAGCTCTTTCACTTCAGACTTTGTCTTCAGCTCTTTCACTTCAGACTTTGTCTTCAGACCTTGTTATCAGCTGATGTCTTCAGCTGTTGCAGACTACTTCAGTTGTTGTAATGTCCGTGGGACTTAAAGGTTTTTCTGATCAGGCTCATTGGTTCTTTTGGTCCAACATCTCGCACCAGCCTTGCCATCTCATTAAACTTAGTCGTGTACTGCTGGTGCTTCATAGTTCTCGCCTCCAACTGTAGGAACTCCCTCTTAATCTTGTCAAGTTCCCTGTGAGGACAAATCTCCTCAATCACCAGCTTTTTAAGTTCACTCCATCTCATCTTCTAATTACTCTGCTACCCTCGGCATGGACAATGTTATCCCACCAGCATAAGGTCGAGTCCACAAACGAATGGGTATCAAACTTCACTTTCTGGTCCTCCCAACACTCGCTGATATCCAACACAACCTCCATTTCCCTCACCCATCGGTGAGCAGCAGTAGCATTCCTATTCCCATCAAAAGTCGGGGGCTTGCATTTCTGGAATGCCCTTAGTTGCACCCCTTTGCGATTTCCTGCACGGTTTCCTCTTCCTCATTGTCATTGGAGACAACCATCTAAGTCTCTGGTTGCTCCCTTTCCCCTGAACCTCTCTCCTTGCCCTCTCTCCCAATGGTTTTCTTCCTCTCCTCCTTGTCTTTCCTTTCATCCTCTCTCACGGCTCTAATAACCTCAGTCACCACAGATGGCAGAGTCGTCTGCATGACTTGATGAACTTCCTCCACTACTGCCTCCTTTACTGATGCCCTTAGTGTAGCACTCTCATCACTGCCTTCATGGTGATGAAGCTAGGGCTCTTCAGGAGCCGTTTCAGCAGTCTTAGCCATGTTCCTCGTGACACGCGACCCAGCACCACGTCCACCATGACCTCCACCTCTTGAAGCCTTTAAGATCTACCACCAGCCATCTCTAAACACTATAAGATTCAATCACCAACACGGTCATTCAAGGTAATAGCTCAGGTTATGTTAAGTATAGTAAGTCCCTAATTACAGTGGCCAGTTGTGATTAGCCAGTTACTTTACTCTTCATTCCCCAAACATTTCCTATCCTAACTACATCAGTATCCAAATCTACTAAGAGCACATAATTCACATAGCACACACATAATTCCTTTTTCCATTAAAGTACATAAAACATTTACATAAAACATTTACCTGCAAGCATGTAGCTACTAGGACTGGCATCCCTTTCCCTTTCTTGTCCCATTCTCAGTTTAAGTTTAGGTTTTGAAAATAATTTAAAATTCTCTTAAAAATTGGCTCTGATACCAACTTGTAAGGCCCCGATCCCGGGAACACTCACAGTTGGTCAATCATAGTGTAAAACGTTTAAATACATGTCATTTGCAGCGGAATTTAAACTTTTCATACAAAAATTGTAATTACATGACAAAACATTGTTCTTATAATTGTATCACAAAAACTTAACATTTACAAGCATTGTCTCAAAAGCTAGAATACCAGCCTCGGATCATCCCAGTAGATATCTCATCCATGCCCGCACCTCCTCAGCATCAACAATTACCTGCCAACTGATATGCATATAAAAAGTCAGCGTTGCTGAGTGAGTTCTACTTTATATAATAAAATACTTTACTTTTGTTAAAACAGTTTCTTTACTTTCGTACGTGATCATACATCATACATGCATCTCGATAATATCATTATTATCTATCATCCTCATTCTTAATCATTCGTTTTCGTACTTTCTTTCATTATTATCTTTCACTTTTATCTAGATCCTGCCATATGCTATGCCCCATCATTTGTGCACAAAGAAACTACAGTCTTGGGGTTAAGCGGCAAGGATCCAGTTTTCGCACGTCTTGATCAATCACAAAGATTGACCCCCCTGTACGCATTCGGCTCACAGTTGAGCTAACAACCCCTCAATGAGTTGTGAACCTCCATTTAATTTTCTTGCAAGACTTTCATTCATTCATTATATTCCACTTTTCATTATCATTATCTTTCACTTTCATTACATAATACTTTATGTACGTAGACATATCATGCCACGTAAAGTCATACATAGTACATAACATGAAATATTAATATTCATAATAGCAACACATAAGAAAAGAATCATACATGCAATTAAGCCCCTAAACTTATGCTAACTATCAACTATCAAACACAACACTAAAACTAATACTTCTTAAGGCAATCATAAGCTTCGGAAGAAAACAAGATTCGGAAGAAACAAGCTTCGGAAGAAGCAAGCTTCGAAAAATACAAGCTTCGGAAGAAATACCCTTTGGATGAAAACTAAGCTTTGAAAGAAATAAGCTTTGGAAGAAACTAAGCTTTGGAAGAAACTAAGCTTCGGAAGAAATAACCTTCGGAAAAAAACTAAGCTTCGGAAGAAATAACCTTCGGAAGAAAACTAAGCTTCGGAAGAAATAACCTTTGGAAGAAAACTAAGCTTCGGAAGAAAAATTAGCTTCAGAAGATTTGCAACATAAGTGTTCACAGTGCATGAATAGAATACTAAGTATGCCCACAACGGATGACTTAAAATATATATGTGTCCATAGCGGACAGCCAAGTCCACAGCGGACAGTCTAAAAGTACCTAAAAGGTACACAACGGACGTGCATGCATACTTAATTATTTACAGCTAACATGCATTGTCCATAGCGGATAGTCTAAATGCCTAAGTGTCCACAGCAGAAACCTTATCAGTGCTCAAGTGTCTACAGCGGACAACTAGTGTCTACAGCAGACAGATAATGTCCACAGCAGACAACAAGTTCATCACCTACGATCCAATCTTGTGTAGTTTCTAGTCCTATACATTATCTTAAGCATATTCTTAGCATGGATCTATTAGTCACATGCTTAACATCACAAACAACAACACACAACATCACAGAAATCATTTAAAACATACATCTTTCATAAATAGTTGTACTTTGTGGAAAACCATAGTACGTTTTATAAAACAATAGTTTGATATGCAATTCAGCCTCAAACAAGTAGAAAACATGTAAAAGAGAGGATCTAGAACTCACCTTAAATAGCTTTCTAGTAAAACACCACAAACCCGAGAGCAACCTGAAGTTCTAGCACCTAAGCACACGTAAAGAAGCAACTAAACACATAGAAACACATAGAAATCGGTCCAGAAGCTTGAACCCGACTGAAACGGAGAAGAAACACGATTAAATCTTACCTTTTTGAAGATTTCTTCTACTTTCTCCCTCTAGAACTGGTAGGAGTCCTTTTTCTCTCTCTATAGTCGTACGTTAAGTGTATGGGAGAGTAAGTATGGGTGGCCATATCTTCTTTTTAAACCCCATTATGGGCCATTGGCCCTTGTACACTATTGTCAGGATCAGTGATCTAAGTTTGATCAATTAGATTGAATCGCAGCGGAATTAGAACAAGAATTAGACAAATATGCAAGAACACAATAGATATTCAATGGAACAGTACACGGTTATATAGAAATAGGGTTTTCTGCAAAAGGATAATAACATTCATGCACACATGCTTCGGTATGGCGGCTGCTAGGTTTTCTAAGCTGCACAGATTACAATTAGGTCAGCATTCCTTATATAAAGGAATGTGACGTCTGCTGATGTCACTTGATAGTGACGTCTAACAGAATTATTACAAACTACTGAAAGTAAGCAAACTACTGAGAATGTTCAAAACAACTGAGAACATCTCAGAGTATGCTAAGTACACGAAGAAACATAAAACTACTGAAACTACAAGTACACAAAAGAAAATACAACTACTGAAAGGAAACCATCACAACTACTGAAGAGGTCTTCTTCAGCTGTTGTGACAACATCTGAAACTTGGTCTTCAGTCTTTGTCTTCAGCTTTTGTCTTTAGACTTTGTCTTCAGTTCTTTTACTTCAGACTTTGTCTTCAGTTCTTTCACTTCAGACTTTGTCTTCAGCTCTTTCACTTCAGACTTTGTCTTTAGCTCTTTCACTTCAGACTTTGTCTTCAGCTCTTTCACTTCAGACTTTGTCTTCAGACCTTGTTATCAGTTGATGTCTTCAGCTGTTGCAGACTACTTCAGTTGTTGTAATGTGTGGGACTTAAAGGTTTTTCTGATCAGGCTCATTGGTTCTTTGGTCCAACAAACTCCCCCTGAACCAATGCAGCCAAAACCTTTAAGCTTATTGAGGTCCCACTTATTCTTGGCAGAAATACTCTCTTGATCAGCTTCAGAGATATCAGATAAGCACAGGCCAGGGAACAGGTTTCAGTAGATGTGAATGTCAAAGGATGGAAGGGAACTCTGTCTTGGGGAAACTGGACACAGAGCTGTTATCCCAACCATGAAACCTACTTCCCATTGATGAGTCTATAAGACTCTCTGACGTAGGCCTCAAGGAGAACAACTTGTTCCTCCTTAGTGAGTTCTTCTGCTTCTCCTTCGAAGAAGAACTCTGGGCCATAGTACTCTGATAAGTACTTTATCGTCTTTCCATTTTTCAACTCAACAGTTGTTATCTCTCTGTAAGCAAATTCATCTGGGTGAGTCCCTTCTAATAACAACTGGAGTTCATTTTTCTTGATCTCTTCAAGCCTCTTGTATAACAACCCCTTCTTGACCATTTTGTTCTCCATTAGAGTTTGAGGGGTCATCTTTGACTTGTAGGCTCTCTTGAAGTCTTCAAGTATTTCCCAGGGTGAGACTACAATGGCCAACATAATAGCAGCATCTATGGTCTTTCTCACTTGGCCATTGTATCTACTTGGTATGGATTTCTTATGAATTCTAGAACTAACCCTGGGGTCTGGCCAAATCCTTACTCTCTCCTTTTGATATTGAAAGGTATACCTGAGAGCATACAGCCTTTGAGCGTGTTTCTTCATGGCTTGTATAGATGATGACTGAGGAAACTCTTTGTCAATCATCTTCAAAAGTTGCTCATCGTGCTGTTTCTGCTGTTCTTCTTCTTCAATCTTAACTTTCACCATTTGCCTCTGAAAGTCTGGTGTGATCATTTGTTGACTTCTGGGCTCAGGTAATTTTAGAACAGCAGAGATTGGCAGACTGTCTTCTTCATCATCTTCTTCTTCTTCTTCTACCATCCTCAACACCCTTCTCCTCCTTCTGGGTGCATCACTGGATGTGGTTTGAGGTGGTTTTGGGGTAAGGGAGTTGGTTTTGAAGGTTGAGTTGGTTTAAGTTTAGGTTTAGGGATTGGTTTGGAGAGTTGTGGGGTTGGTTGTTTTTGAGTGGGAGTTTGGGAAGGCTGATCTAGCATTTTTATGGTAAGTTTGGCTTTGGAAAGCTTGGCCATATCAGTTCTCTTCCCAGCACCTGCTTCATCTAAGGCTTCGATAATCAACCCCTTATTGAATGCTTCAGAAGCACAGATTCTGGTGGTTATTGCCAGAATACTGTCTCTGGTCCATGATTTAATCTCAATTAATGATCTTCCCAAGTATTTTGCAATAAACCTGATCATTATCTCCAACCTCTCCCTTTCCATCCACTTAACTGGCCCATCTTTCTTGTATCTCTTCAATCTCCAGCCTTCTGATCTCAGTGTCTAATGTGGCTGTATCAAAGCCCTGTCTGAAGAGTTGGTCTATTATTCTGTCCATTGATCTGCTGTGAGCTTCATCAGCTTCTTTAATCAGATCTTCCAATGATTTCTCTTCATCAGGCTTTTGAGTTTCAGCACTTTTCTTTCTCTTGTATGTGATCAGCTGTTTTTCCTTTTCTAACTCCTTTTCTTTCTCTTTTGTTTCTCATCTTCCACTCTCTTTCTCTTTCTTTCTTTCACTGCCTTAGACTCCCCTTTTTGGGTGCATTGGGTTCAGGGGTTTGAATGGCAGAAAGCTTCTTTTGCACAGCATCATCAACAAGTGTTTTTAGATTTGAGGAGATCCTCTCATCAATGGCTTTATGCACAATCTCATTGATGATGGGAGTGATGAGAGGTAAGGAATTTTGAAAGGTAGCAACCATCTGCTCAGAGGGGTTTGTCCCTGAGAGGTGGTGCCAAAACAGTGGCTGGTGGCTCAGTTGAGTGTAGTGGCGGAGTGTTTGGGGAACCTTCAGATGAAGGTGCCATCTGTGGGTTTATTGGGGCAGATGGACTTTGATCCTGAGACATTTTGGCAAGCAGTTCTTTGAGTCTGCTCACCTCAGCCTCAAGGATTGTGTTATGGGCTAAGACATCAAAGAAAAAGCCCAGGTCATCATCAGTCTTTGCTGAATCACCTGACCTCCTGATTGAATCAGGATGTACATGCCCTGAGTGTAGATCAGTTGTAGCATGTGCCCCTTGTTCTTGGTTCTGGGGACTTCCTGCCTCAGGACTGAGTCCTTCATCGGCAGTTGCCTCTGGTGAGGTCTTAGAGATGTTACCAACTTCATCCTGTTCATTTGCTGAATCAGTAGAAGTGGCAGCCTCACCAGATGTTCTAACCTCCTCCTCTACACGGGGAGATTGAACATTATAACCCTGTGCTGTGGGTTATCAGCAGCATTTTGGTCCTCTTCCTCAGCTGTTGAGGTTCTCCCCATTGTAATTGGTGTCTGGGGAGGAGGAGAGGAATGCAGCTGACTCAGCACTTGTGCAACAATAAATGTTGGGCTTTGAGGGGCGGTTGCATTTGGAGATAGGTTTGAAGCAGATTGCACCCGGGGTGACTGGTGCTCTTCAATGGTAACCTTCTCAATTGAGATAGGTTCCAGCATTGTGGTATCCCCAATTATGGTTGCATCAGGATCCTGTTGAGAGGATGCCTGAGCGGCTAGGGCTGGTGGAGTCTTTGACACTACTGGGGGGTTAGAACCAGTAAGTGTTTCCTGTATTGGTGTTACAGGGGCATCCTCAGGGGACTCATCTCCCTGAGTAGCCTTTTTGGGCTTTTTGGTGTTGGGTTTGGTGGGGACTTTGGATCTGGAAGTGGAGGCTGTGGGTTCCCGCTGCTTGGGTTTTAGCAGCCGGGCAGCCCCTTTCATTGTAGGGTCAGAGTTGTGCCTGGAGTATACTTCAGGCAATACAGCCGGAGCAGGGACTCCAAGGCCAACAAGGCCGTCTGATTTTAGCTGTGTTAAAATTATGGCCATGAGAAACCTGGGATATAATATCCATCTGTTTGCCACAGGTTTCAAGGCCAGATCCTTTAGTTCCATAAAAACTATCTCAGAAAAATTTAGAGTTTGTCGTTCAAAGATAGAGTATAATACCTGTTGCCATCGGGAGGACATCTGATCCCATGAGGAGGTTTTTGGTGCAAGGCAGACATTCACCATGTGGAATATAAGACGTTCAGCATCATGGAAGTGCTTCTTCAGAATGGTGGTAGCACTTAAGTCTCCTTCATACCCGTTGTTGATGAAAGACATATCGGTTGTGCCTTTCGGGTATTCTGTGACACAGGTGGCATCATGTAGATCTAGGGTTTGTCGAATGATGTCCGGAGTGATGACCACCTGTTTCTGGTTGACCAACGACTGGAGAGTGATTTGGCTATCATTCTCACCAGTTTGCACAGAGACGTTGGTCCAGAACTGGCTTAGGGAATCGGGGTATATGGTAGGATTCAGAAGAAACGCGGTTCGGTACTGGGAATCTACCATAAGATCGATGGCGTTATCAAATTTGTTCCAGAAGGCCGATTTCGAGAGGTAGGCAACACAGTTGTGTCTGGGTTTGAGTTTCATGGTCGCCATTGTTGAGAGAGTGAAGGACGGAAAACGGCTAATGAAACGTTTGAAAGTAGGTTTAGGTATTTATAGGGTAAGAAAAGGCTGATATAAAACGACTGAAAGTGTTGGTGCTGTCATCAGTTGTTTGAAAACAACTGAAGACCTGGTTTTAACTTTCAGAAGTAACAACTGAAGACTTGGTATTAGTCATCAGTAGTTGTGAAACTACTGAAGACATGGTTTTGGCTTCAGGTGTTGTAACAACTGAAGACTTGGTGTTAGTCATCAGTAGTTGTGAAACTACTGAAGACATGGTTTTGGCTTCAGTTGTTTGAAGTGAAGCAGCAGTTGTAGAAACAACTGAAGAGAAAATTTCTCATCAGCTGTTGTCGTCAATTCTTAGCTCATCAGCTGTTTCATTCTGACCTCAACACTTATCAGACGTTGTCTGATTTTCAGACGTTTCATTGGTCATCAGTACTTATCTGTTAGACTGACATCAGTAGTTGTAACTACATCAGTTCTTTTCAACAGATAGAGTACTTCAGTACTTTTAAGTAATTTAGTCTTCAGTAGTTATGAAAACTACTGAGGATAAAAGAACTTCAGTACTTATTTGTGACAATAGTATACGAATGCTCATCAGTACTTGTTGACTGAGATCATCAGTAGTTGTCACTTATTCTAGCTGCAGCATACCAAGCCTTAACACTAGGTTTTGGAAAGTTGAACTGTCCAAAGGCTTAGTAAATATGTCTGCAAGCTCATCAGCACTAGGAACAAACTTTGGATCAATCAACCTTTTTCAAAACAATCCCTAATAAAATGGTGTCTGATCTCAATATGTTTGGTCCTAGAGTGCTGGACTGGATTCTTGACAATACAAAGAGCTGAAGCACTATCCATTAGTAATGGAGTCTTAGTCTCTGTAATGCCATAATCCAATAATTGATTCTGAAGCCAGAGTACCTGAGATGTACAACTTGCAGCAGCAATGTACTCGGCTTCAGCAGTGGATGTAGCAACAGATGTTTGTTTCTTACTCTGCCAAGAAACCAAACAGTTGCCTAGGAATTGACATCCACCAGAAGTTGATTTTCTAGTTAATTTACACCCTGCATAGTCACTATCAGAAAAAGCAACTAATTTGCAAGAGTGCCCAGTGGAATACCAAAGACCTAGAGATTGAGTACCTTGCAGATATCTAAAGATCCTCTTGACTGCAATCAAATGAGACTCTTTAGGAGCAGCCTGAAATCTAGCACAAACACAAGTTGCAAACATAATATCTGGTCTAGAAGCTGTTAAGTACATCAAGGACCCAATCATACATCTGTAAAGTGTTTCATCAACAGCTTTACCTTTCTGATCTGCATCCAGTTGTGTGGTGCTGCACATGGGAGTAGAACAGGGCTTACAGTGTTGTAAATCAAACTTTTCCAAAAGACTCTTTGTGTATTTTGACTGATGAATGAAAGTTCCATCAGCCTTTTGTTTGATTTGCAAACCTAGAAAGAACTGTAATTCTCCCATGGCACTCATTTCGAATTTTTGTTGCATCAACTTTGTAAATGCATCACACAACTGTGGATCAGAGGATGCAAAAATAATATCATCAACATAAATTTGAACAAGGAGCTTATGCTGACCCACTTTCTTAATGAACAAAGTTTTATCTATGGAGCCTCTAGTGAAATTATTCTGAAGAAGAAAATTTGACAGTGTTTCATACCAGGCTCTAGGAGCTTGTTTCAACCCATAAAGAGCCTTATCAAGTTTATACACCCAATCAGGATGTTTATTATCCTCAAAACCTGGTGGTTGACACACATAAACCTCTTCTTTTATTTTACCATATAAAAATGCACTTTTGACATCCATTTGAAAAACTTTAAGATTGTGGAATGCAGCATAGGCTAAGAACAATCTAATTGCCTCCAGTCTGGCTACAGGGGCAAAGGTTTCATCATAATCAATACCTTCTTCTTGTGAAAACCCCTGGACAACCAGTCTGGCCTTGTTCTTGACAATTTGCCCATTTTCATCTGTTTTATTCCTAAACACCCATTTAGTGCCTATTGCACACTTACCTGGGGGTAGAGGAACCAGTTCCCACACTTGCTGCTTTTTGAACTGAAGAAGCTCAAGCTGCATGGCATCAACCCATCCATTGTCTCTTAATGCAATATGATAGTTCTTTGGCTCTTGCTGACTGATGAAGAGAGCATAGAAGCAGAAGTTGGACAATTGACTTCTAGTTGAGACACCAGCATTGATATCACCAATGATTTGAGACGTTGGGTGATTCTTCAGCTCTTGGTACACTATGAGATCTGTGCAAGTGTTTGTAGCACGCTCAGCAGCAACAGATGTTGATCCAGATTCTTGAAACCAAGTGTTAGATGGCAAGTCAAATGAAGTAGAGGATTCAGAAATCTCATCAGCATTTGTTGTGGATGGTGCTACTGAAGCTACAGGAACATCAAGTTTAGTAGACTCAGGCAGTTGATCACTAAACTTGAATAGGTGAGTACTGGGATCATCATCAACATCAGTACCACCAGATGGATGACTAGCTGCAGAAGGTGATGAATTCACATGATCTGCAACAGCTGGAGGCTGATAAGGAACATATTGCAGTATGTCCAGATCAAACAACTCCACAGGGTTTTGTGGGATTTTGTCCTTAGGAGATTCATTGAACTTCACATGCAAGGTTTCTTCAACCATCTTTGTTCTGCAGTTGAACACTCTGTAAGCCTTGCAAGTGGATGAATACCCAACAAAATACCCTGCATCCACCTTAGAATCAAACTTTTGGAGTTGATCCTTTGTGTTGAGAATGTAACAAGGACACCCAAATGCTCTGAAGAATGAAATTAGAGGAGCCAAATGATGTAGAACTTCATAAGGAGTCTTCATCAACCTCTGATTCACTAAAGCTCTATTTTGCACATAGCATGCTGTGTTGACAGCTTCAGCCCAAAAGGTCAGTGGCAAACCAGAGTCAGCCAACATGGACCTTGCAGCTTCAATTAGGGTCCTGTTCTTTCTCTCCACTACTCCATTTTGTTCTGGAGTCCTTGGGATGCTATACTGCCTCTTGATTCCTTTTGAAAGGTAGAAATCATCAAGTGTATGGTTTCTAAATTCAGTTCCATTATCACTTCTTATACACTTGACTGATAGGGAATACTGCTTCTCAACATACAACACAAAGTTAATAATTGTCTGAGCAGCCTCATCCTTTGAATGCAAGAAGAAGGTCCATACAAATCTGGAGTAATCATCCACAATTACCAGACAGTATTTCTTCTTTGCCATGCTCATTACTCTCACAGGACCAAAGAGATCCATGTGCAGTAATTGCAAGCAGGCAGTGGACTTTGGTTCTTCTATAGGAGGGAATGAGACTTTGTGTTGTTTTCCTTTTAAACAAGCAGTGCAGGTTTCATCACAGAGGAACTCCTTTATTGGTAGACCTCTCACTAAACTATTGTGGATCAGCTGATTCATGTTTTTGAGATTAACATGACCCAGCCTTCTATGCCACAGTTTAGATTCCTGAGGAGAGGCCTTGGAGAACAGGCAAGGATGACCTTTTAAATCAATCTTCTTTGACAAATCCAAGGCATATACTCTTCCTATCCTGTTGGCCTTCAGGAGAGTATGTTCATCCAATACCTTGTCAATCAGCCTCAGAACTTTGGAAGACAGAATCCGGCAGTTCTGGCTTGTGAAAAGTGCAACATGCCCTTTATCACACATCTGACTGACACTCAGTAGATTATACTTGAGATTCTCCACATGGTTAACATCATCAAATCTGATTTCTCCATTTGACACAAATCCTTTCCCGATGATGTAACCCTTAGCATCATTTCCAAATGAGACAAATCCCTTCTTTCCTTGAGAGTAGTCATTAAGAAGAGAACTGCTCCCAGTCATATGCATAGATCCTCCACTGTCTACATACCAGATGCTTCTTTGGCATGCTGAAGAACCCTGCATTTATCATAAGAAACTAGTTAGCTTTAGAGACCCAAACCTTTTTGGTTTTGGGTCTGTTTTCATCAACAGATTTAACCATAACTTGTTTCTCATGATTAACAGCTGATGAAGGTGGAGATGGTGCTGAAATGGAATTCTTAGATTTGGGCTTGGATTTCCTTTTCAGTGGTTTGATCACAGGTGCATCTAGTTGGTTAACTCTCCCCAACAAATGCTGAACCATCATAACAAGTTGTGTCTGATTTGTTGCTAAAGCCTTCAGCTCATTTGACACATCAGTACTTGTTTTTGATGAGTTCCTGTGACCCACCATTTCCTCCTTCTTGAAATTCACAGACTTAGTCTGATGTTTATCATGAGGAACACTATCAGCTGTTTTCTGATAAACCCCATCCTTCTTTTTGGATTTTGGTGAGGCCTTGGGTTTATCAGTTTGAGATGACTGTGGTACAAACTTGGTTTCAAACTCATTTTTCATTTTATTTATCTCTTCTTTAATGAGCTTATCTCTGTTGAGTTTGGAACCCTTTTTGTACCAGCATTCATCAGATAGATGATTGAATTTACCACATATTTCACATGGCTTATTCTTCATCTTGGATTGATCAACTGCTGAAGTGGAAACTACTGAAGGTGTGATCTTCAGTACTTTCCTCCTTTCAGTACTTGTGTTAAGTACTGAAGGATCGGTAACAACTGAAGACTTGTTCTTCAGCTGTTCTCTATCCGTCCTGAAAGACCGTATGATAGATTCCTCAGCAGTTGTTAATCCTTTTATTTCATCAGATTTGAAATGCTTTTCAGATGTTGTGACTTGCCCTTCAGTACTTGGAGTACTTTGAGGAACAACATCTGAATTTCTCAGCTTCATGTGTTTATCAGCATTTAAACCATCAGGCAATTGATTTGCTGAGATCTTAACACTGACTTCATCCTCTAATTTTGTATTATCATTTGAGGATGAATCACATGATGATGTGGTTTGGAAATTACTTTCACCTTCAGATTTTACTATTGATTTTGAAGTAAAATCAGTAGGTGGTGCAGTATGATTGTAACCTATTCCAAACTTCACATTTGAAGCTGTTTGCTTGCTGAGAAGCATTTCAAATCCCTTGCAGGATGTTACCCAGCGGTCACACTCAACTTGGGTAGCTGCAAGTGTCTCTTTGAGACTTCTGTGGTTCTCGAGTATGACCTCTACCTTAGCCTTTTCATCATTAAGTTGGCATTTAAGCTTGTAAATCTCATCATCTTTGTCATTAAGTGCAGACACATACTCATCTTTTCTTTTGGAAATAGTTTTCTCAAGCTCAAGATTTTGATTGATTAAAGCTACATTTGCCTCTCTAATAGAGACAAAGGCAGCTATGCATGATTCAGAACATAACTTGGCTTTAGCCTCAGAAGATACCTGGGTTACCTGTGAAGATGAAGCATCTGAGCAGGAACCCTCAGTAGACTCCAGGGCCATGAGAGCAAGATTCCCAAAAGGATGTTCACCACCATGTTGACCAGCACCAGCAGATAATTGCTCATTGAAACCAGAAAGATCATCTGGTAAGCTGCTCCAGTCAACAACTCCTGGTGTGAAGAAGCTGTGATGAGGTTGAGATTGTGATGGAGATGGTTGAGGCTCAGGTAGGGCTTGAGGTTGTTGTGCTATAGGGACATGAACTGGATTTGGCTGTGGCATGTAATAGCAGGGATAAGGATATGGCATTGGACCCTGAGGGACAAAGTATGCAGGAGATTGAGGTTGTGAGTGATGACCAGAACTAGCAGGATGTTGCCCTTTGTTTTGTGAACTATTGCTTGGAAAGGTCACAAAGGGTGCAGAGGAGTTAGATCCAGTTGATCTACACTCTCTTGCAAAGTGCCCAAGCCTGTGGCATTTGTGACACCTCAACTTACTCTTGTCAAAACCAACTTTGGTTTTGCCAGAGAGTCCTGGAAATTTCCTACCAGTTCTCTTGTAGAACTTTTGAGATCTGATATTGATCAGGGCCATTTGGCTCAAAATATCCATCTCTTCTAAATCATCATCAGCAATACCCTGCAAATCATCCATGATAAAGCATAAATTATCACTATTACACCCAGAATGACTGTCAACACCAACAAATGCATGATCAGAACTGTTTGAAGAGAAATCTATATGCTCATCATAATGACTTTCTGATCCAGCATATTCTGACTCATGACCGACCAAGGCAGTGTTACCTGGTACAAAGTCATCAGAGAGCTTTCCTGATGATGCCAGTTTCCTTTTCTGCTCTATCTCTCTTTCAAATGTAAGCAGTTTCCCATGGAGTTGGGTGAGAGATAGGCTATCCAGATTTGCACTGGAGCGTAGGACAATGGTGTATGTGTCCCATCTCTCAGGCAGTGATCTGAGGAATCTGTTGTTCATCTGGCTGTTAGTATACTCATGCTTGACCATTTTCAGCTCAGAGATCAAGCAGGAGAAACGCTCAAACTGTTGAGTCAGTGTCTCACCCTTCCTATGAGAGAATGTCTCATATTGTTGGGCGAGGATTTCTCTGTTGTTTGCTAAGACCTCATCAGTTCCTCCGAATTGTTCCTTCAAAGCATTCCAGAGGTCATGAGCAGTTTCATGATGCATAAGCCCAGAATAGATTTCATTCGGCAGTGCCATGGCCAGAATTCCATGGGCTTTAGCATCAATCTCAAACAGTTTACGATCTTCATCTGAGTATTGCTCCTTCTTCTTCGGAACCATTTGGTTGGTCTCCGGATTGTTCACCATAGGCTTGTGTGGACCGTGAACCACAGATGTCCAACAACCTGAACTGTTAACAGACAGGTGATGGAGCATTCTTCGTTGCCATATGTTATACTCACTCCTAACCAGCATCGGAGGCTTGGTTGAGGAGCCAGTATTGTGAGGGTCATTAGATGGAGTAGTCATTCTCAGATTCAAACCAAATCAATCAAGTTTCAAAAGATTTAGCACAAAAACACAACAAACTCAATATGAACCAAGAAGAAACTCAAATTGAATAACCAGAAGCAGCAGAAAATCAATCTCTATAACCAATTCTTGCAAATATGCTAATTCGATCAAACTTTAGATATCGAAATAGCAGTTTCAATGATCAATTGTTAAACCGATCAATGATTAACCTGCTCTGATACCATTTGTCAGGATCAGTGATCTAAGTTTGATCAATTAGAGTTGAATCGCAGCGGAATTAGAACAAGAATTAGACAAATATAGCAAGAACACAATAGATATTCAATGGAACAGTACACGGTTATAGAAATAGGGTTTTCTGCAAAAAGGGATAATAACATTCATGCACACATGCTTCGGTATGGCGGCTGCTAGTTTTTCTAAGCTGCACAGATTACAATTAGGTCAGCATTCCTTATATAAAGGAATGTGACGTCTGCTGATGTCACTTGATAGTGACATCTAACAGAATTATTACAAACTACTGAAAGTAAGCAAACTACTGAGAATGTTCACAACAACTGAGAACATCTCAGAGTATGCTAAGTACACGAAGAAACATAAAACTACTGAAACTACAAGTACACAGAAAGAAAATACAACTACTGAAAGGAAACCATCACAACTACTGAAGAGGTCTTCTTCAGCTGTTGTGACAACATCTGAAACTTGGTCTTCAGTCTTTGTCTTCAGCTTTTGTCTTCAGACTTTGTCTTCAGCTCTTTTACTTCAGACTTTGTCTTCAGCTCTTTCACTTCAGACTTTGTCTTCAGCTCTTTCACTTCAGACTTTGTCTTCAGCTCTTTCACTTCAGACTTTGTCTTCAGCTCTTTCCTTCAGACTTTGTCTTCAGCTCTTTCACTTCAGACTTTGTCTTCAGCTCTTTCACTTCAGACTTTGTCTTCAGACCTTGTTGTATCAGTTGATGTCTTCAGCTGTTGCAGACTACTTCAGTGTTATAATGTTTGTGGGACTAAAGGTTTTTTGAGTCAGGCTCATTGGTTCTTTTGGTCCAACAACTATTAACCCTTGCTTTTTGAAATAATCCCTTTTGCTCCCTTACTATTTTTTTCCTTTCTCTTTCTGAAATTCCAGGTGTAACAGTGAGGTTCTCGGCCAGCCTCTACACCCTCACCAACAGATGTGGTTTCTTGGCACCTTTGATTCTCTCTTCCAGAGATGAATCCAAGAGATATTCTAAAGGTGGTTTTCATGGTTGAGGTCCTAGTTATGATGTCTCTGCCCTACTGATCATTGATGGATCAGTAGTAGAGAAACCTCTTCCATATTGACCCTTTAACCCATGTGAGGATGTGGTCAAATGTCTGAGCTTACAAATTAGTCTCCACTATCTGTGATGTATGGGATGGGAAAACAGTGGGTCATGCGGAATAGTAGCTTGAACTCTTCATCCTAGGTTATAGACATGTGAATGGGAGTATGAGGAGCTGAGTGTAATGGCCAGAGATGTGTGCCAAATCTAATGAGACTTCTTCATCATAAGTTGTCTCAATTGTGGGGTTACCCCTTATTGGTTTCTAATAGAGTGTTGGCACTTTAATTGAGGGCTAGTGGGGATGGTGTGGGTTCGTCAGAAGAGAAGAGAACCGACTTCTTTGGTTTAGCTGGCCCAAGTTTCCAGCCTTGTCTTCTTTAGTGAAGGTGATTTAGAGGCCTACATCTTCTCAGTAGATGATGCAGGGGTTGTTTCTATATGGAAACTTTAGGCTTTGAAGTGGAGGGTGGGGATCAACAGGGAGGTGTAGCCTTTTGTCACCTTGAGGCTCAGTGGCCTCAAGCATATGTGCAAACAAGGGGTGACCTTCCCTAATAATGATTTAGGAGTAAATTAAAATTGAAAATTGCTTGTTTTAAAGTTCCTAAGGCATGTATATCTCTTCAAGTTTAAGTTTGTTATTCAGTGTTCATTTAAAATCAGTTGAATGAACCTGAGGTACATTAAAAACTTAAGTTTTTCAGAAGCAGTTACATTTTTGCAAAGTTTTTGAAAAACAACATTTTAAATATTGTAAGTTTTCTGTTTCACAAGTCCATGGATAGCCCCTACTAAATCCAATGGAACTTGATCCCATTCACTCGACTTATTGGATAAAATAAAGAAAGATATGAAGGATGATTCTCCAATTAGGATATACCATTGATTTGGAGAGGTGGATGTTGGGAGTGGTCCTTCATATTCCATCTCCTCGAAATTGGCACTCACCACTTCTTTGGAGAAGGAAGATACCCATTTTTGTCATTGAATTTGAGATGTTGATGAATCTTTGCGCAAGAGATGGTGATCTCATTCCTTGCACCACTGCAGTGAGAACTTTGGTTCCATGTTCACTTTGAATAGAACATGTACCCTAGAATTGCTTGATATGTGTGCACAAATCATAGGATCCATTGAAATTGCAAAATCGTTGTTGCTATTTAAAAGAAAGTTAATAACAAGATAATAGACTGAAACACCAATGGGGTCAAGTGAAGCAACTATGTTATGATTTGGTCAAATTCTAGGTTAAGAGTAGCCATTTGAAAAGATTTTGATGAAGTGCAGGGCTTTGAAAGGATGAGTGTTTTTGAAGGTTTTTGCTCTTGGATGAGTGTGGAAGATGGCAATGGTGGGACGAAGTACAGTGCGGTTTGAGGATAATATATAATAGTATTATTTTAAAATTTTTACCATCGTAACCGTAAATCCGACGGCTTGTGATGATGGAACAATTTTTCAGGCAACAACTATGGCGCCACGACGTATCAGCAGATATGGGTCCAACCAGATCTTTTAAAAAGACATGAGCCGAAGTATTCTTATCTATCGAATTGTGAAAATCGGTAGATACCTAGTTTTGTTATCGATAAAACAATTTCTCACAATTTTATCAGATTTCATTTTGCAAATCATTTAATTATTCACAGTTCATCATTCAAATAGTCGATACAATATATTTAAACCTTGTCTCATCAAATGACTTTATGAAAAAATCTACATATTGTTCATTTGTGTGACCCTTAATTAATTTAATGATTTTTTTTATACAGAATCTCTAATGAAATGCTTAACTAGATTGTTGGTGATTGAGATGACACTTTTGTTGTCAATGTGAATGGAGTATTCATGAAGGTTACCCTATAATCTCTAAGTTGAGTTTGAATCCATAGCACCTGAGCACAACAACATGAAGCAGCAATGTACTATGCTCAGCAGTTGGAATAGACACACATGTTTGCTTCTTGCGTTGCCATAAAACGAATCTCCCCTTAGAAATTGACATCCTCCTAAGGTGGATTTCTTGTTAATATTGTGTTGGATCATACGAGGCTGGTGCAACCAAAACAACACTTAGAACAATTTTTTGTACAAGTTGAAGAAGTCTTCCGAAGTCAAAACTACTCTTCCGCAGCTATGTCAAAGATCTTCTGAAGCATTGTCTGAAGAGCTTCCGGAGGAAAACTAAGTCTTCCGAAACTAAGTAGTTTTCCTTCTGAAGTATATGAAGATCTTCCGAAGGATAGAACAAAGTCTTTCGAGACCAACAGTTCTCCTTCCGAAGCATTCACACTTAGAAGATTCAAGACAAAGTCTTCTGAAGAATAAAGTCATAAAGACCTGTAGAAGACTCGGAAGAAGTTGTTTCTTCTGAAGTATAAATGGCCTCGGAAGAACTTATTCTTCCAAATCCATTTAGCTTCAGAAGAATTAACTATGAACCAATGGACATAAGTATGGTCTGTCTGACAGACTCTGATACACTGCATGGTGCTTTTCTTAACCCATGTAGTTGACCATAATTTATCCACTGTTCACCTTTTCAACTTAGTACAGTTACCATCTTAGTTGGTGACAAAAGATAAGTCATGGACATGTCATGACTACCTTATATAGGATATTATTTTATCTTAGATACTTTACTTCTAGCAATATAATATCTGTCTAGTTGTAGATTCCAGCTGGTTTTCCAAGTATAACTGGCTGTAGATAGTAGTATATATAGTTTCTCATTGTAACTTAAGTAGACATGCTTGTAAGAGTCTTGTAATACTGAGTTGAGAAGTAATATATACAAGTATCTTAAAAACTATTCTTGTGTTCATCAATTATTATATTACCATCAACTTAGTTAGAGATTCGCTTCATCACCCGAGTGATATCTTGTGAGTTCGTGAGATAAACTTGTGTTAAGTGTCAAAACCGATCCTGCAATTGGTATCAGAGCTTCTTAGGCTCTTGATTGCAAGATCTAACCATCCCAAATCACCCTTGTTTCCTTACACTTACTCACTTCACACAAATGGCTCTTAACCAAAAATCCACTGAGTCTGAGATGGGAACCATGACCAAGGCTCCTATCATCACCCCTGATGATTTTGGAACATGGTGTAAACGTATGGAAGGTTTCATTAAGTATCAAGACAGCCGCATGTGGAGATCTGTCACTCATGGTCCTTACAAACCAAAGGTGGTGGCCCCGGCTGGTAATGGTGCCATGATTGAGAAAGCTGTTGAAGACTACTCTGATGAAGACTTCATGTAAGGCCCCATTCCCGAAAACCTCATAGTTGGTCAATCACAGCATTAATTATATAAAAATACATACATATCATAAAACATGGCAGCGGATTAATTTTAACAAAAGCCATTCATGCATTAAAATTTAATGTTGCCAAATAATACATCATTGTATTTTAGGAGTTACAAAAGAATCATTCAGTTGCATTATAAAACAACAATATCATCATGCACAAATGGATGCCAGTCTTGCCCACCAAGTAGCTTCACCCGCGTGCCATCCCCAGCAACAAGTTACCTGCCAACTGAGAATGCTTAAAAGTCAGCATTGCTGAGTGAGTTCTAGTTTTTTGAATTAAAAATCCCTTGTTTAAATATATAAAAATATCATTTTCTTAAAATACTTCCTTTTCATAAATCCATTACTTCCGTACGTGATCACACTTCAGTACAACAAGATAATATTCATTATTATCCTTTATCATTCTTCTCATTCATTTTGTACTTTTATCATTATCTTTCACTTTCTATCGAACCAATGTGCAATACCCCGAACATTGTGCACAAAGCGGGTACTGGGCCAAAGTCTATAAATAGACCCCTAACATTACGCATGAAGCCTGATCTAGTACCTAGGGCAAGCAACAAGGGTCCCGTCAATCTTAAAGATTGACCCTGCATGCATCCTCATAGGGTAGCTAACCCGCACACAGTTGAGTTGACAACCCGTGGCTGTGAGCGTCCTTTCATTTTGCTTGCAAGACTTTCATTCATTCATTAAGTTCCACGTTTCATTATCATTAATCTTTCACTTCATTTATGATAATACTTTACGTATACGAGCATAAACACACCATGTAAAGTCACATAATAAGACATAATATGAAACATAAGAACAGGCCACAAACAAGCATAACATCAACAAACATAACCACCAAAACATCCCAGGGTTAAGTCTTAAAATTTCAATTTCCAAAATTCCAGAAATTTTCTAAGGCGATTAGGCGCATTAACACTATGTAGGCGCATGAGTACTATGCAGGCGCACCAACACTTAGGAGTATGAGAAAACTTAGGCGCATGAGCACTGTTTGGGCGCATGAGCAGTGGGCGCATGGGTACTTAGGAGTATGAGGTACTGTTTGGGCGCATGAACCAACACTTAGGAGCATGAACAATTTTCTGGGCGCATGGGTACTATTGGGGCGCATGGGCTGGTACTTTGGCTTTTTTGGCAAAATTTTCAGGCGCATGAGCCCTATTTGGGCGCATGAGAAGGGACTTAGGCGTCTGAGCTAAATTGCAGGCGTATGAGCAGCAGTTATGTTAAAACTTATAAATTTTTAGTCCCAAATCATCATCCTAACATGTCTGTAACTTAAATCTAGCATTTTAGGCACCTAAAACAAGAATAACCCCACAACATACAAGAATCCATACATACATACATTCGGTTAACATACATATAAGTTGTAAAGTGTTTTTACATGCATTTTCAGACCCAAAAGAAGTTTAAAACACAAAACCGGGGATCTAGAACTCACCAATTGCATCCTTCAAGTAAAACTCCACCAAACTTGAGGGCACAACGAGTTCAAACAACCTAAACACACCAAAAACACATAACCAAACACAAAAACACATAAGAATCGATCCACAAGCTAAAAATTCAGCTGAAACCGAACCAAAAACACAAGAAAATACCTACCTTCGAAAATATTAGCTTCTTCTTCTTGAAAAACCCGAGAGAACTGCTCTTCCTTCTTCTTTCTTGTTTCCAGCCGAAAGTGGGTGTAGAAAAAGCAGATGCATGGGCGACCATACCCTTTTAAACATAAAGTAATAGTGTTTTGCACCTTGTACACTTTACCCCCTCCACTTGCGCCCATTATCTTTTCTTTCAAGATACTTTTGTTTTCCTTTATTTTAAACAAATTTTCGGGTGTTACACTTCAAGAAGATGGACATCGACGGCAAAGCTATGACCGTGTTGCTCACTGCCATACTAAACTCCATAATGGTAGGCTTTCAGCAATGTGAGTTGGCAAAAGAACTATTCGATGCTTTGAAGCTGATGTACTTTGGTTCCGATGAATCAAAAGAAAACAAGAACCATATGCTGAAGCAGAAGTTCGAGAACTTCACTTATGTTGTTGGTGAGACCCTGAGCCAACAATACTTTAGGTGTATGGACTTGATTACATCTCTCCAGACTATGGGAGTAGTGCTTGAGAAAAGAGATATAGTCCGAAAATTCATGAGTGCACTTCCTCATGAATGGATTTTTTATTGCGTCTCTATCAAAAGGACTGAAAATCTCAACACTCTCACTATGGCTGAACTGTACGGAATCCTTGATGGATACCGTATGGAAATGGAGACTCAGAAGAGCCACCAGATGAACAGACTCTCAAATCCAACTATCAGTAACACTCTGCATGTTGGTGAAGGATCAAGAACTCCTCAGCCTCAGTTGTACCTGAATTATCCTCAGTAGCCATCAACTTCTTCTGGGCCATATATCACTTTCCATGAGACACCCAGGTCTCAACAAGCTCAACGTACTCCCTTCCAGGAAAGCTGTGCTTTTGTTTCAGGGAATGAACACTCTGGGAATTTTCAATTTTGCTTTGATGATCTAGAGTGCTTTAGCCCGAATGATATTGAGTATATGGACATTATCCAACAAATGGCTCTTTTAACCTACAGGGCAAAGAAGTTCTTTAAAAGAACCGGAAGGCAATTTCCCCAAAACCCAAGAAACATCAAATTCGGGTTTGATAAAAGCAAGGCCAAGTGTTATAACTGTAACTAGCTCGGTCACTTTGCTAGGGAATGTAAAGCACAAAGATCTAATCCTGGAGCTGCTCAAGCCTCTCAACATCCTGCTACCTCAAAGGCTGCAACCAAACCTACTAAGCCACAAACTGCAGCTGTTGCTCAAGAGGTTGACTGGAGCTTTATGGTACAAGATGTCACCCCCGTCCAAGCACTCATGGCTAGAACAGAAGACAACAAGGTATACGAACATCTCTGTACCCCAGCATGTATTGCTAAGGTTAAATTATATCAGGACTATAACATGGAAATTAGATCTGATATTGAGTCCTTAAATATCCTAAAATCGTATTTCAAGAGGGCAGAATCTGACTCTAAATGCAAAATAGAAGAGTTAGAAACAACCGTATCCTCTTTAAAACATGAACATACCAACTACAGGACTCAGATAAAAGATCTAATATCCAAGTTGACTGAAGCTCAAGCCCAACTAGTAATAGCGGAGGCTAAAGCAGAGAAGTATGCTATTCAAGAGCATAACTTCAATACCATTATTGCATCATCCTCCCACTCCAAGGTCTGCTACCAAAATAAAAGTGGGTTGGGATCAAATGGAATTGCTCCACCACACTCTCTTGTGTCTGTTAGACAACCAAGATATGGTACTGATGAGCAAGAGGTTCTAACTGCTGACCCACTACCTAGTGAGTAGAAGCATGATGCAACAATGGTAACCACCACATGAAAAGATAAGGTAGAAAACCTCATCTCCACCGCTGATCAACCCTTGACCGCCAAAGCAAGGAAGAACAAGATCCAGGCAGCAAGAAAAACTGCCAAGAAGGTGGCTGAGACCAAGATGAAAATAGACCCAAAACAAAAGGGTGTATTCATCTCAGCCAGTTTCCAAGTGGTTGGAAACTCTGATTCAGGAAAAGATGGTAACACCAGCACTCCTATCCAGCTGAAGAATCAGAAGTTAAAGGGGAAGGCTGATGAAGAAGAAAAGAAGTGCAAGAAACAACAGCCCTCAGGCCCCATCAAGAATAATATTGAATGCATAATCTGTGGTCTGCACAACCACATGGCCAAATATTGTTACTACAATCCTTCAAGCACACATTATGCAAACAATATTAAGAAAGAAGGAGTTAAGGAAGGTTTCACATTTGGACCTTATCACATGGTCCAAGTGTCAAGGAAAGGAAAGCTTGTTTCCGAAGCCAAGTTGCTTTCAGAAGAACCTTATTCTTCCAAAAGGAAAATGGCTTTGGATGACAAGCCAAAGAACAAACAAAGGAACAAAAGGAATCCTTTGAAACCTTCCGAGAAGAAGACTTCTTCAGAAGAAAAGGTGGGGAAGACCTCTTCCAAGAAGAAAGAAGCCTCGGAAGAATGTCATGCTACTCAAGCCTCTTCAAGCTCATCCATACTGATCAACCAAAGGATGTAATGTAAGATTAGAAAGGATGATGCAGCACAAGCCTCTTCTTCAAAAACCATAGTTGAACCCACATGCATACACTTTGGTTCAATTATGTCATCTACATTGGAAGAACCGAAGACCAACAAGGCTTGGGTTTCCAATAGTGACTAAACGTTTCACCTTATGTGCAGGAACATCCACATGATATGAATGGAAAAGTCTGGATTATGGACAATGGATGCTCCAGGAACATGACAGGGAACATATCTCTTCTACAATTTGAACATTTTGATGGAGGTCCTGTTTAGTTTGGAGGTGAAGCTGAAGGATACATTTCTAGTAGAGGTAGTGTATCCAACGGTAAGTTAAATATTGACAAAGTAAACTTTGTCAAACAACTTGAACACAATCTGTTAAGTGTTTCTAAATTCTGTGATCAAAAGCACCAAATGCTTTTCACAGAACATGAGTGCATTATCCTCAAGCCCAGGCTGACAAATCCTCAGGAATTGGTGCTTCTTAGATCTCCCAGGAGAGGGGATATGTACAAGCTGGATATGAACAATGCTTCCCCACTGGGTGAAGTATCATGGTTTCTTTCCAAAGCCAATGGTGATGAGTCAATTCTTTGGCATAAAAGAATGTGCCATGTTAATTTTAAAACCATGAATAAGCTAGTAAAAAATAATTTGGTACATGGTGTGCCCAAAAAGAATTTATCTCTAAAGATAACTGTGTTGCTTGCCTGAAAGGAAAGCAATACAAGGTTTCTCACAAATCCAAAGAGGTCAACTCTATCACCACCCTATTACACTTATTGCACATAGATCTTTTTGGTCCTACAAGTATAATGAGCATTGGAAGGAAATCATACTGTCTTGTGATCGTTGATGATTTTACTAGGTTACATGGGTATTCTTTTTAAGAACTAAAGATGAAACTGCTGAAACATTAAAATCTTTTATTCTTAAAATTGAAAATCAAAAGGATCACAAGGTGAAAATCATTAGAAGTGATCAAGGGACTGAGTTTAAGAATCAAGTTCTTGACTCATTCTGTAACTCTAAAGGGATTGCCAGATAATATAGTGCTTCTAGAACTCCTCAACAGAATGGTGTTGCTGAGAGGAGGAACAAGACACTTATTGAGGCTGCAAGAACCATGCTAGCTGATTCAAAGTTGCCTCTAACTTCTGGGCAGAGGCAGTCAGCACTGCATGCTATGTGCAGAACAGGGTTCTCATTAAAGCCCCATGGAAAAACCCCTTATGAGCTATGGAACAAGAGGCCACCGTTCATTGGCTTTCTTAGGTCCTTTGGCAGCAGGTGTACCATACTTAACACAAAAGACAATTTAGCAAAATTTACCGAAAAGTCGGATGATGCTATCTTTGTTGGATATTCCTCAACCTCTATTGCCTATAGAGTTTATAACATCAAAAATCAACAATTTAAGGAATCATCTAACATTGTTGTTAATGAGCACACTCCTTGTGTTAGGGGGAATGGCCCTGATCATATCTTTAATTTAGAATTTTTTTCAAACTATTCTAAATCATCTTGTGAGAATGTTCCAGCTGGAACAAGAACTCAAAGCAACTCCTATAAGGATCAACTCTTCAAGTTACCCAGACCTATTCCAAGTTCTCTAAGAGGAATTGATATACAAGCTCCCACTGATAAAAGCCCCAAGAGTCTAAATATATCAGGAAATAATGGAGCTTCAACAAGTTGTCAGCCCTCCAAGCCTCAAAACTCTTCAGCTGACAACTCCAGCATTCAACACCAAGCTGATGAAGATAGTCATCTGGAGGAGCAGGAAACAGTTGATGCTGCTTCTCAGCAAAATATCATTGATGCTATCACACATTCATTCAATCATTCCTCATTGAATGAGTGTGAGACATCAGCTGGTCATGGTGTTCAAAATTCTAAGCAAAACTTCTCAAACCTGGATCTATCTATGCAACTAGATGTGATTCCTAGGCTCAAGATACACAACACTCATCTAGCTGAGAACATCATAGGAGATGTCTCAAAAGGTGTGAGAATAAGAAGTCAGACCCACAATGGGAATGTCTGCTTTACTCATGCTTTCTCTCTTAAATGGAGCCAAAGAAGGTGGAAGAAGCCCTTAAGGACAACAATTGGGTTGAAGCTATGCAAGAGGAATTGCTTCAATTCAAAAGGCAAAAGTTATGGAACCTATGTCCTTTGCCACCTGGTCAAGTCCCTATTGGCACCAAGTGGGTATTCAGAAATAAGAAAGACGATAGAGGTTTTATCATCAAGAACAAAACAAGACTTGTTGTTCAAGGATACACACAGGAGGAAGGAATAGATTACACTGATGTCTTTGTACCTGTTGCAAGACTTGAGGCTGTGAGAATCTTTCTTGCTTTTGCTGCATCCAAGAACGTCATTGTTTATCAACTTGATGTCAAATATGCATTCTTGTATGGGAATATTGATAGAGAAGTCTATGTGTGTCAGCCAACTGGATTGAAGACCCACAGCTCCCTAACTATGTGTGCAAACTGGATAAAGCTCTTTATGGGTTGCATCAAGCACCAAGGCTGTGGTATGAGACCTTGTCTCAGTTTCTTCTAAAGAATGGCTACACCAGAGGCACCATAGACAAGACATTTTTTATTAAGAAGTCTAGAAAGGACATGTTGCTTGTTCAAGTCTATGTTAATGACATCATATTTGGTGCCTCAAATGACCAAATGTGCAAAGACTTCAAAAGCATCATGAGAAAGAAGTTTGAGATGAGTTCTATGGGAAAAATGGACTTTTTCTTGGGAAATCAAGTGAAGCAGATAGAAGAAGGGATCTTTATCAATCAATCTAAGTATGTCAAGGATATCTTAGAGAGATTTGATATGAAAGATTGTAAGCCAGCCAAGACATCCATACCCAGAAATCACAATCTTTGTCCTAATTCTAAGGGGGAGGATACTGATCAGCATCAGTACAGGGCAATTATTGGATCTCTGATGTATCTCACAGCAGTAGACCTGATATCATGTTTGCAACTTGCAACTGTGCAAGATATCAGGCTGCTCCTAAGGTGTCTCACCTAATTGTCATCAAAAGGATTCTTAGATACCTCAAAGGAGCTCCCAAACTGGGTCTCTGGTATCCTAAAAATAAGGATTTCAATCTCTATGGGTACTCTGACAGTGATTATGGTGGCTGTAACATTAACAAGAAATCCATATCAAGAGGATGTCAATTTCTTGGTAGAAGGATCATCTCCTAGCAATGCAAGAAGCAATCATGTGCCTTTACATCAACTGCTGAAGCTGAATACATTGCTGCTGCGAGCTGCTATGCTCAACTGCTATGGATTCAAAATCAGATGTTGGACTATGGTTTCAACTTCATGGAGACTCCCATCCATATAGACAACAATAGTGTCTATCACAGAAAATCCAGTCAAGCACTCCAAGACAAAACATATTGACATCAGGTATTATTTCATTAGAGATATTCATGAGAAAAATCTAATTAAACTAGTCAAAGTTAATTCAAATAAGCAATATGCTGATTTGTTCACAAAAGCCTTTGATGAACAAAGATTCAGATACTTAATCATAGCTATTGGGATGATTAACATTGACTAGTTATTCTCTTCTGAAAATCTTTTTTAAATGTTTTGTCTATGTTGTCTAAATGCAATCTAAGCCCTGTTACAAAAGGTTTTCTTCAAAAATTCTAAGTTATAAATTCTTCCGAAGAGAAATTTACCCTCGGAAGAAATCTTTATTCATCTTCCAAGGGCAAATTCCTCTACTTGAACATTATCTTCCGAAGAGTTTTTAGCCTCGGAAGAAGATTTGATCATAGATTAAACCTACTTTGAAGCTTACTTATCTTTGTTCTCAGAACAAGAATGTACTATCGGAAGCAAACTTGTCATTAAGATATAGCTTGCTTTCGAAAGCAAAAATGACTTCGGAAGACAATATTAGGAAACACAAGTGTTTTCACTCGGAAGCAATTTTTATCTTCAGAAGAAGACTTTTTCACTGTGTAACAGAAACCTTTGGGCCCCTCTCTATAAAAAGTAAGATTTTGTGATGATTGTCGGTATATTTTAAGAGGTTTTTACCTTACCACCCCTGTCAAATCGAAACCCAAAAGGTCTTTTCACCTTATCGGTTTGGCTCGTTGTTCCCTATTTAAAATTTCCGACTCTCTCTCTTTAACTTTTTACCACCGCTGAAGCCCCAAATTTCCACTATCTTCTTCACTCACTCTCAAATTCCTTCAATCCAACAGTACCTTTCAAACAATGGCCCTAAATCCCAACACAATCAGGTCGCAATCCTTGATTCTTCTAAGGATGTTGACTTTGCCCCCATTATTGAATCTCTGGCACAATCCACATTCTTCACTGCTCTCACTGTAAATCCCACCATCTATTCTAACCAAATGGCTGAATTTTGGACAAATTCTCAAAGTGAAACCCTGAATGATGAAAGGGTAATTAGGTCGAGAATCTATGGACAAGAGATCTTTATTGCTGAATCTACCATCAGGGAGCATCTGGAGCTTCACGATGAAGATGCCCCCACTGAGTTCCCCAAATCTGAGCTGGAAGATACTTACACTCAGATGGGATATGGTGGTGATGTGCACAAGTCCACTGTTTACAAGATTAATTTCTCTTACAACTGGAAATTCTTGTTGCATATAGTTCTACACTGTCTATCCAACAAATCAGGGGTTGGGATCAAATCCCATATGACCTGGGCTGCCTAGTCCATGGAATAGTAAAAGGCCTCCGCTTCAACTATTCAAGGTTTGTGCTAAACAATCTGCGAGGAAATCTTACCTGAAATTCATTTTTCATGTATCCCCGGTTTATTCAGCATATCATAAACTGTGAGCTGGACCAGAGCAGACTACAACATGAAGACACTCTCATGGTCCCACTCATGAGGTCGGGCATCTTCAAGACCTTGAAGAAGGTGTCCACCAATTTCACGGGGAGATTCACTGATCTTCTCCCAGATATGCTTGAGCCAACGGCTCCTGGTGACATCCCTACAAGCCCAGCAGGTGATGAACCCACACCAGACCACCCCACTTAAATGCCAACCACTTCTTCCCACCCAATAAAAATTACCTACACTAGACACTCCAAGCGAACCCTGATCAATCTACCCTGATTGGTCAGGTCCCTCCTTTTCAAACCAAAAAGGCTTGAGTGGAACTTTGGGCTCCCACTCAGCCAGAGGTCCAACCATCCTCCACCATTGACCTTAATGTTAGTGTGGAGCCTCCTCAGCTCAACCTGAAGAGCCCACAACCTAAGGTTTTAGCCCTCAGGGCGAGTCCCAACACTCCCTGAGCTACCAAAAAGGGACAGCCACATCATTGGTTTAACTGCTACTGCAGATGAACCATTAGGTGCTGAACAAGTTCCCGGGTCATTAGAATTAACCTCTCTATCCTTCACTAACCTTTTACTCCCACCTGATGAGGATATTATGTTCCATTAGGGCCATGATGTTGATCTACAATACCTCTCTCAAGATCAACTGAGCCCCAGGGAACCTCTAATATCTAGCCAACATCAGTTCAGCCAAACTGAGGTGAGTCCAACTGGTGACTCATGTAGGCTCAGTCGCCACTACTGAGAGTGTCTCACCGGCCTCTCAGGAAAGTGGTGACATCAGTGAGACTGAGTCTACGACAACCTTTCCAATTGATGTTTCTGGAAAGGACATCAGTAGGGAAGGGTATCCAGGGCGCCAAGAAACCATAACTGGTGGTGATGATGAACATGCCAGGCATGTTATCTCATATCCCTATGATTCTTCAAAAGAAGATGAGGGTAGACTGCAACTCATTATCAAAGACTTTATTTCTAAAGTCTCAAACCTTGAATTAAAGGTTAAGACTTTAGAGGACAGATCTGCCACTTAGCAACTTAAGATTGAATATCTCAAGGCTAAACTAACTAAGACACAGATTGAGAAGTCTGTCAGGCATGTACCTATTTAGGTTTCTTTAAGTTCTTCCTCCAGCTCATCTACTTCTCAAGATGATGCTACCAAAAAGGGGGAGAATGTATAGAAACAACATCATGAGGAACCCCTAGAGCAACAACTTCTCCTGATGCCTTATCTATCTTTTACCCCAACCGCATCACCCTACAACAATCTTCCCTCAACCAGTTCCCATTTCCTTTCAAGTGGACCAAAGGATGCTCATATATCTCAATAGGTTTCTAACCAAATTTCTATTGAGCTCCTCTATTGAACAACCCTCCCCTGATCTAGCTATCGCCTATTTTGGAGCTAAAGAGCTTCAAAGGCTGAATGCACCACCTACCTATAAAGAGGAAGTTGGTCAACCAAAGGTCTCTACTAAACCCAAGATTAACTTTAAAGGGGATGTACAGACTGATGGACCAACAAATGATTTGGATAGGACAGGTGATGCAGTTCTAGTTACTTCCAAGGCAGAAATCCAAGCTGCCAATGGAATAATTGGACTGTCTTCTTTGTCCAGTGATCTGTTCATCACAGAGGCATTCCTTGAACTAGCCTCTGAGATCAACAGAGAGGACTTCCTTACAACCCCTCTCCTACAAGAACCACTACTTCAAACACCCTCACTCCAACCTAAATCTTCTAATCTAAGCTCCTAAAGGTTGAATCTTCCTCTGATCCTAAAGGGAAAAGAAAGCTTACTGCTGAAGAGCTACTAGAAGAGGAAATATTGGAGAAGCTAAAGAAGAAAGGCAGACTTGATACTAAAAAGTTATTGGTTGCAAGTAGCAAAGCAGCAACAGCTGGCCACGCAAGTCGCAACAATAACAGGAGGGTGGAAATCATTGACATGCTCATCAGCCTGGGAGTAGCTAATGAAGAAACTCTTCTACTCCTAACTGATGAGCTTGTGAAACTAGAAAATGCAACCTTGCTGAACAAAGAAAAGGAAGAAGCAGCAAGGTTGGCCAAAGAGGAGGAAAGAAGGAAGAAGAAGGAAGAAGCCATGGAAAGGGAAAGGATGGAGAAAATAGCCTTTCTCTGCAATAGAGGCTATTCTCAAGAGGAGCTGGCACCTCACTAAAATGACATGATCTTGTTTCTTTTTCACAAAGAACAAGATCTAATCAACAAGGAGAGGAAGAAGGCTGCTAGGGAGAAGTTAAGAGAAAAGAGAAAGAAAGAGGTAGAGGGAGAACTTGTGGCTGCCAAAAAGGAGGGAGACAAGGATTGGATGAAATCCTATCTTCGAGCTCACGGCTTCTCCGGCAGGCAAGTGGGTCCCATGTCGATCAAGACCCTACGCGATATGTCAGTGACATCAAAGCTGACATTCGCTTAGGAAGAAGGAAGGAGGTTACTCAAACTCCTAGTGTTCAGAGGATGGCACCCAAAACACAACCTACACCTTCTCCCTTTCCTATCAAAACAGAACCTTTCACCCCTGAACCTTCTCCATCAACCTTATCTATACCATCACCCACTGCTTCCCACCAACCACCACCACCACCTATCATACGACCCAAAACACAACCAAGAACCCTCTCAAAAACCAAACCATCCTCTGATCCATCAAAACCCCTGACCTTGGAAGAATTCAAGGAGATAAAGAAGAAGCTCACAAATTGGACAACACTGAGCGACATCTCTTGTGAGGAAGAGTCCATCCAACTGACCTTCATTGATGGCTCTTCCAGTTCCCTCACAAGAGATGCATTCCTTGATCTTCCTAGAAGAACATTGGACCAAGCTCTTCAACTTCTTGCTACAAATTCAGACACTCTCAATGAAGTCTAGAAGAAGTTAAGAAGGATGCTGGTGACTCTGCTGGACACTAGGAAAAGGGACAAACTGCCAACAAAACCCCTCAATCCTAGAAAACAATTTTCCATTGGAGGTTCGATGAAGATTCCTACAACTTTGTTGTAGAAAGGGAAAATGGTGAAGTTAACAGGTTTAACACTTCATCTCTGCTACATTCCAGCAGATTTGATCTTGCTAAGTTAGCAGAGAAGCCATTCTTAAATCCCTCCAACTCTGAGATAGCTGCTCACATCAGAAAACATTTAAGCAGCCTTCATCTAGCCGAGCTCACAAAGAAGGCCAAGATTGAAGAAGAGTTGAAAATGAGAGCACAGGATGCAGAAGAAGGCACAATCACAAAAGAGAAGACCTTTCTACAGATGGTTGAAGGCTTCTCTTCAGATCCTATAGTTAGATGGGAATATGAATATCACTCCCATCAACTAACTCTCTTTAGAGGAATGCAACAAAAAGTACATGTCATTTAGAGCAACAGATTGGATTTATTATCCACAAATGACTTGTACAAGCTCCTCACTACCACATCAGGGAAAAACAAAGAAATAGACAAACATCCTGGTGTTGAAGTCCTTAAGGAGCAGACGGAAGTGAAGTTTTGGTAGCATCAGCCTAGGGGGAGTTTGTTGGATCATATGAGGCGGTGCAACCAAAACAACACTTAGAACAATTTTGTTTACAAGTTGAAGAAGTCTTCTAAAAAGTCAAAACTACTCTTCCGCAGCTATGTCAAAGATCTTCCGAAGCATTGTCTGAAGAGCTTCCAAAGGAAAACTAAGTCTTCTGAAACTAACTAGTTTTCCTTCCGAAGTATATGAAGATCTTCCGAAGGATAGAACAAAGTCTTTCGAGACCAAACAGTTCTCCTTTCAAAGCATTCACACATAGAAGATTCAAGACAAAGTCTTATGAAGAACAAAGTCATAAAGACCGGTAAAAGACTCGGAAGAAGTTGTTTCTTCTGAAGTATAAATGGCCTCGGAAGAACTTATTCTTCCAAATCCATTTAGCTTTAGAAGAATTAACTATGAACCAGTGGACATAAGTATGGTCTGTCTGACAGACTCTGATGCACTGCATGGTGCTTTTCTTAACCCATGTAGTTGACCATACTTTAATCCACTATTCACCTTTCAACTTAGTATAGTTACCATCTTTAGTTGGTGACAAAAGGTAAGTCATGGACCTATCATGACTACCTTATCTAGGATATTATTTTATCTTAGATACTTACTTCTAGCAATATAGTATTTGTCTAGTTGTAGATTCCAGCTGGTTTTCCAAGTATAACTGGCTGTAGATAGTAGTATATATAGTTTCTCATTGTAACTTAAGTAGACATGCTTGTAAAAGTGTTGTAATACTGAGTTAAGAAGTAATATATACAAGTATCTTAAAAACCATTCTTGTGTTTATCAATTTATTATATTACCATCAACTTAGTTAGAGATTTTGCTTCATCACCCAAGTGATATCTTGTGAGTTCGTGAGAGAAAACTTATGTTAAGTGTCTAAACCGATTCTGCATATTGCATCCTTCATAGTCACTGTGTGTTTATCCATAGAGATTGAAGATGATACTCTTAGGGTACCATAATCCCAACTTATGTTCCCCTTTAACATACTTTAAATTTCTTTTGGTAGCTATCATGTTCGATACTTTTGGAGCAACTTGAAATCTTGAGCATAGACATATGGAAAACATAATATCTGGTGTGCTTGCTATGAGGTATATTAGGCCATGAGGTAGATCAACTCTATAGTCTTTTGTACTTGTGACTTGTGTGTCTGCTGATCTGTTAAGTGAGTCTCCTGAAACATTCTTAATCTTATGGTTAAAAGCATTTATGAATCCATTCAAATCAAACATCCAACTTGGGGTGTTTCTGACACTACTTGAGGAATTTTCATTAAATATCACATTTTTAGATTCCTTAATAGTGTGATCAACTTTATTATATACTCTGTAAGCTTTAGCTTGTGATGAGTATCATATAAAGAACCCATCTACTGACTTCTCAGCCAATTTGGATAAGTGATCTTTAGTATTTACTAAAGTGCATGGACACCCTAAAGGTCTTAAGAACCCTATGAATGTCTTCTCTTATGCCATAATTCATAAGAGGTTTTCTCATATGTCTTAACTATCAACACCATGTTCTGAACATAGCATGCTGTGGTGACTGCTTTAGCCGAGAATGTTATAGGAAGTTTTGAATCAGACAACATGGTACTTGCAGCCTCAATAAGTGTCATATTTCTTCTCTCAACAACTCCATTTTGCTGAGAAGATCTAGGAGCAATATATTGTCTGCAATACCTTTGGATTCACAAAAAGAATCAAGAGTGTGGTGCTTAAATTATATTCCCTATCACACCTAATATATTTAACCTTTTGATCAATTAGATTCTCAATTTTAATAACAAATTTTTTTATAATTTTAGCAGTTTCATCTTTAGTTTCTAGAAGAAAACCTAAGTGAATCTTGTAAAAACATCGATTATTACCAGGCAATATAATTTTCTTCCCAAACTCTTTACAACTATTGGACCAAACAAATCCATGTGCAGCAGATGTAAAGGAGTTATGATAGAATTCGACTCTTTCGACTTATGAGAAGTTCTATGTTGCTTTCCCTTTTGACAAGCAATACAGTGATCAACACATTTAAACTCTTTGTTTGGTAGTCTAGTGACTAACCTATTTTGAACTAGTTTATTCATGTTTTTTAGATTTACATGTCCTAGTCTTTTGTGTCAAATAGAGGTTTTTTTTGTTGAAGCTTTGGAAATGAAACATGATACATTTTCTGAAGTTGATGCATTCTACATATTGAGCATGTACATATTGTCTCTCCTAGGAGCTCTTAAAAGTATTTATCATTTGGTATAACAAAGCCAGGAGACAAAAAAATACATTCATGCTTTGTTAAAAGAGTGTTATGGTTTTTATCACATAACTGAGATACACTAAGCAAATTATAATTTAACTCTTTCGTATAATTACCTTATCAAAGCTTGCCTTATCATTATTGACTATCCCTCTTCCAGTAAAGTATCCTCCTCTTATATCACATCCAAAGGCAACAGACCCACCATCATGTGGTTCAAGATTCAGCAGGCATTATCAGTTACCTATCATGTGCCGAGAGCATCCTCTAACCAATCCAGAAGTTATTTTGTTCTGTGTATGTCCTACACATGAATAAGTTGGTTAGTGATGAATAGGGATCAAAGCTTGTCTAGTCTTGGGTCTTCCAGATTTTAGCAAAATTTCATTGGATTTTAATGCTGAAAGTTTGATTTCATGTTTTGGGTCATCTAAGGTTTTGTCAAGTTTGGCAGATGTCTTTGGTCTTAGCTTGTTAGACTCTTTGACAGCTTCTTTCTTTTTAAACCATTGGAAGTCTTTGTAGATAGTGAAGACTTCTTAAAAGTCATCTTCTTTGAATTTGCAGCTGCTGATTTGTTCGGCGACTCTTCAGAAGTGCTGATTTTTTCTTGAAATTGGGACTTGACTTGTTTGTCTTCCAAATAGGCTTTTGAGTACCATTTCATCCTTTTGATGGCTTGTTAGCAGTTGTAGATCCTTCTGAGGATCCGAAATGATTGCTGAAGTGAGTTAAGGGATTGAATGGACAGTCTTTTGCAAAATGATTGTCTTTCCCACATACTAGGCAAATGATCTTCATCTGCTGCCTAGTTGTCTTGATCTCCAACTTTAGTTCTTGTAACTCCTTCTTCATCTCCTCCTTCTTTCCTTTCTTAATCAGCTCATGATCAATGAAATCTTCAAGTATCACCTTCTTCTTTGAAGATTTCTTCTGCTGATTTTCCTAAGTAACACATATGTTCGTGTTTAGTTTGTGATCAATGTGGGTGGAAAGATCAATCTTCTTTCTTGGGAACTTTTTATTGTGAATCTTAACTGCTTCAGAAGTAGATTTATGAACATATGGAAATGATCTTACTTTTGAAAAGTTTGAAGTTCCTGCAAAGCAGTTTCTATTATGTTTCTTCTTGTTGTAGCTGTGCTTTGATTTGAAAGAAGGGTTGAACTTAGCAGTTGGTTTGTTGGTGTTGGAAGATGGGTTTTCCTTGACAAACTTCACCTCATCCCTTTTTCTTTTCTTGAGTGTCTTCCTTATTTCCTTTCATCTCCTCCCTTTTTCCTTTCTTTTCTTTTTCATCTTCTTCATTCACTAATTCATGCTTCTTAGTGGCTGGTTCTATAAAGATTGGTTTGGCAGATACTTGTTTTCTTACTTCTAGGCTGTACTTAAGGGTGTATGTGGGAGTGTATATCATTGGAGGTTCCATATATTGTACTTTAATCCTATCTTTGTTTGATATAGCTTTTGGGAGTTTTCAGTAAAAACAAGCAATTTTTCAAACTTCTCAGTTTGAATATTGTATTTATCAGCATATGTTTTAGCTATAGAATATTGTCTTAATTTTAATCTGCTCAAGAGATTATCAATCTATGTCTCCAAGGTTGTTTGTACATGTTTTAGTTATGAAACAATATTTCCTAGCTCTATAATTTTTTTTCTTTTTGAGTCTAATTAGTTTTCCTAAAATCCCTTTAAGAATATTGATTGATTCTACATCTTTTATGAGATCAAGATTGTGATCTATGCATATTTACTTTAGAATACACTTAGGTGTGCAACAGGGTTTAGGATTTACATGTGATGAAGAAGTTGAGCTTCCTTCCATCAATGCATTGTTGATGGGAGTGATGTCTTCCACTTAAAAGCTACAGTCAATCACTTCTTCTTGTGAAGCTACAACTATTTTATGACTTTGATTGCCAGAGGTAGAGGAGTGTTGGAAGGTTGTTGCTGGTTTATAGTTTGATAAGCTTGGTGGAGATGGGTTTGACTTAGGTGCTTTTCTCTTTGGTAAAATGTCCCAGCTGGTTACAGTTGATACATTTTACTTTGCTCTTGTCAAACACAAATCCTGATCTTCTATACTACAAAAACTTTCTTCATGTTCTCTGTTAAAATTATTTAGCCCTGAAAGAGATCATGGTTATTTGATAATTGATGTCCATCTCTTCAAGATCATCTTGATGGATGCATTTAAGATCTTCTTCAGAAAGTTGGAAGAAGTTGGTTTGGTCACTAATAAACGCTGAGCTTGATGAGTAGTTTAGTGAGAAAGATGATGAGGGCTGCTGATTCCATCTGCTGAATGATGATGAGGAATAAGATTCAGCAGTTGGAGATTCTGGATAGGTGATCACAGGTACTTGATGAGTCACAATTGGAACTTGGTAAGCCTAGGAGTGGAAGGATTCTTGGATAGGTGCCATAGGTGCTTATGAGTTTGAGGAGTTTGATGATCAGTCGAGTGATTCTTCATCAGCGTCCATCTCCATCTGGTTGGTACAAAGAATGTCGTATAACTCCTCAAGGGTCATTGTCTTTAGATTCTCAGTTCTTCTTATGTACACAGTGTAAACTATCATTGTCTTTGACAGTGATCTTAAGAATTTCTTGAGAATATCACTATTCTCAATCTTTACTCCAAATTCATTTAGACAGTCTAGCAGTTCAACATATCTAAGATATGTTGCAATCATGGTTTCTCCACTTGTGAAACCAAAGTTTTCAAACTTCTACTTTAAGTCATCTTTCTTGTTCTCCTTCATGTCTTCAGTTCCTTTAAATCTGACCTTCAATGCTTCCTTCAACTTTTGAGCAGTTGTGAACTTCTTGAATCCATCAATGATGCTATTGGGTATGCTCATCCTGATCGGCCACAATGCCTTAGAATCTACATCCATCTTCTTTAGATCTTCATTTGAGTACTTTTTAGGATCCTTAGGAATCATAGTTCCAACTTCACCAGCAACTTGGACCATAGGGATATATGGACCATTTAGGATTGAGAGCCAAAGTCTCAAATCTTGATTTCTTAGAAAATCTTCCATTTGAATTTTCCAAGTATCAAAATCATGTGGTGTAAACATGGGAGGTTTGGTTTGGGTGCCATTCTCCAAGACCTGCTTACTTGAGATGGCTATAACAATCATTTTTTGAAGGAAAGGAAGTTATGAGGGAGAGGTGTGTTTGAAAGTATGATCAAAAGAAAACAAGTACTTTGTTGAAAGGTGACTTCAAGCAAATCAAGAGCCAAGGCTCTGATACCACTTGTTGGATCAGGATAATGACTTAACAAGACTTTTCTGTTTGATCAACAGATAATGAAAGTAGGATCTAAATTAACTGTTTTACTTATCAAATACACATATACTTTGAGTAAATATAAACACAAGATGTTTTTTCAAAGTATATACTTGATTAATCTTTTCTGAGTACCAATGAAACAATTAGTAGATAAACAAGTGGGCTTACAAGCTTACCTCTAAACTATACAAGTGAAAGGTATTTATACTTTAAAAGGTAAACACTAAGATTAAAAAAGTTTACGTATATTCCTGGTTTTTACAAAAGGTATGTACAACACAGACATCCAATCGGCACATCAGAAGTTGGCAGCTTTAGTATTATGTTGTCTCCAAAAGGTAGAACACAGCAGCCGCCAGAGTACTTTGGTACAGACAATCTTGTCTAATGTTGTGGTTGATCTACAGTACATCCATTTGAGTGCTGATATGCAGTCAATCAGTACTTCATCACTTTCAGTGCTGATCAGCATTGGTTCTGCACTTGGCATGTGCTGATCGACAATGGATCAATACTTAGCATAATTTGGCATTTGATAGCAGTGCTGAATTCTTGGGTTTACGGTAGCTTCATCCTCTTCACAGATCAATAAATCGCTACAAGGGGACAAAATCCCCCAATCAGTTGGCTCTGAGTTCCAAGAAACAAACAACAAAGCATAAGATAAAGCTTTAACAATAGGATTACAAGAAGATAAAAACATCAAGATGAGGTGTCTATAAGTATGTGTTGACTTGTAATTAATTTCTAACCATTTTAATGGCTCCTATGTAGCAAAAGGTGAAAAATTAGCTCAATACCCAGGAATTAGTTAATAATTAAGCAAAACATTCTAAATTCTTTAGCATTGAACAGCTCCCTAGGGAAGATAATGCTGAGGCAAATGACTAAGAAAATCTTAGATCGGCTTTTAAGATACCATTAGATGACAAAATACTAATGGTACATATCATGAGCTCGACAATTAAGCAATTAGAATACAAGTGTGAAAATGTGTCAGATATAGAGAATCTTGAAGTGTAGGATCCTGATCAAGTCAAAGGATCATGGATCCTTCCTATCGAAAGATATTTGTAGAATGGAGAAATCCCAAAAGATGAGAAGACTCGTCATGCTTTCTCCATGAAGGTATCATACTTTGTTCTTTTACATAAAATCTTATATAAAAAATCAATAATGGAGTCCATACTTGAAATATTTGGAGGATCATAAAACTCAAGAAGTCCTAAAGTATATATACATGAAGGAGACTGTGACAACCATACTTGGGGCAGAGCTCTCTTTTCTAAAGTATTAAGAACATGATGCTATTGGCCAACTATGAGGAAAGATGCTATGAGTTATGCCCAAAAATGTAACACCTACTAAAGACACACTAATATACCTCATTAAGAAGTAGAACTCATACATCTAAAGAAACAGTAATGTACCTCATTAATAATGACTGATTATTTCTCCAAATGGATTAAAGTTTAAGCATTCGCCTAAGTCAAGGACTAGGAAGTAGTATCCTTCATCAAACATAATAGTATAATAAGATTCGAGATCCCATGAGAAATATTATCTGATAACAGATCTTAGTTCATCAGTAAGAGGGCAACGAACTTCTGCGATAGTTAGGGAATAAAGATGGTAACCTTCACTCTTGTTCTCTAGTCAAACAAGATCATTATAAACAATCTCAAAAAGAGGTTGGATGCCAAGAAAGGAAAATAGGCAAAAGAACTACCTTTTGTTCTCTGGGCAAACAGGATGACTACAAAGAATGCAATAGGGTAAACCCTATTTTTTTAGTGTTTGGTGCAAAGGTAGTAATCCCTACAAAGATGGTTATCCTTACTATAAGATCTATCCTCCAAACTCCTGAAGCTAATAGTGAGGCTCTTGCTCAAGATCTCTATACTATTGACAAGATAAGGGATCCTGTTGAGGTCCAGATCACGTCGTACCTGCATAGGATAATGAGATCCTACAACAAAAATCTAAGAACGTGATGATTCCAGATAGGTGACATGGTACTTATAAAGACTTTCCAAAACACTATAAACCCTAATAAAGGAAAAATGGGTGCCTAAATTGGAAGTTCCATGCCTAATAGACTTTGTGGCTAGCAAAGGTGCATATTGGTTGGCCACTATGGAAGCAGAGATCCTCCCAAGGTCCTAGAATGCCATTCATCTCAAAGCATATTTCATGTAAGTCAAAAATTCAAAAACTCACTCCAAGCTACAATTTTTCTTATATTGCTTATTTCAATTTCTATTATCTCAAAGCATATTTCACATTGGGTAGGACCCACGTAGTTAAACATAAGCTTTTTTTGCAAAACACAAGTACTTAAGTTTACACACTAACATAAAATGTATAATGAAGCTCAATACAATGGGGACATCCATATGTATCCTGAGATCCGATCATTCAATCAAAGACTATAAGATACTAAGTGGTTGAATCATTAAAAGAGCCAAAGGAATATTGAAGGTCATTAGAAGGTTATGGCTTATCTTAATTATGAGCAAGTACCTGGTATGCTTACCAAATTTAAATCATTTATTCTAAGTAAATTTGTTTTTGATTAAGATAGAATCTTAATTGATTCTATCAAGATATCTTATTTAGTCAATACACGCTTTCTGAAAAAGAATTTGATAAAAAGATTATACGTTTGATAAAAAATTTATGTTCTGCACAAACACTTATTGAGGATCTAGTATCCTACCAAGATACTAAAATCTATTTTCTTAAATAGTATAAAGATTTAGTACCCAAGGATCCTAATTTTATAAATTCTATTAATATGATAAGCAACCACAATACAAATATATGGATCAAACATACTAAATTAAAAACATGTCAGTCATGTCCAAAACCTGAGGCTTTAAAAATTAAATTGTTCAATGATCAACCAATAAAATTGTTTAAGATTGTTTAACAAGCTAACAAATGAAACAAGGGCTCAGGCCTTTGCGTCATTACTTTCATTGCCTACGGTTGAGCGCCGTTATTCATATTTTCAGGGAAGGCTTGACTCGCCTTTAGGTATTTGATATGCAACATTTCTAATCAGGGTGCTCGATTAACCCCTGATCGATGAAGTCCTTGATAGAATCACCAAGATGAAAAGATATAAAGACATTTTCTTACTCATGATTAGAAAATCTAAAATAAAAAAGAAAACTTGAGAAGTGTTCAAGATGGTACCTTAAATTCTATACGGAGACGAATGTAGAAGATGGTCGAATAACTGTGAGAAGAACAAGTTTGAAAAGGGATATAAATAACCGATTAAAATGCATCACATCGGTACCTAGATTATCATGCCCCTATGGGTCGGGTCTTATTACGTCTCGGTGGTGATATTGAAATGTTTAATAGTTGTATTTATGATAATAGTTGTATAAGTTTGGGAAAAATTGTTACGATTAAATTTTATGATCCGGTATCCCAGATCCCGAGTAATTTTAGTATCCTGAATACTAACGTTCTTAACCGATTGTTGTTCTTTTAAATTTGACTTGTTCTCGCATGTGACTTGCCTTTACTTAATCAATCCTAAAGAACGGGAGGTCCATTGAATAAAATGTGTGAAGCGTATCTCCAACGGTTAAGAATGAAGCCCGAGTAATCCCCTAGATTCTTGGATATTAATTAGATTTATTTTCATAGATATATATAGAGGCATAGGGATCGATATAGAACACAGAACACACACTGAAATTCTCTCTTTAACATGTAGCATCAATCTGTTATTGCTCTTAATTTGTAATTTAACTGCATTTAATAAGAAGAACAACAAGCAGCATGACAATTAGTCTAGCTCCCTAGGTTTTATGCCAGAGATCTCCAGGGATCAAAGGGTTTCCTTAAAATAAACCATGTCATTTTTGAATAAAACGAGTTGGCTAAGACGTTGTCATGGATGAAATAAAACGATTTCATGACACACACCCTATGCATTGCCCCCGAGGCAATGTGGCGTATTTTTCATCAACCTATCTCAGATCCACCCCAGTATTTTTGTTTGAAGTTTACACCCCATAACGTTTCATCGTCCCATTTCTTGATCTCTCGACTTCCATTTTATGCATTGAAACTTCCCCACTTTTGTATTCTTCATGTTTAATTACAGACACACTAACACTCTAAAAGTAACTCTATTTATTATGGATTAATGACTAAAAACATAGAAATAGAACATTGTAACATTGAGCTTTAATTACCCGATCACCTTCCCAAATTAATTGCATTCATATTGATTGTAAGGCCCCGTTCCCGGGAAACCCCATAGCTGGTCATGCATAGCACTTTACATATTAAAATACATTGAAGTAAGAAATCATGGTAGCGGAATAGTTAAACAAAAACCATTTATGCATTAACAATAACTTTTGCAAGAAATACATCATGTAAAAAGTTTCAAAAGAACATTTAGTTGTATTACAAGACAAAATATCATTCTGCATAACATGGATGTAGTCTTTATTGCCAAGTAGCTCGACCTCGTGCCATCCCCAGCAACATCATTACGTGCCAACTGATATGCATATAAAAAGTTAGCATTGCTGAGTGAGTTTCTAGTTTTGATAATATAGAAATATACATTTGTAAGCTTCACTTGATGTTCATCCATCATTATACATAATCATTCGTTAAGAGATCTATTATATTTCTTTCTTTCTTTCTTTATTTTCTTTCTCTTTCATTAACTAGGATTGCACAAAGCAAGAGCCTACATTGTTGGTGGCAACAAATGCCGAACCCTATCAGTACACATTTATCAGCATGATAGCTAACCCCTGATAGTTGACCACATTGCTAGGCATGAAGCCTGCTCATGAATACAGGTCCTATTCATTCATTGGTCAATCACAATGATTAGACCCTAGATGTGAATCCCTAAAAAGCCACACATCAGTTGAGCTAACGACACAAGGTCGTGCACCTCCATTCATTGTGCTTGCAAGGCTTTTCATTTATCGTAAGGGCCGGGGGTAATTTCATTAGGTTACAACTGATTTCTTTTATTCCTGTGTGAACACTTGATTCCGCATAATACTTTTAAGTATCTGGTCATTAGAATCACATAATATGAAATATTAATATTCATAATAGCAGAACATAAGAAAAGAATCAAACATTAGAAACATTAAACAAGCATAATCTTTCCTTATACATAGCGCTTATCACTTAAATTCTATACCTAAAATTTCAGAATAAACCTATGTGTTCATAGCATATGAATAAGGTATACAGCGGATGACTTAAGTATTAAATGCCCACAGCGGACAGCCAAAGTCCACAGCGGACGACCAAAATCTACAGCGGACGGCTAAAGGTCCACAGCTCATGAATAAGACACTAAGTGTGTCCATAGCGGATGACCAAGGTTCATAGCAGATGAATTAGACATTACAAGTGTCCACAGAAGACAACCATAATCAACACAGGACAGTCTAAAGTATTTAAAGGATCCACCGCGGACGACTAATGTCCACAGCGAACATGCATGCATACTTAAGTGTCTACAGCGGACAGTCTAAATGCTTAAAGTGTTCACAACGGACATTCTAACAATGTTCAGGTGTCCACAGCGGTCTGTTAGTGTCCATAGCGGACAACATGTTCAACACTTATGATCCAACTTATGCGGTTATTAGTTCCATACATCATCTTAAGTGTATTCTTAGCATAGATCTACCAGTTACACAATTAAAACATAACAAGAAACCATTCAACATCATAGGGATCTTTTAGAAACAAACATCTTTCATAAACAGTCATATTTTCTTGGAAAAACATAGTTTGGTAAATAAACATTCTTTTTAGTACATATATCATCCCCAAACAAGTAGAAAACAAGTAAAAGAGGGGATATAGAACTCACCTTAAATAGCCTTCGAGCAAAACACCACAAACCCGAGAACAAAATTAGAGTTCTCACACCTAAACATACAAAAACAAGCAACTAAACACATAGAAATCTGCCTATAAGCTTAAACCTGACTTAGATCTGAGAAGAAATCACCTTAAGACCGTACCTTTGAAGAATTCTTCCATTTTCTCTCTCTAGGACCGGATGGGAGCTTCTTTCTCTCTCTATAGCCCTATGATTTGAGTGCATGGGGAGAGAGTATTGGCGGCCTTACTTTCTTTCTAAACCCCATTATGGGCTGGTTTGGCCCTTGTACAATTTTAACCCTCGCTTTTTAAAATAAAATCCTGTTTGCTCGCTTACTTTTCTTTCTTTTCCTTTTTTGAAATTTTCGGGTGTTACAAGTCCACCCCCCTTATATAGGTTTCGTCCCCGAAAACCTATCACTTCTAAAGAGATCTGGGTAGTGCCATCTCATTTCTCCTCAGACTCCCAAGTGGCCTCTGATCCCTTGCGATGTTTCCATTGCACTTTTCTTGGCTAATCACTTATCCTTAACCGTTCTCCTTCCGTCTAAAATAGCCACTGGTGCTCCACGTAATTCAACCTTTCATCAACCTCAATGTCCGTGAGAGGAATAACAATGTCACCTTCGCCAAGCACCTTTGAAGTGAGATACATGGAACGTAGGTGAATCCCATGCAGCTCATCAGGAAGTTCCAGCCTATATGCCACCTCACAACTCTAGCAACATTTTTAATGGCCCAATGTACCTTGGGCTCACTTCCCTCGCTTTCGAAACCTGATATCCCTTTCCAGGACACTCTTTCAACATCACCTTATCTCCCACTGGAAATCAATTGGCCTCCTTCTTTTATTAGCGTGGGACTTCTGCTGGTCCTTTGCTTATTTCATAAAGGCCTTGATCCTTTCCAACTTTCCGACGTGGCCTCGATGATCTCGATACTTCCCACTCCTTTGCCCGATATCACCCCAAACACCAGGGTTCTGCATCGTCTCCCATAGAACATTTTGAATGGGCATGCCTATAATGGCATGATAACTATTATTGGAGAGAACTCTGCCAACGGTAGGTGTTCATCCAACTTCCACCAAAACATATTGCATGCCCAGAGCATGTCCTCCAAGGTCTGAATGGTCTGTTCTGATTGACCATCTGTCTGAGGGTGGTAAGCTGTGCTAATGTGTAACTCATTCCCATCGCATCATGAAATTTCTTCCAGAACTTGGACGTGAACTGAGTGTCCGTATCAAAACGATAGACACTGGCACGCCATGACGAGTCACAATCTCTTTGATGAACAGCTCCGCCAACCTTTCTGAGAAGTAAGTCTCTCGATTGGCAAGAAGTGAGCACTTTTTGTCAAGCGGTCTACAATAACCAAATGGTATCACATCCTCTCGTCGTGCGAGGTAATTTCGTGATGAAGTCTGTGGAGATGTGCTCTCCATTTCCACTCGGGTATATCAAGGGTTGGATCTTCAAGTATGGTTTCTGATGCTCTGCCCTTCACTTGCATACAAGTAAGGCACTTACTCACATACTCTGCTACATCGTGCTTCATTCCCGACCAACAACAATCCTTCTTCATATCTTGATACATTTTCTAGCACCGGGATGAAGTAGTATTGAGTCTTTGAGCCTCATCCATGATCTTCCCACGTAGATCCCCATAATGAGGAATCCACATCTACCCCGATCGGGTCCTAACACCAAGAATGTTCTCCCCAACTCAGCGACTAGACCTTCATCTTTCGGAATTAATTTTGATTTCTTTCAGCGCTTCATCTTGAAATTCTTTGACCTGCTCATCACATCAGAGGTCATAAACCAACTGATAAGCCTTCACCCGAATCGGCTCAAGTCTCTCCTTTTCTGCTAAGGTCATCCGCCACCACGTGGCCTTGCCCAGATGGTAATGGATCTCATAATCATAATTCTTAATAAGCTCCAACCATCTCCTTTGCCTCATGTTCAAATCCTTATGCCGAAGAAGTACTTCAAGCTTTTATGATCAGTGTAGATGGTGCACTTCGTCTCATACAAGTAGTGCCTCCAAATCTTCAATGCAAAGACCACAGCTGCCAACTCCAAATCATGAGTAGGGTAGTTAGCCTCATGGATCTTCAATTGCCAAGATGCATAGGCCATAACCTTTCCTCGTTACATCAACACGCAACCTAAAACCCAAATACAAAGCATCTGAGTATACCACCAAGTCGTCATTCCCTTCAGGCAATGTCAAGATGGGGCTTGGGTTAACCTGTCTCCAACTCTGAATTCGCCCGCGTGACTCTTACCACACTTCTTACACTCCCTTTGATCATTCCCTTCCTCTTTCTGGGCGACGGTCGTCAACCCTCATCTTCTTCTCCCTAATTCCATAGTTTTCATTCCTGAACCTCTTCCCATTACCATTCTTATCAACTCCTCTCGACCTTCCACTGAACTGGCATCGGTCCCTCTCATCATACATCTCCCTTCCAAATCTACCATGACCAAACATGCTCGGTTCTAGCGGCTATCTTGTTCCTCCTAATGTCACTGGCAAACCTTGCATGTTCTCTTAATATTCTTGGACATCGTAGTTACCAAATCTGGCACAAGTCTTGCAAGTTCATTGAACTTGGAGGTGTACTCTTGATGAGTCATGTTACCGACCTCCAAATGCAAGAACTCCTTCTCAATTTTTTTCAACTCTCGATGTGGACAATACTCTCAGCACCAGCTCCTTCAAATCCGACCACTCATCTTTGCTATAGGTCGTTTTCCCTCGACTTGGACAATATGTCCCACCAGCATAGTGCCGAGTCAAAGAAAGAATGGGAGGCAAAACTCACCTTCTGATCACACTGACATTCACTGATGTCCAGGACTGCTTACCTTTCTGAACCCTACGGTGAGCAGCAGTAGCATTGCCATTACCGTCGAAGGTCGGGGGTTTGCATCTCTGAAACGCCCCATAGCTGCACCCCTTAGCAGTTCCTTTCCTCCGCTATCATCATCATGAATTACCACCTTTGGGCTAGATGGCTCTTCTTCAGCTCCTTAGTCCGTTCTGTGGAGTTTCTTAACTTCTTCTCCTCCTATCCCCATATCTCAGCTCTTTCCCCATCCTTTACAGCCTCAACACTTCAGTCACCACCAAAGGCAACATATTTGCATGACGTTGTAGACCTCATCAGCGAATAGCTTCCTTCATTGTAGATTTGAGGGTAGCTGATCCTTCACCCTCTTGGTGGCTGTGGAGATCTGTGTCCTCG
>CM046435.1:7132857-7627857 GCA_025506505.1 Flaveria sonorensis
TCATGACTTCGATTCTTACGCTGTGTTCCAGATCGATGAGCTGCTGCCTTTTATAACTAGGTTTATTCTGTGATTTTTTAAAGTTTAAAGATCTGAATCAGAGGATATTAAAATTAGTTATGAAATAAAGTCATAAAAATAACTTTTGGTTCAGTGTTTAAGTTGTAAGCTCGCATATCACCAGATGCAGGTTTGATTATAGGGAGAACAGTTTTTTCCAATAGAAGTTATTATTAATTAAAATAACTTCAATAGTGAACCTAGTCATTTTTTACGACTTATTTTTTTAATCCAAGGCATCTATATAATTTGTACCATGCTATTGTAGTTATCTTAAAATAATAAATACTAAACTTTTTATATTATCTTGCAATTTACGTTTCGTTCCTGTGCATTATCATAATATTAGTTCGAAAATTTTGAAAAGTAGTTCTTAACCTTCTTTTTTCAAGTTTGATGTTAGTTTATTAATCATAACAAATTTTGTTTAAATATCAAATAACTAATAGAAGTTTTTTAATATCTACAAATCAAAACTTACAATATATTTTTTTCAATACTCGTTGAATTCCTCAACCTAACATTTTTTTCTGGTGAAAATTTGTGTAGGTTATACTAATGCCAAACCTAGTTAAATTATTAATAAACATCAATTCAAGATAATGTAATAATAAATAATTCAATGATTAATAATTCTAAGATCAATAATTTGATGAACGATTTACCAAACAACTATCCAAATTGTATCGATCAATGAGAGCAAACAAACACATAAATAATAAGAGATGATCAAACAATCAAAGTTTAGGTCTAAATAGATAAAAACCAAGATAAACATAATTTTATCACTAACCCTACACACGGGAAATGATCACTGGTGAACTAGCCCCTCATGCTCATAATCAGATCTTCTAATATTGACACGGTTGAACACGTTGTGTGAAGTACAAACAACCAAAAGGCTGCCCTTTCTTTCCTCTGCGCAAAACTTTGTCGAACCTGCCCCTTCAAACCTCCGACTTTTTCCTTTAATAGTGCGGGTGACTTTCTTTTCCTTTAATGGGCCTTTAGCCCTGTTACTCTTTCAAACGAAAACTTCTGATTTTAGGATTGGGTGAGTTTATTCTACAAAGTGTATTTTAACAAAAATACACTTTGTATTAATTTGAACTACTTTCTTTAGGATTTTGTAGTGTGCCACATGTGATCTCTTTTTAAACTTTGTATTTCTAATCTTAATATTAAATTTCTTTAGCTGAAGCCTCCTTCCACGTTGACAATTTGAAGTCATGAACCTGCATGCGACCTACACCGCACTAACATACAAAAATCACAATTCACATTAATGAATCTTTATAATATTTTTATTTTAGTTGACAAACTATATTTAAGAAATTATATTAAAGAATCTAGTAAGTTAAATTAACTTTCAGAAGTTACATAATAGATAAAATCAATTTAAAGTTTCACTCATATGCATCCTAAAGTTAAATTAAAATTACATCATTTTAACTCGTAGCTTTTTGATATCTTCAAACTTTAAATATGAACAAATTAGGTATTAATTAATGGTTAGAAGTAGATAATTAGATATCATTAGCACGTGTAAACCAACCATCCATCACAACCGTTTAAAATAAGTTTCCTATTTAACTTTTAACAACGTACCATTTTCAAAAAGAGTTGTATATATATATATCGCTTTCATAATTAATGCAACCATGTCAAAAGTTACATATATAAATACAATTTGCAACCTTCTAAGAAAAAATGCTGCAATCTTTACTATAATTTGCAACTTTTTAATAAAAAGGTTGCAAATTTAATATTTTTTGCAACCTTTTATGAAAAACGTTGCATTAAATATTCAAATGCAACCTTTGTGTTTAGCGAAGTTACATTAGAGTCAAATGCAACTTATTTAAAAAAGTTACTTTTAAAAAGTTGCATTAGGCTTATTTTCTACTGTGGATAATAAGTTGTCGGCTGTGGAAGTCAAATAGCATGTCCGCTGTGAACACTTGTGTGTTTGCTTGTATGTTGTCCGCTGTGGAATGTTCATCCACTGTGGATGAACATCCGCTGTGAACACTTGTGTGTGTTTGCTTTGTATGTTGTCCGCTGTGGAAATGTTCATCAGCTATGGACTTAGGCATCCGTTGTGTGTGTTGTTCATCCGCTGTGGGCACTTGGACTTGATCTTCATCCGCTGCATCTTCTTGTACATCCACTGTGGGCAGTTATTCATCCGCTGCCGACACTTGGTCAAAATTTCTTTTATCTACAATTCTGAAAAAGAAATTTAAACAAATATTAGTGTTTGTTTTGAATGACAATGATGCTAATGTGTTAGAAAATGATTGTTTGAATATTAGAACACATTATGTTTGATATATGTCTGATATGTCAAGCATCATACTTTTATGCATTAATTCTTAATGCACTTGTTGAGTCCAACACATCACCTGATGCCTAAACTTAAACTTTAAATGGGACCAAAAGCAATAATGGATGCCTATACGGTGAAATAATAGGACCAAGTAAATACATATCTACGTTTAATTATATATCACACTATGCCATAAATACATACATGCTTTTTGTACATATTTTCTATGTTCTATGTGCCCTATGTATGTGATTCTTAGATGTAAGATATGGACACGATGCCATGCATGGTAGGGAATATTTAAAAAGTAGCTAATCATAATTGGCCACTATAATTAGGTACTTACTATACTCATCATGATTTGAATAAATAGCTTGAATAACAATGTTGTTTTGTAGAATGGCTAGTAGAAAGGGTGCGAAGGGTGGTTTACATAGTGGTTGTGGCACTAGTCTATTGGTGACTAGGCGTAGAACTAGGGCGTCTACTCAAGAAAACCCCAAGACCAGAAATGATAGAAGCAATAGGGAAACGAGATTTACTCTGGAATCCACTGTTCATGAAGCGATAGCCAACGAGGTCTATCAGGTTCTCCATGTTACAATGCCCTTTATTCTAGCCGAGGCATTCAAGAATGTAGTTAAGGAGAAGGTTGGTGGGTCAAAGGACAAGTTAAGTGAAGGAAGCAAGGATGATCAGCCTGATGATGTTGCTAACTTGGAGATCAATGATGAAGATGAATCTGACAAAAAGCCCTCTAAGGGTTGCACTTACTGAACTTTCAAGGAATATAACCCTAGATCATTAGACGAGAGAAAGGATGCAATTGCCACTTATAAGTAGATTTCCGTGATAGAAGCTGTTATTGATATCAGCGAGTGCCGAAATGATAAGGCCGTCAAGTTCGCGGTCTCTCATTTGTATCGGAGGCACTCTATTGATGGAGAAAAGTGAAGTTAATAAAGAAGAATATGAAGAAGATGGTTTGTGAGGATCTAAAGAAGTTAGCTATCAAGATATTCTGCCCACAGAATAAGATCATAATTTTAGGATTGAAGGTCAGTGGTATGAATCATCATGAATATATTGCCAAGTTCATTGAGTTGGCCCAACTTGTGCCCACATCTAGCTGGTACTGAGGAAGAAAGATCAAGTGCTACATACACGGATTAACACAAATTGTTTGAATTTGTACCATATTTGAAAGCCGTTAGACCCCCAACTTTTGAATATGTAATGGAACTAGCGGGGACTGTTTTTGAGGATGTGATAGAGGAAGAGACTATGGTCAGTGAACCAAATTGAAATGAGCTGGAGCACCAAAGAAGTTTAAGAAATTAAGATTACATCATCAAAAAGAGGATAAAGGTTAAGGAAGGGGAGGTATGGAGGAAGTGTAATCGCCCACACTTTAGGGAGTGGAAAATATGTACTAACTTGTGTTTTTGGTGTGGACAATCAAGGCATTACTCTTGGACCAAGGTTCTATAATTTTGGGGATTTTAGTCATGAAGGAAGTGTGTGTAAAAGTGGAAAACAAGGAGTGCTGGCTCAAGCAAAGGAAATGACAGGGATAAAATTTAAGAAACCCAAGACCAAGAAAGATCTTAAACCATGACTTATAAAGAAACAAAGACTGATCCTATTGTCTCGGGTATGTTTACGATCAATAATGTACTTGCTACTGTGCTATTTGACTTTGGTGCCAGTAAGAGCTTTATATTTACCACTTTCTATGCTTTGTTGAAAAGTAGAGTTAAGAGAATAGATGATGCCTTTGAAGTAGAAACTGCTATAAGGAGATCCACTAGGGTGACCGAGATAGTTTATGACTATTGTATAGAGCTCGGGGGTCATAGAAATTTCCTATCAAGCTGTTTATCATGGCATTAGGAGGTTTTGACGTTTTATTGGGAATGGATTGGCTTGCCGTTCATGAGGATAGCATTGTATGCCAACAGAAGATAATTCATCTACTCGCTTTTGTACCAAAGGTAAATCGATAATGAAGGCCGAGAAACTTATGAAGCGTGCTTGTGGTGCTTACTTGGCATATGTCAAAGATGATAATCTTTCAACACCTAGATTAGATGTAAGGCCCCCGTTCCCGGAAACCTCACAGTTGGACATCCATAGCACAATTTATAAAACATTTCATAATTCATTCTTTCATATTCATTATCACAATGCAGCGGAATTTAAACATCAAAAGCCATTTATTAACTTATAAATGCTGTTGCTATGTAATACATGTTTGGCACAGTTACAAAAGATCATTAGTTTGCATTACGAAAACAAAACATTATAATCAAGAATGGATGTCGGCCTTTCCCGACGAGTAGCCTCCCCGAGTGCCATCCTCGGCAAAAATTACCTGCCAACTGAAAATGTATAAAAGTCAGCTTTGCTGAGTGAGTTCTAGTTTTAAAATCATAGGAAAATATCTTGTAAGCTTTATATAGGAAAATACCCTTTAAAATACCATATTCCTCATTCGTATGCGATCATACATCATACATACAATCAGTTACATTCATTATCATCATCATAATTTTCTCACCATTTCCATGGCCACTCTTTGAGCCTTTTACTTTTTAATCTTTCACCTCGATATGGACCAAAGTGCTATACCACCCATATAATGCGCAGAAACATGGTACTGGGCCTGAGGTCTATAAATAGACCCCACCATGGTGCACTAATGCTGACACCAGTACTACGGCAGCAACAGTGGTCCCCTTAATCTTAAGATTGACCCTGTGTGTATCCTCTGGGGTTAGCTAAACCACACACAGTTGAGCTAACAACCTAGAGGTTGGGAACCTCATTGTGAATTTGTTGCAAGACTTTCTTACGTTCTTTATGTTCCACTTTTCATTAGCATTAATCTTTCACTTGATTAATAATAATACTTTATGATCATAAGCAAACCACATAAAGTCACATAATAATATCATAATAGGCACATAAGGGCAGCCCACAACATGCATAAGATAATCAAATAAAAGCATCAAGTCAACCATGGTCAAACCCTTATTTTTGATCTTCCAAAATCCCAGAAAATTCCTTAAGTCCTAAAGAAATGCGGATGAATGAGAACAAATGCGGGTGAACAACTTGCAAATGCGGGTGAACACCTTGCAAATGCGGGTGAACACTTGCAAATGCAGGTGAACACTTGCAAATGCGGGTGAACACTTGCAAATGCGGGTGAACACTTGGTAATTATTCTGTCTTAAAGGAAATGCTGATGAACACTGTAGCAAATGCGCATGTACAAAAGAAATGCTGATGACTGTAGCAAATACGCATGTACAAAAAGAAATGCTGATGGACACTGTAGCAAATGCGTATGTACAAAAAGAAATACTGATGGACACTGTAGCAAATGCGCATGTATAAAAAGAAATGCTAATGAACACTTAGGCTGAATTAAGGCAAATACGGGTGAACAAAACACTTAGGCAATTATCATAGTGTAAATGCGGATGAACCATCAGACCTGTAAATTAGACTTATGCTATAACCAGTTCTAAAACCTCATTCTCATACATTCTTAACATAGATCTATCATGCTAAACTCTTAGAACAAGCTTACATCCTCATAAAACACAGAAATTCTACACATATACACATGTTAACATTCATGACGGTTTGTAAAAATTTTATATGCATTTTCAGCCCCAAAGAAGTTTAAAAACATAAAACCAGGGTCCTAGAACTCACCTAGTATAGAAGACAAGTAAAACTCCTCCAAACTTGCTTTTACACACAGGTCCAAACACCTAAACAAGCAAAACAACCAACCAAAGCACAAACAACACTTAGAAATCGGTTTCTAAGGTGGAAAACCTCAAAGAACCGAGCCAAACATCAACAAAACCCACTAACCTTGAAGATTTCAGTTCTATTTCCTTCTTGGAACCGAGAGAGCTGGTCTGCAGCTTTCTTTCTTCTTCTTTTCGGTCGAACAACAGCAACACAAGATGATATGGGCAGCCATGCCCATATAAAGTGCATTTTGACTTTTGGTACTATTTACACAAAGCACCCCTTAAATTTTCTTTGACCTTCTCTCTTTATTTCGTGAAACCTGTCACTCTTCGTACAAGTGGAACCACTTATTCCTCAACCTCTTCTCCTTTCGATCAGCGATTGCCACCGTTGCACTACAAGTTAAGTCGTTCATCCACTTCGAGATCTTCTAGTGGTACAATCATGTCTTCGTTGGCTAGGCACCTTCTCAGATGAGATACATGGAATGTCAGATGAATTCCACTTAACTCTCTGACAATTCTAATCGATAGGCTACTTCCCCTACTCGTGTAACGATTCGGAAGGCCCTATGTATCTCGGGCTCAGCTTGCCCTCTTTTAGAACCGGATGATCCCTTTCCAAGGTGAGACCTTCTACATGACTATCACCCACGTTGAGTTCAATCTGTCTACGCCATACGACTTCTGCCTATCTTTCGCCGCCTTCATAAAGGCTTTGATCTTTTCCAACTTTTCAGTCGTAGCCTCGATCACCTCGATACTTCCCAACTCTTTCTGCCTGATGTCTCCCTAACACACGGGCATTCTACACCTTCTACCATATAGTGTTTTTGTATGAGAACTCTGCTAATGGTAGGTGATCATCCCAACTCCTCCAAAGTCTATCACACATGCTCGGAGCATATCCTTGAGCGTTTGAAAATCCTCTCAGACTGACCATTTGTCTGAGGATGATAAGCCGTACTAATATGTAGCCTAGTCCCCATCGCATCATGGAATCTTTTCCAAAACTTCGATGTAAACCGGGTGTCATGATCTGACACGATTGACACCGGCACGCCATGACGAGCTACAATCTCTTTGATGAACAGATCCGCCAATCTCTCGGATGAATACGTCTCGCGGATCGTAGGAAGTGAGCACTCTTTGTTAGACGATCAACTATCACCCATATGGTATCATACCCCCTCGCCGTACGGTAGCTTCATGATGAAGTTCATGGTGATGTGCTCCCACTTCCACTTGGTATATCCAATGGTTGGATCTTCCTGTATGGCTTCTGATGTTCTGCCTTCACTTGCAAGCAAGTAAGGCACTTACTCACATACTCCGCCATGTGGCGTTTCATACCCGGCCACCAGTAATCTTTCTTCATGTCTTGATACATCTTGGTAGCACTGGATGAATGGAGTATTGAGTGTTATGAGCTTCGTCCATAATTCGCCCACGTAGATCCCCATATCGAGGAATCCACATCCGTCCAAAGCGGGTTTAAACCCCGTGGGTATTCTCTCCCAATTCTGCGACTAAACCTCTCATCCTTTCGGAGTTGAGGCAATCTTCTTTTAACGCTTCATATTGGAATCCTTTGACCTATGTCATCACATCAGAGGTCATCACCAATTGATAAGCCTTCACCCAGATTGGCTCTGGTCTCTCTTTTCGGCTAAGGGCATCAGCCACTACATTGGCTTTACTCGGATGGTAATGGATTTCACAACCATAATCCTTAATCAGCTCTAACCACCTCCTCTGTCTCATGTTGAGATCTTTCTGCTTGAAGAAATACTTTAGGCTCTTGTGGTCTGTGAAGATTGTGCATTTCACCTCGTACAGGTGATGCCGCCAAATCTCAGCCGCGAGCTCTAAATCATGCGCGGGATAATGACCTTGTGGGTTTTCAACTGTCGGGACGCGTAGGCTATTACTCTCCCATATTGTATTAACACGCAACCCAGTCCCGAATAGGAGGCATCCGAATACACCACTAAGTCTTCACTCCTTTCAGGTAATGTCAAAACAGAGCTTGAGTTAATCTTGCCTTTAACTCTCAAAAGCATCCTCCTGTTCTCGTCCCCACACAAACTTCGCCTCCTTGTGAGTCAATTTAGTTAAAGGTGAGGCTACCTTGGAAAAGTCTTGAATGAACCTCCTGTAGTAGCCCGCCAATCCTAAGAAACTTCGAATCTCAGATGGCGTCTTTGGAGAATTCCATTGCATCACCGCCTCAACCTTCACCGGGTCCACAATGATCCCTTTAGCCTTAACCACGTGACCCAAAAATTGAACTTCACATAACCAGAAAGCACACTTAGAGAATTTAGCATATAACTTTTCTCTCCTAAGTGTATTCAACACTTCACGTATATGGCCAGCATGTTCTTCTTTGCTCTTTGAATAAATCGAGATATCATCAATAAACACAATCACTAATTTATCCAACATTTGCCAGCACACTCTATTCATCAAATCCATAAAGCTAGCTGGCGCGTTAGTTAAACCGAATGACATAACGAGAAACTCGTAATGTCCATAATGCGTGCGGAACGCTGTCTTCGGGATATCTTGTTCCTTTACCTTCAGCTGATGGTAGCCAGATCAAAGATCTATCCTGGAAAACCAACTAGCACCCTGAAGCTGATCAAATAGGTCATCAATTCTCGGTAGGGGGTATCGGTTCCTTACTGTCAACTTGTTCAACTCTCGGTAGTCTATACACATTCTCATACTACCGTCTTTCTTCTTTACGAATAATACCGGAGCACCCCAGGAGAGATACTCGGTTTAATAAATCCCTTATCCATCAGTTCCTGTAGCTGATCCATCAGTTCTTTCATCTCGGTCGGAGCTAACCGATATGATGCCTTGGCAACGGGTTGCGCACCGGGTATCAAGTCAATTTGAAATTCAATCTCACGGTCAGGTGGCACACCTGGCAGATCTTCTGGGAACACGTTCGGGAAGTCACACACTACCGCACATCGGACCATTGCGGTATCTACGGATCCATACCCCAAGCTTGCAGCAATAACCCGGTGGTCATCCATCCTTGGCCTTTTGCTATTTGGGGTGAAACCACCATGCCCAAACCTCCTCCCACCCAGTTCTTATCACCACCACCTGTCTTCTTCACCTCAACCACCGACACCTCTCTCTCATCGTAAAGCCTCCCAGCCAGATCCACTGCCGACCTAAAGTGCTTGGTCGGTGACAATCAAGTGCCTGCGGATATCAGCCGGCAGTCCCTGCACATACCTCTTAATCTTCCTTGACACTGGCGTCACCTGATCCGGCACCAGCCTCGCCATTTCGTTAAACTTGGTGGTGTATTGCTGGTGGGTCATGGTTCCCGCCTCAAGCTATAGGAACTCTCTCTCTATCTTGTCTAGTTCCCTGTGAGGATAGAATTCCTCAACAACCAACTTCTTCAAATCTCCCCATCTCATCCTCCTGATGGCCCTGCTGCCCTCGACTTGGACAATATTGTCCCACCAACACAGAACCTAGTCAACAAATGAGTGAGTGGTAAATTTCACCTTCTGATCCTCCCTGTACTCACTAATATTCAACACCGCCTCCATCTCTCAAACCCAGCGTGGGCAGTAGCAGCGTTACCGTTGCCATCAAAAGTAGGGGGTTTACACAGTTGGAATGCCCCATAGCTGCATCCCCTCGCGGTTTCCCGCACCTCTACATCTTCTTCATCATTGGAGGCTCCCCTTTCAACATTCATCTCTCATCATCATCATGATCTCCCTCATTCTCCCCTCCCAGCAGCAGCCCTTCTCTCTTCCTCTTTTTCTTTCCTCTCATCCTTCCTTACGGCCCGGATCACCTCAGTCACGACAGATGGTAGGATCGTCTGCATGACTTGGTGAACCTCCTCCACCACTGCCTCTTTCACCGAGGCCCTCAAATTGGCATCTCATCCACTCCCTCCGGGTGATGAAGCTCAGGCTCAGCAGGAGCCATCTCTGCAGTTCTCATCTTGTTCTTTGCGGCCCGGGGTCTACCAGCATGACCACCTCGTACTCCACCTCTAGAAGCCTTAGATGATCTACCTCCATCCATCCTCTAACACTATAAGATTCAAACACTCACACGGTCATTCAAGGTAATAGCTCAGTTAATGTTAAGTATAGTAAGTCCCTAATTATAGTGTCCAGTTGTGATTAGCCACTTACTTTACTCTTCGTTCCCCGAGCATTTCCTATCCTGACTACATCAGTATTCAAATCTACTAAAGCACTTAAATCAAATAGCATGCGCTCATAATACCGGTTATCATAATGAAAAGAAATACCTGATGGCACGTAGCTACTTGGGCTGGCATCCCTCCATTCGGTCCCATTTTCAGTTTAAGTTTAGGTTTTTGAAAATATTTACCCATTTCTCTTAAACTTTGGCTCTGATACCAACTTGTAAGGCCCCCGTTCCCGGAAACCTCACAGTTGGACATCCACAACACAATTTATTAAATATTTCATAATTCATTATCACAATGCAGCGGAATTTAAACATCAAAAAGCCATTTATTAACTTATAAACGTGGTTGCTAAGTAATACATGTTTGGTACAGTTACAAAAGTTCATTAGTTTGCATTACGAAAACAAAACATTATAATCAAGAATGGATGTCGGCCTTTCCCCGACGAGTAGCCTCCCCGAGTGCCATCCTCGGCAAAAATTACCTGCCAACTGAAAATGTATAAAAGTCAGCTTTGCTGAGTGAGTTCTAGTTTAAAATCATAGGAAAATATCTTGTAAGCTTTATATAGGAAAATACCCTTTTAAAATACCATATTCCTCATTCGTATGCGATCATACATCATACATACAATCAGTTACATTCATTATCATCATCATAATTTTCTCACCATTTCCATGGCCGCTCTTTTGAGCCTTTTACTTTTAATCTTTCACCTCGATATGGACCAAAGTGCTATACCCCCATATAATGCGCATAAACCTGGTACTGGGCCTGAGGTCTATAAATAGACCCCATCCGTGGTGCACTAGTGCTGACTCTAGTACCGGGGCAGCAACAGTGGTCCCCTCAATTTTAAAGATTGACCCTGTGTGTATCCTCTGGGGTTAGGTAAACCACACACAATTGAGCTAACAACCTAGCGGTTGTGAACCTCATTGTGAATTTGTTTGCAAGACTTTCTTACGTTCTTTATGTTCCACTTTTCATTAGCATTAATCTTTCACTTGATTAATAATAATACTATATGATCATAAGCAAACCACATAAAGTCACATAATAATATCATAATAGGCACATAAGGGCAGCCTACAACATGCATAAGATAATCAAATAAAAGCATCAAGTCAACCATGGTCAAACCTTAATTTCTGATCTTCCAAAATCCCAGAAAATTCCTTAAGTCCTAAAGAAATGTTGATTAATGAGAACAAATGCGGGTGAACAACTTGCAAATGCGGGTGAACAACTTGCAAATGCGGGTGAACACTTGCAAATGCGGGTGAACACTTGCAAATGCGAGTGAACACTTGGTAATTATTTTGTCTTAAAGGAAATGCTGATTAACACTGTAGCAAATGCGCATGTACAAAAGAAATGCTGATGGACACTGTAGCAAATACGCATGTACAAAAAGAAATGCTGATGGACACTGTAGCAAATGGGCATGTACAAAAAGAAATACTGATGGACACTGTAGCAAATGCGCATGTATAAAAAGAAATGCTAATGAACACTTAGGCTGAATTAAGGCAAATGCGGGTGAACAAAACACTTAGGCAATTATCATAGTGTAAATGCGGATGAACCATCAGACCTGTAAATTAGACTTATGCTATAACCAGTTCTAAAACCTCATTCTCATACATTCTTAACATAGATCTATCATGCTAAACTCTTAGAACAAGCTTACATCCTCATAAAACACAGAAATTTCTACACATATACACATGGTTAACATTCATGACGGTTGTAAAACTTTTATATGCATTTTTAGCCCCAAAGAAGTTTAAAAACATAAAACCAGGGTCCTAGAACTCACCTAGTATAGAAGACAAGTAAAACTCCTCCAAACTTGCTTTTACACACAGGTCCAAACACCTAAACAAGCAAAACAACCAACCAAAGCACAAACAACACTTAGAAATCGGTTTCTAAGGTGGAAAACCTCAAAGAACCGAGCCAAACATCAACAAAAACCCACAAACCTTGAAGATTTCAGTTCTATTTCCTTCTTGGAACCGAGAGAGCTGGTCTGCAGCTTTCTTTCTTCTTCTTTTCGGTCGAACAACAGCAACAACAAGATGATATGGGCGGCCATGCCCATATAAAGTGCATTTTTGACTTTTGGTACTATTTAGACAAAGCACCCCTCAACTTTGCCTTCTTTTTATTTTCTTCAAAATACTTTTCTTTTCTTTTTATTTTGACCGGGGTTTCGGGTGTTACATTAGAGCATCTTCCTGTGTGTCAATTGATATCTTCCCCTAGGACCTCACGGGAGTACCACAGGGTCAAGAAATAGAGTTCCAAAATTGATCTAGCTTTCGTAGCTTTAACCCTGAATTGGTTACTTAGCACTTTGACCCCTTAATTAGTCTAAGTGTGGCTAATGAAGAAGAGTTAATTCTTACCCTTATTTGTTTACTTAGCCATATTGACCCCTTAGTTCGTCCAAGTGTGGCTAATACGGTAGAGTGAACTTTTACCCGTATTTGTTTACTTAGCCGCATTGTCCCCTAAGTTATTCCAAGTATGGCCAATGCAAAAGAGTGAACTTTTTCCTGCATTTTTTATACAGCCACATCACCTAACTGTTACCCACATTTACTACTACCCACTTTAGCTCCAATACTTAGCCAACTTAACAGTTCACCTGTATTGAAGCAAGCCATCCACATTAGTACAAACCATCTGCATTAACCTATAACATCTGCATAGAATGTATCCCACCCGCATTAACCCGGTACTTAGCCAATAAAGACTACTGCTCATTCGTATTTGTTGAAAGTCACCCGTATTGACCTAGGGTCATCCACATTGGATAACCATTACCCGTATTCACTTTACTTGGTAAAATTTCCATTCATTCACATATTTTCCAACCCAAAGGGGTTCATACTTGGTCCTATATATCATTATAATCAAACTCAATGTTTTAAAAAGGATATTAATATGATTACCCTTTTACCTATAATGGAGTTTTGGACTAGCATTCAAAGGTTTCCTGTGTGCTCGTATTCAAAGGTCTGCTTTGTGCTAACAATATATGGGATTTGCTTTATGCTAGCAATCAAAAGTCTGCTTTGTGGTAACAATTCAAATATCTACTTTGTGCTAACAATTCAAAGTCTTACTTTGTGCTAAAAATTCAAAGGTCTGTTTTGTGCTAACCATATAAAGGATTTGTTTTATGCTAGTAATCAAAAGTCTGCTTTGTACTAATAATTCACATTCTCGCTTTGTGCTAGCAATTAAAGGCATGCTTTATGCTAACATTTAAAGACCTTCTTTGTGCTAGATATCATAGTACCTTGGTGCTAGCATTTCATTGCCCTGCTTAATTGCATGGCATTATCATTGTATGTTACCCATGATATGTTTATCATTGTTATAAATGATCTCTGGTATGTTATATTAAAAGTTTTGTTTTTTAATGTGATCATTCTATAATGTTTCTATGGACTTATGACCTATTGTTCTAGATTTAAAACTAGAACTCACTCACTAATGTTGATTTTTAGAATGCATGTCATGTAAATCCAAGATTGGTTAAGTTGATGATGATTGGAAATGAAGAGGCCTTGAATTAGATACTGCCATCCCATTTCAATGATTTTCTATTTTATGAATGTTGAACAATAATTTCCCCTCCTGTCTCATCAGGAGACATTTTCCAGGGAATTTTATTTAATCACATGGTTCTTAGAATTGGCATCCATAAGGTTTTGCTAGAACTTTGGATCCTACAAAGGGAACTCCATATTAGCCTTTTCTCAGCTCTTCTAATTCTCAATACCATTATCATTGGTATGTTATGAGTAAATCAAGAAAGCTATTTGAAATTCGAGTAAACGGCAAGCCTTTATATTACATTACCCAATAACTTGGTTTCACCTACCTACAGGCATGATTTTCTGCAAAAGGTTGTCTCGCAAGGTTTTGATTTATTTCATATATCAAGTTTACAGTTTCTTTTTGATTTACTTTGCACCATATGTTTACAATACTTGCTTTATCTAATAGAAGTTGTAATGTTATATTAGTGTACTATTGCTTTATCTCAAGTTTAACTTTCCGGATAGAGAAATATTATAAAAAGGTTACCTGCAACCACTATTATAACACCTCCAGTCAAACGGTTTGCACTTCTGTAGCACTGCCATCACTATCATCGGCCGGGTACAACCCTACCGCTACCCACCACTGACCAACTACACCACCCAAGGATGATAAGACTCCTTCCTCCCCTCCATACTCTCTAATCCTCTTCTTTCTCTATCCACATCCATTCTCCCCTTTGTTGTTTTCTGTAAAGTCCTCATCACGATCGATTCCACATTTTGTTCACTTGATAATCAAATTAAGACGGATGTGTGCTTGTGTGATATCAACGAACATTAAAAAAACTCAATCGAATATTATTAATTAAATGATTACAATACCAAAGGAGTATACATCGTTTAAGCTTGATCCACCCAAGGTGAGCTCCCATCGGGTGGCCCATCACACAACTCTCTACTCGCTCACCCTCAGAGCTCTTTACAAAATGAACACACATAATGAAATACAAAGGAAAAACATCTATATATACTATGTAGATGTTCTCGCGCGAGAACTTGATGTTCTCGCATGAGAACTTGATGTTCTTGCGCGATAACTTGATGTTGTTGCACGGTAACTCCAAGTTTTCATGCGATAAGATCTTTATCATTCATCTTGGAGTTCTCGCATCCTTGTATTTCACGTATGATTTGAGTTTTTTCTTTTCACTTGATATTGTAATCCATAAAGGCTAGGTCCTTACAATTTCCCCGATGAATTATGATATCAAGTTATGTTTGACTTCAGTCTCTCATCTTCATGATTATTTGATCCTTGGGTATCTTTCATTTTAGTCTTCCCCTCAGTTGTAACCTCCTCCTAATGTATAACTTCATAAAGGATATCATGTCTGAATCAAGATTAAACTATTCTATCTTGTTTACTTACAACTTAAGATGTATTAGGCATATGACAGAGAGGTCCAACTTCCACTTTGGATTCCCGAAGAACCCGATTCTTCAATCCAATGAAAAAATTTTATGACAATAAACTAGATCATTTAAAGTATTCTTCCCCTATGTATGATGTAATAAGCCTATATTTTTAGAGCAAGAATACCAAACAATCTTGATTCTTCACTTAATTAACCCGTTCGATCATTGTCCCATTAGTAAGATAAGATAAGCCCATATCGTCAAGTTTCAATTCACGAACGACCCGAATCATATGTTGTAGACATAGAATCTTGAACTTGATCAAACAACACAAAAACCCCTGTTTAGGTACCAAACATCAAATCATACGACATCCTCTAGATTTGGGCTGAAACACTTGTTCAAAACCTTCACAAACTAACAAGTTTTCGCATCTAGACAACGTTCTTGCATTTTGCAAAGTTTTCGCAAAAATCAAGTTGATAGTAAAAGTTTTCGCGCGAATACTGAAGTTTCCCTTGATGAAGTTTTACAATATGAACTAGGTAGATGTTCTCGTGCGAGAACTTGATGTTCTCGCGTAACAACTCTAATTTTTCACAAGAAGCGGTTACTGATGCGAAAACTGCCCAGGTTTCGCAAAAAGAGGTTATTCGTGCGAAAACTTCGTCAAAATCGACTTTTTGTGTTTGATTTACTGCTACGATCTCAATTCTTCAATTTTCATCATCATAACTTGAATATACTGAGCGTATTGATGCAGATCATCATTTTAGCAAGTAATAAAGTCAATTATTCATGTGTTCATCTTCAATTTCGTCCTTTTACCTTCGAAATCGAGTCAGAACCATCCATAACCTTCAGGTCTTCAATCTTCATGTTTAACATCTTAATACGAATGATTGTAGAATGAAAATCTGTGTATCAAGAGCAACACCTTGCTCTGATACCAAATGTAAAGTCCTCATCTTGATCGATTCCACATTTTGTTGCACAAATATTATTGTGAAATCAAATTAAGACGGATGTATGCTTGTGTGAAATCAACGAACATTAAACAAATATTATTAATCAAATGATTATAATACCAAAGGAGTATACATCGTTTAAGCTCGATCCACCCGAGGTGAGCTCCCTTCGGGCGACCTATCACATAACTCTCTGCTCTCTCACCCTCAGAGCACTGTTACAAAATGAATACATATAATGAAATAAAAGGAAAAACATCTATATATACTATGCGTGATAAGATCTTTATCATTTATCTTGGAGTTCTCGCATCCTTGTATTTCTCGTATGATTTGAATTTTTTCTTTTCACTTGATATTGCAATCCATAAAGGCTAGGTACTTACATTTTCACCCGCACCAACGTCATCCGCCGCCGGCTATCAGAGATAACTGGTACCTTCTACTAGTCCTTCAACCATTAACCTCACACCTTGTTTTCTACCACTAGCCAAGAAACCCAAACCGTCGGGCTGCCCACTCACTGCTCACGTGCCACAGTAAGTGACTAGAATTTTGGTTTTGTGAAACGAATTTAAACAAAACCCACTATAATTACTGCTACTCTCGGGTGTTCTTCTTTAATTTTGTAAGTATTTTTCCATAAGTTGTTTGATTGTTTTGATTGTTGTTTGATTCCTGTCAGGGTGTTGGTTTGGTTAGATAGATAGGAGGAGTTATTATGCTTCCTTGAGAATTCTTACCAATCCAGCTACCTCACTTGCATTACGAAGAGAACGTAACAAAAAATACTATGTTGCACGCAAAGCTAACAAGCAATTATGTAACATTTTTGCAAATGATGCCACCCAAACTCCCCCATTAACAACTTTAATAACTCCTACACAAACCGATAAAACACCATCAGACCCGAACTCCCCCTCCTTCAAGATATTAAGGACACCATACCCCTTAATTTTGATGACAACATGACTAAACTTTCCATAAGTCTAATTACACCATACCCCTTATTTAGGTATCTAGTGTAGCACAATACATTGTCACGTCACTTTCTAGACCAAATTGATGGCGTAAAAACCGATGATGATCCATACAACTTTGTATACACATGTATAACCATGGTAGTTTGCCTTTTAAAGGAATGAAGCCTATGTTCTTATTAGGAGGCTAAATGTTTCTCGTTTGAATTTCCAATGTTCTATTGCATGAGTGGAAAAACTATGCCATCATATACCAAATTCCATTAGAATTACACTAGCTTTTCATATCACTAGATGAAACCATGAGATTTCTTTGAGAAAACATTCCCACTAACAACAAAAACTTCTCTTTCACATCCATGGATGCCTCACCAGAGAACACAATGGCTATCATGCAAGATGGTGTATACATCGATGTATATAATGGAATATACCATAAACTCAACTAATTAATTTCCCAAGAAATGGCAAACCTAGGTGTTATGGTGAACTTAATGATCCGGTATCCTGGATTCTGAGTAAATTTAGTATCCTAAATACTAATGTTATTAATAGACTGTTGTTCTTTTGGTTATGACTTGTTCTTGCAGGTGACTCACATTTACTTAGTCAATTCTGAAAAATCAATGGTCAGTTGAAGAAAATATGTGAAAACATTTCTACAATGGTCAAGACTTAAGACTGAGTAGTCCTTGAGATTCTCGGTTGTTAGTTAGATTTATTTCATATATATTAAGGCATAGCGATCAATGTAGAACACACAACACACGTTGTAATTCTCTCTTTAACATATAGTATTGATTTGCCATTACTCCCACTTTGTAATTTCAACTACAATCAATAAAAAGAAAAAGAGGCACCGTTAGGATTAATCACCTCCCAAGGTTTTATACCGGAGATCTGTAGGGATGAAGTGTTTTCCTTATAATCAACTATGTAATTTCTTTGTTTTATTATCATATTCATTATACAAATCATTTAAGCACACTACCTCACATACGAATTTGATCACAAAGTTATTATCATTACTTTTTGGTCAAAACAATTTGGCACTCACCGTGGGGCCAGTGGTGCTTTTCATTTTTACTTTTACTTAAGTTTATAATCTATCATTACATGGCAAAACTCTTCTAAAAAATATCATCTCAATGCAAGTTTTCTTCTTATTCCTTCCTATCTTTAAGCTCCGAGATGAGCCACCCTATTCCACCTCCTCCGTTATCATAAAAGAAAAACGACAACCTGGCCAAGAAAGCAACTTATGCTGGCGATTTCACCCTAGGATCCGGGACGTCTACTTAAGGACATGTCCTTGTTTTGAATGATGACATCATTTCTATCTTTTCTCAAATGAAATAGGAGATGGAACAAAAATAGAAGACCAATCGGATGCTAATGAGAGAGATAGAAAATATACAAGCAGAAAAGTAAAAGCAGTAGAAGGAAGGACTACTCCACTAGAGCCAAGGATCCTAAATTTTGATACTATTGGATCCCCAAGGAATTATCTAGGAGATTTCATCTCCATGTAGTCTCAAACTAGGAAATTGATCCAACTCATGCTATTGAAATCAATACCACTAGGGTTCTTGGCACAACCCCGAGAACATCATCGCAAAATCCTAATTTTGATAACATTTCCAATAATCAACTTTTTAACACTAATAATTTTGGATATGCACATGATATAGGAATCAATCCAATTATGGCTATAGATATAAAGAAGCTAAAGGATATGATTTCAAGTGTGCCTGGTGTGTACAATTGATACCTGAAGTATCTCCATCAAGTCACCATCTCTTAAGATTCATTCCTCTGATATGTGAGGAGGATATCCCTAAACACTTTAAGACTCCTAGCATGAAGTAGTTTGATGAAACTACGGGTTCTAAGAAGCATGTTGCACAAGACACAGTAAGGATGGAAATCATCCCTATCCCCTTAAATTTTAAGAGGCCTATTGGTGCAAAGGCTTCGGATCGACCCTCATAGGATCTGCATAGAATGACACTAAGTGTCCCTCCTTACTCTATTACTTCATTTTCTCACCTTGTGAACTTATTTAATAACTGATTTTTATGTAGTAGAAGATTTGAAACCCTAAGGAATGATCTATATAAGGTAACGCAAAAATTGATGAGTCGCTTAGAGCTATATGGGCAGGTTTGGTTAGGAATTCTTATGTATCCCTAATCTTGACATTTCCACTATGGTTCAAGTTTCAAAATGGGGCTGAAAAAGGATTCTCCATTTGACAAGGACCTCATAGTGAACACATGTAGAAATTTAGACAAAGTTAGGAATCAAGCTTTGAGATTCATAATGTTCTAAAGGATAAAATGATCCGAAAAATTATTGACATACCTTCCAATTATGATAATCCTAACTAAAAGTCAGAATCCTCATCCTACAAACCCCACAGATCTAAATCTTATACAAAAAATGATAACTATAAGGTCATTGTTATGGAAGACGATGAGGATGAAGAAGAATATCCTAGGATAACTGACTATAATTTTTTAGACTTAATTACACGGGTGGTCCCTTTGGTTAGGCCTGATTTCACTTTTGGTCCCTAACTCTTAGAAACTACAAGGTTGGTCCAATACTTTGCACAAACGTAACAAAGATGGTCCCTGAAGTGGATGTTTGTTAAGTTTGACTGTTAAGTACATGTGAAATGACCCAATTACCCTCTTAGATTAAAAATATTAAAAACAAATGACCCCACCTCTAGTCTTCCACCCCCCACCCACCCCACCCTTAATTCATCCCCCTGTTCCCTTAAGCTACAATGACCACTGCCACCACCTTGTCGAAAAATCAATTATCACCATCATACCCTTGTCATCGCATTCTTCATTTGCAAAGTGCCATGGAATCACCACTGAACCACCAACCAACATGAAAACGGGTCAATTTCTCTCCCCCTATATCAACCATCGCAAATGTAGGTGAGGTGGCTGTCAGTTGGATACCGCTGGAAAACAGAATAGTGGTAGTTGCAGTTGGGTGCTCTGGTGTGGCAGGAAAACATAGGTGAGTTGGTTCTCGGTTGGATGCGGTGGTATGACTTTAATATATAGGTTCCGTGGCTGCTTGTTGGGTACGCGCGGTGGTGGTTTCCGATTTAGTGCGGTGGTACAGTGGTGGTTTTTGGTTTAGTGCGGTGGTGCGGTGGTGGTGGTGCGTCTATGATGGTGATGGTGATGTTGGTTGTTTAGGGAGATGGGTAGGGGAGACGAAGTATGGTGGTGCAGGTCGTCGGTGATATGAGAAAGGTACAGGTCGATTTGATGGTGTTCGCTGGTGATGGTGGTGGCTGAAGGTGGTGGTAGGTGAGTTGGGGAAGATGTTGAGGTAGGTGGGGTTTTATGTTGACTTTTAATCTAGCTGGTCCAATTTGAGAAGTAATTTTTTAATACAAGGGCATTTTAGTCAGTTTTAAAAAAATTAACAAAAAGACTTTAGGGACCATCGTTGTTACATTTGTGTAAAGTATTGGACCAACATTGTAGTTTCTAAGAGTTAGGGACCAAAAGTGAAATCAGGCCTAACCACAGGGACCACCCATGTAAATAAGTCCATTTTTTATGTTTTAGGTTTCATGTTCATAATGCGGGATCTTGGAGACAACACAAGATTGCCCAAGAGGGATGATAAGACCTTTGATTGGAAGTATAAGTCCAAGTGGTGTGCTTACCATAAAGATTTTGGTCACGTGACTGAGGATTATATTACACATCGAAAGGAAATAAGTTATCTCCTAAGCAAAGAACACCTAAAAGATTTCCCGCACACAAAGAAAGACAATACTCAAGATCATGACAAAACCTTATAGTGAGCGACCTCCCCTCAGTGGATGCTAAGGTAACTAATTTTATATCTGGTGGTTCTGTTATTTGTGGCTCTTCTTATTTACAGCAAAAAGACACGCCAAACAAGCAAAAGTGGTTTAGAGGTTAGGTCCACGAGACATCAACTTCAACTAATAAGAATTTAATCTCTTTTGATTAGGAAAATAAAATTTTTTTAAGATCCTCACCATGAAGGTATGGTCATTATTTTGTACACTACCAACTATTTTGTTCGCTATGTCCTAATTGATGGGGCAGTTCAGTCAATATCATACAACTTGAAGCTTTGAAAAGAATGAACATTCTAGAGAGTGAAATTATAATGAAATCATCGGTGCTAGTAGGATATAGTGGAAAAGTTAAGAACATAGTTGGGGAGATCAAGCTACCTATCTACATCGAAGGGGTAAACTCGATCCAAAGATTTTTTGTGATTGACACATTATCCTATTATATATTATTTTTAGGAGACCCTGGATCCATGACATGAAAGCAGTATCATCAACATACCATCAGTGTGTTAAGATGCCCACCCTTTGTGAAGTGGTGAAGATATATATTGATCAAGAAGAAGTTAAGGATTGCTCTATGTCTTCAATGAACTCATCCACAAAGACAAGACAAGCATAGAAATTAAATTAACAAGCATGAGACATATTGGAAGCTAGAGAGTAGGACGTTAAGAAAATATCCTTAGATCCTACAAAGCCAGATGCTAAGGTGCTTGTAAGATCGAATATCCCTACGCATATTGAACAAGAACTTGTAGATTTTCTAAAAAATAAGAACACAACATTTGCATGAAAACATGAGGACATTACAGGTATATCTAATGATACTATAACTCATAAACTTGGTATTGATAATATTTCTAGGCTAGTGCATAAAAATCAAAGATAGTTTGCACTTGAGAGAAATGTTATTATTCAAGAAAAGGTAGAGAAGCTACTCAAGTCTAGAATGATACGAGAGGTAACGTTTTCAAGATGGTTAGAAAACATATCGGTGGTACAAAAGAAGAATGAAAAATAGAGGGTTCGTGTAGACTTCACTAATCTTAATAAAGCCTATACTAAGGGTCTTTTCCCCTTACAACATATAGGCTAATGGTCGACGCCTCAGCAGGCCATGAGATGCTGACCTTCATGGATGCATCCTCAAGATTCTTTCCAAATTCAAGCGGAACCATCTGATCAAGAGGATACTACATTCATAACCTGAACATGTATATATTGTAATATTGCTATGCCTTTTAGTCTTAAATATGTAGCTGCCACCTACCAAATATTGGTGAATATGATGTTCAAAGATAAACTAAGGTACATATAGAAGTGTACATAGATGACACAGTGGTCAAGTCAAAGAAAGCTAAAGATTACCTCAAGGATCTTAAATAAGCTTTCAATATTTTAGACAAACAACATGAGGCTCAACCATAGAAAGTGTCACTTCAAAGTAGGAGCTAAAAAGTTTCTAAGATATATGATAACCAAAAAGAGAATAGAAGCAAGCCCAGAACAAATCAGATTTATCTTGAACTTGAAATCCCCATCAAACACTAAGGATGTGCAAAGATTGACCGGAAGGATCACGACACTTAACATATTTATTTCTAGATCCTCAGAGAGATGAAAAGAGTTCTATCATATTTTCAAGAAGAATAATAAATTCCACTAGGAGGAAAAACATGAAAAAGCATTTCAAGTCTTGAAGAAATACTTATAATAAACACTCATGTTAATGAGACCAGAGAATGATGAGCATTATCATTATATCTAATAGTATCCAAAAATGTTGTAAGTGTTGTGATGGTCAAGGATCATGAAGGGCAACAATAACCTGTCTATTATGCAAGTAAAAGTCTATTAGACGTGCAAACCAGATATTCTCATCTTGAAAAATTAATTTTAGCATTAGCTATAGCATCCTCTAAACATAGACATTATTTTGAATTATATCCCAATTATAAGACGACTAAAAACCTTGTAAACTATGCTTTTGAGAAAGGCATGTATCTCAGGCAGGAAGGCTAAATGGTTTGTGAAGCTCAGTGCGTATAACTTGATACATAAGCCCAGGACTATAATCAAAATGCAAGCATTGGCAGACTCTGTGGCTCATTTTAGTAGTGATATTTGTCATGAAGTAGACATCAAGGTCCAATAACTGGAAGAAACAAGAGAAAAGTGGACATTGTTCACTGATAATGTAAGAGGTACATGAATAGGTATCATACTAAAATCATATTGGATCGGGATAATGACTTAACAAGACTTTTCTGTTTGATCAACAGATAACGAATAAAGAATCTAAGTTAATTGTTTTACTTATCAAACATACATATACTTTTATTAAATATAAACACAAAATGTTCTTTCAAAGTATACACTTGATTAATCTTTTTTGAGTACAAATGATACAATCAGCAAATAAACAAGTGGGCTTACAAGCTTACCTCTAAACTATACAAGTGACAGGTATTTATACTTTAAAAGGTAAACATTAAGAATAAAAAACTTTACATCTATTCCTGGTTTTCAAAAGTTATGTACAAGATAGAAAAATAATTAGCACATCATAAGTTTGCAGCTTCAGTACTATGTAATCTCCAAAAGGCAGAACACAACAGCCACCAGAGTACTTTGGTATAGACAGTATTGTCCAATGTTATGGTTGATTAGCAGTGCATCAGTTTGAGTGTTGATATGCAGTCAATCAGCATTTCATCACTTTCGTTGCTGATCGGCATTGGTACAACACTGGCATGTGTTGATCGGCTGTTGATCAGCACTTAGCATAATTTGGAAGTTGACAGCCGGTGCTGAATCCTTTAGTTTTCGATAGCTTCAACCACTTTATAGATCAAAAAATTCCCCCTAGGATGATGCGACCAAAACTCCTTTTTCATCCTTCTAGCATCCTGATCAGCAGTAGTTCATACATGTATCCTCTTTTATCTCTTGAGGTAGACTGACCAAGTCCTTCATGTTTTACCCATATAGTCTAAAGAGATCATACTCCTTGACTTCAATTTTACTGGCACCAGCAAAGGTCAGACAAAAGGTGTTGGTTGAGGAATTGTATCTCTAATGTGTGATTGGGTCATGAATGCTTAATGGTATCATATGTATCTTCTTCTTTGTCTTCATTTTGTTCTGCTTCAACTTTATTCCCAATCTTCATCTTTTGAATGGAGGCCATAGATTTGTACTTATATGGTATGCCTTCATATTCTGAGACCAAAGTGAACATCTTCTTTAGGTCTTTAAGATTGAGATTCAAAACTTCCTGCTCAGTCAAGAAGAAAGACTTGGACTTATTCTTTCTTTCAATGAAGAATCTCTTAGCCTTCAGGTCATATCCCTATTTGATAATGGCTGTATCATCACCTTCTAAATCTTCATCTTGCTCAGATTCTTGCTCAGGATTGTCCAAACCTTCTCTTACTCTTTCGATGGTAGTGGTGATGATCACTTCATCTACCGAATCATTAGACTGGCTTTGTGTTCAAGATTTAGCCATTTCAGGAGCTTATTGGACTTTTGGAGAAACCTGCTCAGTGGTTTAAGAAGTTTAGATGGTGGGAAAAGATGATTGTGGTTGAGTGCTAGGTGTAGGACTGGTAAATAGGGTGACTTTAGCAGCTTCAGATTCTTTCATATTTTTTGAAGTTTAGATGGTGGGAAAAGATGATTGTCGTCGATTCTCATCAAAACCGTCTCTACTTCCTTTGACTTAAAGTCATTGCTTGTGTTCCTTAGCCTTAATCTGGTTAGGTCGGCTATCTGAAATATGTTGAAGCAAACTAGTTAATTCCTTGAGTAGGCTATCCTTCTAGCTGCTGATCTAGTAATGAAGTATGTGTCTTACTTCTAATCATATTCCCACAATACTATTGGATCATATTCTGATGGTGGAGTTTTAGGGATTTCATCACTAGCCTCACCGATGACTAAGGATAGTACCTTTTGAAGTAGCATCTTAGACTTATCATTTGTACATCCATAGATGCTAAGGTAGTTAGCAATTTGCTCTAAGATGTCAAGGAGTAGCTCAATTATCTCGTTCATATGATCATTATACTTGATCTCACCATTTTCCTTCTTGGTTGCAAATTTCTTCATCTGGGATACATACCCAGCACCCAAAACTTTGGTTCCTTTGAGTATATTCTCCTCCACCTCTAGGTCAATCACCCTTGTCTTTACCACTCTTTTTGGCATAATCTTCTTTTGGTAAGGGTTGATAAGATTGGCTGATTATCATTAGAGGTAGTGGAGTCAAAGTTAGGAGATGCTGGAGGCTCATTCGACAGATAGGAAGACCTCAAGACAATTTTCTTGGTCCTTGGTTGATGTCTTTCCCATTACTCTCTAGCTACTTCATACCTTGGTAGCTCTCTAGCTGCAACCTTCTTTTTGATTTCTCTACTTTTCAAATCGAGAGTAGACATACTCATTGGTCCTATATGTTTACTAGAGAAACCATAAAACTTTATGAACATCATCATTTGTTAGTTGTCTTTACTCTCCTGTTTGACTTTTTCTGCCTGTTTTCTCTCTAATTCAGCTCTCTTCCTTCTAGCTAACTCTACTGATTTCTCTGTTTCAGCATGAGTTGTAGCTATCAGCTTTGATTTCATCTCAGCAACACTCTATTCCATGACCTTATCAAAGTTGAATCCTTTCAACTCAATTTGAGCTGCTATGAGACATCTTTCTTGATCCTTTTCTTTCTTCTTCTGAGAAAGGGCCTTTAGAGTAGGTTCAACAGTTATGGACACTAGAGCTTGCTGAGTGGTTTTTCTTTGAGAAGTGCTTTCAGCAATTATCCTGAATGACTTTTTTGGCACTTTCTTAACAACCTTGGCCTTTGGTCTGGATGGAGCTATTGGTTTTGTCTTGCTAGATTCTCCAACAGGGTTGATTACTGTTATTGCAACTCTAGTTCTTTTCACTTTTTATTAATGCAATGATGTTCTTCTTGATAGAAGATTCTTGAGCTCTACCAGCATGCAGTTTTATAAGTTCATTGTCAACCTTCTGTGTTAACATCTCCATCCTCTTAGTCATCAATAATTTGCGCCTTCTTTCCTGTGACTCATAGTCAATCTCTTCTTCAGCAGCTATAGGTCTATTACCTTTGTTTGAGAAAGACATTGTACTAGGTCTGACTTGTAACACCCGACCCCTCATACCACCAATATTGACCGCTTCGCCCACAAGGAGCTCACGGATTTGCTTTTGGTTGCTCGGGTGAAAACTTCCTACGGAGGTCACCCATCCCTGGATTGCTGCCACCTGGGCACACTTAACTGTGTGTTCTTCTATCATCCATATCCAATACGCCCAAAACGCATTGGTGATATTAAAGACCATACATTCCTTATGAACCAGGAATCTCTTTAGTCCACAGCCGATGTGGGATATATGTAGGGTGTCACAATCACCTCCCCTTTGGACTTATCGTCCTCGATGAGCCCGAGAACTCACCATCCCCGGTGAGGTTTGTTCTACTATCCTGAATGGCACAGGAGTGGCTATGATACCATTCTGCAACACCCGGCCCCTCCTACCACCAATATTGTCCGCTTCGCCCATGAGGAGCTCACGGATTTGCTTTTGGTTGCTCGGGGGAAAACTTCCCAGGGAGGTCACCCATCGCTGGATTGCTGCCACCTGAGCACGCTTAACTGTGGAGTTCTTCTGTCATCCACAACCAATACGCCCAATACCCGTTGGTGATATTAGAGACTAGACATTCCTTATGAACCAGAAATCTCTCCTGTCCACGACCGATGTGGGATATATATAGGGTGTCACATGACTGCTAAAGGTCTAATAGGTACACCTGATGCCTCACCGGCTAACTTGGGATAATTGGCAGTTGCCTAAGCTCTCTCAGCATCCTTGGCGACTTCTGGGCCATCTGTTTCCACATTCACCTCAAAGCTAACTAGGGTTTTAGTTTCAACATCCAGTTGACCAAATATCATCTCAACTGATTTATTGAGTTCAGACTTAGGTATGTCCTTGTGATCTTTATGAAGTTGGGTTTGTTCAGCTTTAAGATTCACCCCATGCCTCTCCATGTCATCTTCCATGGTCTGGGTTCCTCTTGTATAAACACCATTATTCCTGTGGGTTCATCTGCCGAAGAAACCTCTTATCTGGCACTTTTGGCAGTTGCATTAGTAGCTGATTTGTTCAGCTCTTCTGTAGCTTCCAAAAGCACTTTTAATAGTGGTGCTTCTTCTTCAGCAGATGCCTTGGGAGAGGCTTCAAGTTCTAGCACAAGCTCTCTCTTTAATTATTGTTCATCAGATCTTTCTCTTTTAAGAAAGAGCAAGAAAGAAATGCCAAACCTTCTCATTGCAGCCATTCTTCTCTTCTCAAGTTGATTCTTTTGGTTCATCCTCCTTATCACCCTTCTTGCTTCCATTTCCTTGTCTTCTGAGCTATCATAGCCATACCTATCAAGAAGCTCTTTTAGTTTGACTTCAGCTTCAGATAGAGGGTTATAGTCTTTAGTCTATTTGGAAGAGAATAAGATTGGCTGTGATGAATATACAACTTGATCAGCCAATCCCTGAAGGATGTCTTTCGCTTCTTTAGGTTCATCTTCCCTTTTTTTGTAGCATTATCTGAGATTCTAGATGACACTAAGTGGGTAGAGGAAGGCACAACCAAAGGTTCTTATGGTCTGTTGAGACTTGGAGGCTCGGGATGATGGATGGTTGTAGCTCAATTGTTTCCTGTAGTGACTCAACTGTAATTCAAGGTCTATTGCCTTGGCTGCTGACAACTGAAGAGTTGTAAGTTGATGTTCTAGAAGTAACTCTTGCTTCCTGATCTTGGAGAGTCCTAAGCTAAGACTCAACCTCAAGGAACCTATTTGTTGACTCCTTTGGTAGACAGTTCTCAAATTCGAGAACTATGGCTCTTTCAGCATAACCTTGAAGACTTGCATTTTCTGCTTGTAGAACAATTAATGTTTGTGCAAGTTCAAGGTTATGGACCATCATTTCTTGTATTTGTTTCAAACATCACTCATCCACGGTTGTGGAATCCTTGGGACTAGGTGAGTGTAAGGCCCCGATCCCGGGAACACTCACAGTTGGTCAATCATAGCGTAAAATATTTAAAAACATGACATTTGCAGCAGAACTTAAACTTTTCATACATAAATTGTAAATGCATGACAAAACATTTTTCTTATAATTGTATCACTAAAACTTGACATTTACAAGCATTGTCTCAAAATCTAGAATGCTAGACTCGGATCGTCCTAGTAGCTATCTCATCCATGCTCGCACCTCCTCAGCATCAACAATTATCTACCAACTGATATGCATATAAACAGTCAGCGTTGCTGAGTGAGTTCTAGTTTGTATAATAAAATACTTTACTTTTGTTAAAACATTTCCTTTACTTTCGTACGTGATCATACATCATACATGCATCTAGATAATATCATTATTATCTGTCATCCTCGTTCTTAATCGTTCAGTTTTGTACTTTCTTTTATTATTATCTTTCACTTTTATCTAGATCCCGCCATATGCTATGCCCCATCATTTGTGCACGAAGCAACTACAGTCTTGGGGTCAAGCAGCAAGGATCCTGTTTTCGCACGTCCTGATCAATCACAATGATTGACCCCCCTGTATGCATTCGGCACACAATTGAGCTAACAACCCCTCAATGAGTTGTGAACCTCCATTTAATTTGTTTGCAAGACTTTCATTCATTCATTATGCTCCACTTTTGATTATCATTATCTTTCACTTTTATTATATAATACTTTACGAACGTATACATATCATGCCACGTAAAGTCACATCATAGTACATAACATGAAATATTAATATTGATAATAGCAGCACATAAAAAAAGAATCATACATGCAATTAAGCCCCTGAACTTATGCTAACTATCAACTAGAAAACACAACACTACAACTAATACTTCCTAAGGTAGTCATAAGCTTCGGAAGAAAACAAGCTTCGGAAGAAACAAGCTTAGGAAGAAACAAGCTTCGGAAGAAACAAGCTTCGGAAGAAATAACCTTCGGAAGAAAAAACCTTCGGAAGAAAACTAAGCTTCGGGAGAAACTAAGCTTCGGAAGAAACTAAGCTTCGGAAGAAATAACCTTCGAAAGAAATAACCTTCGGAAGAAAACTAACCTTCAGAAGAAATAACCTTCGGAAGAAATAACCTTCAGAAGAAAACTAAGCTTCGGAAGAAAACTAAGCTTTGGAAGAAAACTAAGCTTTGGAAGATAACTTAGCTTCGGAAGATTTTCAACATAAGTGTTCACAGCGCGTGAATAAAATACTAAGTATGCCTACAGTGGATGACTAAAAATATATAAGTGTCCACAGCGGACAGCCAAGTCCACAGCAGACAGTCTAAAAGTACCTAAAGGGAACACAACGAACATGCATGCATACTTAAGTGTTTACAGCGGACATGCATTGTCCATAGTGGATTGTCTAAATGCCTAAGTGTTCATAGCAGACACATTATCAATGCTTAAGTGTCCACAACGGACAACTAATGTCCATAGCAGACAACAAGTTCATCACCAAAGATCCAATCTTGTGCAGTTTCTAGTCCTATACATCATCTTAAGCGTATTCTTAGCATGGATCTATCAGTCACATGCTTAACATCACAAACAACCACACACAACATCACAGAAATCATTTAAAACATACATCTTTCATGAACAGTTGTACTTTCATGGAAAACTATAGTATGTTTTATAAAATAACAGTGTGATATACATATCAGCCCCAAAAAAGTAGAAAACATGTAAAAGAGGGGATCTAGAACTCACCTTAAACGGCTTTCGAGTAAAACACCACAAATCCGAGAGCAAGCTGAAGTTCTAGAACCTAAACACAAGTAAAGAAGCAACTAAACACATAGAAACACATAGAAGTCGGTCCAGAAGCTTGAACTCGACTGAAACTAAGAAGAAACACGATTAAATTTTACCTTTTTGAAGATTTTTTCTACTTTCTCCCTCTAGAACCGGTAGGAGTCCTTTTTCTCTCTCAAAAGTCGTACGTTGAGTGTATCGGAGAGTAAGTATGGGCGGCCATATCTTTTTTTTAACCCCATTATGGGCCGGTTTGGCCCTTGTACACTTTTAACCCTTGCTTTTGAAATAAATCCCGGTTGCTCCCTTACTTTTCTTTTCTTTTCTTCTTTCTGAAATTTTCTGGTGTTACAAGTGATCTGGTTGTCGAGACTCGATCAAAAACAAGTTAATATATTGGTCTTAGCTACCTTAATTCTATAAGGGTAAGTAAGGTCGTCTCCACAGGGAATATGTGGAAAGTGTTTAACGAATATGACTCAGTTAACATAAAGACACAAACCTTATAATTAAAGATTAAAACTTTGGATGAATGAATGAACAAACATACATAAAGCAAAGAACTTTGAAACAAATTTACTTAAATAATGACAAACAATTACTTCCGGGTTTCTAATTCCGCAAGATCCACAAGTGATACTTTTAAATTAGGGTTTGTAAAAAAATAATACTTCAAGATTTTAGCTTTTGATTAAAGTAGTAACAAAGGAACAATCTTTAAAGACTCGTTCATTCACAAAGTTACTAATTCACCTATATCACGTTGTCTACTTTTCTTAATGAGCTCACGATGCAAGGAAACCGAAAACTGATAATCAAGCACACAACTTTATTTATAAGTAAACCTTTTAACTAAATCAAAACATAAAATTTCATTCACTAATCTGTTGTTCAATACAAAAAACCCTAATCAAACATACCAATTGTTTCACTTAACAGGAATTGTACTCCCGAAAGCAATCAAGAAAGAACTAGCCCCTCGTGGTCTTCATTAAATCTTCAATCTTGATTATGTGATTATCAATGATGATTTGGTGTGTGTTGGGAAGCTTGAAAGCACCCAAAATCACCTTCAATTTGCTAGATTTCGGCTGGGAATAGTTGTACTTTGAGTTGGGGTTGGATAGGTTTAAGTAGACATCAAGATCCACAAAATCCGGTTGTTAGTTGCATACCTGCGTATGATACGCCCAGGGGCGGCGTATCATACTCCCCCTCAGCTTCCTTCGCCCAACTTTCTGTAAATTTTGTCAAATGCACCTACTGATAAGCCGCCCATACGCCGAACGACGTATTATATGCCCATACCCGACGTATTATACGCCGGTGTGCCTAATTTTGTGCCTTTTTTTGTAACTTTTGATGTTTACATCTTTCGTCCTTGTAGTTTCGTGTTTGGCTCCTTTTTCTCCAAAATAAGCCTCCTTTAGCTCCAATTACCTATAAATCAAAACACAAACAACTTGAAACTATTCCACCATAATCATGATGTAAAATCAAGCATTTAGATCAAATAAATCTTGAATTATTACAACTCGATCAACAAGTCCACCCCCCTTATATTGGTTTCGTCCCCAAAACCTTTCACTCCTCGACCAGCTGCGGATAGTGCCGTCTCATCTCTTCCTCAGTCTCCTATGTAGACTCAGACCCCTTTTTGTGGCTCCACTGTACTCGCACAAGTGGGACCACATTATTCCTTAGCCTCTTCTATTTTCTGTCAATGATGGCCACTGGCTGCTCCACATAATTAAGCCGTTCATCCACCTCGATGTCCTCGAGTGGCACGATTATATCCTCATCGGCTAAACACTTCCTCAAATGAGATACATAAGACGTTGGATGAGTTCCGCTTAACTTATCGGGTAGCTCTAGCTTGTAAGCCACCTCTCCTACTCGAGTAATGATTCGGAAAGGCCCTATATACCTCGGGCTTAGCTTTCCTCGCTTCCTTAACCGGATGATCCCTTTCCAAGGTGATATCTTCAACAAAACTCTATCGCCCTCCATAAATTTGATCGGTCTATGTCTCTTGTCAGCATACGACTTCTGTCTATCCTTTGCTGCCTTCATAAAGGCCTTGATCTTCTTTAACTTTTCGGTTGTAGCCTCGATCACCTCATTGCTCCCCAACTCCTTCTGCCCGATGTCACCCCACATACGAGAGTTCTACACCTCCTACCGTATAACATCTCATTAGGAGGCATACCAATGCTGGCATGATAACTGTTGTTATATGAGAACTCGGCTAACGGTAAGTGTTCATCCCAACTTCCTTCGAAATCAATGACGCATGCCTGGAGCATATCCTCAAGCATCTGAATGGTTCTTTTCGACTAACCATCTGTCTGAGGATGGTATGCAGTACTGATGTGTAACCTCGTTCCCATCGTATCATGAAATCTCTTCCAAAACTTTGATGTAAACCGAGTGTCAAGGTCAGACACGATAGACACTGGCAGACCATGACGAGTCACAATCTCCCTGATGAATAGATCCACCAACCTCTCAGATGATTACATCTCATAGATCGGTAGAAAGTGGGCACTCTTCGTCAGACGGTCGACGATCACCCATATGGCATCGTATCTCCTTGCCGTACGGGGCAACTTCGTGATAAAGTCCATGGTGATGTGATCCCATCTCCACTCGGGTATATCCAGAGGTTGGATCTTGCAGTATGGTTTCTGGCTCCGCCTTCACTTGCAAACAAGCAAGGCACTTGTTCACATACTCCACTACGTCGCGCTTTATTCCCGGCCACCAGTAATCTTTCTTGGTTCCTGATACATCTTTGTAGCGCCGGGATGAATTGAGTATCGAGTCTTTGAGCCTCATCCATGATCTTACCTGGTAGATCTCCATAACGTGTATTCCACATCCGACCGAAGCGGGTTTTAACACCAAGAGTGTTCTCACCCAACTCTGCAACTAGGCCCTTCTTGTTCACCTCCACCACGGTCACCTCCTCCCTCTCATCATACAGTCTCCCCGCCAGATTGACCATAGATCTGAACGTACCTGGCCGGGCGGCAATCAGATGTCTACGGATATCCGCGGCAGACCTTGGATGTATCTCTTGATCTTTCATGACACGGGCGTCACTTGATCTCACACCAGCCTTGCCATCTCATTAAACTTAGTCGTGTACTGCTGGTGCTTCATAGTTCTCGCCTCCAACTGTAGGAACTCCCTCTTAATCTTGTCAAGTTCCCTGTGAGGACAAATCTCCTCAATCACCAGCTTTTTAAGTTCACTCCATCTCATTCTTCTAATTACTCTGCTACCCTCGGCATGGACAATGTTATCCCACCAGCATAAGGTCGAGTCCACAAACGAATGGGTATCAAACTTCACTTTCTGGTCCTCCCAACACTCGCTGATATCCAACACAACCTCCATTTCCCTCACCCATCGGTGAGCAGCAGTAGCATTCCTATTCCCATCAAAAGTCGGGGGCTTGCATTTCTGGAATGCCCCTTAGTTGCACCCCTTTACGATTTCCTGCACGGTTTCCTCTTCCTCATTGTCATTGGAGACAACCATCTCAGTCTCTGGTTTCTCCCTTTCCCCTGAACCTCTCTCCTTGCCCTCTCTCCCAATGGTTTTCTTCCTCTCCTCCTTCTCTTTCCTTTCATCCTCTCTCACGGCTCTGATAACCTCAGTCACCACAGATGGCAGAGTCGTCTGCATGACTTGATGAACTTCCTCCACTACTGCCTCCTTTACTGATGCCCTCAGTGTAGCACTCTCATCACTGCCTTCATGGTGATGAAGCTAGGGCTCTTCAGGAGCCGTTTCAGCAGTCTTAGCCATGTTCCTCGTGACACGCGACCCAACACCACGTCCACCACGACCTCCACCTCTTGAAGCCTTTAAGATCTACCACCAGCCATCTCTAAACACTATAAGATTCAAACACCAACACGGTCATTCAAGGTAATAGCTCAGGTTATGTTAAGTATAGTAAGTCCCTAATTACAGTGGCCAGTTGTGATTAGCCAGTTACTTTACTCTTCATTCCCAAACATTTCCTATCCTGACTACATCAGTATCCAAATCTACTAAGAGCACATAATTCACATAGCACACACATAATTCCTTTTTCCATTAAAGTACATAAAACATTTACATAAAACATTTACCTGCAAGCATGTAGCTACTAGGACTGGCATCCCTTTCCTTTTCTTGTCCCATTCTCAGTTTAAGTTTAGGTTTTGAAAATAATTTAAAATTCTCTTAAAAATTGGCTCTGATACCAACTTGTAAGGCCCCGATCCCGGGAACACTCACAGTTGGTCAATCATAGCGTAAAACGTTTAAATACATGTCATTTGCAACGGAATTTAAACTTTTCATACAAAAATTGTAATTACATGACAAAACATTGTTCTTATAATTGTATCACAAAAACTTAACATTTACAAGCATTGTCTCAAAAGCTAGAATACCAGCCTCGGATCATCCCAGTAGATATCTCATCCATGCCCGCACCTCCTCAGCATCAACAATTACCTGCCAACTGATATGCATATAAAAAGTCAGCGTTGCTGAGTGAGTTCTAGTTTATATAATAAAATACTTTACTTTTGTTAAAACAGTTTCTTTACTTTCGTACGTAATCATACATCATACATGCATCTCGATAATATCATTATTATCTGTCATCCTCATTCTTAATCATTCGTTTTCGTACTTTTTTTCATTATTATCTTTCACTTTTATCTAGATCCTGCCATATGCTATGCCCCATCATTTGTGCACAAAGCAACTACAGTCTTGGGGTTAAGCGACAAGGATCCAGTTTTCGCACGTCTTGATCAATCACAAGATTGACCCCCCTGTACGCATTCGGCTCACAGTTGAGCTAACAACCCCTCAATGAGTTGTGAACCTCCATTTAATTTGCTTGCAAGACTTTCATTCATTCATTATATTCCACTTTTCATTATCATTATCTTTCACTTTCATTACATAATACTTTATGTACGTAGACATATCATGCCACGTAAAGTCATACATAGTACATAACATGAAATATTAATATTCATAATAGCAACACATAAGAAAAGAATCATACATGCAATTAAGCCCCTAAACTTATGCTAACTATCAACTATCAAACACAACACTAAAACTAATACTTCTTAAGGCAATCATAAGCTTCGGAAGAAAACAAGATTCGGAAGAAACAAGCTTCGGAAGAAACAAGCTTCGAAAAATACAAGCTTCGGAAGAAATACCCTTTGGATGAAAACTAAGCTTCGAAAGAAATAAGCTTTGGAAGAAACTAAGCTTTGGAAGAAACTAAGCTTCGGAAGAAATAACCTTCGGAAAAAAACTAAGCTTCGGAAGAAATAACCTTCGGAAGAAAACTAAGCTTCGGAAGAAATAACCTTTGGAAGAAAACTAAGCTTCGGAAGAAAAATTAGCTTCAGAAGATTTGTAACATAAGTGTTCACAGTGCATGAATAGAATACTAAGTATGCCCACAACGGATGACTTAAAATATATATGTGTCCATAGCGGACAGCCAAGTCCACAGCGGACAGTCTAAAAGTACCTAAAGGGTACACAACGGACGTGCATGCATACTTAATTATTTACAGCTAACATGCATTGTCCATAGCGGATAGTCTAAATGCCTAAGTGTCCACAGCAGAAACCTTATCAGTGCTCAAGTGTCTACAGCGGACAACTAGTGTCTACAGCGGACAGATAATGTCCACAGCAGACAACAAGTTCATCACCTACGATCCAATCTTGTGTAGTTTCTAGTCCTATACATTATCTTAAGCGTATTCTTAGCATGGATCTATTAGTCACATGCTTAACATCACAAACAACAACACACAACATCACAGAAATCATTTAAAACATACATCTTTCATAAATAGTTGTACTTTGTGGAAAACCATAGTACGTTTTATAAAAAAATAGTTTGATATGCAATTCAGCCTCAAACAAGTAGAAAACATGTAAAAGAGAGGATCTAGAACTCACCTTAAATAGCTTTCTAGTAAAACACCACAAACCCGAGAGCAACCTGAAGTTCTAGCACCTAAGCACACGTAAAGAAGCAACTAAACACATAGAAACACATAGAAATCGGTCTAGAAGCTTGAACCCGACTGAAACGGAGAAGAAACACGATTAAATCTTACCTTTTTGAAGATTTCTTCTACTTTCTCCCTCTAGAACTGGTAGGAGTCCTTTTTCTCTCTCTATAGTCGTACGTTAAGTGTATGGGAGAGTAAGTATGGGTGGCCATATCTTCTTTTTAAACCCCATTATGGGCCGGTTTGGCCCTTGTACACTTTTAACCCTTGCTTTTTGAAATAAATCCCTTTTGCCCCCTTACTATTTTTTTCCTTTCTTCTTTCTGAAATTTCCAGGTGTAACAGTGAGGTTCTCGGCCAAGCCTCTACACCCTCACCAACAAATGTGGTTTCTTGGCACCTTTGATTCCTCTCTTCCAGAGATGAATCCAAAGAGAAATTCTAAAGGTGAGTTTTCATGGTTGAGGTCCTAGTTATGATGTCTCTGCCCTACTGATCAATTGATGGATCAGTAGTAGAGACAACCTCTTCCATATTGACCCTTTAACCCATGTTGAGGATATGGGTCAAATGTCTGAGCTTACAAATTAGTCTCCACTATCTGTGATGTATGGGATGGGAAAACAGTGGGTCATGCGGAATAGTAGCTTGAACATCTTCATCCTAGGTTATAGACATGTGAATGGGAGTATGAGGAGCTGAGTGTAATGGCCAGAGATGTGTGCCAAATCCTAATGAGACTTCTTCATCATAAGTTGTCTCAATTGTGGGGTTACCCCTTATTGGTTTCTTAATAGAGTGTTGGCACTTTAATTGAGGGCTAGTGGGGATGGTGTGGGTTCGCTCAGAAGAAGGAAGAGAAACCGACTTCTTTGGTTTAGCTGGCCCAAGTTTCCAGCCTTGTCTTCTTTAGTGAAGGTGATTTAGAGGCCTACATCTTCTCAGTAGATGATGCAGGGGTTCGTTTCTATATGGAAACTTTAGGCTTTGAAGTGGAGGGTGTGGGATCAACAGTGGAGGTGTAGCCATTTTGTCACCTTGAGGCTCAGTGACCTCAAGCATATGTGCAAACAAGGGAGTGACCTTCCCTAATAATGATTTAGGAGTAAATTAAAATTGAGAAAATTGCTTTGTTTTAAAGTTCCTAAGGCATGCATATCTCCTTCAAGTTTAAGTTTGTTATCCAGTGTTCATTTAAAATCAGTTGAATGAACCTGAGGTACATTAAAAACTTAAGTGTTTCAGAAGCAGTTACATTTTTGCAAAGTTTTTGAAAAACAACATTTTAAATATTGTAAGTTTTCTGTTTCACAAGTCCATGGATAGCCCCTACTAAATCCAATGGAACTTGATCCCATTCACTCGACTCATTGGATAAACAATAAAGAAAGATATGAAGGATGATTCTCCAATTAGGATATACCATTGATTTGGAGAGGGTGGATGTTGGGAGTGGTCCTTCATATTCCATCTCCTTGAAATTGGCACTCACCACTTCTTTGGAGAAGGAAGATACATCATTTTTGTCATTGAATTTGAGATGTTGATGAATCTTTGCGCAAGAGATGGTGATCTTCATTCCTTGCACCACTGCAGTGAGAACTTTGGTTCCATGTTCACTTTGAATAGAACATGTACCCTAGAATTGCTTGATATGTGGTGCACAAATCATAGGATCCATTGAAATTGCAAAATCGTTGTTGCTATTTAAAAGAAAGTTAATAACAAGATAATAGACTGAAACACCAATGGGGTCAAGTGAAGCAACTATGTTATGATTTGGTCAGAATTCTAGGTTAAGAGTAGCCATTTGAAAAGATTTTGATGAAGTGCAGGGCTTTGAAAGGATGAGTGTTTTTGAAGGTTTTTGCTCTTGGATGAGTGTGGAAGATGGCAATGGTGGGACGAAGTACAGTGCGGTTTGAGGATAATATATAATAGTATTATTTTAAATTTTTACCATCGTAACCGTAAATCCGATGGCTTGTGATGATGGAACAATTTTTTCGGGCAACAACTATGGCGCCACGACGTATCAGCAGATATGGGTCCAACCAGATCTTTTAAAAAGACATGAGCCGAAGTATTCTTATCTATCGAATTGTGAAAATCGGTAGATACCTAGTTTTGTTATCGATAAAACAATTTCTCACAATTTTTATCAGATTTCATTTTGCAAATCATTTAATTATTCACAGTTCATCATTCAAATAGTCGATACAATATATTTAAACCTTGTCTCATCAAATGACTTTATGAAAAAATCTACATATTGTTCATTTGTGTGACCCTTAATTAATTTAATGATTTTTTTTATACAGAATCTCTAATGAAATGCTTAACTAGATTGTTGGTGATTGAGATGACACTTTTGTTGTCATTGTGAATGGGAGTATTCATGAAGGTTACCCTATAATCTCTAAGTTGAGTTTGAATCCATAGCACCTGAGCACAACAACATGAAGCAGCAATGTACTATGCTCAGCAGTTGGAATAGACACACATGTTTGCTTCTTGCGTTGCCATAAAACGAATCTTCCCCTTAGAAATTGACATCCTCCTAAGGTGGATTTCTTGTTAATATTGTGTTGGATCATATGAGACTGGTGCAACCAAAACAACACTTAGAACAATTTTTTGTACAAGTTGAAGAAGTCTTCCGAAGTCAAAACTACTCTTCCGCAGCTATGTCAAAGATCTTCCGAAGCATTGTCTGAAGAGCTTCTGGAGGAAAACTAAGTCTTCCGAAACTAAGTAGTTTTCCTTCTGAAGTATATGAAGATCTTCCGAAGGATAGAACAAAGTCTTTCGAGACCAAACAGTTCTCCTTCCGAAGCATTCACACTTAGAAGATTCAAGACAAAGTCTTCTGAAGAATAAAGTCATAAAGACCTGTAGAAGACTCGGAAGAAGTTGTTTCTTCTGAAGTATAAATGGCCTCGGAAGAACTTATTCTTCCAAATCCATTTAGCTTCAGAAGAATTAACTATGAACCAATGGACATAAGTATGGTCTGTCTGACAGACTCTGATACACTGCATGGTGCTTTTCTTAACCCATGTAGTTGACCATACTTTAATCCACTGTTCACCTTTTCAACTTAGTACAGTTACCATCTTTAGTTGGTGACAAAAGATAAGTCATGGACATGTCATGACTACCTTATATAGGATATTATTTTATCTTAGATACTTTACTTCTAGCAATATAATATCTGTCTAGTTGTAGATTCCAGCTGGTTTTCCAAGTATAACCGGCTGTAGATAGTAGTATATATAGTTTCTCATTGTAACTTAAGTAGACATGCTTGTAAGAGTCTTGTAATACTGAGTTGAGAAGTAATATATACAAGTATCTTAAAAACTATTCTTGTGTTCATCAATTTATTATATTACCATCAACTTAGTTAGAGATTCCGCTTCATCACCCGAGTGATATCTTGTGAGTTCGTGAGATAAAACTTGTGTTAAGTGTCAAAACTGATCCTGCAATTGGTATCAGAGCTTCTTAGGCTCTTGATTGCGAGATCTAACCATCCCAAATCACCCTTGTTTCCTTACACTTACTCACTTCACACAAATGGCTCTTAACCAAAAATCCACTGAGTCTGAGATGGGAACCATGACCAAGGCTCCTATCATCACCCCTGATGATTTTTGAACATGGTGTAAACGTATGGAAGGTTTCATTAAGTATCAAGACAGCCGCATGTGGAGATCTGTCACTCATGGTCCTTACAAACCAAAGGTGGTGGCCCCGGCTGGTAATGGTGCCATGATTGAGAAAGCTGTTGAAGACTACTCTGATGAAGACTTCATGTAAGGCCCCATTCCCGAAAACCTCATAGTTGGTCAATCACAGCATTAATTATATAAAAATACATACATATCATAAAACATGGCAGCGGATTAATTTTAACAAAAGCCATTCATGCATTAAAATTTAATGTTGCCAAATAATACATCATTGTATTTAGGAGTTACAAAAGAATCATTCAGTTGCATTATAAAACAACAATATCATCATGCACAAATGGATGCCAGTCTTGCCCACCAAGTAGCTTCACCCGCGTGCCATCCCCAGCAACAAGTTACATGCCAACTGAGAATGCTTAAAAGTCAGCATTGCTGAGTGAGTTCTAGTTTTTTGAATTAAAAATCCCTTGTTTAAATATATAAAAATATCATTTTCTTAAAATACTTCCTTTTCATAAATCCGTTACTTCCGTACGTGATCACACTTCAGTACAACAAGATAATATTCATTATTATCCTTTATCATTCTTCTCATTCATTTTGTACTTTTATCATTATCTTTCACTTTCTATCGAACCAATGTGCAATACCCCGAACATTGTGCACAAAGCGGGTACTGGGCCAAAGTCTATAAATAGACCCCTAACATTACGCATGAAGCCTGATCTAGTACCTAGGGCAAGCAACAAGGGTCCCGTCAATCTTAAAGATTGACCCTGCATGCATCCTCATAGGGTAGCTAACCCGCACACAGTTGAGTTGACAACCCGTGGCTGTGAGCGTCCTTTCATTTTGCTTGCAAGACTTTCATTCATTCATTAAGTTCCACGTTTCATTATCATTAATCTTTCACTTCATTTATGATAATACTTTACGTATACGAGCATAAACACACCACGTAAAGTCACATAATAAGACATAATATGAAACATAAGAACAGGCCACAAACAAGCATAACATCAACAAACATAACCACCAAAACATCCCAGGGTTAAGTCTTAAAATTTCAATTTCCAAAATTCCAGAAATTTTCTAAGGCGATTAGGCGCATTAACACTATGTAGGCGCATTAGTACTATGCAGGCGCACCAACACTTAGGCGCATGAGAAAACTTAGGCGCATGAGCACTGCTTGGGCGCATGAGCAGTGGGCGCATGGGTACTTAGGAGTATGAGGTACTGTTTGGGCGCATGAACCAACACTTAGGAGCATGAACAATTTTCTGGGCGCATGGGTACTATTGGGGCGCATGGGCTGGTACTTAGGCTTTTTTGGCAAAATTTTTAGGCGCATGAGCCCTATTTGGGCGCATGAGAAGGGACTTAGGCGTCTGAACTAAATTGCAGGCGTATGAGCAGCAGTTATGTTAAAACTTATAAATTTTTAGTCCCAAATCATCATCCTAACATGTCTGTAACTTAAATCTAGCATTTTAGGCACCTAAAACAAGAATAACCCCACAACATACAAGAATCCATACATACATACATTCGGTTAACATACATATAAGTTGTAAAGTGTTTTTACATGCATTTTCAGACCCAAAAGAAGTTTAAAACACAAAACCGGGGATCTAGAACTCACCAATTGCAGCCTTCAAGTAAAACTCCACCAAACTTGAGGGCACAACGAGTTCAAACAACATAAACACACCAAAAACACATAACCAAACACAAAAAACATAAGAATCGATCCACAAGCTAAAAATTCAGCTGAAACCGAACCAAAAACACAAGAAAATACCTACCTTCGAAAATATTAGCTTCTTCTTCTTGAAAAACCCGAGAGAACTTCTCTTCCTTCTTCTTTCTTGTTTCCAGCCGAAAGTGGGTGTAGAAAAAGCAGATGCATGGGCGACCATACCCTTTTAAACATAAAGTAATAGTGTTTTGCACCTTGTACACTTTACCCCCTCCACTTGCGCCCATTATCTTTTCTTTCAAGATAGTTTTCTTTTCCTTTATTTTAAACAAATTTTCGGGTGTTACACTTCAAGAAGATGGACATCGACGGCAAAGCTATGACCGTGTTGCTCACTGCCATACTAAACTCCATAATGGTAGGCTTTCAGCAATGTGAGTTGGCAAAAGAACTATTCGATGCTTTGAAGCTAATGTACTTTGGTTCCGATGAATCAAAAGAAAACAAGAACGATATGCTGAAGCAGAAGTTCGAGAACTTCACTTATGTTGTTGGTGAGACCCTGAGCCAACAATACTTTAGGTGTATGGACTTGATTACATCTCTCCAAACTATGGGAGTAGTGCTTGAGAAAAGAGATATAGTCCGAAAATTCATGAGTGCACTTCCTCATGAATGGATTTTTTATTGCGTCTCTATCAAAAGGACTAAAAATCTCAACACTCTCACTATGGCTGAACTGTACGGAATCCTTGATGGATACCGTATGGAAATGGAGACTCAGAAGAGCCACCAGATGAACAGACTCTCAAATCCAGCTATCAGTAACACTCTGCATGTTGGTGAAGGATCAAGAACTCCTCAGCCTCAATTGTACCTGAATTATCCTCAGTAGCCATCAACTTCTTCTGGGCCATATATCACTTTCCATGAGACACCCAGGTCTCAACAAGCTCAACGTACTCCCTTCCAGGAAAGCTGTGCTTTTGTTTCAGGGAATGAACACTCTGGGAATTTTCAATTTTGCTTTGATGATCTAGAGTGCTTTAGCCCGGATGATATTGAGTATATGGACATTATCCAACAAATGGCTCTTTTAACCTACAGGGCAAAGAAGTTCTTTAAAAGAACCGGAAGGCAATTTCCCCAAAACCCAAGAAACATCAAATTCGGGTTTGATAAAAGCAAGGCCAAGTGTTATAATTGTAACTAGCTCGGTCACTTTGCTAGGGAATGTAAAGCACAAAGATCTAATCCTGGAGCTGCTCAAGCCTCTCAACATCCTGCTACCTCAAAGGCTGCAACCAAACCTACTAAGCCACAAACTGCAGCTGTTGCTCAAGAGGTTGACTGGAGCTTTATGGTACAAGATGTCACCCCCGTCCAAGCACTCATGGCTAGAACAGAAGACAACAAGGTATACGAACATCTCTGTACCCCAGCATGTATTGCTAAGGTTAAATTATATCAGGACTATAACATGGAAATTAGATCTGATATTGAGTCCTTAAATATCCTAAAATCTTATTTCAAGAGGGCATAATCTGACTCTAAATGCAAAATAGAAGTGTTAGAAACAACCGTATCCTCTTTAAAACATGAACATACCAACTACAGGACTCAGATAAAAGATCTAATATCCAAGTTGACTGAAGCTCAAGCCCAGCTAGTAATAGCGGAGGCTAAAGCAGAGAAGTATGCTATTCAAGAGCATAACTTCAATACCATTATTGCATCATCCTCCCACTCCAAGGTCTGTTACCAAAATAAAAGTGGGTTGGGATCAAATGGAATTGCTCCACCACACTCTCTTGTGTCTGTTAGACAACCAAGATATGGTACTGATGAGCAAGAGGTTCTAACTGCTGACCCACTACCTAGTGAGTAGAAGCATGATGCAACAATGGTAACCACCACAGGAAAAGATAAGGTAGAAAACCTCATCTCCACCGCTGATCAACCCTTGACCGCCAAAGCAAGGAAGAACAAGATCCAGGCAGCAAGAAAAACTGCCAAGAAGGTGGCTGAGACCAAGATGAAAATAGACCCAAAACAAAAGGGTGTATTCATCTCAGCCAGTTTCCAAGTGGTTGGAAACTCTGATTCAGGAAAAGAAGGTAACACCAGCACTCCTATCCAGCTGAAGAATCAGAAGTTAAAGGGGAAGGCTGATGAAGAAGAAAAGAAGTGCAAGAAACAACAGCCCTCAGGCCCCATCAAGAATAATATTGAATGCATAATCTGTGGTCTGCACAACCACATGGCCAAATATTGTTACTACAATCCTTCAAGCACACATTATGCAAACAATATTAAGAAAGAAGGAGTTAAGGAAGGTTTCACATTTGGACCTTATCACATGGTCCAAGTGTCAAGGAAAGGAAAGCTTGTTTCCGAAGCCAAGTTGCTTTCAGAAGAACCTTATTCTTCCCAAAGGAAAATGGCTTTGGATGACAAGCCAAAGAACAAACAAAGGAACAAAAGGAATCCTTTGAAACCTTCCGAGAAAAAGACTTCTTTAGAAGAAAAGGTGGGGAAGACCTCTTCCAAGAAGAAAGAAGCCTCGGAAGAATGTCATGCTACTCAAGCCTCTTCAAGCTCATCCATACTGATCAACCAAAGGATGTAATGTAAGATTAGAAAGGATGATGCAGCACAAGCCTCTTCTTCAAAAACCATAGTTGAACCCACATGCATACACTTTGGTTCAATTATGTCATCTACATTGGAAGAACCGAAGACCAACAAGGCTTGGGTTTCCAATAGTGACTAAACGTTTCACCTTATGTGCAGGAACATCCACGTGATATGAATGGAAATGTCTGGATTATGGACAATGGATGCTCCAGGAACATGACAGGGAACATATCTCTTCTCACAATTTGAACATTTTGATGGAGGTCCTGTTTAGTTTGGAGGTGAAGCCGAAGGATACATTTCTAGTAGAGGTAGTGTATCTAACGGTAAGTTAAATATTGACAAAGTAAACTTTGTCAAACAACTTGAACACAATCTATTAAGTGTTTCTAAATTCTGTGATCAAAAGCACCAAATGCTTTTCACAGAACATGAGTGCATTATCCTCAAACCCAGGCTGACAAATCCTCAGGAATTGGTGCTTCTTAGATCTCCCAGGAGAGGGGATATGTACAAGCTGGATATGAACAATGCTTCCCCACTGGGTGAAGTATCATGGTTTCTTTCCAAAGCCAATGGTGATGAGTCAATTCTTTGGCATAAAAGAATGTGCCATGTTAATTTTAAAATCATGAATAAGCTAGTAAAAAATAATTTGGTACATGGTGTGCCCAAAAAAGAATTTATCTCTAAAGATAACTGTGTTGCTTGCCTGAAAGGAAAGCAATACAAGGTTTCTCACAAATCCAAAGAGGTCAACTCTATCACCACCCTATTACACTTATTGCACATAGATCTTTTTGGTCCTACAAGTATAATGAGCATTGGAAGGAAATCATACTGTCTTGTGATCGTTGATGATTTACTAGGTTTACATGGGTATTCTTTTAAGAACTAAAGATGAAACTGCTGAAACATTAAAATCTTTTATTCTTAAAATTGAAAATCAAAAGGATCACAAGGTTAAAATCATTAGAAGTGATCAAGGGACTGAGTTTAAGAATCAAGTTCTTGACTCATTCGGTAACTCTAAAGGGATTGCCAGATAATATAGTGCTCCTAGAACTCCTCAACAGAATGGTGTTGCTGAGAGGAGGAACAAGACACTTATTGAGGCTGCAAGAACCATGCTAGCTGATTCAAAGTTGCCTCTAACTTCTGGGCAGAGGAGTCAGCACTGCATGCTATGTGCAGAACAGGGTTCTCATTAAAGCCCCATGGAAAAACCCCTTATGAGCTATGGAACAAGAGGCCACCGTTCATTGGCTTTCTTAGGTCCTTTGGCAGTAGGTGTACCATACTTAACACAAAAGACAATTTAGCAAAATTTACAGAAAAGTCGGATGATGCTATCTTTGTTGGATATTCCTCAACCTCTATTGCCTATAGAGTTTATAACATCAAAAATCAACAATTTAAGGAATCATCTAACATTGTTGTTAATGAGCACACTCCTTGTGTTAGGGGGAATGGCCCTGATCATATCTTTAATTTAGAATTTTTTTCAAACTATTCTAAATCATCTTGTGAGAATGTTCCAGCTGGAACAAGAACTCAAAGCAACTCCTATGAGGATCAACTCTTCAAGTTACCCAGACCTATTCCAAGTTCTCTAAGAGGAATTGATATACAAGCTCCCACTGATAAAAGCCCCAAGAGTCTAAATATATCAGGAAATAATGGAGCTTCAACAAGTTGTCAGCCCTCCAAGCCTCAAAACTCTTCAGCTGACAACTCCAGCATTCAACACCAAGCTGATGAAGATAGTCATCTGGAGGAGCAGGAAACAGTTGATGCTGCTTCTCAGCAAAATATCATTGATGCTGTCACACATTCATTCAATCATTCCTCATTGAATGAGTGTGAGACATCAACTGGTCATGGTGTTCAAAATTCTAAGCAAAACTTCTCAAACCTGGATCTATCTATGCAACTAGATGTGATTCCTAGGCTCAAGATACACAACACTCATCTAGCTGAGAACATCATAGGAGATGTCTCAAAAGGTGTGAGAATAAGAAGTCAGACCCACAATGGGAATGTCTGCTTGTACTCATGCTTTCTCTCTTAAATGGAGCCAAAGTAGGTGGAAGAAGCCCTTAAGGACAACAATTGGGTTGAAGCTATGCAAGAGGAATTGCTTCAATTCAAAAGGCAAAAGTTATGGAACCTATGTCCTTTGCCACCTGGTCAAGTCCCTATTGGCACCAAGTGGGTATTCAGAAATAAGAAAGACGATAGAGGTTTTATCATCAAGAACAAAACAAGACTTGTTGTTCAAGGATACACACAGGAGGAAGGAATAGATTACACTGATGTCTTTGTACCTGTTGCAAGACTTGAGGCTGTGAGAATCTTTCTTGCTTTTGCTGCATCCAAGAACGTCATTGTTTATCAACTTGATGTCAAATATGCATTCTTGTATGGGAATATTGATAGAGAAGTCTATGTGTGTCAGCCAACTGGATTGAAGACCCACAGCTCCCTAACTATGTGTGCAAACTGGATAAAGCTCTTTATGGGTTGCATCAAGCACCAAGGCTGTGGTATGAGACCTTGTCTCAGTTTCTTCTAAAGAATGGCTACACCAGAGGCACCATAGACAAGACATTTTTTATTAAGAAGTCTAGAAAGGACATGTTGCTTGTTCAAGTCTATGTTAATGACATCATATTTGGTGCCTCAAATGACCAAATGTGCAAAAACTTCAAAAGCATCATGAGAAAGAAGTTTGAGATGAGTTCTATGGGAAAAATGGACTTTTTCTTGGGAAATCAAGTGAAGCAGATAGAAGAAGGGATCTTTATCAATCAATCTAAGTATGTCAAGGATATCTTAGAGAGATTTGATATGAAAGATTGTAAGCCAGCCAAGACATCCATACCCAGAAATCACAATCTTTGTCCTGATTCTGAGGGGGAGGATACTGATCAGCATCAGTACAGGGCAATTATTGGATCTCTGATGTATCTCACAGCTAGTAGACCTGATATCATGTTTGCAACTTGCAACTGTGCAAGATATCAGGCTGCTCCTAAGGTGTCTCACCTAATTGTCATCAAAAGGATTCTTAGATACCTCAAAGGAGCTCCCAAACTGGGTCTCTGGTATCCTAAAAATAAGGATTTCAATCTCTATGGGTACTCTGACAGTGATTATGGTGGTTGTAACATTAACAAGAAATCCATATCAAGAGGATGTCAATTTCTTGGTAGAAGGATCATCTCCTAGCAATGCAAGAAGCAATCATGTGCCTTTACATCAACTGCTGAAGCTGAATACATTGCTGCTGCGAGCTGCTATGCTCAACTGCTATGGATTCAAAATCAGATGTTGGACTATGGTTTCAACTTCATGAAGACTCCCATCCATATAGACAACAATAGTGTCTATCACAGAAAATCCGGTCAAGCACTCCAAGACAAAACATATTGACATCAGGTATTATTTCATTAGAGATATTCATGAGAAAAATCTAATTAAACTAGTCAAAGTTAATTCAAATAAGCAATATGCTGATTTGTTCACAAAAGCCTTTGATGAACAAAGATTCAGATACTTAATCATAGCTATTGGGATGATTAACATTGACTAGTTATTCTCTTCTGAAAATCTTTTTTAAATGTTTTGTCTATGTTGTCTAAATGCAATCTAAGCCCTGTTACAAAAAGGTTTTTCTTCAAAAATTCTAAGTTATAAATTCTTCCGAAGAGAAATTTACCCTCGGAAGAAATCTTTATTCATCTTCCAAGGGCAAATTCCTCTACTTGAACATTATCTTCCAAAGAGTTTTTAGCCTCGGAAGAAGATTTGATCATAGATTAAACCTACTTTTGAAGCTTACTTATCTTTGTTCTCAGAACAAGAATGTACTATCGGAAGCAAACTTGTCATTAAGATATAGCTTGCTTTCGAAAGCAAAAATGACTTCGGAAGACAATATTAGGAAACACAAGTGTTTTCACTCGGAAGCAATTTTTATCTTCAGAAGAAGACTTTTTCACCGTGTAACAGAAACCTTTGGGCCCCTCTCTATAAAAAGTAAGATTTTGTGATGATTGTCGGTATATTTAAGAGGTTTTTACCTTACCACCCCTGTCAAATCGAAACCCAAAAGGTCTTTTCACCTTATCGGTTTGGCTCGTTGTTCCCCTATTTAAAATTTCCGACTCTCTCTCTTTAACTTTTTACCACCGCTGAAGCCCCAAATTTCCACTATCTTCTTCACTCACTCTCAAATTCCTTCAATCGAACAGTACCTTTCAAACAATGGCCCTAAATCCCCAACACAATCAGGTCGCAATCCTTGATTCTTCTAAGGATGTTGACTTTGCCCCCATTATTGAATTTCTGGCACAATCCATATTCTTCACTGCTCTCACTGTAAATCCCACCATCTATTCTAACCAAATGGCTGAATTTTGGACAAATTCTCAAAGTGAAACCCTGAATGATGAAAGGGTAATCAGGTCGAGAATCTATGGACAAGAGATCTTTATTGCTGAATCTACCATCAGGGAGCATCTGGAGCTTCACGATGAAGATGCCCCCACTGAGTTCCCCAAATCTGAGCTGGAAGATACTTACACTCAGATGGGATATGGTGGTGATGTGCACAAGTCCATTGTTTACAAGATTAATTTCTCTTACAACTGGAAATTCTTGTTGCATATAGTTCTACACTGTCTATCCAACAAATCAAGGGGTTGGGATCAAATCCCATATGACCTGGGCTGCCTAGTCCATGGAATAGTAAAAGGCCTCCGCTTCAACTATTCAAGGTTTGTGCTAAACAATCTGCGAGGAAATCTTACCTGAAATTCATTTTTCATGTATCCCCGGTTTATTCAGCATATCATAAACTGTGAGCTGGACCAGAGCAGACTACAACATGAAGACACTCTCATGGTCCCACTCATGAGGTCGGGCATCTTCAAGACCTTGAAGAAGGTGTCCACCAATTTCACGGGGAGATTCACTGATCTTCTCCCAGATATGCTTGAGCCAATGGCTCCTGGTGACATCCCTACAAGCCCAGCAGGTGATGAACCCACACCAGACCACCCCACTTAAATGCCAACCACTTCTTCCCACCCAATAAAAATTACCTACACTAGACACTCCAAGCGAACCCCTGATCAATCTACCCTGATTGGTCAGGTCCCTCCTTTTCAAACCAAAAAGGCTTGAGTGGAACTTTGGGCTCCCACTCAGCCAGAGGTCCAACCATCCTCCACCATTGACCTTAATGTTAGTGTGGAGCCTCCTCAGCCTCAACCTGAAGAGCCCACAACCTAAGGTTTTAGCCCTCAGGGTGAGTCCCAACACTCCCCTGAGCTACCAAAAAGGGACAGCCACATCATTGGTTTAACAGCTACTGCAGATGAACCATTAGGTGCTGAACAAGTTCCCGGGTCATTAGAATTAACCTCTCTATCCTTCACTAACCTTTTACTCCCACCTGATGAGGATATTATGTTCCATTAGGGCCATGATGTTGATCTACAATACCTCTCTCAAGATCAACTGAGCCCCAGGGAACCTCTAATATCTAGCCAACATCAGTTCAGCCAAACTGAGGTGAGTCCAACTGGTGACTCATGTAGGCTCAGTCGCCACTACTGAGAGTGTCTCACCGGCCTCTCAGGAAAGTGGTGACATCAGTGAGACTGAGTCTACGACAACCTTTCTAATTGATGTTTCTGGAAAGGACATCAGTAGGGAAGGGTATCCAGGGCGCCAAGAAACCATAACTGGTGGTGATGATGAACATGCCAGGCATGTTATCTCATATCCCTATGATTCTTCAAAAGAAGATGAGGGTAGACTGCAACTCATTATCAAAGACTTTATTTCTAAAGTCTCAAACCTTGAATTAAAGGTTAAGACTTTAGAGGACAGATCTGCCACTTAGCAACTTAAGATTGAATATCTCAAGGCTAAACTAACTGAGACACAGATTGAGAAGTTTGTCAGGCATGTACCTATTTAGGTTTCTTTAAGTTCTTCCTCCAGCTCATCTACTTCTCAAGATGATGCTACCAAAAAGGGGGAGAATGTATAGAAACAACATCATGAGGAACCCCTAGAGCAACAACTTCTCCTGATGCCTTATCTATCTTTTACCCCCAATCGCATCACCCTACAACAATCTTCCCTCAACCAGTTCCCATTTCCTTTCAAGTGGACCAAAGGATGCTCATATATCTCAATAGGTTTCTAACCAAATTTCTATTGAGCTCCTCTATTGAACAACCCTCCCCTGATCTAGCTATCGCCTATTTTGGAGCTAAAGAGCTTCAAAGGCTGAATGCACCACCTACCTATAAAGAGGAAGTTGGTCAAGCAAAGGTCTCTACTGAACCCAAGATTAACTTTAAAGGGGATGTACAGACTGATGGACCAACAAATGATTTGGATAGGACAGGTGATGCAGTTCTAGTTACTTCCGAGGCAGAAATCCAAGCTGCCAATGGAATAATTGGACTGTCTTCTTTGTCTAGTGATCTGTTCATCACAGAGGCATTCCTTGAACTAGCCTCTGAGATCAACAGAGAGGACTTCCTTACAACCCCTCTCCTACAAGAACCACTACTTCAAACCCCTCACTCCAACCTAAATCTTCTAATCTAAGCTCCTAAAGGTTGAATCTTCCTCTGATCCTAAAGGGAAAAGAAAGCTTACTGCTGAAGAGCTACTAGAAGAGGAAATATTGGAGAAGCTAAAGAAGAAAGGCAGACTTGATACTAAAAAGTTATTGGTTGCAAGTAGCAAAGCAGCAACAGCTGGCCACGCAAGTCGCAACAATAACAGGAGGGTGGAAATCATTGACATGCTCATCAGCCTGGGAGTAGCTAATGAAGAAACTCTTCTACTCCTAACTGATGAGCTTGTGAAACTAGAAAATGCAACCTTGCTGAACAAAGAAAAGGAAGAAGCAGCAAGGTTGGCCAAAGAGGAGGAAAGAAGGAAGAAGAAGGAAGAAGCCATGGAAAGGGAAAGGATGGAGAAAATAGCCTTTCTCTGCAATAGAGGCTATTCTCAAGAGGAGCTGGCACCTCACTAAAATAACATGATCTTGTTTCTTTTTCACAAAGAACAAGATCTAATCAACAAGGAGAGGAAGAAGGCTGCTAGGGAGAAGTTAAGAGAAAAGAGAAAGAAAGAGGTAGAGGGAGAACTTGTGGCTGCCAAAAAGGAGGGAGACAAGGATTGGATGAAATCCTATCTTCGAGCTCACGGCTTCTCCGGCAGGCAAGTGGGTCCTTTGTCGATCAAGACCCTACGCGATATGTCAGTGACATCAAAGCTGACATTCGCTTAGGAAGAAGGCAGGAGGTTACTCAAACTCCTAGTGTTCAGAGGATGGCACCCAAAACACAACCTACACCTTCTCCCTTTCCTATCAAAACAGAACCTTTCACCCCTGAACCTTCTCCATCAACCTTATCTATACCATCACCCACTGCTTCCCACCAACCACCACCACCACCTATCATACGACCCAAAACACAACCAAGAACCCTCTCAAAAACCAAACCATCCTCTGATCCATCAAAACCCCTGACCTTGGAAGAATTCAAGGAGATAAAGAAGAAGCTCACAAATTGGACAACACTGAGCGACATCACTTGTGAGGAAGAGTCCATCCAACTGACCTTTATTGATGGCTCTTCCAGTTCCCTCACAAGAGATGCATTCCTTGATCTTCCTAGAAGAACATTGGACCAAGCTCTTCAACTTCTTGCTACAAATTCAGACACTCTCAATGAAGTCTAGAAGAAGTTAAGAAGGATGCTGGTGACTCTGCTGGACACTAGGAAAAGGGACAAACTGCCAACAAAACCCTCAATCCTAGAAAACAAATTTTCCATTGGAGGTTCGATGAAGATTCCTACAACTTTGTTGTAGAAAGGGAAAATGGTGAAGTTAACAGGTTTAACACTTCATCTCTGCTACATTCCAGCAGATTTGATCTTGCTAAGTTAGCAGAGAAGCCATTCTTAAATCCCTCCAACTCTGAGATAGCTGCTCACATCAGAAAACATTTAAGCAGCCTTATCTAGCCGAGCTCACAAAGAAGGCCAAGATTGAAGAAGAGTGAAAATGAGAGCACAGGATGCAGAAGAAGGCACAATCACAAAAGAGAAGACCTTTCTATAGATGGTTGAAGGCTTCTCTTCAGATCCTATAGTTAGATGGGAATATGAATATCACTCCCATCAACTAACTCTCTTTAGAGGAATGCAGCAAAAAGTACATGTCATTTAGAGCAACAGATTGGATTTATTATCCACAAATGACTTGTACAAGCTCCTCACTACCACATCAGGGAAAAACAAAGAAATAGACAAACATCCTGGTGTTGAAGTCCTTAAGGAGCAGACGAAAGTGAAGTTTTGGTAGCATCAGCCTAGGGGGAGTTTGTTGGATCATATGAGGCTGGTGCAACCAAAACAACACTTAGAACAATTTTGTTTACAAGTTGAAGAAGTCTTCTAAAAAGTCAAAACTACTCTTCCGCAGCTATGTCAAAGATCTTCCGAAGCATTGTCTGAAGAGCTTCCAAAGGAAAACTAAGTCTTCTAAAACTAACTAGTTTTCCTTCCGAAGTATATGAAGATCTTCCGAAGGATAGAACAAAGTCTTTCGAGACCAAACAGTTCTCCTTTCAAATCATTCACACATAGAAGATTCAAGACAAAGTCTTATAAGAACAAAGTCATAAAGACCGGTAAAAGACTCGGAAGAAGTTGTTTCTTCTGAAGTATAAATGGCCTCGGAAGAACTTATTCTTCCAAATCCATTTAGCTTTAGAAGAATTAACTATGAACCAGTGGACATAAGTATGGTCTGTCTGACAGACTCTGATGCACTGCATGGTGCTTTTCTTAACCCATGTAGTTGACCATACTTTAATCCACTATTCACCTTTTCAACTTAGTATAGTTACCATCTTTAGTTGGTGACAAAAGGTAAGTCATGGACCTGTCATGACTACCTTATCTAGGATATTATTTTATCTTAGATACATTACTTCTAGCAATATAGTATTTGTCTAGTTGTAGATTCCAGCTGGTTTTCCAAGTATAACTGGCTGTAGATAGTAGTATATATAGTTTCTCATTGTAACTTAAGTAGACATGCTTGTAAAAGTGTTGTAATACGGAGTTGAGAAGTAATATATACAAGTATCTTAAAAACCATTCTTGTGTTTATCAATTTATTATATTACCATCAACTTAGTTAGAGATTGCTTCATCACCCGAGTGATATCTTGTGAGTTCGTGAGAGAAAACTTATGTTAAGTGTCTAAACCGATTCTGCATATTGCATCCTTCATAGTCACTATGTGTTTATCCATAGAGATTGAAGATGATACTCTTAGGGTACCATAATCCAACTTATGTTCCCCTTTAACATACTTTAAATTTCTTTTGGTAGCTATCATGTTCGATACTTTTGGAGCAACTTGAAATCTTGAGCATAGACATATGGAAAACATAATATCTGGTGTGCTTGCTATGAGGTATATTAGGCCATGAGGTAGATTAACTCTATAGTCTTTTGTACTTGTGACTTGTGTGTCTGCTGATCTGTTAAGTGAGTCTCCTGAAACATTCTTAATCTTATGGTTAAAGCATTTATGAATCCATTCAAATCAAACATCCAACTTGGGGTGTTTCTGACACTACTTGAGGAATTTTCATTAAATATCACATTTTTAGATTCCTTAATAGTGTGATCAACTTTATTATATACTCTGTAAGCTTTAGCTTGTGATGAGTATCATATAAAGAACCCATCTACTGACTTCTCAGCCAATTTGGATAAGTGATCTTTAGTATTTACTAAAGTGCATGGACACCCTAAAGGTCTTAAGAACCCTATGAATGTCTTCTCTTATGCCATAATTCATAAGAGGTTTTCTCATATGTCTTAACTATCAACACCATGTTCTGAACATAGCATGCTGTGGTGACTGCTTTAGCCGAGAATGTTATAGGAAGTTTTGAATCAGACAACATGGTACTTGCAGCCTTAATAAGTGTCATATTTCTTCTCTCAACAACTCCATTTTGCTGAGAAGATCTAGGAGCAATATATTGTCTGCAATACCTTTGGATTCACAAAAAGAATCAAGAGTGTGGTGCTTAAATTATATTCCCTATCACACCTAATATATTTAACCTTTTGATCAATTAGATTCTCAATTTTAATAACAAATTTTTTTATAATTTTAGCAGTTTCATCTTTAGTTTCTAGAAGAAAACCTAAGTGAATCTTGTAAAAACATCGATTATTACCAGGCAATATAATTTTCTTCCCAAACTCTTTACAACTATTGGACCAAACAAATCCATGTGCAGCAGATGTAAAGGAGTTATGATAGAATTCGACTCTTTCGACTTATGAGAAGTTCTATGTTGCTTTCCCTTTTGACAAGCAATACAGTGATCAACACATTTAAACTCTTTGTTTGGTAGTCTAGTGACTAACCTATTTTGAACTAGTTTATTCATGTTTTTTAGATTTACATGTCCTAGTCTTTTGTGTCAAATAGAGGTTTTTTTTGTTGAAGCTTTGGAATGAAACATGATACATTTTCTGAAGTTGATGCATTCTACATATTGAGCATGTACATATTGTCTCTCCTAGGAGCTCTTAAAAGTAATTTATCATTTGGTATAACAAAGCCAGGAGACAAAAAAATACATTCATGCTTTGTTAAAAGAGTGTTATGGTTTTTATCACATAACTGAGATACACTAAGCAAATTATAATTTAACTCTTTCGTATAATTACCTTATCAAAGCTTGCCTTATCATTATTGACTATCCTCTTCCAGTAAAGTATCCTCCTCTTATATCACATCCAAAGGCAACAGACCCACCATCATGTGGTTCAAGATTCAGCAGGCATTATCAGTTACCTATCATGTGCCGAGAGCATCCTCTAACCGCAATCCAGAAGTTATTTTTGTTCTGTGTATGTTCCTACACATGAATAAGTTGGTTAGTGATGAATAGGGATCAAAGCTTGTCTAGTCTTGGGTCTTCCAGATTTTAGCAAAATTTCATTGGATTTTAATGCTGAAAGTTTGATTTCATGTTTTGGGTCATCTAAGGTTTTGTCAAGTTTGGCAGATGTCTTTGGTCTTAGCTTGTTAGACTCTTTGACAGCTTCTTTCTTTTTATAACCATTGGAAGTCTTTGTAGATAATGAAGACTTCTTAAAAGTCATCTTCTTTGAATTTGCAGCTGCTGATTTGTTCGGCAGACTCTTCAGAAGTGCTGATTTTTTCTTGAAATTGGGACTTGACTTGTTTGTCTTCCAAATAGGCTTTTGAGTACCATTTCATCCTTTTGATGGCTTGTTAGCAGTTGTAGATCCTTTTGAGGATCCGAAATGATTGCTGAAGTGAGTTAAGGGATTGAATGGACAGTCTTTTGCAAAATGATTGTCTTCCCCACATACTAGGCAAATGATCTTCATCTGCTGCCTAGTTGTCTTGATCTCCAACTTTAGTTCTTGTAACTCCTTCTTCATCTCCTCCTTCTTTCCTTTCTTAATCAGCTCATGATCAATGAAATCTTCAAGTATCACCTTCTTCTTTGAAGATTTCTTCTGCTGATTTTCCTAAGTAACACATATGTTCGTGTTTAGTTTGTGATCAATGTGGGTGGAAAGATCAATCTTCTTTCTTGGGAACTTCTTGTTGTGAATCTTAACTGCTTCAGAAGTAGATTTATGAACATATGGAAATGATCTTACTTTTGAAAAGTTTGAAGTTCCTGCAAAGCAGTTTCTATTATGTTTCTTCTTGTTGTAGCTGTGCTTTGATTTGAAAGAAGGGTTGAACTTAGCAGTTGGTTTGTTGGTGTTGGAAGATGGGTTTTCCTTGACAAACTTCACCTCATCCCTTTTTCTTTTCTTGAGTGTCTTCCTTATTTCCTTTCATCTCCTCCCTTTTTCCTTTCTTTTCTTTTCATCTTCTTCATTCACTAATTCATGCTTCTTAGTGGCTGGTTCTATAAAGATTGGTTTGGCAGATACTTGTTTTCTTACTTCTAGGCTGTACTTAAGGGTGTATGTGGGAGTGTATATCATTGGAGGTCCCATATATTGTACTTTAATCCTATCTTTGTTTGATATAGCTTTTGGGAGTTTTCAGTAAAAACAAGCAATTTTTCAAACTTCTCAGTTTGAACATTGTATTTATCAGCATATGTTTTAGCTATAGAATATTGTCTTAATTTTAATCTGCTCAAGAGATTATCAATCTATGTCTCCAAGGTTGTTTGTACATGTTTTAGTTATGAAACAATATTTCCTAGCTCTATAATTTTTTTTCTTTTTGAGTCTAATTAGTTTTCCTAAAATCCCTTTAAGAATATTGATTGATTCTACATCTTTTGAGATCAAGATTGTGATTTCTATGCATATTTACTTTAGAAATACACTTAGGTGTGCAACAGGGTTTAGGATTTACATGTGATGAAGAAGTTGAGCTTCCTTCCATCAATGCATTGTTGATGGGAGTGATGTCTTCCACTTAAAAGCTACAGTCAATCACTTCTTCTTGTGAAGCTACAACTATTTTATGACTTTGATTGCCAGAGGTAGAGGAGTGTTGGAAGGTTGTTGCTGGTTTATAGTTTGATAAGCTTGGTGGAGATGGGTTTGACTTAGGTGCTTTTTCTTTGGTAAAATGTCCCAGCTGGTTACAGTTGATACATTTTACTTTGCTCTTGTCAAACACAAATCCTGATCTTCTATACTACAAAAACTTTCTTCATGTTCTCTGTTAAAATTATTTAGCCCTGAAAGAGATCATGGTTATTTGATAATTGATGTCCATCTCTTCAAGATCATCTTGATGGATGCATTTAAGATCTTCTTCAGAAAGTTGGAAGAAGTTGGTTTGGTCACTAATAAACGCTGAGCTTGATGAGTAGTTTAGTGAGAAAGATGATGAGGGCTGCTGATTCCATCTGCTAAATGATGGTGAGGAATAAGATTCAGCAGTTGGAGATTCTGGATAGGTGATCACAGGTACTTGATGAGTCACAATTGGAACTTGGTAAGCCTAGGAGTGGAAGGATTCTTGGATAGGTGCCATAGGTGCTTATGAGTTTGAGGAGTTTGATGATCAGTCGAGTGATTCTTCATCAGCGTCCATCTCCATCTGGTTGGTACAAAGAATGTCGTATAACTCCTCAAGGGTCATTGTCTTTAGATTCTCAGTTCTTCTTATGTACACAGTGTAAACTATCATTGTCTTTGACAGTGATCTTAAGAATTTCTTGAGAATATCACTATTCTCAATCTTTACTCCAAATTCATTTAGACAGTCTAGCAGTTCAACATATCTAAGATATGTTGCAATCATGGTTTCTCCACTTGTGAAACCAAAGTTTTCAAACTTCTACTTTAAGTCATCTTTCTTGTTCTCCTTCATGTCTTCAGTTCCTTTAAATCTGACCTTCAATGCTTCCTTCAACTTTTGAGCAGTTGTGAACTTCTTGAATCCATCAATGATGCTATTGGGTATGCTCATCCTGATCGGCCACAATGCCTTAGAATCTACATCCATCTTCTTTAGATCTTCATTGAGTACTTTTTAGGATCCTTAGGAATCATAGTTCCAACTTCACCAGCAACTTGGACCATAGGGATATATGGACCATTTAGGATTGAGAGCCAAAGTCTCAAATCTTGATTTCTTAGAAAATCTTCCATTTGAATTTTCCAAGTATCAAAATCATGTGGTGTAAACATGGGAGGTTTGTTTGGGTGCCATTCTCCAAGACCTGCTTACTTGAGATGGCTATAACAATCATTTTTTGAAGGAAAGGAAGTTATGAGGGAGAGGTGTGTTTGAAAGTATGATCAAAAGAAACAAGTACTTTGTTGAAAGGTGACTTCAAGCAAATCAAGAGCCAAGGCTCTGATACCACTTGTTGGATCAGGATAATGACTTAACAAGACTTTTCTGTTTGATCACAGATAATGAAAGTAGGATCTAAATTAACTGTTTTACTTATCAAATACACATATACTTTGAGTAAATATAAACACAAGATGTTTTTTCAAAGTATATACTTGATTAATCTTTTCTGAGTACCAATGAAACAATTAGTAGATAAACAGTGGGCTTACAAGCTTACCTCTAAACTATACAAGTGAAAGGTATTTATACTTTAAAAGGTAAACACTAAGATTAAAAAAGTTTACGTATATTCCTGGTTTTTACAAAAGGTATGTACAACACAGACATCCAATCGGCACATCAGAAGTTGGCAGCTTTAGTATTATGTTGTCTCAAAAGGTAGAACACAGCAGCCGCCAGAGTACTTTGGTACAGACAATCTTGTCTAATGTTGTGTTGATCTACAGTACATCCATTTGAGTGCTGATATGCAGTCAATCAGTACTTCATCACTTTCAGTGCTGATCAGCATTGGTTCTGCACTTGGCATGTGCTGATCGACAATGGATCAATACTTAGCATATTTGGCATTTGATAGCAGTGCTGAATTCTTGGGTTTACGGTAGCTTCATCCTCTTCACAGATCAATAAATCGCTACAAGGGGACAAAATCCCCCATCAGTTGGCTCTGAGTTCTAAGAAACAAACAACAAAGCATAAGATAAAGCTTTAACAATAGGATTACAAGAAGTAAAAACATCAAGATGAGGTGTCTATAAGTATGTGTTGACTTGTAATTAATTTCTAACCATTTAATGGCTCCTATGTAGCAAAAGGTGAAAAATTAGCTCAATACCCAGGAATTAGTTAATAATTAAGCAAACAAGTTCTAAATTCTTTAGCATGAACAGCTCCCTAGGGAAGATAATGCTGAGGCAAATGACTAAGAAAATCTTAGATCGGCTTTTAAGATACCATTAGATGACAAAATACTAATGGTACATTCATGAGCTCGACAATTAAGCAATAGAATACAAGTGTGAAAATGTGTCAGATATAGAGAATCTTGAAGTGTAGGATCCTGATCAAGTCAAAGGATCATGGATCCTTCCTATCGAAAGATATTTGTAGAATGGAGAAATCCCAAAAGATGAGAAGACTCGTCATGCTTTCTCCATGAAGGTATCATACTTTGTTCTTTTACATAAAATCTATATAAAAATCAATAATGGGTCCATACTTGAAATATATTGGAGGATCATAAACTCCAGAAGTCCTAAAGTATATACATAAGGAGACTATGACAACCATACTTGGGGCAGAGCTCTCTTTTCTAAAGTATAAGAACATGATGCTATTGGCCAACTATGAGGAAAGATGCTATGAGTTATGCCCAAAAATGTAACACCTACTAAAGACCACAATATACCTCATTAAGAAGTAGAACTCATACATCTAAGAAACAGTAATGTACCTCATTAATAATGACTGATTATTTCTCCAAATGGATTAAAGTTTAAGCATTCGCCTAAGTCAAGGACTAGGAAGTAGTATCCTTCATCAAACATAATAGTATAATAAGATCGAGATCCCATGAGAAATATTATCTGATAACAGATCTTAGTTCATCAGTAAGAGGGCAACGAACTTCTGCGATAGTTAGGAATAAAGATGGTAACCTTCACTCTTGTTCTCTAGTCAAACAAGATCATTATAAACAATCTCAAAAAGAGGTTGGATGCCAAGAAAGGAAAATAGGCAAAAGAACTACCTTTTGTTCTCTGGGCAAACAGGATGACTACAAAGAATGCAATAGGGTAAACCCTATTTTTTACTATAAGATCTATCTCCAAACTCCTGAAGCTAATAGTGGCTCTTGCTCAAGATCTCTATACTATTGACAAGATAAGGGATCCTGTTGAGGTCCAGATCACGTCGTACCTGCATAGGATAATGAGATCCTACAACAAAAATCTAAGAACGTGATGATTCCAGATAGGTGACATGGTACTTATAAAGACTTTCCAAAACACTATAAACCCTGATAAAGGAAAATGGGGCCTAATTGGAAGTTCCATGCCTAATAGACTTTGAGGCTAGCAAAAGTGCATATTGGTTGGCCACTATGGAAGCAGAGATCCTCCCAAGGTCCTAGAATGCCATCATCTCAAAGCATATTTCATGTAAGTCAAAATTCAAAAACTCACTCCAAGCTACAATTTTTCTTATATTTGCTTATTTCAATTTCTATTATCTCAAAGCATATTTCACATTGGGTAGGACCCACGTAGTTAAACATAAGCTTTTTTTTGCAAAACACAAGTACTTAATGTTTACACACTAACATAAAATGTATAAGAAGCTCAATACAATGGGACATCCATAGTATCCTGAGATCCGATCATTCAATCAAAGACTATAAGATACTAAGTGGTTGAATCATTAAAAGAGCCAAAGGAATATGAAGGTCATTAGAAGGTTGGCTTATCTTAATTATGAGCAAGTACCTGGTATGCTTACCAAATTTAAATCATTTATTCTAAGTAAATTTGTTTTTGATATATGAGAGAATCTTAATTGATTCTATCAGATATCTTATTAGTCAATACACGCTTTCTGAAAAAGAATTGATAAAAAGATTTACGTTTGATAAAAAATTTATGTCTGCACAAACACTTATTGAGGATCTAGTATCCTACAAGATACTAAAATCTATTTTCTTAAATAGTATTAAGATTTAGTACCCAAGGATCTAATTTTATAAATTCTATTAATATGATAAGCAACCACAATACAATATATGGATCAAACATACTAAATTAAAAACATGTCAGTCATGTCCAAAACCTGAGGCTTTAAAAATTAAATTGTTCAATGATCAACCAATAAAATTGTTAAGATTGTTTAACAAGCTAACAAATGAAACAAGGGCTCAGGCCTTTGCGTCATTACTTTCATTGCCTACGGTGAGCGCCGTTATTCATATTTCAGGAAGGCTTGACTCGCCTTTAGTATTTGATATGCAACATTTCTAATCAGGGTGCCGATAACCCTGCGATGAAGTCCTTGATAGAATCACCAAGATGAAAAGATATAAAGACATTTTCTTACTCATGATTAGAAAATCTAAAATAAAAAGAAAACTTGAGAGTGTTCAAGATGGGTACCTTAAATTCTATACGGAGACGAATGTAGAAGATGGTCGAATAACTGTGAGAAGAACAAGTTTGAAAAGGGATATAAATAACCGATTAAAATGGCATCACATCGGTACCTAGATTATCATGCCCCTATGGGTCGTGTCTTATTACGTCTCGGTTGTGATATTTGAAATGTTTAATAGTTGTAATTTATGATAATAGTTGTATAATGTTGGGAAAATTGTTACGATTAAATTTATGATCCGGTATCCCAGATCCCGAGTAATTTTAGTATCCTGAATACTAACGTCTTAACCGATTGTTGTTCTTTTAAATTTGACTTGTTCCGCATGTGACTTGCCTTTACTTAATCAATCCTAAAGAACGGGAGGTCCATTGAATAAAATGTGTGAAGCGTATCTCCAACGGTTAAGAATGAAGCCCGAGTAATCCCCTAGATTCTTGGATATTAATTAGATTTCTTTTCATAGATATATATAGAGGCAGGATCGATATAGAACCAGAACACACACTGAAATTCTCTTTAACAAGTAGATCAATCTGTTATTGCTCTTAATTTGTAATTTAACTGCATTTAATAAGAAGAACAACAAGCAGCATGACAATTAGTCTAGCTCCCTAGGTTTTATGCCAGAGATCTCCAGGGATCAAAGGGTTTCCTTAACATAAACCTGTCATTTTTGAATAAAACGAGATGGCTAAGACGTTGTCATGGATGAATAAAACATTTCATGACACACCCTATGCATTGCCCCTCGAGGCAATGTGGCGTATTTTTCATCAACCTATCTCAGATCCACCCGCAGTTATTTTTGTTTGAAGTTTCCACCCCATAACGTTTTCATCGTCCCATTTCTTGATCTCTCGACTTCCATTTTATGCATTGAAACCTCCCCACTTTTGTATTCTTCATGTTTAATTACAGACACACTAACACTCTAAAAGTAACTCTATTTATTATGGATTAATGACTAAAAACATAGAAATAGAAACATTGTAACATTGAGCTTTAATTACCCGATCACCTTCCCAAATTAATTGCACATATTGATTGTAAGGCCCCCGTTCCGGGAAACCCCATAGCTGGTCATGCATAGCACTTTACATATTAAATACATGTGCAAATCATGGTAGCGGAATAGTTAAACAAAAACATTTATGCATTAACAATAACTTTTGCAGAAATACATCATTGTAAAAAGTTTCAAAAGAACATTTAGTTGATTACAAGACAAAATATCATTTCTGCATAACATGGATGCTAGTCTTTATTTGCCAAGTAGCTTCGACCTCGTGCCATCCCCAGCAACATCATTAGTGCCAACTGATATGCATATAAAAAGTTAGCATTGCTGAGTGAGTTCTAGTTTTGATAATATAGAAAATATACTTTTGTAAGCTTCACTTGATGTTCATCCATCATTATACATAATCATTCGTTAAGAGATCTATTATATTTCTTTCTTTCTTTCTTTATTTTCTTTACTCTTTCATTAACTAGATTGCACAAGCAAGAGCCTACATTGTTGGTTGGCAACAAATGCCGAACCCCTATCAGTACACATTTATAAGTGATAGCTAACCCCTGATAGTTCGACCCACATGCTAGGCATGAAGCCTGCTCATGAATACAGGTCCTATTCATCATTGGTCAATCACAATGATTAGACCCTAGATGTGCATCCTAAAATAGCCACACATCAGTTGAGCTAACGACAACAAGGTCGTGCACCTCCATTCATTGTGCTTGCAAGGCTTTTCATTTATCGTAGGGCCCGGTGGGTAAAATTCATTAGGTTACACTGCATTTCTTTTATTCCTTTGTGAACACTTGATTACGCATAATACTTTTAAGTTATCTGGTCATTAGAATCACATAATATGAAATATTATATTCATAATAGCAGCACATAAGAAAAGAATCAACACTAGAAACATGAAACAAAAAAGCATAATCTTTCTTATACATAAGCGTTATCACTTAAATTCTATACCTAAATTTCAGAATAAACCTAGTGTTCATAGCATATGAATAAGGTATACAGCGGATGACTCTTAAGTATTAAATGCCCACAGCGGACAGCCAAAGTCCACAGCGGACGACCAAAATCCACAGCGGACGGCTAAAGGTCCACAGCTCATGAATAAGACACTAAGTGTGTCCATAGCGGATGACCAAGGTTCATAGCAGATGAATTAGACATTACAAGTGTCACAGAAGACAACCATAATCAACAACAGCAGTCTAAAGTATTTAAAATCCACCGCGGACGACTAATGTCCACAGCGAACATGCATGCATACTAAGTGTCTACAGCGGATAGTCTAAATGCTTAAGTGTTCCCAAACGGACATTCTAACAATGTTCAGGTGTCCACGGTCGGTCTGTTAGTGTCCATAGCGGACAAATGTTCAACACTTATGATCCAACTTATGCGGTTATTAGTTCCATACATCATCTGAAGTTATTCTTAGCATAGATCTACAGTTACACAATTAAAACATAACAAGAAACATTCAACATCATAGGATCTTTTAGAAACAAACATCTTTCATAAACAGTCATATTTTCTGGGAAAAACATAGTTTGGTAAATAAACATTCTTTTTAGTACATATATCATCCCCAACAAGTAGAAAACAGTAAAAGAGGGGATATAGAACTCACCTTAAATAGCCTTCGAGCAAAACCACAAACCCGAGAACAAAATTAGAGTTCTCACACCTAAACATACGAAAACAAGCAACTAAACACATAAAAACTGCCTATAAGCTTAAACCCGACTTAGATCTGAGAGAAGAACACCTTAAAAACCGTACCTTTGAAGAATTCTTCTATTTTCTCTCTCTAGGACCGGATGGGAGCTTCTTTCTCTCTCTATAGGCCCTATGATTTGAGTGCATGGGAGAGAGTATTGGCGGCCTACTTCTTCTAAACCCATTATGGGCTGGTTTGGCCCTTGTACAATTTAACCTCGCTTTTTAAAATAAAATCTGTTGCTCGATTACTTTCTTTTCTTTCCTTTTTTGAAATTTTCGGGTGTTACAAGTCCACCCCCCTTATATAGGTTTCGTCCCCGAAACCTATCACTTCTTAAAGAGATCTGGGTAGTGCCATCTCATTTCTTCCTCAGACTCCCAAGTGGCCTCTGATCCCTTGCGATGTTTCCATTGCACTTTTACTTGGCTAATCACTTTATTCCTTAACCGTTTCTCCTTCCGGTCTAAAATAGCCACTGGTTGCTCCACGTAATTCAACCTTTCATCAACCTCAATGTCCGTGAGAGGAATAACAATGTCACCTTCCGCCAAGCACCTTTGAAGTGAGATACATGGAACGTAGGATGAATCCCATGCAGCTCATCAGGAAGTTCCAGCCTATATGCCACCTCACAACTCTAGCAACAATTTTTAATGGCCCAATGTACCTTGGGCTCAACTTCCCTCGCTTTCGAAACCTGATAATCCCTTTCCAAGGACACTCTTTCAACATCACCTTATCTCCCACTTGGAAATCAATTGGCCTCCTTCTTTTATTAGCGTGGGACTTCTGCTGGTCCTTTGCTTATTTCATAAAGGCCTTGATCCTTTCCAACTTTTCCGACGTGGCCTCGATGATCTCGATACTTCCCAACTCCTTCTGCCCGATATCACCCCAACACACCAGGGTTCTGCATCGTCTCCCATAGAACATTTTGAATGGTGGCATGCCTATACTGGCATGATAACTATTGTTGTAAGAGAACTCTGCCAACGGTAGGTGTTCATCCCAACTTCCACCAAAATCAATATTGCATGCCCAGAGCATGTCCTCCAAGGTCTGAATGGTCTGTTCTGATTGACCATCTGTCTGAGGGTGGTAAGCTGTGCTAATGTGTAACCTCATTCCCATCGCATCATGAAATTTCTTCCAGAACTTGGACGTGAACCGAGTGTCCCTATCAAAATCGATAGACACTGGCACGCCATGACGAGTCACAATCTCTTTGATGAACAGCTCCGCCAACCTTTCTGACGAGTAAGTCTCTCGGATTGGCAAGAAGTGAGCACTTTTTGTCAAGCGGTCTACAACACCCAAATGGTATCACATCCTCTCGTCGTGCGAGGTAATTTCGTGATGAAGTCTGTGGAGATGTGCTCCCATTTCCACTCGGGTATATCCAAGGGTTGGATCTTCAAGTATGGTTTCTGATGCTCTGCCTTCACTTGCATACAAGTAAGGCACTTACTCACATACTCTGCTACATCGTGCTTCATTCCCGACCACCAACAATCCTTCTTCATATCTTGATACATTTTCGTAGCACCGGGATGAATTAAGTATTGAGTCTTATGAGCCTCATCCATGATCTTCCCGTAGATCCCCATAATGAGGAATCCACATCTACCCCGATCGGGTCCTAACACCAAGATGTTCTCCCCAACTCAGCGACTAGACCTTTCATCCTTTCGGAATTAATTTGATCTTCTTTCAGCGCTTCATCTTGAAATTCTTTGACCTGCTTCATCACATCAGAGGTCATAACCAACTGATAAGCCTTCACCCGAATCGGCTCAAGTCTCTCCTTTCTGCTAAGGTCATCCGCCACCACGTTGGCCTTGCCCAGATGGTAATGGATCTCATAATCATAATTCTTAATAAGCTCCAACCATCTCCTTTGCCTCATGTTCAAATCCTTATGCTCGAAGAAGTACTTCAAGCTTTTATGATCAGTGTAGATGGTGCACTTCGTCTCATACAAGTAGTGCCTCCAAATCTTCATGCAAAGACCACAGCTGCCAACTCCAAATCATGAGTAGGGTAGTTAGCCTCATGGATCTTCAATTGCCAAGATGCATAGGCCATAACCTTTCCTCGTTACATCAACACGCAACCTAAACCCAAATACAAAGCATCTGAGTATACCACCAAGTCGTCATTCCCTTCAGGCAATGTCAAGATTGGGGCTTGGGTAACCTCGTCTCCAACTCTGAATTCGCCCGCGTGACTCTTACCACACTTCTTACACTCCTTTGATCATTCCCTTCCTCTGTTGGGCGACGGTCGTCAACCCTCATCTTCTTCTCCCTAATTCCATAGTTTTCATTCCTGAACCTCTTCCCATTACCATTCTTATTCCAACTCCTCTCGACCTTCCACTGAACTGGCATCGGGTCCCTCTCATCATACAATCTCCCTTCCAAATCTACCATTGACCAAACATGCTCGGTCTAGCGGCTATCTTGTTCCTCCTAATGTCCACTGGCAAACCTTGCATGTATCTCTTAATCTTCTTGGACATCGTAGTTACCAAATCTGGCACAAGTCTTGCAAGTTCATTGAACTTGGAGGTGTACTCTTGATGAGTCATGTTACCGACCTCCAAATGCAAGAACTCCTTCTCAATTTTTTTCAACTCTCGATGTGGACAATACTCCTCCAGCACCAGCTCCTTCAAATCCGACCACCTCATCTTTGCTATAGGTCGTTTTCCCTCGACTTGGACAATATTGTCCCACCAGCATAGTGCCAAGTCAAAGAAAGAATGGGAGGCAAACTTCACCTTCTGATCCCACTGACATTCACTGATGTCCAGGACTGCTTACCATTCTCGAACCCTACGGTGAGCAGCAGTAGCATTGCCATTACCGTCGAAGGTCGGGGGTTTGCATCTCTGAAACGCCCCATAGCTGCACCCCTTAGCAGTCTCCTTTTCCTCCCGCTATCATCATCATGAATTACCACCTTTGGGCTAGATGGCTCTTCTTCAGCTTCCTTAGTCCTTTCTGTGGAGTTTCTTAACTTCTTCTCCTCCTCCTTCCCCATATCCTCAGCTCTTTCCCCATCCTTTACAGCCCTCAACACTTCAGTCACCACCAAAGGCAACATATTTTGCATGACGTTGTAGACCTCATCAGCAATAGCTTCCTCATTGTAGATTTGAGGGTAGCTGATCCTTCACCCTCTTGGTGGCTGTGGAGATCTGTGTCCTCGTGAACTGTCTCGGGAGACTTAGCTTTGCTCCTGGTGACACGTGGCCCAATAGTACGCCCACCATGAGCACCACCTCGGGTTGCCTTCCTAGATTTTCTACCAGCCATAAAATCTACTTCCTATAAGATTTGAGCACCAACAAGGTCATTCAAGGTAATAGCTCAGATTATGCCAAGTATAGTAAGTCCCTAATCACAGTGGCCAGTTGTGATTAGCCACTTACTTTACTCTTCATTCCCCAAGCATTTCTTTTCCTGACTTCATCAGCATCCAAATCTACTAAGCATATAAATCAAACAGCACACGCACATAATACCAGTTACTTTAAGAAAATTACCTGATGGCACATAGCTACTTGGGCTGGCATCCCTCCATTTTGTCCCATTTTTAGTTTAAGTTTAGGTTTTGAAAATAATTTACCCAATTCTCTTAAACTTTAGCTCTGATACCAACTTGTAAGGACCCGTTCCCAGGAAACCCCATAGCAGGTCGTGCATAGCACTTTACTCATTAAAATACATTGAAGTAAGAAATCATGGTAGCGGAATAGTTAAACAAAAACCATTTCATGCATTAATGATAACTTTTGCCAAGAAATACATTCTTGTTACAAGTTTCAAAAGAATATTTAGTTGTATTAAAAGACAAAAATATCATTTCTGCATAACATGGATGCGAGTCTTTATTTGCCAAGTAGCTTCAACCTCTTGCCATCCCCAGCAACATCATTACCTGCCAACTTATATGCATATAAAAAGTTAGCGTTACTAAGTGAGTTTTAGTTTTGATAATATAGAAAATATACATTTTGTAAGCTTCACTTGGTGTTCATCCATCATTATACATAATCATTCGTTAAGAGATTCATTATCTTTCTTTCTTTCATTATCTTTCTCTTTCATTAACTAGGATTGCACAAAGCAAGAGCCTACATTGTTGGTTGGCAACAAATGCCGAACCCCTATCAGTACACATTTATAAGTGGTAGCAAACCCCTGACAGTTGACCTACACTGCTAGGCACGAAGCCTGCTCCTGAATACAGGTCCCATTCATTCATTGGTCAATCACAAGGATTAGACCCCAGATATGCATCCTGAAATAGCCACACATCAGTTGAGCTAACGACAACAAGGTCGTGCACCTCCATTCATTGTGCTTGCAAGGCTTTTCATTTATCATAAGGGCCCGGGGGCAACATTCATTAGGTTACACTGTCTTTCTTTTATTCCTTTGTGTCCACTTGATTACGCATAATACTTTTAAGTTATTCGATGATTAGAATCACATAACATGAAATATTAATATTCATAATAGCAGCACATAAGAAAAGAATCAAACATTAGAAATATTAAACAAGCATAATCTTTCCTTATACATAAGTATTTATCACTTAAATTCTATTCCCAAAATTTTAAAATAAAACTAAGTGTTCACAGCGTATGAACAAGGTATACAACGGATGACTTAAGTACTAAGTGCCCACAGCGGACAGCCAAAGTCCACAGCGGACGACCAAAATCCACACTAGACGTCTACAGGTCCATAGTGCATCAATAAGACACTAAGTGTGTCCACAGCAAATGACTAAGGTTCATAGCGGATGAATTAGACATTACCAGTGTCTAGAGCGGACAACCATAATCCATGGCGGACAGTCTATAGTATTTAAAGGATCCACAGCGGACGACTAATGTCCACAGCAGACATGCATGCATACTTAAGTGTCTACATCGGACAGTCTAAATGCTTAAAGTGTTCACAATGGACATTCTAACAATGTTCAGGTGTCCACAACGGACAGTTAGTGTCCACAGCGGACAACATGTTCAACACTTACGATCCAAGTTATGCGGTTTCTAGTTTCATACATTATCTTAAGTGTATTCTTAGCATAGATCTACCAGTTACACAATTAAAACATAACAAGCAACCATTCAACATCATAAGATCTTTTAGAAACATACATCTTTCGTAAACAGTCATATTTTCACGGAAAAACATAGTTTGGTAAATCAGCATTCTTTTAGTATACATATCAGCCCCAAACAAGTAAAAAACAAGTAAAAGAGGGGATCTAGAACTCACCTTAAACAGCCTTTGAGCAAAACACCACAAACCCGAGAGCAAACCTGGAGTTCTAACATCTAAACACATGAAAACAAGCATCTAAACACATAGAAATCTGCCTATAAGCTTAAACTCGACTTAGATCTAAGAAGAAATCACCTTAAAACCATACCTTTGAAGAATTTTTCCACTTTCTCTCTCTAGAACGGATGAGAGCTTCTTTTCTCACTCTAGCCGTATGATTTGAGTACATGGGGAGAGAGTATGGGCGCCTTACTTTCTTTTTAAACCACATTATGGGCCGGTATGGTCCTTGTACACTTTTAACCCTCTCTTTTTAAAATAAAATCCTGTTTGCTCTCTTACTTTTCTGTTCTTTTCTTTTTTTGAAATTTTCGGGTGTTACATTGATATTTTGCAGAACTGGCAATGCTAGAAAGATGTGGACGGACAATTTTTATGCCCTCTTGGAAAAACCATCTTCGACACCCTGAGAATGTCACAAACATCCAAAATATGATTCTAGCATAAGTCGAGGTCCTACCTACAATCTATGGGTAAAACCTTGAGTGACTTCAACCTTCCACAAATATCACACCAAGTTAACAATCACCATGCACTACACCGTGACATGTGAGAGAAGTATAATATAGTTATTGACACCATCCATTTACCTATCAAACACTCCCACAACTCTGACTAGAAAACCCTTATTTATGAAATCGTGTCACACATCACCCATGATCTTGGAGGAGTCTTCTTTGTATAGGGACCACGTAGAACAAGAAAACGTTCTTGTACAAAGCATTACTTTTGGAGGTCCACTCACGTGGCCAGGTCGCTCTTGTAACAACTTCATCAAGAGCTACAGCAAGTAACATGCCAGGCAGAAGAACCAAACACTTAAGATTCAAAATCCTAATAAACCTAAATAACAAATCCATTTTCAACATAAGCAAAAAAAGTGGGAGTGTTGAACTAATTTGGTAAGCTAAACTAATAATGAGTAGATGGTGTCAATAACTATATTGTACTGCTCGGTATTCCTATTACGAGTAGGCGATGGAGTAGAATAACTACAAATGGCACTGCTATTTGCATCCTCGAAAACATGTCAATCCCATTCACAACCCCCAGAAAACTCTATCAAGGAACTCATTAATGCAATATTCCCGTTGCTTGCCACCAACATCTACTCCTCCAATCGCATAATATCCAGAGCAATCTTAACAATTAGAAATAAGAATGTCGGCAAGCTTAATAGCTATATGATTGTCTTAACCAACAATTATGCCCTGCCAAGTTCTTAAACTCACTAGCTATCAGCAGGTTGTCACCCCACAAACCCCAGCTAAAAATTGGACCCCCATAATATTATTACGAAATATCGATCAGTTAAATGGACTATGCAATGGCACACAACTAATCTCTAAAGTGTTTCAACATAATGTTGTTGACGCAGAAATAACTGCTGTTGAGTGTACGTAAAAATAGTTTTCCTGCCAAGAATCCCCTTTACCTTTCTAAAGGCGACAGGTTCCCGCTCAAACTAAAAAGAAAACAATTCCCGACTCGGTTTAACTTTTCTATGACCATCAACGAGGCCTAAGAACAAACCATTACATACATTGGTTTCTACCTACCGTAACTGGTATTCTAACATGGCCAACTTTACATCACCTTGTCAAGAGGCACATCTCACAAAACATAATGGTATTGATACATCCATCGAGAAACCGCAGCAAAGATGTGGTTTATAGACCAACGTGGTATATCGAGAAGTCTTATGAGACTAGCAAGCCATACCGGTATGCAAACAAAAGCCAGATACTCTAATAACATCTTCATAATGACCTGTTCTCCCTATTATTTCTCTCAAGAATTACATGAAATATATTAGGATTAGGACCTCATAACAACATATAACTTTTAGGGTGTTAGTTACAATAATTGGCATGTGTATGAGATAGTATATAAATATAAAAGTATTTTTCACATAGATAGGATTTTATATATAACAATAAAAATGATATCAAATTATACTAACATGTATATGCGAGTGTACCTATTTTTTGTGTAATAAAGTGTTGGTAAGAAATCAAGTAATGTCCAAACACCAAACATGTACCGGTAATAAACCATTGTGATTGTCTAGCCGATAAGGTGGGTGTAAATACAATTTTACTAATGTATAAGGTATATAAGTGACAACTAATAACTAGACAAGATAACAATTAATAAACGATGTTGTTTTAGTTCTAATCTTCTAAACTGTACCTAACAACACATATTATAATAATATGCAGGATCACATAAACATAAATGCTGACCCTGTTCTCGTCAAAGACACCGAGTAATATGATTCTTTCGAAATCTATAATGAATAATTACAAGATAACCACCTGGATTCATTACTTGTGAATTGAGTAATAATTGTTATGATGTTATCTATAGCTAAGGATTACTAATTTAACAACAACTTGAAAAGTTAAATGCAAAACATACTACCACCTATAGTTGATTCATGTAAATAAACGTCATGCATTCTTTCAACTTATGGTATCCATACCATGATTATGTAAACTAACCATGTGCAAGCAAGCTTAGATAAACATAAGCAATGGTAAATCAAAATTATAACATTCACAACAGCCTGCTAGGATATATATGATTGAGTCTATATTTACAAGTCCTTTCTTTAATCCTAAACACTATTTGTCAATTCGATGGTCCAAAGGCCATACTAATGCATATAGATATAAATGTTCATAAACGATTAATGAGGATTTGGAGGTCACCATCAGTTAAGAGATTGAAAAGTTGTTAAGATTCATGAATGCACACATTCATTGAAATATAATCATGAAGTTCTTTAAATAATAACATAACCTTGCAAAAACTCACACATCTTTATCAATAACTAGCTCGAATTCATATTCCCTGAAATAACAAATAAATTAGCTTCTCATCATGTTTAACAATAAGAAAGTACTAATACATGAAAAATTAAATGATTAATAATTAAGCTATAAAAATATACGATAACCAAACTTTAAGAAAAAATACACAGTATACAATGCGCACCTACAAATTAAAGCCATGGAGTGTCAAGGGTGAGGTCTGTGAATAGGAGTGGTTCGAACGCTGAATCAAGGGTTTGTATTTATAGGCGTTTGGGATCATGGCTGTGACTTTATTTTATTTTTTTAATAATTACGTTTGTGGGTTTTTGCTCAGAAGAATCACAGTCATGATTTTCCTTCTACTGCCGGGATTTGGCTGGTTCAGAAAAATGTAGCTAAGGTTTTGATCAGGAATTTTGTCAGCTTAAGAAATCTTGTATGCTTTTGATTAGGCTTGTCATTTAACTATTATACAACTCTGAGGGCAGATCATGCAGTCACATACATGGTGCGGTCACGCATGTTTAAGCATGTTGCGCTTGATTAAAATTACCAAGAATTTGCGGAGTCTAGTTGGTGCAGTTGCGCTCATACTAGATGCGGTTGTGCTTCTTCCTAAATTCTCAAAAACTTTCAGTTGCTTGATATAACCTACCTAAAAATTTGATGAAACTAGGGAATTCACAGATTATGCAAATAAGTACCCAAACATGTGACTTTTAGTAAGAAGCACGCCTAAAATAAGGAGAAATATATATGAAAAACATGTACCAATTAAAGCATAGTAACAATCTTTAAAGAGAAATTATGGATCTTCAAAGAAGATGGATAAACACCCAAGATACCATACCAATCAACCTTAACTGAAGTGTTGCTAGCCAAGATCACAAGTCCTTGTATAGTTTATCAAAGATCAAACCTACAACAACATAGGCATGTGAAAATAGATGATGATTAATTAAACATAGATATGTTGAAAACAACGCTAGGATTTAGAGGAATCTTATAACCATTGTTCATCAACTTCACCAAACTTTTCATTCCTTTCTCGACACCGTAATATTGATATTTTAAAGGGTCCCTTTAACCTTAAATTTTATTTAAAGGATGAGAGACTAAAAACAACCAAAAAGGTTTGGTTGAATCTATGTACATGGATCTAACACTTTTTTGTTAACTCAAATCAATGTATGCTTGTGGGGAAGAGAACCAATTAAAGAGTCTTTAAGGCCTCTTTTTTTTTTGGTCCAAGGTCTCTTATAATGGGTCTCACCTTATCTTTTCCAATATTCAAAAGTAAAATATCTTCTCCAAGATATTTTTATAAGTTTGGTTTATATTTAATAAATCTTTCATCTTATTTGTAACAAAAATTCTAATATTTTGCATGAGTTATGCATAAGTTTATAAATGAACTTTATGATATAACTCAGTTACAATAAATCATTTAACCATGTGTATTAATTATATTAGTAGAACTTTAACGTGCTTTTAACTTTTTAGTCACTACACTTTTATTCAGGCCTCGTTATAACCCTTTAAAGTCCTCTTGATATGTATATTTTCTTATGTTGTTTAGTGAAAATTTGAATCTTTTTCAAGCTTATGATTATATTGCTTTATTGATTGCCTTTGAGTGATCACTTCTACTTCTTCATATATAAATAACCAAGTATTGAGTGAATTTTTATGAGAGGACAAAGCCCATGCATAAAAGAAAATTAATAAAAATGTTACATATAAGTGGTTGTTTCCAAATATTGAAAAATTTAAAAAAAAAACATGCTTAACATGTTTTGTTTCCCTTTTTGACTATTAAATTGCTTGACAATCTCTTATGAGTTTGGATCTTTTACTAAGTTAAGTATTGCGTCTCATCTTTCTTTATGACAATGGGGTTTTTACAAAGTTATTGTATGAGAGTTTGTTTGAGTACAAACAAAGTTCAAGTGTGAAGATGTTTGATATGTTAATAATAATACATGTTAAAAATACATATTTCCATACATTTTGAGTGATTTTTTGTTATAAACTCATTTAAGTAGACACTTATTTTTGCTTTAATTAAATATTATAGTGCCTTGTGGGGACTTTGTGATTTTGGTGAAAAAAACTCAAGATGTGAAGTAGCTCATGAAAAAAAAAGTTTATAACATAATTATGTCCAATTTAAGTTCAATTGTGTCTTGTATGGACACAAGCATTTTCATAACGAACACAAGTGTGTTAGTCAAGTGGATATATATGATATCCGACACCAACATACCCGGATTAAAAAGAATGCAACTGTGTTTGGCCCAGTTATGTGTTTTATACCCAATTACCCACCATGTAGAACATATCTAACTTTTTACAAGAAATCCTAGTTCTGTCAAGTCACTTAGATGACTGTGAGGAAATACATCACCTAACTAATTTCCACTTGATTTGGTTCAAATTCCTCTAGATCTATTATGAGTTTTTCTATTGAGTTTGGGTGTGGCTTTTGTAAGCCTCATAGGTTAAACTTTTTTTTATCACTTGGATTAGATAAATCTTAGCATGTGTTAACACTTGTACATGATTCTTGGTGTTGCTTATGTTGATGTTATGATGAAATGTAATTATTCTTCAATGATTATGTGTGTTTATTCTAGTTTGATGAAATATTAAACCTTGTGGGTGTTGTAAGCATGTTATGTTCGAAAACCTCATGTCTTTACGACACTTGTGCATATAATTACATCTTTTATGTGTAATTTATGACATTTAACTAGGAATGGTGAGCGAAGGTTGAATGTTTAGTAACATTGGATGTATATGCATTCTTATGCTTATGTTTGAGAAAACCATGGTGTAGGTCATGAATCATTCTTCTAATTGGTTATGAATGGTTTAGTAATCGTGTTATGATGTTAATAAATTAAAGAGTACTTATAGTTTTGTCTCTTTTACACAAATTGAGCCGGTTGTCATCTGTTTATGCAATAGGTGCATTTGTGTATTATGCTTATAGTTAGTTTAAAGGTAATAAATGTGTATTAAATTAAAATTCAATTGTGTGAAAAATCATTACTAAAGATCTATATTCATTAACACACATCATTTATCTTCATTTTTTGGTGAGCACCCAATTATTCCTACTGTTACTGTGAAAATCTTATCACCACCATCACTTACCCTCTTAAATATGGAGGTCATGAGCCTTCTGGCCTCCATCGCTAACAGATCATCATCTTCTCTATATGTCTTTTTTGGTTGTAGAAACCCGAGACTGAAACCCTAGATCTATTGATGATGTTTTTGAGAGTGGAGTCATGATGGCTTGGATTTCCAACATTCTTAGAAGCAATAAAATAAAAGAGTTGCAGACAATGATGGTGGTCGACTAAGGGTGGTGGCGGCAGACAGACAATGATTGTAGAGTTCATAAATAAAGGCTCGAGAAATTAAAGTATTTATTTGGAGTTGATGCTAGTGATGCGAAAAATTTTTGTTTTGCGAGAATTTTCATTGTTATGTATAAATATGTGATTTTATGTATTTTTGTACGCTTATTCATTTTGTCATTTCAATATTTGTTGTAACAAAAACGTTTATGAATGACAATGAGTAGAACTTATTTACTCTTGCATGTTTGTATTGTTTTGATATATTTTGTTTAGATTATTCAGGTTTGATCATATTAGCATCAATTTACATTTATTCTACCTTTAAGAATTAAAAATAAGTCCTAATTCAGTGAATTAGAGAGAATTTTGATCCTTTACGGTGGTGGGTCTGGGTTTAACCATGCGTGCTGGCTGTTAACAATAAATAATTTATATCTTATATTATTGTATTTATTCATATTGATATATTAGGTAGACCGTAAATATCTCACTCATTAATAGGTCAATTGTTTCTCCTCAATTGTTTGTAACAGTACCTTAAGTCTCTCCTAAATTATTGCTTGTATCCTGTATGTATTCCTCAAAGGGTTAATGGGAAATTATGTTCTGTTGACCATTCATTCATAAACTGATATGGTATCCAGAGCCTGAAACACCTCAAGGTTTTTTTTTCGATCCTTTTCACCTCTGCAAACCTACACCAGCCAATTGTTCCTTACCATGGCACCCAAACAAATTATTCCTCTCACTGCTGCAACCTATTTCCCCATCAAACTCACATCCACCAACTTCCCCTCTTAGTGCAAGCAAATCCTTTCCACTCTCATCGGTCTTGAACTCGACCACCACATCCCCGGCACTGAGAACCTCCAGCCAAAACAGTCTCCACATGCGATGTTTCCAAACCCAATCCAGACTACATGCTCTGGTTTCGCCAAGACCAAATGGTAATTAGTGCACTGCTTGGCAGTTGTTCGGATGCCATTCAACCTCTCGTCTCTGCAACCGACACCGTTCGACAGGTGTGGGACACTCTCAATGCCAGCTATGCCAGCAGCTCACGCTCACGGATCATTTCCCTTAAATCCAAACTCTCAAAAATCCCAAAGGTAACAGATCTGCTACTGATTTCTTACACGACATGAAGTCGATTTCGAACGAGTTGGCACTCACCTAAAGTCCATTGATGAAGAAGACTGGTGATTAACACCATGAATCAACTCGGAGACGAGTTTACAAGCCTAGTTCAGTCCCTGAAATCACGAGATACCACCATCTCATTTGCACAACTATTTGACAAATTACTTGACCACGAACGCACATCAAAGAAACCTCCACCGAACCACTCATTACCACAGTCAACTACACCCACCGCCAACTTGCCCGCATGTACCCAAAACAGCAATCGGAAACCCGATATCACAAACCCAACCAGTCACACCATCATGGAATACCTGTGATAAACCCACTACACCAAATCAAACCCGTTCCACCAAAAACAAATGCCTACTGCCACTTCTGCAACATCCCGAGTCATGAGACAAGGGACTGCCGCAAACTTGGGCATTTCCTGCGTAACTATAACTACCCAACTAACGATCCTACAGGCTCCGCGCCTTCAGTCAACTTTACTTCAGCCTATCCAACTTCAGGATCCACACCAGCATGGATGTGGGACACAGGAGCATCCGGTCATACCGCCCCAAATCAGCACTCGCTACCAGTTCTTTCCGAATACGGAGGCCCGGATGAAATTGTCTTAGGTAATGGTAAATCTCTTCCCATTACACATATTGGTCAAACTCAAATACACACTAACTCCCGACCACTCTTATTAGATAATGTTCTTGTTTTCCCACATTTACGTAATTATCTAATTTCCGTTGCCAAGATTTGTCGTACTAACCATGTGTCTATTGAATTTCTTCCTTCTTATTTTATGGTTAAGGACCTACGCACGGGGGCGCGCCTCATGCGGGGAGTGAACATAAATGATGTTTACTATAGACCATTTCCTTCATCTCCTCAAGTTAATGCAACCAGAACAAGATCACTACTCGCGTGGCACCATATACTTGGGGCATCCGTCGTACCAAGTGTTTAAGTCATTAATTACTAAATTAGGACTACAATGTAATAAAGTGTCACCTGAGTCGTTTCATTGTAAATTGTTCCTTGAATAAAGTCACAAAATTCCTTTGGTCAAAATTCATTTGTTGCTCACAAACCTTTGGAACTTATCTATTCGGATGTTTGGGGATCGGTACTAACCTCCATTGACGGGTTCAAATACTATGTCATATTTGTTGATTTTTCTCCAAGTATGTTTGGTTATATCCCATGAAGCGCAAATCCGATGTGTCCACCTTTTTCCCTCAATTCAAATCACTTGTTGAGCGATTTTTCAAAACCCCTCTCGTGTCCCTATTCACCGACAATGGGGGTGAATACATCGCTCTCAAGCCCTACCTCACCTCTAATGGCATCTCTCATTACACCACCCCACCCCATACACCAGAACAAAATGGCATGGCCGAAAGACGTCACCGCCATGTTGTTGAAACGAGCCTTGCTCTTCTTCATTATGCTAACCTTCCTCAGAAATTTTGGTCACATGCTTTCCAAACCGCTACCTACCTCATCAGTCGCCTACCCACTCCTATCCTCAACCATCAAACACCAAACACCATGTGACATATTGTTCGGTAAATCACCTGACCACATGAAACTCAAACCATTCGGGTGTCTTTGCTACCCGTGGTTGAGTCCATATACCACCTCCAAAATACAACATCGCTCTCATTCATGCATTTTTCTAGGGTACTCCACTTCAACATTGGCATTTAAATGCTTCGACCCAATGACTTGCAAGTTATATTATTCGACGCATGTTGAATTCATCCCCCACATTTTTCCTGCCCATCCCACTGAACAGCCACACTCAAATCCTATTCAACAATATTCTTTTCCCATTCCTCCCTACACCTACTCATCGGAACCACCCACAGATTCCACACCAAATAACCCACTTCCTTCCACTCCTCACCCACCTTCTGTCTCTTCTGCCACTACTTCCTACACATCATCTCCACCCAACAGCCCAACACCTTCTATATCCTCCAGCCATCCTACCAGCCCACCCACAACCTCACCCACCTTTCCTCACCACTCGCATTCTAACAACACACCATCACCCACATCATCATCCTTGCCTCCATCCACTACTGACCAACAACACCCTCCATCTCCACAAACTACCAAAACAATCCGCACCTTACCTCCTCCTGTCAAACGGCAGCCCAAACCCAACAGAAAATACTTCAACTCCAACTTCATAAACTCCACTACCTTACATCCATTACCTCAAACTCTTGAACCCTTAACTCATATTCAAGCTATGAAAGATCCCCAATGGCGAAACGCCATGGATCTTGAGTTCAATGCTCTCATTCAAAATCACACATGGGAGCTTGTACCGCGAAACCAACCAGCATGTCATTAGCTGCAAATGGATCTTTTGCATCAAGCGAAAGGCCAACGGTACCATCGACAAATACAAAGCCCGTCTCGTGGCAAAGGGCTTCCATCAACAATTTGGCAAGGACTACTTTGACACATTTAGTCCCGTAACGAAACCGGTCACCTTAAGAACCGTGTTATCCATTGCTCTTTCTAAACGCTGGCCTCTACGACAACTAGATGTCAACAACGCTTTTCTTCATGGTACCTTATCCGAGGAAGTCTTTATGGTCCAACCCTCGGGCTTTGCTCATTCGGAGTTCCCAAACCACATTTGCAAACTCCGAAAATCTCTTTATGGTCTTAAACAAGCCCCACGGGCATGGTACAACAAACTCACCTCATTCTTGCTCCACTTCGGCTTTCGAAAATCCTTGTCCGATCCATCTCTCTTTGTCTATCAACACCATGGTGTCACATGTTATCTACTCGTCTATGTAGATGACATTATCATTACCGGTAGTGACAATAATCTGCTGGAAACCTTCATTGCCTCTCTTGGCCAAAAATTCTCCATCAAGGACCTTGGTCATCTTCACCACTTCTTAGGCATTGAGGCCATTCCCACACCTCAAGGTCTCTTTCTCTCACAACATCGCCACATTCAAGACATTCTCACCACCCACAAAATGGATGGCGCAAAAGATGTCCTTACTCCCATGTGCATATTCGAACCTCTTACTCATTGATTCCACTCCTCCCGTTGATCCCACCCAATACCATAAACTTGTTGGCTCTCTCCAATACCTAGCCTTTACTCGTCCGGACATCTCCTTTGTGGTCAACAAACTTTCACAATTTATGCACTCACCTAGACAATCTCATTGGCAAGCTCTTAAACGGGTTCTACGATATTTGAAAGGGACGGTACACTACGGGTTATATTTGCATCGTGACTCTCCTCTCACACTCCGTGCATTCTCGGACTCAGATTGGGGAGGAATCAATGATGGGGGGCGGTCTACCACGGCGTACATTCTATACCTCGGCTCCAACATAATCTCTTGGCACTCCTCTCGCCAAAAGACGGTCTCGCGTTCCTCCACCGAGGCTGAATATAAAGCTGATAACGCGGCTGCGGAAGTTGCTTGGGTACAAAACCTTCTTCAAGATCTCGGCATCCAGCAGTCAAGTACTCCACAACTATTCTGTGACAACACCGGTGCCACATACTTGTGCGCCAATCCGGTATATCATTCTAGGATGAAACATGTTGCATTGGACTACCATTTTGTTAGAGAACAGGTCAATGCGGGCAAGCTACAAGTCCTACACATTAGCTCCAAAGATCAACTTGCGGATGCCCTCACCAAGCCACTACCACGGTCACCTTTCACATACATTCGATCCAAGATTGGAGTCTCCAACGGATCCTCCATCTTGCGGGGGCGTGTTAACAATAAATAATTAATATCTTATATTATTGTATTTATTCATATTGATATATTAGGTAGACCGTAGATATCTCACTCATTAATAGGTCAATTGTTTCTCCTCAATTGTTGTAACAGTACCTTAACTCTTCTAAATTATTGCTTGTTTCCTGTATATATTCCTTAAAGGGTTAATGGGAAATTATGTTCTGTTGACTATTCAATCATAAACTGATAGTGTCTAGCGGCGGGCTGGTGGCTATGCGCCGTGGTATGCGATCCATAAAAGGTGTGTGGATTAGGGTTTGATTATTCACAGGTCCCACTCAGATTTATATTATTTTCATCTCTATCCTAGGACTTATATTAATACAAAGGAAGGAGAGCATGTGAAAATTTCAAAAAATGACATTTTGAAGTGTAAGGACAATCATGTAATTTTATATATAGAAAAAATGTATATGAGACTGTTAAACATGTAACCTTTAGATACGAATTCGAAACATTAGTAAACTACGTCATTTTGTTGAAAATGGCATCAAAACTACGAGATTTTGATTAACTGGAATTAAACTACCTCTCCTAGATTCACTATATTTTAATACACGTCCTCTTCGCCATGAATTTCCCCTGTAGACTTTATCTCTTTTTTTTTTTTTTAAAGAAAATCAACAAATGCTTATGTAATTGTTAATCCAACTTAATCAAATGAATATGAACATCAGAATATTTGTGTTCGTTTATTTAACTTTAACCGGTACGAACATAAAACTGAATGCGCTTTTGTGTTGATTTTTGTACATCAAGAAAACGGAAATGTTCTTGTTCGTTTTTGTTCGTCGATAATGAACAGTTCACCTGCATAAATGATTATAATTGAACAAAGATAAACGTTATTAGTGGAAATTGAAATCCTTCTCAACTTTAAGGTTTCTAGATTTAACATAATACACCTATGACTTTAAATATTAACATATAATACCCTGAGTAAATTACTATTTTGATCCATGTGGTTTGGTCATATAATACCCTGAGTAAACTGTTAAGGTTACTTAAACGTCCTATTAAGCTAATTGTTTTATTTAAACCGCAAAGCTTTTTTAACTGTTATCTTATTTAAGCGTTTTTTTAATCGTTCAATTCTATTAATCTTTTTTTTTAAATTTTTTTTATTTATATATATTTTTAATTATTCGGTTCGTTTAAACGTAATTTTATTATGTTTTTTTATTTGAACGTCTTTTTACTATTCGTTTATTTAAAAGCTTTTTTTAAACAATTCATTTTATTAAAACATTTTTTTTCTCTTTTTGATTTTTTGTCATCTTTTATTCAAATACTTGAAAGTGATTTCTAAATTTACGTCATTTGTATTATTTTAAGGATTAACTTGAGTTTTGATTATTACAATTAGGGTTTTACGATATTAAAATTACCTGTGTTTAGTTTATTTAAACTTTTTAAGTCAATCGTTTTGTTTGAATAACCAATCGATTTGAAAAAGACGTTTAAATAAGGTAAATAAATATAGAAAAAAGTTTAATTAGTTGAACGGTTTAAAGAGCCATTTTAATAAAATATTTGAAAAACAAAAAGATTTTAAAAGACATTTAAGTAAGACTAACGATTAAAAAATAAATATAAAAAGCCGAACGATTATAAAAAATACGTTTTAAAAGCCGAAAGATTTTAAAGCCGAACGGTTTGAAGATGAATGATTTTAAAAATTGTTTAAAAAACCATCCTTTTAAAAATTATTTTTAAAAACCAATTATTTAAAGAATGATGTTTAGAAAACCAAATGGTTTAAAAACACTTAAAAACATATTTAGTAATTAAATCATCGGTTTAAAATCCAAACGGTTTAAAAAAATATTTTTAAAACTTTAAAAAATAAAAATAAAAATCTTTTATAGATATACACACATATTAGTTAAATAGTTAAATAATATTAAAAGGTTGATTTAAAAAGGAAGCTTTTTAATAAACGAATAGTAAAAACACGTCAAAATAAAGGAATGGGATAAAATTACGTTTAAATGAGACGAATAATTAAAAATATGTATAAATATAAAAAAAATTAAAAAAGAGCTTAATAGAATTGAACGATTAAAAAAGACGTTTAAATAAAATTACAGTTATAAAGACTTTGCGATTTAAATAAAACAAATAAATTAAAAGGACGTTTAAGGAAGCTTAACGGTTTAAATAAAAAGTATAATAAGCCAAACAGTTTTAAGTTTTCCGTTAGATAAGATGAATAGTTTAAATACGACGCTTAAAACCGAGCGATTTAAAATTAAAATTTAAAAAACTTTGAAAAATAAAAATAAAAACATTTTGTGTAATATATATATATATATATATATATATATATATATATATATATATATATATATATATATATATATATATATATATATATATAATATGTAATATAATATTGTAAGGAATGAGGCTGATGCAACTAACTAACAACCAAGAACTCTCAGCATGCAGAACTAAAGTACAAAGAAGTTACTTTGGAAGATTTGATACAACTCAGTAAATTATGCTAAGTGACAAATCTTCCGAAGTCAAAAGATCATATCTTCGGAAGCCAAAGATGAAGTCTTCTGAAGCTTCAAAGACAAAGTCTTCCAAAATCAAGGCCTGATATCATGTTTACTACATGTATTTGTGTAAGATATCAAGCAATCCAAGGATGTCACACATGGTTGCTGTCAAGAGAATTCTCAGATATCTCATGGGTGCTCCCAAAGTGGGCCTTTTGTATCCAAAGAATTCTGACTTCAATCTGTATGCATATACAGATAGTGACTATGGTGGCTGCAATATGACTACAAAGTCAACATCAGGGGTATGTCAATTTCTTCGTGGAATGATAGTCTTATGGCAATGCAAGAAACAATCCTGTGTATCTGCATCAACTGCTGAAGCTGAATACATTGCTGCTGCAAGCTGCTGTGCTCAAGTGCTTTGGATTCAGAATTAGATGCTAGACTATAGATTCAATTTCATAGAGACTCCCATCCATATAGACAACAATAGTGCTATCTCTATCACAGAGAATCCAGTTCAGCACTCAAAGACAAAGCACATTAACATCAGGTATCAATTGATTAGAGATAATTTTGAAAATGGATTGATAAAACTAGTCAAAGTTAACTCAAATGAACAATATGATGATCTGTTCACAAAAGCTTTTGATGAGCAGATATTTAAGTATCTAGTATCAGCAATTGGGATGATTAACTTTGAGTAGAGTTTTCTTAAACTAAACTCAAGATTATTTTTAATAATATGTGTGTCTTAAGTAGTCTATATCATCACCATATAAGTCCAGTTTACTTTGGAAGAAACTTTTCAAAATGATATCCCTTAAAATTTTGAGAATTTTGAATGTACTTTCCTTCGGAAGACATCAAGTTGTCTTCGGAAGAAAATTATGACTTCAAAACAAATAACTACTTTTGAGAAGTTAACCATAGGAAGAAATTTGAATTTATCTTCCGAATCTTATATTTGTTACTAAGTACTTATATGTATCGAAGGACTATTTTTCTTCCAAAAGCAATTAAGTCTTGGAAAACTTATTCTCTTAATGAATAAGATTTCTGATATTTGATATCTTCCGAAGCAAAATCTATCTAGGAAGTAAAAATACTCTAAGTATTTTTCTTCCGAAGCAAAATTCTTAGAGAGCTAAGGAATATCTTCTGAAGCCAATTTGGCTTCGGAAGTTTTTCTAAAACCTTTCGAAGACAAACTACCTTCGAAAGATTTAGACTTCCAAGAAAACTATCGTTTTGGGCACTTTTTCAGAGGTAGGATCGACATTCGGATTTCAAAATTTATCCATTTATATTAACTTTATTTCAAATCCATATCATATATATTGTACAACGGTTCCCCCTCTTTTACTATTCTCCTACATCTGCAAGATTGAAACCCTAAATTCATCCACAAATACCTTGTTCTTACCTTCCTTTATCACAAAGCTACTCAAAATGGCCAACCCTGATCCCTGAAACCAGTCGGAATTTGCCATGCACTTACACAGGCAATATAAATCTGCTGTTACTGACTCATTCTGGCAGATGGGCTATGAAGAGGACTACTCAGTAAGAACCTTCAGGAAAAGGAAGGTCTCATACAAGTAGATGTACCTCCTCCATGTGGTCATCCACTCCTCTTAAACAAGCATGGAGGATGGGACCAAATTCCTGAAGACCTATCCTACATAGTCCATGGAATGGTTCAAGGGGTCAAGTTCAAGTATTCTCAATTTGTATATACAAATCTACTTGCAAACTTGGACTCCTTAGAATATTACATGTTCCTTAGATATGTTCAATACATTCTTAACTATGAACTGGGCTGACAGTTAAGGGGAACAAGTAATGTTCTTAAATTAGGACAGATGAAGCATGACATCTTTAAGACAATGAGAAAGCTAACTGTTGGCTTTGCAGGGGTAGAAACAGCCCTGGTCCGAAAAATGTTAGAGCTCATTGCTCAAGGTGACAACTTGGCAGCACCAGCCAATGTTGAACCCACACCTTCTACATCTGCAACCCCCACACAACCACAAATCACCATCACCTACCAAAGAGAATCCAAACAAACTCATGCTCGGTCTACTCAGGTTGAGCAGGCCCCCAAATCACCAACCATACAGGTAGAAGTATACACTGGAGCTCCCACTTCTCTTGAGGAGCAAACCACTCCTATTGTTTCTATGATCAGTGCTGAGGTTCCTCATGCTCAGCCTGATGAGCTCATAACCCAGCCTTAAGCCTTCACTCAGAGTCTCAAAACTCTAGTGCTCAACTTTTAGGAGAAAGTTACCATCCCCAGCTGCATGACCTCAACCATCCAATACCCAACCTTGAATTCTGTGATGATAATGATATAGGATTCAATGAGTACCATGAATATCTCTTCTTCACCCCTACTCAAGGAGTGATGAGTGCTCCTGCATCACCTATATCTAGCCCAGATCATCCACCTACTTCTGAGGTAGACCTCCCTGAACCTGTTCAGGAGGCCCATATGGAAGAGGCTCTCACTTTTGCAAGTGATTACATCATTTAGACCTCAACCATGGCAACCTAGCCCATTGACACTTCTATTGAAGATGTCAGTGTGAAGGGAAAAACCAGCAGCCAAGAAACTAAAGCTGGTGATGAGGAAGAAGACTTTGGTCCTATTCTCTCATCCCCCATGATTCTTCTGATGAAGATGAAGGGAGTATGCAACTCAAGGTGCACAAACTGACTCAACTCTGCACCTATTTAGTTTTCAAGGTTAGTCACTTAGAATCTCAGGTGACTACCTTACAAAGAAGGGTCAATGACCAGCAACTTGAGATCACCAATCTTAAGGGAAAGTTTGCTGAGAGACCCATCCAGAGGACTCAACCAGGCCTATAAGAACCTGTGGATGTGGTGGACCTAACTCCTAGCTCCCCTATGCAAGAGGGTGATGCTACCAAAAAGGGGGAGAAAGTCCTTCTTACAATCACAGAACCTAGGAGTTCCTCTTAAATTATGGACATGGAGGATTCACCACCCTCACTTGTAGTTCTTCATACTCAACAACCTCCTCAAATCCACATTGATGTTGACTCGCGCATTCAAAGTCTGTTTGAGGAGGGTATACCAAGGGCAATGCCTACTCTATCTCACCCAGCTGATAATCCAATTGTGGGATGGAGGTATGATAATTAAAGGAGAGCCCTGGTAATCTCTATGTCTCAGGGTGAATAATAGATTTTCAACTTCTTTAATCTGAGATACTATGAGAGCACCTATCTAGTTGACCTCCCACTTACCAACCCAAGTCAAAACAAGCAAGCTGCAAGGTTCGCTGATAGGATTCAACAAAGGGTGCTTGAAGAGTTCAAGCTGAGAACAAGTTTATATAGACAGAGGCTAGCAGGCAAGATTGGTCAACTGGATGTTGTGGTAGACCCTAAGATTAGCATTGCCCAGCAGTTGAGCATGTGAACCTTGAGACAAGAGCTGCTTCAGCACCCTCAACACCTACTATCCTCGGTGAGGCACCAGCTATGAAGGTGTCTTATAGCCTCTCTCTGGCCAGAGCTTAAGAGAAGAACCAAGCAATAAAGGCCAAAGCTCTTCCAACGTGAATCACAAAGGCCTGTGAGTGATAAAGGTAAAAGAAAGATGACTCCTGAGGAGATTGAGGAGGAGAAGAGAGAGAGGAAGAGGAAGAAAATGGGAGAGAGTTCAAGTGGGACCCTTGGCTTCATGGAAGCTGCAATCAAGGCTACCCCCAGGCCAAGTACTCAAGAAGATGAGTTAAGGATAGCCAGATTAAACTATTTGGGGTCCAGGAACTACAACATTGATAAACTCATCTCTCTCCCCTTGGACGAATTGAATGAACCGGATGACATGGAAGTGTTAAAGGAGAGGAAGGAAGCTGACGATGAAGAATTGTTCCTCAAGATCAAAGAAGAAATAAGGAGAAAACGACTCTACAAAGCTCCTTCCCTCTCCCCAGTTCAAGAAAGCCCTGAGATAGAGACTGTGGCTGCTGAACAACAAACTCAGGTAGTTAGGGAACAAGACAGATAAAACATGATCACCTACCTGAGTGCCACAGGTCTCTATCAGGAAGCAGACCTTCTTCCCCAGCCTTATGACTATAATGAGTTTGAATACGTCAAGCAGCTTGAGCAACAAGTTCTAAAGGAGCAAAAAGCTGCTAAGAGGAAAATAAGGGAAGAGGCTGCAAAGTCAAGAGCCACCATCAAAGCAAACTTGAAGAAATCTGCTGACAGACAGAAGATGGTGAGCTCCACACCTAAGGATGGGTCAGAACATCCTGAGGATGATCGAGAAAAGGCTGCTCATCCAACTCCTATTCAAGTAGAGCCTCTTGCTGCTGAGAGACCCGTTGTGTCTTGGATATTTTCCACTAATCCAGATAGATGGTATATTACTAGAGATCAAGGAGGTTAAGACTTATACTTCTGCAAAACATATTTGACCTCCCTCTGCATGATCTCTATGATATGAGGAGATACTTTGAGAGTTTGAGGAATCCTGACAGGCTGATGATCAAAGGAATGGTCTTGATTCTAATTAGGACTGTCAACAAATGAAGTTCAAGAGTCAAAGATCTCTTCACTTTCAGTAGCATCAGCCTAGGGGGAGTTTGTAAAGAATACACTTAGAGGCTGATGCAACCAAAGAACAACCAAGAGCTCTCAGCATGGAGAACTAAAGTACATGGAAGTTACTTTGAAAGATTTGATACAACTCAGTGAATTATGCTAAGTGTCAAATCTTCCGAAGCCAAAATACCATATCTTCCGAAGCCAAAGGTGAAGTCTTCTGAAGCTTCAAGGACAAAGTCATCTAAAGCCAAAGACTGATTTCTTCAGGAGACAGAAAAGACATGCTTTCTCTGAATCACCTTTTAACAAAACCTGAACCACTTTTCGATGCCTCTCTGAAGACTCACCAACTTATATGAGTTGGTGAAAAGTCCATGCTTTTGTCAAATGTAGATTAAGGTCTTTTGTCTGTAACTTTCCAACTATGTACATTTATCCTTTTTGTAATATATTAGATGTGAGCTATGGCATGTCATAGTCACAAGTCAAAAAGCAATCTGTCTTTTGACTCTATATTGATTTTGTTGTCTAGATTAGTGATTCCAGCTGGCCTTCAAAGTATGGCCAGCTGTAGGATATAGTATAAAGTGTCTCAAGTACTTGTTTCTTTTATGTATGCCTTGTAATACTTGTAAGAACTTGAGAGCAATATACATCATTCTTGAAAACCATATTTGGTGTTCTTGTTCTTGTTCTTTTACTTGTGTTCTTTGTATCATCTAACCAGTTCCCTATTTGATTTGCTAAGTGTTTCATATCTCTCCACCTTGTGAAACTATTGCATTGACCACCCTTCACCAGTCCTACAATTGGTATTAGAACTTTTCAGGCCCTTGATTGTAAGATCTCACCATCTTTGATCACTTTAGTTTCACAGAACACTTAACAACTCAAATGGCAACTCTTGCTAAAGCTGATATGGAAACCTGTATGATGACAAAATCTCCACTGATCACTCCTGTTGACTTTGATACTTGGTGCCAACGTATGAAAGGGTTCATCAAGACTCAAGACAGCAGGATATGGATATCTGTTGTTGAAGGACCTTACATTCCATGCACCTCTTCAGCCACTGCTGGCGATGGCATGATACCAAAAGAAATGGCTGACTACTCTGAAGAAGACTGGAAAAGAATAGATTTAGATCAAAAGGCCATGACCGCTCTTCAAACTGCTCTTCCCAACTACATATACAGAGGCTTTAAGAAGTGCAGGACTTCTAAGCAGCTCTGAGATGCACTGAAGCTAATGTATGATGGGTCTGATGAAGCTAAGGAGAACAAGAAGGATATCTTGAAGCAGCAGTTTGAAAATCTCACCTACAAGATAGGTGAAACCATGGCTTAATAATACTTTAGGTATGTTGAGATTGTGGATACTCTGACTGATGTTGGTGTAAAGCTTAAGAATAAGGACATAGTAAGGAAGTTCATGTTCTTTCTTCCCAGACAATGGACTCACTACTGTGTAGCCATTAAGAAAACTAAGAACCTCTCTACTCTTACTCTCATAGAGCTATGTGGTATCCTTAGTGGGTACCAAATGGAGATGAACTTGCAAAATCCATCCAACAGCTCTTCCAACAACCAACAGAGTTCAGCCCTTCATGTGGTTGAAAGGGATAGCATAGAACCACAACATCATCTCATATGCTTCCCTAAAAACTCACAAAAGGGTCCTTTCATCACCTTCCCTGAAACACTAAGGGAGAGCTACATCCAAGGAAACCCATTCCAAGAGACAAGCTCTGCACAAGCCTTTATGTCTACTAATGAAAGTTGTGGCAACTTTCTCTTCACACTTGAAGACCTGGACTGCATCCATCAATATGATCTAGAGTATATGGAGATAGTCCAGTAGATGGCTTTTCTCACTCATAGGGCTAAGAAGTTCTACAAGAGGACAGTAGAAAGTTTTCCAGCAATATGGCCAGTTGAAAGTTTAGGCTGGACAAAAGCAAAGTGAAGTGTTACAACTGTAACCAGATGGGCCACTTTGCTAGGGAGTGCAAGGCACCAAGAAAAAATGGTGGCCAAGAACAGCCCAGGCCAAACTACACTGAAGCAGCTCCATGAACTGAGATGCCAAGCCAGCCTAAACAACATGCTGATGTTGCTATTGAAGAAGAAGGCTTTGACTGGAGCTTTCAGGTGGAAGATGCTTCTCCAAACCAAGCACTGATAGCTGATCATGAAGAAACTAAAGTATTAGAACATCTTTGTACCCCTGAATGCATTGCAAAAGTTAACATGTATAGGTCCTATAATTTGGAAATGAGATCTGATCTTGAGTCCTTGAACATCTTAAAAGCTAACTTTAAAAGAGCTAAAAATAATTATAAACTTCAAATAGATGATTTAAAGAAAACCATTTCAACTCTTTAGCATGAGCACACAAATTACAGGACTCGGATCAAGGATCTTATTACCAAATTAACTGAATGCCAAGCTGAGCTTGTGATCAGCAAAGCTAAGGCAGAAAAATGTGTTCTTGAAGAGGAAACCTTTAAGAAAATAATATCTTCTTCCATGCAAGCAAAGTTTTTTTATCAGAAGATGTAAAGATTGGGTTCAAGTGAGATAGCACCTTTACACACGTTATTATACGTAAGTTCTCCAAGGTGTGAAACTTGTCAAGATGAGCAACCCTCCTTAGATCCATTCAAGAAGAGGATGAAGAAGAAAAAGAGGTAGTGAGGATGAACCTGAGGTGAGTGAAAAGGGTTATCCTGAAAAAGGATACTATTCTCCTGGAGAGAAGAATGAATCCAGGATGACAAAGTCTACAAGAAAGAACATGATCAGGGCAACCAAAAGAAAGTCCAAGCAAGCCCAAGAGATCAAGGCCACTTTCAACTCCAAGCAAAAGCAGGTTTGAATCTCTGCTGGATTTGAAGTGGTAAAGACTGAGGACACAACCATGGACTCTAGTACTAGGAGTTCTAGTTCATCTCCAAGTCATCCTGATTCAAAGAAGAAGGCTGATAAAATGTGCACCACTGCTGCACAGCTTGAACCATCTAGTTCCAAGAGCAAGCCTCATCCCAAGAAGCCTGTTGCATCATCTGTGAAGATGAAGAAGGAAGTAGAGAGTGATCAGGCTCAGCCTCCCTCTTAAAAGAAGATTCTCAGAATTATGCCAACTGAATGCATCATGTGTGATAGTACTTCTCACTTTGCCAAGAATTGCATCTACAATCCCAAAAGTACTATCCATATGAACAAGAAGAAAACTTCTGAGAAGAAGAAGAAGAAAATAGCTTCAAAAGAAAAATCTCTTCCTCTCGGAAGCTCCAAAGTGAAGAAGAAGATAAGAGAAAATTTACCTTCGGAAGAAATTTTAGTCTCGAAAGAAAGGAATTCTTTCGAAGTACTGAAGTCTGCTGTAGTGGATGCAAAAGCTTTTGAAGGTCCAGTCTCCAAAACTTCCAAAGTGATCAAAACTTCGGAAGTGTTGAAGGCCAAGTCTAGTCTTCCAAAGTGGTGTGGAAGATGAAGGAAGGCCATGTGACTAAAAGTTATTCATCAACAACAGTAAATGATCCTCAGAACTTGCATATAGGATCAATCACTATTGCATTATCTTCCATTCACTTTGACAAGCCCATGACCAATGAGGCTTGGGTTTCCAAATGTAACTAACCATCTCTTTTTGTGCAGGAACAACTAAAGACTAAAGGAAATGTTAGGATCATTGACAGTGGCCGTTCCAGGCACATGACCGGCAATGGCTATTTGCTTCAAAACTTTGGAAGAATTGATGGAGAGGTAGTTGCTTTTGGAAGAGAATCTAGGGGTTATATTACTGGAAGGGGCAGGGTCACAAATGGTAAGCTCATCATTGAAAAGGTAAACTTTGTTAAGGAGCTTGGGTACAATCTTTTGAGTCTATCCCAATTTTATGATAAGAGACACAACATGCTCTTTGTTGAGCATGAGTGCATTGTTCTCAAGCCCAGGGTGGTCATTCCTCAAGAGCATATCCTGCTCAGAGCCCCCAGAAAAGGGAACATATACAAGATGGACTTGCAGGAAACATCCCCAATAGTAATGAGTGTTCCTTTGGCATAAAAGAATATGCCATGTAAACTTTAAGAACATAAATAAACTAATTAAGAATGATTTGATAACTAGAATGCCAACGAAAGAGTTTACAAGTGATGATCATTATGTTGCATACCTAAAAAGGAAGCAACACAAGGTATCTCACAAGCCAAAGGAAATGAACTCCATCACTACACCCCTACACTTATTACATATGGATCTTTTTGGCCCCACCAGTGTAATGAGTTTAGGAAGGACCTCTTATTTCTTGGTGATCACAGATGACTTTACAAGATATACTTGGGTCTTCTACCTTAGAACTAAGGATGAGACCCCTAAGATTATTGAGAAGTTTCATTCTAAAAATTGAGAATCAATGTGATCACAGGGTCAAGATCATAAGATGTGATCAAGGAACTGAATTCAGAAACCAAATCCTTGATGCATTTTGTGATGAAAAGGGTATTACAAGACAATATAGTTCTCCCAAGACTCCTCAGCAAAACGGTGTTGCTGAGAGGAGAAACAGGACACTTATTGAAGCTGCAAGAACCATGTTCTCTGACTCTAAACCGCCCATCACCTTCTGGGTAGAGGCAGTCAACACCGCCTGCTATGTGCAGAACAAAGTTTTAGTGGTTAAGACTCATGGTGAGACTCCTTATGAACTGTGGCACAAAAAGAGACCTTTCATTAGTTTCCTCAAGTCATTTGGATGTCCTTGCACCATCTTGAATGCCAAAGATCAAATAGCCAAATTTACTGAGAAATCAGATGATGGACATTTTATTGGATACTTTTCCCAAGCTAAGGCTTATAGAGTATACAATCTCAGAACTATAGTAGTTGAGGTGTCAGCAATATTTAGTTACCAACTATTTTAACAAATCTTGTAAGAATGTTTCAGGATCTACAGGTACTTTATCAACAGGAGATTCTGATCCAAGATTTGAGCTGAGAAGACCAAGTGTTCAAACTACTTTAGCACTAGTGGTAACTAGCCCTACAGTTGGAAATCCTATCAGGACAACCATGACAAATTCTTCAGATGACACATCTGAGGTGCCTATAAAATCCAGTACAGAGGCACAGAACTTAGATGAAGGAATTCTAATGTAGGATGAGATGGAGGTGGTGATAGTGATCAAGAGTTTCTTGATGCTGATAACCACTCCATAGAAGACAACATCGATGATGTAACACACTCATTGGATCAAGTCTCACTTGATAAGTGTGTTGATGTGGTGGATGATTCTCAAGCACCATATCTGAATTTTACCAATTTAGATCTATCCAAACAACTTGCTGTGATTCCTCAACTGAGAATCCATAAGTCCCATCCCACCACAAACATCATTGGAGATGTTGAGATTGGGGTGAGAACAAGAGGACAAACCCATGATAAAACTTTTTGTCTTCACTCTTGTTTCTTGTCCCAGATAGAGCCTAAGAAGATTAAAGAGGCTTTGAAAGATGGAAGTTGGGTTGAAGCAATGCAGGAGGAGCTGCTTCAATTAAAAAGACAAAAGGTTCGAACCTATGCCCTCTTCCTCAACGGAAGACTCCAATAGGTACCAAGTGGGTTTTTAGGAATAAGAAGGATGATAGAGGACTTGTCATCAAGAACAAGTCAAGACTGGTTGTTCAAGGATACACACAAAAAGAAGGGATTGACTACATAGATTTTTTGCTCTTGTAGCAAGACTTGAAGCTGTTAGGATATTCCTGGATTTGTTGCATCCAAGGATTTCAAGGTCTACTAACTTGATGTCAAGTGTGCCTTCTTGTATGGGGTGATTGATGAGGAGATGTATGTCAAACAACCACCTGGCTTTGCAGACCCAGATCATTCTGATTATGTCTACAAACTTGACAATGCTCTCTATGGGTTGCATCAGGCTCCAAGGAAGTGGTATGAGACACTATCACAGTATCTCTATAAGCACGGATACAAGAGAGTTACTATTGATGGAACACTCTTCATCAAAGGAACAGGAAATGACTTCATGTTGGTTCAAGTTTATGTAGATGACTTATCTTTAAGTCAACTAATCCGAAGCTCTGCAAAGACTTTGAGAAGCTGATGAAGAATAGATTTAAAATGAGTGCCATGGGGGAACTCAATTTCTTTCTAGGAATTCAAGTGAAGCAGGTTGACAATGGAATCTTCATAATCAGTCAAAGTATGTGCAAGACATACTTACCAGGTATCACATGATTGAGTACAAGGTTGCTAAGACACCCATAGCCAGAAAGCACTCTCTTAGACCAGATCTTAAGGGGGAGTGTGTTGATGAACATCTTTACAGGGCTATGATTAGGTCTCTTATGTACCTCACAGCCAACAGACCTGATATCATGTTTGCTACATGTATTTGTGCAAGATATCAAGTAACCCTAGGAAGTCACACCTAGTTGATGTCAAGAGAATTCTTAGATATCTCATGGGTGCTCCCAAATTGGGCCTTTGGTATCCAAAGAATTCTGACTTCAATCTGTATGCATAAACAGATAGTGACTATGGTGGCTGCAATATGACTACAAAGTCAACATCAGGGGTATGCTAATTTCTTCATGGAAGGATAGTCTCATGGCAATGCAAGACACAATCCTGTGTATCTGCGTCAACTGCTAAAGCTGAATACATTGCTGCTGCAAGCTGCTGTGCTTAAGTGCTTTGGATTCAGAATCAGATGCTAGACTATGGATTAAACTTCATGGAGACTCCCATCCATATAGACAAAAATAGTACTATCTGTATCACAGAGAATCCAGTTCAGCACTCAAAGACAAAGCACATCAACATCAGGTATCATTTGATTAGATATAATTTGAAAAGGGATTGATAAAACTAGTCAAAGTTAACACTAATGAACAATATGATGATCTGTTCTCAAAAGCTTTTGATGAGCAGATATTTAAGGATTTAGTATCAGCAACTGGGATGATTAACTTTGAGTAGATTTTTTTTAAACTAAACTCAAGATTATTTTTAATAATATGTGTGTCTTAACTTGTCTATATCATCACCACATAAGTCCTGTTTACTTTGAAAGAAACTTTTCAAAATGATATCCCTTAAAATTTTGAGAGTTTTGAATGTATTTTCCTTCGGAAGACATCAAGTTGTCTTCGGAAGAAAATTATGTCTTTAAAACAAATAACTGCTTTTGAGAAGTTAACCTTAGGAATAAATTTGAATATATCTTTCGAAGCTTATATTTGTCACTAAGTACTTATATGTATTGAAGGACTATTTTGCTTCCAAAAGCAACTAAGTCTTGGAAGACTTATTCTCTTAATGAATAAGATCTCTGATATTTGATATTTTTCAAAGCAAAATCTATCTAGGAAGTAAAAATACTCTAATTATTTTTCTTACGAAGCAAAATTCTTAGAGAGCTAAGGAATATCTTCCGAAGCCAATTTGGCTTTGGAAGTTTTTCTAAAACCTTTCAAAGACAAACTACCTTCAAAGGATTTAGACTTCCAAGAAAACTACCTTTTTGGGCACTTTTTCAGAGGTAGGACCGACATTCGGATTTCAAAATTTATCCGTTTACATTAACTTTGTCTCAAATCCATATCATATATATTTGTACAACGGTTCCCCCTCTTTCACTATTCTCCTTCATCTGCAAGATTCAAACCCAAAATTCATCCACAAACCGACCTTGTTCTTACCTTCCTTCAACATAGAGCTACTCAAAATGGCCAACCTTGATCCCCGAAACCAATCGAAATTTGCCATACACTTACAGAGGCAATATAATCAAGTTTCTCTATTGTCGTCTGAGAAAGATCCTGCTTTCTCAGACATTTGTCGCTTCTTATCTCTAACCAACTACCTCACCGCACTCACAATCAACCCTCCATTATATGAAGATTATCTTTTGGAGTTCTGGAGGACCTGCCAAGAGGTCATCTTAGACGGTAAGAAGGCACTGTCTGCCACAATGCAGGAGAGGACAACTTTCATCACTCCAGCCACCATCAACACCCATCTAAGGCTGGATGATGAAGAGGGTTACTTGTCCTTTCCTAAATCTGCTGTTAATGACTCATTCCGGTAGATGGGCTATGAAGGGGACTACTCAGTAAGAACCTTCAGGAAAGGGAAGGTCTCATACAAATAGAAGTACCTCCTCCATGTGGTCATCCACTCCCTCTCAAACAAGCATGGAGGATGGGACCAAATTCCTGAAGACCTATCCTACATAGTCCATGGAATGGTTCAAGGGGTCAAGTTCAAGTATTCTTAATTTGTATATACAAATCTGCTTGCAAACTTGGACTCCTTAGAATATTACATGTTCCCTAGATATGTTCAGTACATTCTTAACTGTGAAGTGGGCAGACAGTTAAGGGGAACAGGTAATGTTCTTAAATTAGAACAGATGAAGCTCTGCATCTTTAAGATAATGAGAAAGCCAACTGTTGGCTTTTCAGGGGTAGAAGCTCATTGCTCAAGGTGACAACTGGGCAGCACCAGCCAATGTTGAACCCACACCTTCTACATCTGCAACCCCCACACAGCCACAAATCACCATCACCTACTAAAGAAAATGCAAACAACCCCTGCTTAGTCTACTCAGGTTGGGCAGGCCCCCAAATCACCAACCATACAGGAAGAAGTAGACACTGGAGCTCCCACTTCTCCTGAGGAACAAACCACTCCTATTCTTTCTATGATCAGTGCTGAGGTTCCTCATGCTCAGCCTGATGAGCTCATAACCTAGCCTTAAGCCTTCACTTAGAGTCTCAAAACTCTAATGCTCAACTTTCAGGGGAAAGTTACCATCCCCAGTTGCTTGACCTCAACCAACCAATACCCAACCTTGAATTCTATGATGATAAGGATATAGGATTCAATGAGTACCATGAATCCCTCTTCTTCACCCCTACTCAAGGAGTGATGAGTGCTCCTGTATCACCTATATGTAGCCCATATTATCCATCCACTTCTGAGGTGGACCACCCTGAACCTGTTCAGGATGCCAATATGGAAGAGGCTCTCACTTTTGCAAGTGATTACATCATTTAGACCTCAACCGTGGCAACCTAGCCCATTGACACTTCTATTGAAGATGTCAGTGTGCAGGGGAAAACCAACAGCCAAGAAACTAAAGCTGGTGATGAGGAAGAAGACTTTGGTCCTATTCTCTCATCCTCGCATGATTCTTCTGATGAAGATGAAGGGAGTATGCAACTAAAGGTGCACAAACTGACTTAACTCTGCACCTATTTAGTTTCCAAGGTTAGTCACCTAGAATCTCAGGTGACTACCTTACAAAGAAGGGTCAATGACCAGTAACTTGATATCACAAATCTTAAGGGCAAGTTTGCTAAGAGACCCATCCAGAGGACTCAGCCAGGCCCATAAGAACCTGTGGGTGTGGTGGACCTAACTCCTAGCTCCCCTATGAAAGAGGGTAATGCTACCAAAAAGGGGGAGAATGTCCTTTTTACAATCACAGAACCTGGGAGTTCCTCTCAAAGTATAGACATGGAGGATTCACCAATCTCACTTGTAGTTCTCCATACTCAACAACCTCCTCAAGTCCATATTTATGTGGACTCTCGCATTCAAAGTCTGTTTGAGAAGGGTATACCAAGGGCAATGCCTACTCTATCTCACCCAGCTAATAATCCAATTGTGGGATGGAGGTATGATGATCAAAGGAGAGCCCTAGTAATCTATATGTCTCAGGGTCAACAATAGGTTTTACTCTTCTTTAACCTGAGATACTATGAGAGCACCTATTAGTTGACCTCCCACTTGCCAACCCAAGTCAAAACAAGCAAGCTGCAAGGTTGGCTGATAGGATTCAACAAAGGGTGCTTGAAGAATTAAAGCTGAGAATAAGTTTATATAGACAAAGGCTAGCAGGCAAGATTGTTGGTCAACTGGATGTTGAGGTGGATCCTAAGATTAGCTTAGAAGATGAAACCTTGACTGAAAGCCCAACAGTTGAGCTTGTGAACCATGAGATAAGAGCTGCTTCAGCACCCTCAACACCTACTACCCTCAGTGAGGCACCAGCTATGAAGGTGTCTCACAGCCTCTCTCTGGCCAGAGCTTAAGTGAAGAACCAAGTAATGAAGGCCAAAGCTCTTCCAACCTGAGTCATAACTGCCTGTGAGTGACAAAGGTAAAAGAAAGATGATTCCTGAGGAGATTGAGGAGGAGAAGAGAGAAAGGAAGAGGAAGAAAAGGGGAGAGAGTTCAAGTAGGACCCCTGGCTTCATGGAAGCTCCAATCAAGGCTACCCCCAGGCCAAGTACTCAAGATGATGAGTTAAGGGCAGCCAGATTAAACTATTTGGGGTCCAGGAACTACAACATTGTTGAACTCATCTCTCTCCTCTTGGAGGAATTGAATGAACAGGCTGACATGGAAGTATCAAAGGAGAGGAAGGAAGCTGAGGATGCAGAATTGTTCCTCAAGATCAAAGAAGAAATAAGGAGAAAAGGACTCTACAAAGCTCCTTCCCTCTCCCCAGTTCAGGAAAGCCCTGAGACAGAGATTGTGGCTGCTGAACAACAAACTCAGGTAGTTAGGGAACAAGACAGACAAAACATGATCACCTACCTGAGTGCCACAGGTCTCTATCTGGCAACAGACCTTCTTCCCTTGCCTTATGACTATATTGAGTTTGAATACCTCAAGCAGCTTGAGCAACAAGTTCTAAAGGAGCAAAAAGCTGCTGAGAGGAAAATGAGGGAAGAGGCTGCAAAGTTAAGAGCCACCATCAAAGCAAACTTGAAGAAATATGCTGACAGGACAGAAGATGGTGAGCTTCTTGAAGCTATATGGATTCTCCGGAAGAAGACTTGGTCCAATGTATCTATCCACCATGGATGAGCATATTAGAGTGATTAAGCAGAAGATCAAGAGGGGTGAACTGGCTGAATTGCATTCTCCACCAAGTCAAGCTGAACCTGAAGCTGAGGTTAAGGTTGAACCACAAGAGACAACTCAACTTGGACCTAGTGCTGCATCACAGCCAGCTTCATCTTCTAATCCACAGCAAGGTCCTGATCCTTCTTCTTCTAAACATGTGAAGGATAAGGACCCAACTAAGGAAGACAAATAAGAGCAATCTGGCACTGCAGGCCAGTCTCCTCAGTTAAAAGACAGAGAGAGGAAAAGGATGGCTATCAGAACGGACAAGAAGAAGAAGAAGAAGAAGTAGTAGTCCAAGGCATCCACCTCCACACCTCAGGATGGGTCAGAACATCCTAAGGATGATCGAGAAAAGGCTGCTCATCCAATTCCTATTCAAGTAGAGCCTCTTGCTGCTGAGAGACCCATTGTGTCTTGGATGTTTTCCACCAATCCAGACAGATGGTATGTTACTAGAGATCAAGGAGGTCAAGACTTATACTTCTAGCAAAACATACTTGACCTCCCTCTGCATGATCTCTATGATATGAGGAGATACTTTGAGAGTCTGAGGAATCCTGACCTGCTGATGATCAAAGGAATGGTCTTGATTCTAATTAGGACAGTCAACAAATTAAGATCAAGAATCAAAGATCTCTTCACGTTCGGTAGCATCAGCCTAGGGGGAGTTTGTAAAGAATACACTTAGAGGCTGATGCAACCAAAGAACAACCAAGAGCTCTTAGCATGCAGAACTAAAGTACATGGAAGTAACTTTGAAAGATTTTATACAACTTAGTAAATTATGCTAAGTGTCAAATCTAACAAAGCCAAAATTGTTGGGTTTTCACAAATTTTGCAGACTCATTTTATCCTTATAAATGAAAACGCAGCGGAATGAGAATGAAAAACTTGTTACAGTTAATATGTATATATATAAACCAATTTATATATATCTTTTAAAACCCGTAACGGATCCTTATATCAAAAACTCATGCTTACGAACAACCATATGGTGTTTAGAAATCTACCTCTCGAATGGGACAGAGGAAGAAGCTCTTTGATCGGCAGCTACCAGAGTAGGAAACCTCAAGCTTGTCTACCCAAGCTTCTAACAAAACACCAGGTTGCTAGGATTTTTCTACACTTGAATCGAGTTCTGTTTTCTTTGATCAATTGAGAGAAAAGCAACAAGAACACCAATTTGCACCTTTGTGTGTGTTGTAAGTTGTCAAAGAGAGTGGTTAAATACAATCATATATTGCACGTCCTATGAAACTGAATTTCAGAGTGAGGGAAAAGTGGGCGGGACCCATCCCTTTAACCCATCCACATTTCTCTAATATTCATCCGCATTAGTAAATACGGATGAACAAACTCTATCCGCATTTGTAAATGCGAAAGAAGAAACTTCATCCGCATTTCCCAAATGTACATCCGCATTTGTAAATGCGGATGATCAGTTTCATCAGCATTTTCTTAAATGCTCATCCGCATTAGTAAATGCAGATGAAGAAATTCCTTAAGCATTTCCACAAATGCACATCCGCATTTGTAAATGCGGATGAGGAACATTCATCTGTATTTCCTCAGTAACATATCCGTATTTGTAAATGCGGATGAGTAACAAAGAAATGTGAACAAAAACACTTGTATTGTTTGTTCAACCATTTGAATAACAATACAAGGTACTCTCTCTCTAGAATAAATTATCCATATAATTTATTCATAACACTAGATCAAAGTATAATATTTGGTGAATATCAAAACCCAATATGTATCTCAGGTCGGAGGATACAATGATGTTCGCCTTTACTCAAATTTACTTATGATTAATTACATAATTCCATGCAGTAAAATTTGAGAGCGGGTCTATCCAATATTTGTAACGCACAAATATTTATAAACCTTGGTAGCAACCTCTTGCTCTATAGTCATACCTTATGAATATCCACCAATCCATGTTCATAATAGTCTTACCTTCATACGAATATGACCGACTACGGACATTTAGAATAATAAACATATTCATGGATCTAAACATGCTAAAATGGAACATAACACATAGTATCATAATCATATATATATATATATATATATATATATATATATATAATATATATATATGAGTCAAAATAACAATTGTTCTTATATTTAAATACTAAATAGACCAAATCCAATCACTAGAATATCGAAGTCCTAAGGCACAAATATGACTCTCATGCTTTGGCCTTTCAAGGAGCTTCGTGAATGGATTTGCAATATTTTGATCAGTGTGAACTTTGTGAATACATATCTTTCCATTTTCAACTTCACCCTTATGTAGTTGAATCTCCGCTCAATGTGCCTTGTCTTTTGATGTGCACGAGGTTCCTTGATTTGAGCAATCGCACCCTCATGTCACAAAAGATCTCTAGGAGATCTTGAATGGTAGAGACTACCCCTAGATCGGCAATGAATTTCTTTAACCATGCATCTTTTTGTGTTGCCAATGAAGCGGCGATGTATTCTGATTCTGTAGTAGAAATTGCTACCACATCCTGCTTTGAACTCTTCCAGGACACTGCCCATCCATTCATAATGAAGACATACCCCGATTATGATCGAGAATCATCTCGATCAGTTTGGAAACTCGCATCCGTGTAACCCTTTACAACGAGTTCCTCTTCACCAGATCCATATATTAGAAACATATCCTTAGTGCTCCTAAGGTATTTCAATATACTCTTAACAGCCATCCAATGACTATTTCCCAGATTCTGCTGATATCTGCTTGTCATGCTTAAAATGTATGACACGTCTGGTCTAGTGCATATCATTGCATAAATGATGGATCCTATAGCAGATGCATATGGGATTTCCTTCATCCTTTCTTGCTCATCCTTTGAGCTTGGACATTGAGATGCAATCAATATTGTCCCTCTTTGAATAGGTACCAAACCTTTCTTAAAGTTCTCCATCTTGAACCTTTTCAAGATTTTATCAATATATGCACTTTGATTTAAGCCTATCAACCGCCTTGATCTATCCCTATAGATCTTTATTCCCAAAATATAGGTTGCTTCACCAAGATCTTTGATGGAAAAACAACTTCCAAGCCAAGGTTTTAACACCTTCCATGGTTGGAATGTCATTTCCAAACAGTAATATATCATCAACATACAATACTAAGAATGTGATGATGCTCCCACTAGCTTTCTTATACACAAGCTTCGTCAGCGTTCTTGATGAATCCAAACCTTTTGATCTCTTCATCAAAACGTTGATTCCAACTTCTCGATGCTTGTTTCAATCCATAGATTGATTTCTTTAACTTGCATACTTTATTAGGATGTTGAGGATCGACAAAACCTTCGGGCTGAACCATATAGACATTCTCTTCAAGATGTCTATTAAGGAAAGCAGTTTTGACATCCATTTTCCAAATCTCATAGTCATAATATGTAGCTATGGCAAATAATATCCTAATTCACTTTAGTATTGCCACAGGCGAGAAGGTCTCATCATAATCAACCCCTTGAGTCTGAGTGAAACCTTTTGCTACAAGTCTTGCTTTATAAGTATCCAAGTTTCCATGCATATTGGTATTCTTCTTGAAAACCCACTTACATCCAACCGGTTTGGAATTAAGCGGTGGCACAACTAATTCCCACACTTGGTTGTCATGCATGGATTGCATCTCTACGTTCATGGCTTCAAGCAACTTGTCACAATCCGAATTGGACATTGCATCATGGTACGTAGTTTGTTCATCCGAGTCAACTACATAGCATCCATTCATGAAAAATCCATATCTTTCTGGTGGATAGCTAGTTCTACCAGATCTACGAACGTTTTGTGTGTATTGATCAACCACTTGATCATTATCAAAAACCTCTTGTTGATTGCTAGTATCAACCAAACATGTATCGGCTTGTGGTTCTTGATCCTCATCAAGTTTCACTGTTCTATCGGTAGTTCCTTCCATAAGGAATTTAGTTTCCAAGAACTCAGCCCTTCGAGCAATAAATACCTTTTGCTCTGTTGGATTGTAGAAGTAATATCCCATCGAGTCCTTGGGATATCCTACAAAGATACACTTAGTGGATCGGCTTTCTAACTTGTTTGGGGTGTTTTGCTTAACATAAGCCTCACAACCCCATACCTTTAAATATGATAACGATGGAACCCTTCCATGCCATATTTCAAAAGGTGTCTTATCCACTTTCTTGGTTGGGGCCATATTCAAAATACGAGCCGCGGAGAGCAATGCGAAACCCCAAAATGACAGAGGTAGTGTGCTTCTAGCCATCATAGATCGAACCATATCCAATAGGGTTCGGTTTCTCCTTTCAGACACACCAATATGTTGTGGTGTTCCAGGTGGAGCAAGCTGTGAGACAATCCCACAACTCCTAATATGATCTTGAAAGGCATCACTAAGGTATTCACCTCCTCTATCTGATCAAAGAGCTTTGATAGTTTTGTTGAGTTGATTTTTTACTTCATTCTTGAAGATTTTGAACGTTTCAAAAGCTTCATCTTTGTGTCTCAACAAGAACACATAACCATAGCGACTATAATCGTCGATAAAGGTAATGAAGTATCTTTCACCATTTCTTGTCATTGCTTTAAAAGGACCACATACATCTGAATGTATGATTCCTAATAAATCTTTTGCCCTTTGGTTAGTACCACTAAAGGGTTCTTTGGTCATCTTTCCTTGTAAACAAGATTCACATTTATCAAATGAACCCTCTTCATTTGCTTCCAAAAGACCATTCTTTCGAAGTGTTTGAATACGATTCTTGTTTATGTGACCAAGACGACAATGCCAAAGATATAATTCACTTAAACCCATTTTAAGTTTTTTGGTGCTTGATTGGTATAACGAGTTATTAAAGGATGAGTCATCATGAACCAGTTCATAAATACTATTAAAAGGCATAGCCTTAAAATAAAATATATCATCCATAAAAACACAAATACCATCGTTTATAAACTTTAATACATAATCAAATTGTTTTAGAAGGAAAACAGAAATTATGTTCCTAGTCAAACTAGGAGCATACAAAACATTCTTCAAAATGACTTCCAAACCACTTAGAAGCTTCAAGATATAGTCTCCTTGGGCTTCGACATCAACCTTTGCTTCGTTGACCATATAGAGACTAGTATCCCCCTTAAAATGCTTATTTCTTTTGTTTCTCAACTCAATAGCAATTCCTCCCAATGTCCTATCTCACCACACTCAAAGCATGGATCGTTCTCCGTAACCTTTGGCTTCTTAAGCCTCGGTTTTGGTGGTCCCGCTTTAGTCTTTCCCTTACCCTTTCCTTTGATGTACCCTTGCCTTTGGCAACATTTGCCTTGGGTTCGGGGTGATGCCTCTTCTTGTTGCCACCCTATTGATCGTGAGAACTGTAAAACCCTTTTACCCATCCCTGCCTCAGCTGTTTTGAGCATTGCATGAAGTTCCCCAATGCTTGTCCCATCCATTCATGTTAATTCATGATAAAAGTCTCAAACTTCTTGGTTAGACCATTGAGGATCAAATCCGTGGCCAACTCTTTTAGACGGGACAATTTAGCCTTTCGAGGCGATCAATGTGGCTTTTCATCTTCATCACATAAGATGATACAGATTGGGTTTCTTCCATTCGACATGCATGAAGCGCTCGAACCGTTTCGAAGCGCTCTACCCTCGCTTGTTGAAGGAACATTTCCTTCAGCTGGGTAATCATGTCGTATGCCCGTGATGTTCAAAATCCTTTTGAAGCTCGAGAATCATGGTTCCCAACATGAGGCAAGAAACTTGCACAGAATCCTCAGTGTGCTTAACCCAATCCTCGTAGGCATCAACATCATCAATGTTGGGTTCATCGGGAATAGGATCGTCCAACACATATGATTCTTTTCTTGCTTGAGAACAATTCTCAAGTTTCGAAACCAATCCATGAAATTATTATGGTTTAGACGATCCTTTTCCAGGATAGTTCTCAGTGACAGGTTATGGACGGTCGGGGAGGTAGCGTTGTTATTATTTGCGGCCATTACTACAATATAAACAAAGTTCAATTTAGTATTTAAAAATGACATTTTAAATTAATACCCTTTCATGTCTCATAGACAATTAATAATTAAAATCTAGAATCCACGTTACATTCAAATAATGGTTAGGTGACCTTTATCATTATTTAAATTAACAAGGTAGTCAACTTTTGACAATTGCAACCCTTTGCAACTTCTAGTTTATGGGATCGGTTAAACATCTTTATGTTTAGTCGGCATGTTTAATCCCATCAACACCATTGTACGCCATGCTTCGGTGACCCTATTCACATGGTTTCCAACTCAAGTCGTCCTACTTACACACACGTGTGAGTTTACACATACAGGTGGTTAGGTGACCTTTATCCCACAAATATGTTAAAACCACCTCAAACACACAAGTTCCCTAAATGTGGTTAGGTGACCTTTATCCCACAAATAGTTCCCAAGTGATTCGAGTGTTGTATAAAAGGATGGTGTTAAACTTGTTTAAAAGGGATTTTGTTCCATTAATTCTAGTTATGAAAACATTTTGTACCTTACATTTGCATGCATTCAAATGCGTGGTACACAAGTGAAACCAATTTCCAAGGTTCCTTTAATAAACCCAATTTTATTGCAAAAACATTAACCTTTAATAAAACCATTTTATTACCCATGTTAATGTTTCCAAAAGAACCGTTTGCAGCTGTTGTTGATTTGAAATTGTTTAACAGTGCATATCCAAATATCACATGAACAATAAATTAAATCAACCATACAAGCAATACAACAACAAGTTCATAACCATAGCCAACTAATTTAACATCACTTGTTGACCGAAACAAGTGAGTTATTTAGGTCCTTCCTAAGGGTACACTTGTGTCGGTGAACTCCCACTTGATCCCGCATCCAAATGCTTCAAGTGTCCACTTTGTGTTGTGATTCTCCCATTCGATTTGAGCTTCCAAAGACTTAAAATTCTGCACCAAACCCCTTTGGGCCTTCAAAATAGTTTCGGTTATTGGCTTAAATCCCATTAAGAGCTATAAAGCCCTTTGGGCACAAAATTGGCCCAAACCGAAAACATCTTGTTGCATCTTCTTTTACAAAATTATATATCCTATATACATTTTCTAGTAAAAGTGAAATGCAACTAATCTATTTATTTTACATACCAAATGAAATAAATAAATTACATAGCCAATAGGAAGAACAAATACATTTAATTATTACAACCCTTTGAATAATCAAATACAAATCAACACCATCCAAACACAAGGTCTCGGCTAGGTTATGAACATCAAGATACATATCCAAATGTAAGCAAAAATCCGAGAGTTTTCCCCTTGAATCACAGATTTTCATAATGTATAAACAAACCGAATATCATGATTCTTGTCCAAACAACTAAATCATCCAAATGATTAAATTTTTCAAGATTACAATATGCATGTAAAGTAGAATCTTAAAAAACAGAGGAAACATAGACCTGAATTTTCAGTCTGTTGGTGAATAGCAGCAAGAATCCGAGAATTCAGTCCAGATGAAGCATGTATCCATATAACCGGCTCTGATACCACTGTTGGGTCTTCACAAGTTTATCAGAGTCATTTTATCCTTATAAAATGAAAATGCAACAGAATGAGAATGAAAAACTTGTTACAGTTAATATGTATATATATAAACCAATTTATATATATCTGTTAAAACCCGTAATGGATCATTATATGAAAAACTCATGCTTACGAACAACCATAGGGTGTTTAGAAATCTACCTCTCGAATGGGACAGAGGAAGAAGATCTTTGATCGGCAGCTTCCAAAGTAGGAAACCTCAAGCTTGTCTACCCCAAGCTTCTAACAAAACACCAGGTTGCTAGGATTTTTGTGCACTTGAATCGAGTTCTGTTCTTGGTTTTCTTCGATCAATCTAGAGAAATGCAACAGGAACACCAATTTGCACCTTTATGTGTGTTGTAAGTTGTCAGAGAGAGTGGTTAAATGCAATCATATATTGCACGTCCTATGAAATTAAATTTAGAGTAAGAGAAAAGTAGACGGGACCCATTCCTTTAACCCATCTGCATTAGTAAATGCGGATGAACAAACTCTATCCGCATTTGTAAATGCGGAAGAAGAAACTTCATCTGCATTTCCCAAATGTACATCCGTATTTGTAAATGCGGATGATCAGTTTCATCAGCATTTCCTTAAATGCTCATCCGCATTAGTAAATACGAATGAAGAAATTCCTTAAGCATTTCCACAAATGCACATCCGCATTTGTAAATGTGGATGAGGAACATTCATCCGCATTTCCTCAGTAACACATCCGCATTTGTAAATGCGGATAGTAACAAAGAAATATGAACAAAAACACTTGTATTGTTTGTTCAACCATTTGAATAACAATACAAGGTATCCTCTCTCTAGAATAAATTATCCATATAATTTATTCATAACACTAGTGCAAATATTTAAAAACGCAATTTCTAAATATTTCAAGTGTCAATATTTACTTACATGATCATATAATAAAATAAATATTGTAGGTGATTGTCTAGCTTGTTATTGGGTATGACCCGACTTGGATCATAACGTACTAGCCACATCAATTCAATGTGTCTTGGGCAGACTGTTCCCAACAAAAATACCATATCTTTCGAAGCCAAAGATGAAGTCTTCCGAAGCTTCAAGGAAAAAGTCTTGCTAAGCCAAAGACTGATTTCTTTAGGAGACAAAGAAGACATGCTTTCTCTAAATCACCTTTTGACAAAAGCTGAACCCCTTTTCGCTGCCACTCTGAAGATTCACCAACTTATATGAGTTGGTGAAAAGTCCATGCTTTTGTCAACTGTAGATTAAGATCTTTTGTCTGTAACTTTCCAACTTTATACTTTTATTCTTTTTGTAATATTTTAGGATGTGAGCTATGACATGTCATATTCACAAGTCAAAAGGCAATCTGTCTTTTCACTATACATTGATCTTGTTGTTTAGATTAGTGTTTTTAGTTGGCCTTCAAAGTATGACCAGCTGTAGGATGTAGTATAAAGTGTCTCAAGTACCTGTATCTTTTATGTATGCTTTGTAACACTTGTAAAAACTTGAGAAAAATATACATCATTCTTGAAAACCATATTTGAGTGTTCTTGTTGTTGTTCTTTTACTTGTGTTCTTTGTATCATTTAACCGGTTTCCTATTTAATCTGCTAAGTGTTTCATATCTCTCCACCTTATGAAACTATTGCATTGAACACCATTCACCGATCCTACAAATATATATATATATATATATATATATATATATATATATATATATATATATATATATATATATATATATATATATATATATATATATATATATATATATATATATAGAGTATATAATATATGTTTGTGTGAGAGAGTAAATTACATTTTTGGTCCCTGAGGTTATTAAAAATAAACATTTCATTCCAAAGGCATTTTGATCATTTTATTAGACACTAACTGAAAAATCTAACTCTGGTAGTGTATTGGACTGAAAAAGTTATAGAATACAAACTATAGAGCTTGATTTGTTAGAAAATTAGTTTTTGGACTCAAATGGTTAAAATGACCAAACCACAGGGACCAAAATAGTAATTTACTCTAATACCCTTTATATATATACATAAATTATATTAATATATTTCACTAAATGAACAAAAATGATTGAACGTAAATAAATGAACATACATGAATGTCTTCGAAGGTAAATGAACGAATAAAATATGTGTTCATGTTTATTCATTTAATTAAAAGAGCAACATTTTTTGTTCGTGATCGTTTATTTATTAAATAAACACACATAAATTAACTTTCCGCCCAACAGTTATTGAACATTTGATTCATTTACAACCCTAAACAATTTCGTCATCTAGTAGCAGAAGCAAATATAATGTATTTTTAGTATAAAGGTCATACTTCCTGAATATCAAACCTTAATTTAATTTTGATTCAGAAAATGTACAAACTTAAAAATAAAAATGATTTAAAATCAAATGACAATTGAAGTTAGTGGGCTATGTGATGCATACATTGCTACTTCATCATATTTTCAAGAAGCAACATACGTACGATACAATTAATTAACTAAAATTGTATCGCGGAGCATTTCTTCAACAAAAATACGTGGCCATCGTAAGGGATTTTACTTCGAAAAAATATCAAACTCGGTCTATGTTTGGATGGGACGTAGAAAGATGAGATAATTTAAGAAAAAGTTTCTAAAAATTAGCTTTTGATTTAATTTAAGAGTAAATTACATAGATGGTTCCTGTGGGCCGGTAAAAATTTTGAATTTAGTCTTTTAATTTTAAATTTTTTGAATAAAATTCTTAACATTTTATTTTCTTTCATCCATGATCACTAATATTGTTCATTAATAGTTAGTGATGTTAAATATGTATAAAAGACAACTTTACCTCAAGGAACATCCATTTAATTAACTTTTAATATATATATATATATATAATATTAATTAACGTTTAATTTTTTTTTAAACATTTTTTAACACTATTAGCTATTTTAAACATATTTATTAAACCTGTTCAACTTTTTAAATGTTACTTTTAAAAATGTTCTTTTTTTGAAGTTATTTTAAACCAATCAGTTTTAAATGTATTTTTTTAGGGTAGTTTTATACTAGAATTGATATTTAATCTAAACATGTTAATAAGAATTGTGAGCTTGACACGTGTCCTTCAATTGTTTTAAATAAGAGGACATTTTGTTTACTTTGTCAAATATATAAACTCATTTTGTTTTATACGTTCATTGTGTCATATATTTTACACCATTTGTTATGTGTATTAATCATTTATGTTTTACATTTTATATTATTTTGTGTTATTTTATCATTATTTTTATAGATTATAAACTTGTTATGTATTATTGTGTTTTATAATTAGAAGTACACTATGACATACTTTTACCAATGTATTTTTCAAAATTCATAGTGTTAAAGATAACATAATGTGTTATTTTTGTTATTATTTTTTAATAGATTATATAAACTTGTTATCTATCATTGTGTTTTACCATTGGAAGTACACAATGATATTATTTCACCAACTTATTTTTTAAAACTCATAGTATTCAAGATAACATAATGATGATCAAAAGACACAATGAGATATTGTGTTATTTTGTTATTGTTTTTAATGTATTAGATTAATTAGTTGTTAATTTATTATTGTGTTTTACATATTAGAGATAAATAATAATGTTATTTCATCATTATATTTTTTAGAATTTATAATTTTAGAGAAACACAATAATATTCAGAAAAACACAATAATTAACAAAAATACATAATGAACTGCATTAAAGGTACAATTAAAAAATTTCAGCTTAATAAAGTAAAATATTTTTTTTATCTTTTTATATAACAATATTGTACTCTTTTAAAGATAAAAAATGTTTGTTTTTATGGTGTAATTTTTATAAAAAAATATGTCATGCATAAAAGTTATGAACGTTTAAAAAAAATAGAGAACTTGCAAAAAATTAACAAAAACGGTTATTTCTATAATATTCATCTAACAAACTTTTCTTTATAATTTGATCTCAACTATTATTTAAGAAGATGGATGGTGGAGATTATTTCTTATGCTTTTTAGTTTTAGAAGAATTTGTGTTTAAGCATTTCCCTTTTTTTTAAAGCATTTATTTTTAAACTTTTTTGTTTTTAACAATTTGGTTTTAAATGCCTTTTATAAACCACTTGGTGCGTATTTCGTAAAAGTGTTTAGTTTTCTTAAAACTTTTTTTCTTAAAATTGTTTAGTATTTCTTAAACGTCTTTCCTAAAACCAAACATTTTAAAAAAAGTTCAAAAATCGCATCTTAAAATAAAAAGTTGTAGAAAACCAAGCATTTTAAAATAGACGTTTAAAAAGCCCAACATAATAACAAAGACGATTAAAAACGCACAGTTTTAAAAAAAATTATTTCACAACATTTTAAAGTCATTTGAAAAGACTTTTGAAAGAACAGTTTAATACATGTTTAAGAAACACACCGTTGTCAAAAATTCGTTTAAAAGAAATGAGTTTATTAAAACTTTTAAAAACTAGAAAAGAACTTTGAAAAATGAACGATTTTGAAAGAAAGATTAAAAAGGTCAAAAAATCTTAATAAAAGCGTTTAAGAAATACGAAGCTTTAAAAATTATGTTCAGCGTTTTTAAGAAAGTTATTTAAAAACTCAAATTGTTTAAGAAAGAGGGTTGAGAAAACAAATATTTTTAAAAGGGATATTATTGAACAAATTATTGGGTGTATTTAAGCTGTACATTTTTTAATATTAAACATAATAACATTAAAATAAGAAAAAACAAAACTAAAATAAAAACTTTGAAAACCAATGTTATAAATGTTAATTTAATATATGTGTATCTGTGTATATATATTTGTGTGTGCGTATATAATTTAACAAATAAGTTATATGTATGGTCCCTAGGGTAAACTGGTCATTTAGAAAACTTTAACACCATTAATTGTTAGTTTACTGACTTAACGACCATGGATGAAATAGAAATAGAATGTTAAGGACCATATGTGCAACTTTTAAACATTAGGTACCAAATTCAAAACTTTGATAAAAACACAAGGACTTTCCATGTAATTTACTTTTAATTAAAACAGCTTACTTTATTTAGTTTCACATCTTAGGTTAGATATATGTTTAACAAGAACATTTTCATTTTCTCCTTTAAATATTCATAAAGAATAATATGTATAAGTTACTCTTATTTTTATTTTTAACACTACAAAGAAGACCTCTACTACAACTACTTGATTTATTCTTTACAAAGAAATAAAAATGTAGTAATGATTTCAAACGCGTCATGTACATTCCCACATGCAATAAAATATACACCTGTTAATAAAGTGGCTGCATTAAAGTGGTGTACCATGTGCATGCCTCGTGGATTTCCGCTTCTTCAATTCTAGTTTCCTTCATGAAGGTGATGTGATGTGCTTGCAAGAATCTTCACACCACTACAGTGATAATCAAAGCATATATGTTTAAAACCAGAAATTAATCAAAAGACTTGAATGAAACCTAGTGTTTGTTAATTAAATTACATGCATAACTCACAATATAATTTCTACAGTTCAAAACCAAACATATGTAGAAAACTAAAATAAAATTAAACTTCAACTAAAATTCATCAACTTTTTTTGATCTTAATTGATTGTTGTTATATATTTACTACCATGATCCCCCTTCTAACTCTCCAGTGCCCCAATAGCCAGTTGAAGATTCTCCTTGGCCTTTAGTGGTAGTTGCCTCAAACAATTCACTATTTGAGGTTGAAACAGCCTTCAAGTCTTGAAAAGGGAATAAAGTTCTTCCATTTACACTTGTACCAGCTGTTGTAGTTATAGTACTCATGGTGCCTTGATGATTGCTTACACCACCCCCTCCTTGTAGATGTAGATGTTGATGATGATGATGATAACCTCCACCACCATTTTCAAACCCAAAATTCAAACTTGCAGCTGGAGGATTCATGATCATGGTGTTGGGTAGTGAGTTCATCATCACCTGATCTCTTGAATGATCAGAGATTAATCCACTTTTCAAGAACTCCATAGCTGAGAACTGTGATGAAGATGAACTTGTGGTGGTGGTTGTGGTGGTGATTGGATTGTAGGGTAAGTTGCCAAATTGAAGAGAAATGTTTGTGTAACCTAGGTTTAGGTCTTGACCTTGAGCTTGACTTTGACCTTGACCTTGGATGATAGTCTTGCTAGGGTTTTGTGTTATGAAGCTTGCCACTGGTGGGGCCATCATCTGGTACTGAGTCTTGGATATTGCTGCAGCTGCTGCTGCTGATGCTGATACTGATGAAGATGATGACGATGATGATGATGATCGTTTGTTCCGCCGCGAACCGCCGCCTACGGGGACATTTCGGAGAGATCCACCATCAGTCCAATACCTTCTACAAGTCTTGCAGAAGTACCTTGGCTGGGAGAGGCTGTAGTTATTGTAGTAACAAAACTTTGTGTGTGTAGAATTGCACCTTGGGCAATTCAAAGCTTGTGGCTTTTGTGGTCTAATAATATTTTTCTTTTCCTCCATGGATTTCACTACTCCTGATCCCTGAAAAGTTGAAAAAGAAAAAGAAAAAGAAAAAGAGAGCTACATGACTCCATGCCATCAAATCCACATCAATTTGTCTCAAAAAGAAAGCTTTTTTAGGTCAACTTTGTAGCAGATGGTGGGAATTTAAAAGGGAAAGTAAGTAAAGAAAGTGCAGTTAAGTACTTTCAAGAACAATATTATGATATAAGAGATGTAAAACAGACAAAGTGAAAAACTCAAAGATAGATTTGAGTTTAGTGGTTAATAACAACAACATCATCATCTCTTTTAAAAGTGCAAAATTCTGAAGCAACCCATCATCAAACACAAGAAACAAAACCCTAAGATAGAAAGTTACAAAATCAAGAAAGAAAGACATGCATGGGCTTTATGCATATATATATATATATAAATACAAATGATGAATTGAGAGATTAGGATAATATTAGGTTACCTTCGACCAGTGACCAGCATCCATTAGATTAGATTAGATTAGATGATCTCAAGAAAAAGGGAAAGTTTGTGGAGATGTTGAGAGAGAATGAGAAAAAGAAAAAGAAGACCACCCACCCACTTTTGGGAGACTGGAGGTGGTCGGTCATAAAGCAAGAGATTAAACCAGTGGAGAAGGTGCGGTTTGGCTTGGCTAGCTCACTTATTATTTTATGTGTCAATGTGTGTGTGGGATGGGCATCTTTGTCTTCGCCCCCACTATATAAAGTTACCATATTTCCATAAATTAATCAAGATAATCTAGTATTATGGTGTGAATTTATGCTTTCAAATCACTACCGAATTAGAAATTATTATTGGAATTACAATTGACAATAACACTTATTATAAATCTATATCTATATATAATACTAAAAGAGCAATTTAGGAGACACTCGGTATATTTCTAGGCCCCTAAGTTTATTTTTCTCGTCCTTCTCTCCTCTTAAATAATTAATTAAATTAAGAAATATTAAATAATTTTAATTCTTTTTTAGATTAATTTTTTTAATAAATTAAGAAAGATATCTTTTTATTAATGTTATTTTTAGAAAATAATTTTTTATACAATTAATTTTTTTCTAAAACATCTAACTTTTTTTTTAAATATAAAATATTTAAAATTGGTATTTTAAAAAGTAATTTTTTTATAAACTAATTATAATTAAAATTCGAAGTTATAATAAAAAATATTAAAAAATATTTTAATACGGTTTGTTTTTGAAAAGACATTAAAATTTTTTTTGGAAAGAAAGTTTAAAAACAAAAGTTTAAAAATTGATATCATTATTTTATTACTTATAGTTATTGCTCATATGTAATTTTAATCATATCTTATTTTAGATTATCATTTTATATTTCATAAAATTTTATTATATTTAATATTTTATTTTTTCAACTCGTATAATACACGGGTTTACTAAAGTTAGTATTAAGTACATAATAATCAACAACTAATCAGAGATATTATGAACGTTTATAGCCCGATCCAACCCGATTCAATACTATATCTCTATATTTGACTACATGGTCAAAATAATTCGAAATTGATTTAATTATTGGACATAAATTTTCAGTGTGTATTATTTAAATCTTAATTTCTTCATACTAATATCCTCACACCCACTCAATATCTAGCTCATAATTTGACCCGTCAAAAGTATTCCTTTTAAGTCTAAAAAAAACAGTTTTCTTTGACTGTATATTTCGTTATAACAATGAACAAAAGTTAAGGTCAATCTCTGTCAAATGTCGGTTTATAGTTGAAAGAGCCCATTTTTACGCATGATCAGCTTTATGACATCTTGTCACAAGTTAAGAGTAAAGATGGATTAAAGCTTTTAGCTTTGGATAATGAGTGTAAACCTACTAATGATATTACAAATGTAGTTTACAAGGATGTTTTTGCTCATTTGTGACCTTATAATCAAAAGTTGTTATGTCTTATTTAATATATAACACACATGATTTTATATTTATTTTTATGTTATTTAATAATTAACTCTTTATATTTTCATGTAATACACGGGTAACTAAAGCTAGTACTATATATACGAGAAGCTATATGTAACAAATTATTAGTAAAATTGTGATTTTCATTAATTTTGAAAACAAATAATTATACCTAGGGGCAGAACTACCCTTCGGGGTACGAAATTTTTAGTGAACCCATAGTTTTCTGTAAGTGAACTTTAAGTATTATTAAGTTTGGATTGTGTTTAATAGCATTGTCGTGGTTCACTAAGTGTCTACTTCTATGCGTGTCTCCTCTTCCAAAACAGGTCACACATTTAATTCCTACAAACTTTTTTTTAGCTCTTTTGAAAATATGTAGTTACGAATTTACCCTTAATATAATTTTACCCTAAAACCCTCCCCATTCCCCCATCGAACTACCTACGGTCTACGGTCCTGTCTTCAACGTTGCTCGAGTAAAACCTCCCCTACTTGGCTACTTCTTCACCAATTTCATCCTAACACTAGTCAAGCTGTCAAGAAAGGCATCCCTCATTTACTGCTACTTCATTTCTTTTTGATTTTGAAGGTTAGTTTTCAATTTTTTAAGATTGTATTTTTAAAGGTTGGTTTTTGATTTCGAATGTCAGTTATTCTTTTTAAGGATTAAATGCTCAAATACTCAATTTACTTGTTAAAAACTCGATTTGAAGGTTCAAAGTTAGTTTTCTTTAGTTTCTTGATTCTTTAGTTCGTCTAGATTCAGATATTGATTCTACAAATATGGTGATTTTGTTTATTTGTTTACTGATTTTCTTTAGTTTATTGATTCTAGATTTGTATAGATTAGTTTTTCTAGTTAATTTTGTTTTTTTTTTTGATTTTCAATCTAGTGATGTTAGTTATCGCATAAGTGGTGAATATACGAAGTACTCTTGTATTTGTTACATTAAAAAAAAAAGCTTTTTGAAAAGGTGTCAATCAAAGATGTAATGAAATGGTTTTAATGTAAGTTTTATTTTTATTTATTTAGGTATTGTATATACATAATATTTCAATGCAACTTAATTATGTTTATTCCAACCTGACCCAACCAAACTCAATTCGATTGGATGACATTAAAATTTTTATTTTGTTTCGTTACAAATCTATCTATATAAACCCCATAAAAATAATTTCTAGTTCCGTCACTGATTATACCGAATTATGATTAACATAATTATTACGTTTCATAATTATGATCTACTACATTATAGCTTCTCAACAAAAAAGTGTGTATAAAACATAGATAAAATAAATAAGATAGCAATGTTTGAATTTAAGTGGTTGGAATAATCAAATCTTCTAAAAATTAAAGTAAAATGAATTGAACTTGTTCCATTGATGGGGAGAAAATCTTGAGGTAGTTAACAAAGAGTAGCACCCATTTCTTATTGCAAATGTTAAAAAACAAATAACTATGAGAACATTGGTATGTGCATATATCAGGTCGTGAAACAAGATTTGATGTATTGATATTAAATTATCGATTACCATATTTGCGAAAGTATCAATCAAAGTTGTATTTATTTGAAGATAAGGATTATGGTGTTGTTGGTATTCATCGTATGGTTGAATCTATAATAACAAGCAATTTGTTACAATTAAAAGTTATAAACAAATGAAATTAATATACATTACTACCTCTAGAAAATAATCAATATTGTTGACGGCTATTGGTGCTGGTAAGTTATGACTCGGAGACTAATTGAATCGGGGTGTCATTGTTTTCTGAAGCTACAATTTAACAACAACTTATAGTAAATGTTAATAAAAAATACTTGTGATATATATATATATATATATATATATATATATATATATATATATATATATATATATATATATCTTTATGTCGCTTCTTACCCACTAAAATAAATAACCACACTTATCACCAATAATAGTTAGCTCCTCTATGCATGTCAACTTAGGCACAGGCATATACTTGTGCTTTTCACTAACTTCGTTTATTTGAACTTTTATTTAGCCCTCGTGCATTTGATGTCCATGTAATGTCCTAGTTGTAGTATGATACACTTATCCTTTAGCTATCATTATTCACGGCAAGGATCATGATAATGTACAAGTACACAAATTCTACAAAATCACATAACATTTATTAATATATATTAGTGCTATATATATTACCTCAATTGGTGGATACTCTGTATATGGTCCACAGGACGCACTACTTGAGCCACGAAAATATAGGCTCGCATCCCATCCCCGTATTAGTCCTTTTTTATGTAGTTTACATATTATTCTCATTTTGATGTTTACCGGTTTTAAACACTCCTCGATGCACCACTATTGAAAGAAATAAAATTACATCAATATCTATACATGTATGATATCTATTTTATCTAATAAAAAAGTTTGTTTTGTCACTTGTCATTCTCTTGACCCACATTTTTATCACTTTTTCTTCTTTCAGAAATCCACACAATATTTTTCCCTTTAAACGGTTATTATAGTAATTTAAACACTTCAAAAAATTTCTCTCTTATTAAAAATTAATTTTATTAATTGCCATATTTCTCTCTCTTACCTAGATTTTTTAAAATCTAACTATCTTTTTAAAAAATAGATTTTATTAAAGAAACTATAAATCACATCTTGTTATTAAAATAGGAATAATAAAAACACAAAAATTTTATATAATATGAATTTTTTTAAATCACTAAACCTTTTTGAAATAAAATATTTTAGATCGGTTATTTTTCAAAAAAAGTTATTAAAAATGTGAATTTTTCTAAAATCTGTCCTACTAAATCAACTAGAATAATTACAAACTAGAGTTTTTAATAATAAATATTTTTATAAAAAATAAATTTAAAAAATTTTAAAATGAATGTTTAAAAATTAAACTATTTCGATAATAAAAATAGTATAATTTTTTATTTATTGAACTATTACGTATAAATATTTTTAATCATATCTTATATTAAAATATTGTAAAGCAACTGTTCGTGTTTATTAATAACTATAATTAGTTTAATGAATGAGTTTCTATTTATATATCTATATTTTTATCTATATGTCTCTATCTATCAATCTATATATAATAAAGAAAAATTAAGATAAAACGTGACACAATTGTATGTCTCATCATATTAACTTTTTTATTTCTCTCTATTATTAATAATTATATTGAATACTAATAATATTACTTATATCATTTTCAAATTAAAAAATATATAATTTGATAAATTAAAAACCTATTTTTTAATTAAAAACACACTTTTTAAACACAAAATTTAATAAAATACATATTACAACAAACTTTTTTAAAAAATTCATTTTTCTTAAAAATATTTAAAAACCAAAATTTTTTTAAAAAACAAAAGTTTAAGAAAAATACATTATTGTTTATTTACATAAAGTATCTATTTATCCGTAATTATAATCATATTTTATCTTTAAGCATGGTTTATAATTCATAATTTTAATTACTAACTATTTAATATTTTGTTTATCCAAACAATCTTTTCAAGACTTATAAAGATCTTGAAAATAGTGAGAACTAATATAAACCATTGATTGGTTACGTTGTTTTTGCTCCAGAAAAAATGTAAAATTTTGAGTATCATCGGATGGGTTGTCAATTGTAGCAAATTCAAATCGCAATAAGGGTTCTACAGACCAAGTCAAGATTAAAAAATCTGAGAGTTGTAAGAAGTGCGCAGATGGTGAGGATGGGTTCGATTTTAGGTTAAAACAATGATGGGGATTTGTTCATTCTCAGTCGATTCCGTCTCACCAAAGTCGTATACCAAAAGATCATATTTTCTCAGTTGTTAGACAATAAAAAAAGTTACTAAACAATATCATATTTACCAACATCATATTTCTACATCTAACATATGGTTTCTACCATCCATAAACAACACAAGTGCATAAAGTCACAAAAGTCGATATATGCTTGTTAAACCTCATAAACCGCTTCAAAACTATATAAAAGCATAAAGTATTGAAACAATGTCAAATCAACATTACTTTTTCAATCTAAATAAAAAGTCAAAAATGTTATCTTTAAAAGCTTCAAACTTGAAATATGTTCTCTAAAATGCATTAAAATCTATAATATAATGTTAAAAAGCAAAAATTATATATGTTGTCTTAAGAACAATGAAGGAGATGAAGGAAGAACAAAATGAGAACTGGATTACTTCTTATGAATTCTAGCATAAGATGTAATGAATTCAATCTTTGTTAGGGTGGTATTGAAATTTTTGGATGGTTTTTAACTGCCCAAAAAAATAATTTACATTCCCAAAAAAAACAGGCTTTAGTGGGAATTGGATTACTTCTTATGGTGGTTTTCTGGATTATGGGGTATTTTTCTAGATTTTTTTGGCAATTTTTTTTAGAAATAAAAAGCTTGTGTCAAGGTTCGAACCCAAGTTTTTGTTGTAGCTATACAGTAACTTAACCGGTAAACAAACTAACGTCCAATCATAATATGTTAAAATAAAATTTATTTATCATTGTCCTCTTGTTTTTTAATATTTAGTTATTTCATATAAAACGAATAAAAGATACTTATTTGTATAAAGATAGTAATATTAATTACTTAAATTCTATTTATGTACTATAAATATATATGGGTGCATATATATATATATATATATATATATATATATATATATATATATATATATATATATATATATATATATAGTATATGTATGTATGTGTATGTGTATGTGTATGTGTATGTGTATGTGTATGTGTGTATGTGTGTGTGTGTGTGGGTGTGTAGGGTAAAGTTCCTATGTTAACTCTTATTTATTGCGATAACCCGTAAACCTGATGTAATGAACATTTACACCATAAATATACAGTGTAACTAACTTTTACATCACGTTACACCTTTGATGTAACAATTTTACTCCCATTTTCAAAATTTTCATTTTCTAAAGTAAAATTTCACTATTTATTTTAAATCTTCATAACTTTTTTGTATGATTTTATCTTGAGTAAATTACACTTTTCATCTTTTAAGTTTGTAGTATATTTCAGGTTCGCCTTTAATCTAGGAAAAATTACAGTAAACTTCCTTAATGTTTAAAAAGGCTTGCACATTTCGTCCTTTTCTCTAACGGACATTAATTTTGTTTGTTAAATTAGGTTATCTACGTTGCATGTGAGGGTAAATTGATCATTTTTCATCTATTAATAAAATATAAAATATTAATTAAGGCAAAACTTAATAGGGGCAAAACTTCCGATCTTCCACCTCACTTTTCCAGCAGCTTTAACATTCGCCAACATAATTCTGGCGATCTCATCTTCCGCCAACGCCACCGGAACGTACGGTGCGAACGGAACTTTAGTCCCGTACAAGTAGGAGACATAAAAGTCAAATAGAAGAAGAAGGATTCCAACTCTGTAAACCTCAAATCTATCGTAGTAGATTCTGATGCGACAGTTAGGGTTCCGAAAAGCGATAGTCATCTAGAGGGTGGTGGTGAAGTGCGAAGGACAAGGAGGATGAGGTTCTGATAGATACAAAAGCGACGTATCTGATGATCAAGTATAGGATGGTATTCAACTTGTCGTTAGTTATAGTTTAGTTATTATTGTAATATGATCTAGTTTACTTTTGTTTGTATTGTGTATTCTATGACATGCGAAACTGTAGTTTCGCGCGGTAGTTTCACATGGTCATAGAGCATGACACTTTCACACCATGTGAAATTGTATACGAAACTAGGTCATGTATAAATATGTATGTTTGTTGATCATTTTGTAACTCTTGGGGAACATTAATGAAATACTACTGATTTAAGTTCATTATGTATTGCTAGGAGCTTATTATTATTATCTTTCAGCATTGTTCTTTATCATCTTATCAAAAACATATTTCAAATAGGTTTTGCTTGATTGTGTTTATTCTTGTATCATCACTTGGTCCTTATGTTATTGGAAATAGTGATAACTTGAGGATGTTGGTGTTAAAACTTCATCAAAAGCACGTTTATATGATCATTTGGACCAACAATTTGGTATCAGAGCATTTGTGCTCTTGATTGTTTGTGTTTTTGGTTATGTTTTTGACATTTTCATTTTCTCAATCTTTTTGGATCTATTTTACATTTGTTATCTATGGAAACCGATTGAAAAAGGTGTGTTGTGTGTTTGGGAAACTTGTGAAATCATTAGATTCTAAATTGGTTGTGTTCTGAGTGAGTATTGGTGACTTTTTTTTATCATTTTTCGCAAAAAGAGGGTTTACATATTCATTGTGTGAAACTATTGTTCATAGTGCGAAACTATACTGCGAATTTGGTGCCTGTGATTTCTCTGCGAACCTTTAATGAATGTTCATCAGTTTGACTAGTTTCTTTAGCGAAACTGCTATCCATTTATTTCTGAACAAATTCAATAGTTTCAGGCAAAACTGTGGTCGACACTAGTGCTGAAACTATAGCGAAACTAGTGCCGAAACTATCTGCGAACTATTTGTTTTTTATTCTTTCAAAATTCGATAACGACAACTCTTACACTTGCTGATCTTGAGCTAAGTTAATTAATGGTGCTAAGTTTGATGACCTGAAAATATGATTGAAATCTTTCTTCTCGTACACTGATCACACCCAATGGGAATCAATTATGAAAGGACCTCATATTCCTGTTTCCTTAGAAGATAATGTGACTATTCAAATTGCAGATCCGACAAAATATTCAGAGAGACATATCAAGTTGATTGATCATGATCAAAAGGCGTTTGGTGCTTTGACTCTGTCTGTCAGCAGAAATTTACAACAGATTTGGTGAATACAAAAGTGCAAAGGCCTTGTACGATGCTCTATGTGAATTCTACGACGGTAATGAAGAATTGGTCAAAGATAAAGCTGTCCAAGCTGAAAAAGAATTCAATTCTTTCGTTGGACACAAGAATGAGAGTCTTACTGATCTCACCAACCATTTTCTGTCTACCACAAGCACTTTAAATAAGTATGATGAGCAGCTGTCAAGCAATGAACAAGTGACAAAGCTTTGGACTCTTTACCATCTCAATGGAGCTTGCAAGTGAGAATGTTGAAGCAAGAAAGGGGATTTTTGGACTACAAGCTCATGGATATAATCAACAAGTTGAAATCTTTTGAGTTAGATTTGAAACGAAGAGAGTAAAACCAAGCAATGCTTCCATCTCAAGCCTACTCATAGAATGCTAGTCTTATTTCATCCAGTTCAGATTCACCAATGCACATGTCAGCTTATAGTGGGATGACCGGTACTTCAAGTCCACCGGAAATGAATCTACATCAAAAACTTCAAATCTCCCACAGGTTCCATCGAAAAGTATGGTTTTATTTGGTCTTTTTGTGTACAGTTATGAGGATTTGGTAGCTGGTGAGTTGAAGGGTAGAGGAATGACTACCGAAGACATGTATTAGGTGGATCCTGATGATTTGGAAGAAGCTGACCTTCAATGGCAGATGGCTATGATCACTCTCCAAGCAAGAAGATTCATGGAGAGAACAAGAAGAAAGAATTTTGGAAACCAGAACGTAAAGTCGGATTTGACAAATCAAAGCTTAGATGTTTCAACTTCAAACAACTCGGGCACTTCAAAAGAGAATGTCCATCTCCAATCTTCACCAAACCAGGAACAGGAGTTACCAGGGTCATTCCAATCGGTTATAAAGAAGAGAACAAGCAGAAGAAAGAAGCAGCTCTCCTAACCAACTTTGATTGGAGTGCAGAGTTAGCCGAGACTGAAGAAGAAATCAATCATGTCCTGGTAGCTGAAATTGCAGAAGTGGTGAACGGTGAAGCTTATAAGAAGAAGGAGAGTGAGGTGAAAGACAACATGAAGAATGATTGTGAGAGAGAGGAGAAGGATGAAGCCACAAAAACAGTAAAGAAAGAGGAGGTGAAGGGTAACACAAGGGTCTGCAACTGTGAAAAGACCCTAGCTGCTGAAAAGAAGGTCATGGATATTTCATATGAGGTAATTCAAGATATGTGTTCATCTGCTTGCAAAATTTGCTTATTTGGTATTTATAAGGTAAACAAACTATTAATGGAAAATGAAGGTGAACTAAAAAGAATAAACGAAGAACTCAAAAAGAATGAAGCAAAATATTTTGTTAAACTAAATGAAGCTTTAAAAGAAAATGATCACTTAAAAAGAACCCTTTTTGAGAGAAATATAGAAGTTAATACTTTAACTGAAAGAGTAACTTTGGCTAAATTTCAGACTATTAAACTTAAAACAACGCTTGATAAATAGACGATTTCTGGAATGAAGCAAAAGGAACTCTATACCAAACAAAGGGAAGCTAGAATTAAAACAGGGTTGGGTTGTGGTGAAACCACCTATGTTTATCCACCTCCTAGCACCTTTTGCTATTCTCTAATGCCTACACCTCATCCTACAAATGATTTAATTGAAAAGGATACTAACAGTTTGTTTGCAGGTTTAGAAGGCGTAAATCTTAAAGAGGTTCGGGAAGATTATGATTATAGAGGAAGTAGAGGTCTTGGAAGTTGTAGTTCTAGTTCTTCTGATTTCAAAAAGTCTTTTGTAGACAATAGTTCCAGTAGTATAGATTGTAGCTTGAGTAGTTTAAATTCAAGTTGTTCTCATTCCAGAATGTCTGAATCAAATAGAGTTGGTGTTTCAAATGTCAATGAACAACTTTGTGTTATCACTAAAGGCCATGAAACTTTTTCAAAATCAAATTGTTTTGAAAAATTCATCTCTCCCCCATCCCCACTTTCACTCCAATTCGAGTTTCTAATCCAAATGAAACAACACCCTCACATGACTGTAAAATTCAAGAGATAAGAGAATTCATAAATCCTAATAGACCAATGGACTCAGAAAAGAAATCACAGGAAGTGCACGTCACTTGTAGTGATTGTGATTCTTTTATGTCTGAATGTGAGGAAGAGATTATCATGGATAATGTTCCTATCCAAAGGGATAAAAGAAAATTTTTTAAATCTCGTTGTTTCAACTGTGGTAAGGATGATCACGTCTTTAAGCACTGCCCGAAGGTTGTAAATAGGAATGTAGATAACAGATCTTTAGGAAATAGAATAAAATATTTTGTTAATTGTTTCTTTTGTAAAAATTCATCTCCATAAAGAACCAAGCCGGTTAAGGTTTGGGTCCCAGTGTCTAAAGGATTTTCTCTAATCAATATGCCAGGATCATTTGAGAAGGACTATCAACAGCTTTTGGCACGTTGTTAATGGATACTCCAGGCATATGATCGGATTGAAGGACATTCTTACCAACTATCAAATAATAAATGGAGGATATGTTGCCTTTGCAGGTGATAAGAAAGGAGGTAAAATGATAGGTCAAGGTGAGGTATCAAATGGTTATTTAACCTTGGAGAAGGTAAATTTTGTGCCTGAATTAGCCTTCAATTTCCTAAGCGTATCACAAATCTATGATAAGAATATTCCTGTGCTTTTTAAATCTAATGAATGTTTGTTTCTTAAGTGTGAATTTTCAGTTCCAGATGATTTGGTGATTATGCGAGCTCCGAGGAAAAATGACACATATCTGCTTGATATGAACTCCAAAGAATCAACTTTCACCATGACTTGTCTCCTATCAAAAGCTTCATCTTCTGAGTCCTTTCTGTGGCATAGACATTTGGGGCATGTGAATTTTAAAAATATTAACAAATTGGTTAAAAATAATCTTGTCAGAGGATTACCACAAAAGGATTTTTCTGTAATTGAAAAGTGCATGTCTTGAGCTAAAGGAAAACAACACAAGAAATCACATAAGCTTAAACTAGAAAACTCCATTTCTAATCCTCTTGAGTTAATACATTCTGATTTATTCGGTCCAATAAGTGTGAAAAGTATCGCTACAAAATCTTACTGTCTTTTTGTAACAGATGATTTTTCAAGATACTCTTGGGTTAGGTTTCTATCACACAAAGGGGAGACAGTAAAGGTTTTGCAAAAACTGATTCTGACCATAGAAAACATCAACAACAAAAAGGTTATGGCGATCAGAAGTGGCAATAGAACAGAGTTTAGAAACCAGATCTTTGATTCATTCTATGCAAGCAAAGAGATTGTCAGACAATTTAGCGCTTCAAGAACACCTCAACAGAACGGTATCGCTGTAAGAAAGCATCGTACTCTCATTGAAGCAGCCAGAACTATGCTCATAGAATCTAAACTTCCTATTATTTTCTGGGTAGATGCAAACAACCGTGCCTCCTATGTTTTAAACGGAGTCCTATTTTTGAAAGACAAGATGAAGACTCCCTATGAACTATTTCACAAGCGAAAACTATTGATTGACTTCTTTCGTCCTTTTGGCTTCTCCAGAACTTACTCCGTTTTCTGCACAAACCTACTTAACTCCTGATGACAATGGAAAGCCAGTTGATGCTCACCATTATCGCTCAATGATAGAATCACTGATGTATCTCACTGCAATTCGTCAGATATTACGTTCTTTGTGTGTTACTGCACTTAATATCAAGCTAATCCAAAGGAGTCTCATGAGAAAGCTGTTAAACGAATTTTCCGCTACTTTAAGGGTTCTCCTCGATTAGGTCTTTGGTACCCAAAGGGAGGAAATTTTGATCTTCATGCGTACTCTAATAGCGATCATGGAGTTTATAAGCTTGATAGAAAGTCAGTTACGGGTAGATGTCAATATCTTGGGATTGTCTTGTTTCATGGCAAAGCAAAATGCAAACCACAATTTTATTGTCCACAGGAGAGGCTGAGTATATTGTCGCTTCAAGTTGCTGCGGTCAAGTGCTTTGGATTCAACATCAAATTATGGATTACGGGATTAACTTTCTTCACACACCGCTATTCTGCGATAATGAAACGGCTGTTGGAATTGCCAAAAAACCTATTCATCATACCCGCACCAAGCACATTGAAATAAGAATCCATGCAATCCGAGATGCACAGGAGAAAGGATTTATAGATATTATTCCCATAGACACCAAAAGTCAAAAGGCCGATCTTTTCACAAAAACTTTTGATAAATCTCGGTTTTATGAATTGATCAATATGATAGGTCTAATATCTTTTTAAAGCAAATTCTAGTGTTTGTTTGTAAATATTTAATATCTTTTGAGTTCAAACATAATAAAAATTAAAAATAAATTAATTAAAATTTTATAATATATATCTTTTTTTCTAAATTGATGTGCTAAGGAGCTTCTAGACGCACACTTCCCCAAAGTGTCTTCCAGTTCAAAAGTGAAATTTCTTTAGTTGCTCTTAAATAAAAATTTCAGGGGAGAATAGACTGAATAGACTTTAAAATTGGCTTTTTAATGATTTCGTGTATATAACATCTCATCTTTGTATCTTGTAGGATTCAAGAAGCTTGGATAGGGTTTGAAGGAGGTCAGAGGCGTTACGTTGGGATATGTTGGTAGGCCCGGTGGCCTAAAACGAAGTAAACAGTGATTGTGTGACTTAACTAAGATTCAACACTTAGTGTCATCTCGGCTTGCACAAAGTTACAAGTCTCATCAAAAATTGAGTTGAGAGTGGCTGATATCTGTTTTGATCCTGTATTACCAAATTTCCCTCATCCTTAAGCCATGAATAAATTACATGCCCATCTCCTCTGCTATGCGTAAGCATTGACCTGGAATGATGATTTTCTCTGTTATACGTGAGTATAGACTTGAAGCTCTTATCAACACGCCTAAATGATCATCTCCTCTGTTATACTTGAGTATAGACCTGGAGCTCTCATCATCCATCCATCAATCATGCCATAATATATATCTCAATGGATGTCAATGTTCGGTATCTATGTCCATCTCAAAAGAATTCAAGTAGAATCAATGATTACACTCAATAAACCATGATGACGAGATGAGTTCTTTGCCGAATGACTATAGGAACCAAGTTACTTTAGCATTCTTAAACAAACCCAAAACATGATAAAATCAGTTACAGGTCACCCGTTGAAGGAATATGGCGTGGGTTTAAATGGACAAGCATATTGGCAATCCCGCCAATCCTTGATGCTCTAGACGATTTCCTGAAAAGCATGTTTGATATCTTTTTCGTTGTTTTTATTTCTTAATTTTCAATTTTCATTTTGCTATGAGTTTTTATTTTAAGTTAGTATTGTGGGTAGAGAAGTCTCTTTTTTACATTAAAGTTAATTTCCACGTGAAACTGTTATTTCGCTGTGCGAAACTATTGTTTCGCCTTATGAAACTATTGTTTCGCTCACTGGCTCAGGGTACGAAACTATAGCTTCGCTGGGAGTGTCGCTAGACATAAGTTTTGACCATGTACCCAGTAAAACTATAGTTTCGGCCTATGCGAAACTCTGTGGTATAAATATCTGTTTCGACCGTCGTTTCGCTATATGCGAAAAACCCTAGTTTTTGAAAAATCTGACGTCACTGTTCTATTGTGGAATCAAATTTGTCATTTGCGCTGTTATTTCATGGTTTCAACTGGTAAATATCGATTATTAACCTGTTTTGAACCGTGGAAATGTATTTTGAATGGATTTTGGGACAAAAATTCGATTTCCGACTTTTGGGTTTCACACGGTCATTGTGCGAAACTAAAGTGTCTTTGTGCGTCTGTTCAAGGGGAGCTGATTGAGATCTCAATTGAGATGGTGGCTAAGGATTTTGAGTCTAGAAGGTGATATGGGTGAGGATGTAGAGATGTCTGATTCTAAAGTTATTGCAACGTTCAAAGCAATTGGTTACGAGGGAACTAATTTCGAGAAAAGAAAGGATATCAAGAATACGTATCTATCGAAGGAATGGAGGTTCATTGCGCATGTTTTCATCAGTTGCTTAGATCATAGAAAGGGTGGATCTGATGGACTGAATCTGAAGTGGTCCACAGCCATGATCATATTCTGTAGAGGAGAAAAGGCAAACATTGCCCAGACTATTCATGACATCTACTAGAGAACATCATGGCTCTAAAGAAGGATAAGTGGCTTTTATACCCAAGATTCATTTAGATTATTCTCGATTATTCAAAGCCAAACATACCAAAACTTGGAGATGAGCTGAAGTTGACCCCTATGAACTCAAGAAGTGATTATGCTGCCTCCAGGCATGATTTTTCTGGACAACTTACATACTTGCTGGAGAATATGTACATTGAGGATAGATGGAACTACATCAAGATCTTGATCCCTTTGGAGGAACAGAGAGTAGCAGCAAGTAGAGGAATTGTAGAGGAGAGGAAGAAAAGAAAGAGATATACAAAAAAGACTGAGATGACATTTGAGGAGCAAGTGGATGAAATGGAGGAAGAGATGAGGAAGAAAAGGAAGAAAAAGAGTAGAGAGAAATCATCTTCCCAAGTTAGAGCTGATTGTCCTGCACGAGAAAGGAGAAGTAAAAGTAAGCAGCCAGTAATTTCAAAGACTAGGCCTGTAGAAGAAGCTAGGAGACAAAGAAGGGATATCAGATCAGAACATGATGAGGATGTAATTAGGAATGTTAACACATCCTTTTCAAATGAGCTAAGCATGATCAAGACTAAACTGATAAACTTCAAAGAGAGAGAGAGGTAGAGGGAAAGGGAGATGGATGAAATGAAGAAGATGATGATAAACCAACAAGATTTGATTAGAAGATTACTGGAAGAAGAAAGCAAGTTGAGAAGAAGAGCTGGTGTTGCTAATGTACCAACTGATCAGGAAATTCGGGATATGGCTGAAACATCTCAGTATACATTCATTCACAAGTCATCTGAAGCTGGTGGTAGTGGTGTTGGTGGTTCTGGAGCTGGTGGAGGTAATGTTGGTGTTAAAACTATTAAAGCTGAGAAAAATAGTAGAGATGGCGATGTGGAAGGAAGCGGTGCTATAGGAAGCGGTGAAGGAGACGTTGGAGGAAATGTTGATGAGGTGATAGAAGCTGGATTTATGGATTTGGGGGTGGATATAGATACTGATATTACTGGAAATAAAGTGATTAGGGAGGAGAGTGCAGGAGGTGAAAAGAGAAATATAGAGCTCAAGTTAATAGATGAAGAGGAGGAGGTTGAAGAACAACTTGTGGACTATGATTCTGAGCCAGAATTCTATGAACTGGAAGAAAGACTAATGGCATACGTGGCTTTGAGGATTTCAGCTAAAGGCGACATAATAGAGATGGATAAAGAGGATTGGTTCACAAAGGTGGAACAGCCAGAAAAGCTAACCCCACTCTTTCAAAACATTAGAGAACCGGACAGGAAAGAATCTGATAAGAAGATCATGAGTTGGAAGTACAATCCTTAATTGAAGATGTTTATTATAAAGAGGCATGAAGGGGGATCTCATATATGTACAAGAGGAAGGTGTTTAAGACTCTTCCTAGGTGGGATTTGAGAAGGCTAGCAGAGATCCCCCCTGCTAGATTCTGGTTTAAGCGAGCGCGCCACATTGCTAGAACATGAGATCCGCCAGGGCATTCAAGACAATTTTGCTACTTTTGGATACATGAAGACAGAGAGGTGGATGTCAAAGAAAGATTTAGATTAGGAGACGGGAAAGGGGAATATAATGCTGAAGCTGATGCCTGCAAAGACCGTCAATCGAGTGAGAGTATCGGACCAGCAACCGTCAAGACTGCAAAAGTTTGAGAAATAGTTCTATGATAACCAATCTGGTGAGGCAGTAGTGCGGGTGAAGGACGGAAATGAAATACGGTTGTTTGATCCAATGAAGGTATTCTTGTATAGTGAGGATGATCTGAAGGTATTATGCAAAAATCAGATTAAGTTTGGTGCGGGAGAAGAGACCAAGGCGGAGGCTAGTTTGTTTGAGAAAGTGGCCAACAAAGCTAGGGGAGTCAGATCGGAGATCAAGCAGCTCGAAAAAACTGTGTAGGAACATGAAGATTGGGAAGTAGAAGTGAGGGAATTGAAAAGGATGTTGGAGAAAGCATCGGCAAGAGCTAACCCAAAAGACCCGGCAGGTGAATACCCCCCTAGGGGGGAGTATTGATGATTAAGTATACGGTGGAATTCACCTTGCCGTTGGTTATAGCTTAGTTATTATTGTAATAAGATCTAGTTTACTTTTGTTTGTATTGTGTATTCTGTGGCATGCGAAACTACATGCGAAACTGTAGTTTCACTCGATAGTTTCACATGGTCACAGAGCATGACAGTTTCGCACCATGCGAAACTGTATGCGAAACTAGGTCCTGTATAAATATGTATGTTTGTTGATTATTTTGCAACTCTTGGGGAACATTAATGAAATACTACTGATTTGAGTTCATTGTGTATTGCTAGGAGCTTATTATTATTATTATCTTTTAGCATTATTCTTTATCATCTTTTCAAAAACATATTTCAAATGGGTTTTGCTTGATTGTGTTTATTCTTGTATCATCACTTTGTCCCCAAGTTATTGGAAATAGTGATAACTTGAGGATTCTGGTGTTAAAAGTTCATCAAAAACACGTTTATATGATCATTAAGACCAACTATATCACCCAACGAGTAGTAAAATTAGCAAAAATTATTTACATGAGTTCAAATAGAGTTACCCAAAGGTAGTGGCGGGATAATGAATGCTAGGATAATGAATGTCGCCACAGTCACTGCCGGGAAGGCGAACTTAGCTGGTAGGGGTGCGAGAGGTGGTGGTGGGATAATGAATGCCTCGATCCACAGTCACTGCCGTCGACGGTGGAGGAAATGTGTAGTAGACATACGTTGGTCGGATTCTTATACGGTGGGTCTAAAGGAGGCTGAAAGCGGTGGAATCTGGCTTTAGACATGGCATTTGATAACGGTGGAGGGGTCTAAATAGAAGATTTTCTGGTGAGTTAAGAGAAAGGTGTGTGTATGTATGTATATGTGTGTGTGTGTCATGGATGGAAGAAAATGGGTTTGTGTCGATGGACGTTAATGGTGGAGATCTGTAGCACTATGCTTATTTCCAAATGTGAAAAATAATTTAGTCAATATAGTATTTCTTATTGATACAATTAAAAAGATCTATTTACACTCATATACATGACACATGACCTAACTTAATAGATAAAATTAACGTCCGTTAAAGGCAAGGACGAAATGTGCAAGGTTTTTTACATGTAACGGATGTTTATTGTAATTTCCATAGTTTAAGAACGAGAACTAAAATTTACTATAAAACTAAAGGACAAAAAATATAATTTACTCTTGTATTTTTTAAACAAATCACACTATTAAATACATAGTTAAAATATCTTTAATTCGAGTATAGTCTTGTTATATTTTCTTATAATTGTTTTATCATTCATTGTGGATCACTAGTTGTACCACTGTAACTCTAACATACATTGGTGACGTGTTCTGCTGTGGATCACTAATTGGGTTAATGAGTTATCGTAATAAACAAGTGTTAATATTTGATCCATATGAATATATATATATATATATATATATATATATATATATATATATATATATATATATATATCTATATATATGTATATATATATGTATATATATATATATGTATATATAATGTATATATATATATATATATATGATATATGTATATATATGTATATATATGTATATATATGTACATATGTATATATATATATATATATATATATATATATATATATATATATGTTTTAAGCAAGAGATTAAGGAATAATTGATGTGATTTGATATGTTTTTTATGTACAATTTAGAGCATTATATATATATACATATATATACATACATATATATATACATACATACATACTATATATATATAAATACATATATATATATACATATATAATATATATATACTATATATATATATACATATATATATATATGGAGAAAAATTCACCATAATATCAATAATTGATTCTATATTTAATGTAAGTATAATACTCCTATATTACATGTGTGCAGCATAGATGTAGTTACATATGTATAGTATATCATATTATATTTATGTTATATCGTAATACTACATATATGTAGTGTTGATGTATAAGGGGTCAAACCTACCCATAATAGGGTTTAAAAAGGGAAAGACTGCCCATACTTTCTCTCCCATACACTCAACTTTTGGCTAGAGTGAGAAGAAGAAGCTCTTATCCGAATTTAGTGAGAGAAAGTGAGAAATTCAAAAGGTAAGATTTTAAGGTGTTTCTTCTCGGTTTCAGTCGGGTTCCAGCTTCTGGACTGAGTTCCTTGTGTTTAGTGCTCATTTTCATGTGTTTTAGGTGCTAGAACTCCAAGTTGGTTCTCGGGTCTGAGGTGTTCTACTCGAAAGCTGTTTAAGGAGAGTCTAGATCCCCTCTTTTACTGATTTTCTACATGTTTAGGGCTGATATTCATACTAAAAATGATGTTACTAGATAAACTATGTTTTCCACTTTTAAAATGACTTTTTACGAAAATATATGTGTTTTAAAGATTTCTATGAAGTTGTATGGTTGTTTATGGTATTCTCAGTGTATAACTAATAGATCTGAGCTAAGTACAATTAAAATGATGTATGGGATTAGAAACTACATAAGTTGGATTGGAGGGGGACTTTGCATGTCCGCTGTGGACACTTAGAGAATTATGCATGCCGTTCGCTGTGGATACTATGTGTCCGCTGTGGACACTTGTGATCTAGACCGTCCGATGTGGACATTGTTTGTCTGCTTTGGACACTTTAGGAAGTCATGAACGTCCGCTGTATGTGCTTAACATGTCCGCTGAGACCCTTTAAGTATGCATGCATGTCCGCTGCGAACCATTAACTATCCGTTGTGGACTTTGCATGTCCGCTGTGGACACTTAGAGATTATTATGTTGTCCGTTGTGAACATAAACTGTCAATTGGTGACTTTGCAAGTCCGTTGTGGACTTGGCTATTCGCTGTGGACTTGGCTGTCCGTTGTGGACACTTAGAATATTTATGTCATCTGCTATGAACCTTATTCATACGCTTTGGAGACTTAGTCATGCGCTGTGGACTTTAGCTGTCCGCTGTGGACCTTAGTGTCCTCTGTGGACACTTAGCATTTAAGCCATCCGCTGTATAACTTACTCATGTGCTGTGGACACTTAGCATTTATGTCATCCGCTATGAACCTTATTCATGTGCTGTGGACCCTTAACCGTCTGCGGTGGATTTGGTCATCCGCTGTGGACCTTAGATGTCCGCTGTGGACACTTAGCATTTAAGCCATTCACTGTAAAACTTACTCATGCGTCGTGGACACTTAGTATTTAAGCCATCCGCTGTATAACTTACTCATGCGCTGTGGACACTTACAATTATTCTGAATTTTTGGGAATAGAATTTAAGTGCTAAGTACAGATATTTTACAATGGCCTATGCTTGTTTATGTTATGTATGCTTGTGGGCTACTATTATGATGATGATGTTCCATGTTATGTATTATGATGTGACTTTACGTGGTGTGATATGTGCTTATGCACGTAAAGTATTATTGTAATAAAAGTGAAAGATAAAGATAATGAAAAGTGGAACGTAATGAATGAATGAAAGTCTTGCAAGCATATTAAAAGGGGTTCACAACTCATTATGAGTTGTCAACTCGACAGTGTGTCGTATGCACACAAAAGGGTCAGTCTTTGTGATTGATCGAAACGTATGAAATGGGATCCTTGCCGCTTGACCCCAAGACTATAGTCGCTTCGTGCCCAAATGATGGGGCATAGCATATGGCAGGATCTAGATAAAAGTAAAAGATAATAATAAAAGAATGTACGAAACGAACAATTATGAACGATAATGAAGATAATAAATGATTATTATCAAGATGTACGTTTGATGTCTGACCACGTACGAAAGTAAAGGAAATGTTTTATCAAAAGTAAAGTATTTTATTATAAAAACTAGAACTCACTCGGCGTCACTGGCTTTTGTATGCGTAACAGTTGGTAGGTAATTGTTGATGCTGAGGAGGTACAGGCATGGATGCATAAGCTACTCGGGATGATTCGAGTCTGGCATCTATATTTTGAGAATGTTATTGTATTAATACGATTTTTAGGATGTAAATGAAATGATATGAAAATTTGAAATGTTTTTAATTATTAATGAAATGCTATATTTCGGCTGCAAAATGATGTATTTTATATGTTTTATGCCATAATTGACCAACTGTAAGCGTCCCGGGAACGGGGCCTTACAAGTTGGTATCAGAGCCAAAGTTTAAGAGAATTGGGTAAATTATTTTCAAAACATAAACTTAAACTAAGAATGGAACAAGAAAGGGAAAAGGGATGCCAGTCCTAGTAGCTACATGCCTGCAGGTAAATATTTTATGTAAACGTTTAATGTAAATTAATGGAAAAAAGAATTATGTGCGTGTGCTATATGAATTATGTGCAATTTGTAGATTGAATACTGAGGTAGTCAGGATAGAAAATGCTTGGGGAATGAAGAGTAAAGTGAGTGGCTAATCATAACTGGCCATTGTAATTAGGGACTTACTATACTTGACATAATCCAAGCTATTACCTTGAATGACCATGTTGGTGTTTGAATCTTATAGTGATAGAGATGGCTGGTGGTATATCTTCGAAGGCTTATCGAGGTGGAGGTCGTGGTGGATGTGGTGCTGAACTGCGTGTCACTAGGAACAGGGCTAGGACAGCTGAAATGGCTCCTGAAGAGCCCGAGCTTCATCACCATGTAGGTGGGGATGAGAGCATTAATTTGACGGCCTTAGTGAAGGAGGCTATAGTTGAAGGGGTTCATCAAGTCATACACACGATTTTGCCATCTGTGGTGATTGGGGTCATTAGGGTCGTTAGGGAAGATGAGAGGAGAGGGGAGAACTGGAGTGGAAAATGTGTTGGTAGTGGCGGTTTCCCTCCCAAGGGAAAAAAGGCGAAGGTAGAGGGTCGCAAGGTGGCCGGAACCGAGTTAGGAGTGAAGGTGTGCAAGAATTACGGGAAGGGGCATGCAGGAGAATGTAGGTGGGGATCAGATCTCTGCTTTAACTATGGGAAGGAGGGCCATAGGGCGAGTGACTGTAGAGGAGTGAAATGTTATAACTGCGGTGGAGCAGGGCTTTTGAGCAGAGACTGTAAGAAGCCTAGTGCTCAAAACTCTGTAGAAAGGAAGGGGATCGAGAAGGATAAGGAAGGGCAGAGAGCTGAAGCCAGGGCATTTACTATGACTCGGGAGGAGGCTAGGTTGGACCCCGACGTCGTGCCTGGTAAATTCCTAGTAAACTAGACTTGTGCCTCTATACTTTTTGATTCTGGTGCTAGTCTGCTGCCTTCTGTGATAAGTTTTCCATTAGGAGTAAGAAGATTGATGAGCCCTTTGATGTAGAAACTGCCATTGGTAAGTCTACTAGAATTTCTGATATGGTAGAGGATTTTGACATAGAGTTGAAAGGCCATAGTTTCTCTGCTAGGTTGTTCGTGTTGCCTTAGGCAGATTTGATGTAGTCCTAGGGATGGATTGGCTAGCAGCCTATGAGGCAAACATCTTGTGTTGTGAGAAGATGATTCGATTGACCACACCCGACGGGAGTTCGGTGACGATCTATGGTGATGGAGTTAGTACGGTCCCGAAAGTAATTTCGATGGTTGTGGCAGAGAAGTGTTTGAGACGTGGAAGTGGTGCCTATCTGGCCTATGTGAAGGATGTGGATGCGTCAGTACCATGATTGATGGATGTACCGGTCACGTGTGAATTCCCAAATGTGTTCCCGAAGGATCTATCAGGTGTGCCACCGGATCGCGAGATCGAGTTCTAGATTTATCTGATGCCTGATGCCCAACCTGTGCTAAGATGTGTATCTTCTAGCTCCTTCCAAGATGAAGGAATTGATGACTCAGCTGCAAGAGTTATTAGATAAGGGGTTCATTCGACCGAGTATCTCTCCATGGGGTGCTTCGGTCTTATTTGTGAAGAAGAAGGATGGTAGCATGAGGATGTGTCGACTACCGTGAGCTGAACAAGTTGACTGTGAAGAACCGATATCTGTTACCGAGGATTGATGACTTGTTAGATCAGCTCCAAGGTGTCAGGTGGCTCTCGAGGATAGATCTCTGATCTGGTTACCACCAACAGAAGGTGAAGGAGCAGGATATTCCTAAAACAGCTTTTCATATGCGTTATGGACATTACGAGTTTCTCGTTATGTCTTTTGGTTTAACCAACACGTCAGCTACTTTTATGGATATGATGAATCGGGTGTGTTGACCTATGCTAAATAAATTAGTGATGTGTTTATCAATGACATCCTAATTTATTCGAAGAGCGAAGAAGAGCATGCTAGTCATATCCGCGAAGTGTTAGAGACGTTTAGAAGAGAGAAGCTGTACGCCAAGTTCTCCAAGTGTGCGTTCCGGTTACACGAGATTCAATTTTGGGTCACGTGGTTAATCCTGAAGGATTAATGTAGACTGACGAAGGTTGAGGCGGTGATGCAATGGAAGTCTCCAAAGACGCCATCCGAGATTCGTATGTTCTTGGGTTTGACGGGTACTACAAGATATTATCCAAAACTTCTCTAAAGTGGTGGTGGTGTTTCTTTGCATGAAGAGTTGGAGGCCACTTGGGAGTCAGAGGAAGAAATGAGATGGCACTACCCAGATCTCTTTAAGGAGTGACAGGTTTCGGGGATGAAACCTTTATAAGGGGGATGGACTTGTAACGGCCGAAAAATTCAGAAAGAAGAAAAGAAAAGAAAGTAATGGAGGAAAAACGGAATTATTTCAAAGAAAGTGATTAAAAGCATGCAAGGGTCAAACCTCCTCATAATGGGGTTTAAAAAGGGAAAGGTTGCCCATACTTTCTCTCCCATACACTCACTTTTGGTAGAGTGAGAAGAAGAAGCTCTCATCCAAATTTTGTAAGTTCTACTGTTAAAATGACTTTTACGAAAATATGTGTGTTTTAAAGATTCTATGAAGTTGATGGTTGTTTATGGTGTTCTAAGTGTATAACTGATAGATTTGAGCTAAGAATACAATTAAAGTGATGTATGGAATTAGAAACTGCATAAGTTGGATTGCATGCGGACTTTGCATGTCCGCTATGGACACTTAGAGAATTATGCATGCCGTCCGCTGTGGATACTAAGTGTCCGTTGTGGACACTTGTGATCTAGACCATCCGCTATGGACATTGTTTGTCCGCTATGGACACTTTAGGAATTCATGCACGTCCACTGTAAGTGCTTAACATGTCCGTTGTAGACCCTTTAAGTATGCATGCATGTCCGCTGTGAACCATTAACTGTCCGCTATGGACTTTGCATGTCCACTGTGGACACTTAGAGATTATTATGTTGTCCGCTGTGAACATAAACTACCGCTGTGGACTTTGCATGTCCGCTGTGGACTTGGCTGTTCGCTGTGGACTTGGGTGTCCGCTGTGGACACTTAGAATATTTATGTCATCCGCTATGAACCTTATTCCGGTGCTATGGAGACTTAGTCATGCGCTGTGAATCTTAGTCATGCGCTGGGACTTTAGCTGTCCATTGTGGACCTTAGCTATCCTCTGTGGACACTTAGCATTTAAGCCATCCGCTGTATAACTTACTCATGTGCTGTGGACACATAGCATTTATTTCATCCGCTATGAACCTTATTCATGCGCTGTGGACCCTTAGCCGTCCGCTGTGGATTTGGTTGTCCGCTGTGGACCACTGTGGACACTTAGCATTTAACCCATCCGCTGTATGACTTACTCATGTGCTGTGGACACTTAGCATTTAAGCCATCCACTGTATAACTTACTCGTGCGCTGTGGACACTTAGATTATTCTGAAACTTTGGAATAGAATTAAGTGCTAAGTACTGATATTTTCGATGCCTATGCTTGTTTATGTTATGTTTGCTTGTGGCTGCTGTTTGATGATGATGTTCCATGTTATGTATTATGATGTGACTTTACGTGGGTGATATGTGCTTATGTAAGTAAAGTATTATGTAATAAAAGTGAAAGATAAAGATATGAAAAATGGAACGAATGAGAATGAAAGTCTTGCAAGCATATAAAAGGGTTCACAACTCATTATGGTTGTCAACTCGACAGTGTGCCTATGCACACAAAGGGTCAGTCTTCATGATTGATCGAAACGTACGAAACGGGATCGTTGCCGCTTGACCCCAAGACTGCAGTCGCTTCATGCACAAATGATGGGGCATAGCATATGGCGGATCTAGATAAAAGTAAAAGATAATAATGAAAAAAAGTACGAAACAAAAAATTTTGAACGATAGTGAAGATAATAAATGATTATTATCAGATGTCGTATAATGTCTGACCACGTACGAAAGTAAAGGAAAGTTTTGTAAACACCCGATTTTTATATGGGCCAAAATGCAAAAGAAGAAAAGAATCTGAATAAAGTAAACAAAGGCCAAAGTTGAAGGGTGAAAAGTGTAAAAAGTACCAAATCTATTATTTTAATGCAAAAGTGGTATGGCGCCCATAACACTTTCGGTTGCTGCTATGCTCGACAAAACAAAAGAAGAAGAACTGAAATCCTCATTTCTCTCGGCGAATTGTGAAGGTGAAGAAGAATCTTCAGGTTAGTAGGTTTTTGTGATTAATGGTTCGGTTTCTTTGAGGTATCAACCTTAGAAACCGATTTCTAAGTGTTGTATGTGCTTTGGTTGGTTGTTTTGCTTGTTTAGGTGTTTGAACTCGTGTACAAGCAGGTTCGGAGGAGTTTGCTTGTTTGCTACACTAGGTGAGTTCTATGACCCCGGTTTTATGTTTTTAAATTCTTTGGGGCTGAAAATACATTTAAAATGTTTTACAACCGTTGTATATGATAACTGCTTATGTATGTGTAGACCTTCTATATTCTATGAAGTTGTAAGCTGTTCTAAGAGTTTAGCATGATAGATCTATGTTAAGAATGTATGAAAATGAGGTTGTAGGACTGGCTATAGCATAAGTCTCATTTACAGGTCTGATGGTCATCCGCATTACACTTGATAATTGCCTAAGTGTTTGTTCACCCGCATTTACAGTTGTTCATCAGCATTTACTGTTTCACCAGTATTTACAGTTGTCCATCGCATTTATAGGTGTTCATCCGCATTTACAGTTGTTCACCCGCATTGCAGTTGTTCACCCGCATTTGCCTAAATTCAGCCTAAGTGCATCAGCATTTCTTTTATACATGCGCATTTGCTACAATGTCCATCAGTATTTCTTTTTATACATGCGCATTTGCTACAGTCCATCAGCATTTCTTTTAAGACAGAATAATTACCAAGTGTTCATCCACATTTGCAAGCCCGCATTAGTTTTTGTTCACCCGCATTGGTTTTGTTCACCCGTATTTCTTTAAGACTTAAGGAATTTTCTGGAATTTTGGAAGATCAAGATTAGGGTTTGACCCTTGACTTGATGCTTGTATCTGATATCTTATGCATGTTGTGGGTTGCCCTTATATGCCTATTATGATATTAACATGTGACTTTATGTGGATTGCCTACGATCATAAAGTATTTTATTAATCAAGTGAAAGATAATATTAACGAAAAGTGGAACATAAAGAATGAAAAGACTTGCAAGTAAAAATTTACAGGAGGTGCAACACCATGTTGTCGTTAGCTCAACTGTGTACGGTTAGCTACCCAAAGGATGTACGCAGGGTCAATCTTTAAGATGAGGGGACCACTATTGCTGCCCCGGTACTGGAATCAACATATTGCACATGGATGGAGTCTATTTGTAGACTTCAAGGCCAGTACCCCGGTTATGCGCATTATGAATGGGGGGTATAGAACTTTGGTCCATATCGACAGTGAAAGATAATAATAAATAAGCAAGAAAGAGAATTGTGATGATGTAAATGGATAGATTGTATGTATGATGTGTGATCACATGCGAAAGAAAGAAAATGATATTTTAAAGTATTTTGTATACAAATCTATCAAGATATTTTATGATTTAAAAAACTAGAACTCACTCAGCAAAGATGGACTTTTGTGTTTCAGTGGTAGGTAATTTGCTGAGGATGGCCCTCGGGGAGGCTACTCGTCGGGATTTGGTGACATCCATTCAAGAAAAGAAACATGTCATTTCGTATACAACTAATGATCTTTTGTAACTGTTATCAAACATTTATGCTTAGCAACAGCATTTATAAAGTTAATGAATGGCTTTTGAAGTTTAAACTCCGCTGCATGTGCTAATAAATTATGAAATGTTTTAGAAATTGTGCTATGATTGTCCAACTATAAGGTCTCCGGGAACGGGGCTTACAAGTGTATCAGAGCCAAAGTTTAAGAGAAATGGAGTACATATTTTAAAAACCTAACTAAATGAAACTGTGACGAATGGAGGGATGCTAGCCCGAGTAGCTACGTGCCATCAGGTAATTCTTTTCATTATGATAACCAGCATTATGTGCGCATGCTATTGATTTATGTGCTTTATTATATTTGAATACTGATGTAGTCAGGATAGGAAATGCTCGGGAACGAAGAGTAAAGTAAGTGGCTAATCATAAATGGCCACTGTAATTAGGGACTTACTATACTAACATAATGAGCTATTACCTTGAATGCCATGTGAGTGTTGAATCTATAGTGTTAGAGGATGGCTGGAGGTAGATCATCTAAGGCTTCTAGAGGTGGAGTACGGGGTGGTGTGCTGGTAGACCCGGGCGCCAAAGAACAAGACGAGAACTGACAGAGATGGCTTGCTGAGCCTGAGCTTCATCACCCGGGGGAGTGGAGGATGAGAGTGCCAATTTGAGGGCCTCAGTGAAAGAGTCAGTGGTGGAGGAGGTTCACCAAATCATGCAGACGATCCTAACGTCTGTCGTGACTGAGGTGATCCGGCCGTAAGGAAGGATGAGAGGAAAAAACGGAGGAAGAGAGAAGGGCTGCTGCTGGGAGAAGGAGAATGAGGAGATCATGATGATGAGAAGGAGATGAATGTTGAAAGGGGAGCCTCCAGTGATGAAGAAGATGTAGAGGTGCGGGAAACCGCGGCCTCAGTGAAAGATGTAGTGGTGGAGGAGGTTCACCAAATCATGCAGACGATCCCTACCGTCTGTCGTGACTGAGGTGATCCGGGCCGTAAGGAAGGATGAGAGGAAAGAAACGGAGGAGGAGAGAAGGGCTGCTGCTGGGAGGAGAAGGAGAATGAGGGAGATCATGATGATGAGAAGGAGATGAATGTGAAAGGGGAGCCTCCAGTGATGTGAGAAGATGTAGAGGTGCGGGAAACCGCAAGGGGATGCAGCTACGGGGCATTCCAACGGTGTAAACCCCCTACTTTTGACGGCAACGGTAACGCTGCTACTGCCCACCGCTGGGGGAGAGATAGGAGGAGGCAGTGTTGGATATTAGTAAGTGCAGGGAGAATCAAAAGGTGAAATTTGCCACTCACTCATATGTGACTCGGCTCTGTGTTGGTGGGACAATATGTCCAAGCCGAGATGGAGTGAACTGAAAAAGTTAGTGATTGAGGAATATGTCCTCTCTAGAATCGACAAGATGAGAGGGATTTTCTTACAGCTGGAAGCGGGAACCATGACACACCAGCAATATACGACTAAGTTCAACGAGATGGCAAGACTGGTGCCCGATCAAGTTAACCGGCTTCAAGGAGATCAAGCGGTATATTCAGGGGTTGCCTGCTGACATCCGTGGCACTTGATCGCTGCCCGACCGAGCACTTTAGGTTGGCGGTGGATTTAGCTGGGAGACTGTATGATGAAGAGAAGTGGAGGTGGTGGAGGTGAAGAAGACGGGTGGTAATAACAGGAGTTGGAACGGGAAGAGATTCGGCGTGGTGGTTTCACCCCGAACAGTAAAAGCCGAGGGTGGATGATCATCGAGTGGTTACTGCAAGCTCGGGTTGAAGCGGTGTGATAAGAGTGGGAAGGAACATAGCGGGAATGCCGCTTGGAATGAATGTCTGCTACAAATGTGGCAAGTCCGGTCACATTTCAAAGATGTGTGGATCCCACGGTGCTTTAACTGTGGTGAAATCAGCCATATGAACAGGATTGCAAGAAGCCAAGGGCTGAAAGTTCTGGGTTGAGAAGAGGCCGGAAGAAGGAGGGTAGAGGGCAAGTGCAAGAGCCTTCACGATGACCCGAGAGGAAGCCCGGGTAGACCCCAACATCGTGTCAGGTGTGTTCCTAGTAAACCAAACTTGTGCCTCTATATTATTTGATTCTGGTGCTAGTAGGAGTTTTATATCTATTGCCTTTTATGCTAAATTGCCTGTTAGTAGTAGGAGAATCGATGAACCTTTTGATGTAGAAACTGCTATTGGTAAGTCTACCAGAATCTCTGATATTATGGAAAGCTGCGACATGGAACTAGAAGGCCATAAGTTCTCTGCTAAGCTATATGTGATGCCCCTAGGCGGATTTGATGTTGTACTAGGGATGGATTGGTTAGCAGCCTATGAGGCGAACATCGTGTGTCGGAAGAAGATAATTCGGGTAGTTGCATCCAATGGGAGTTCAGTGACAATTTATGGTGATCGCGTCACTACGGTTCCGAAAGTGATTTGATGACAGTGGCAGAGAAGTGTATGAGGCATGGATGTTGTGCCTACTTGGCATACGTGAAGGATGTGGATGTGTCGATACCACAATTATCAGAAGTGCCAGTGGTACGTGATTTCCCGAATGTGTTTCCCGAAGATCTACCAGGTGTGCCACCAGACCGTGAGATAGAATTTCAGATCGACCTGATCCCCGATGCGCAGCCCGTTGCCAAAGCACCGTATCGGTTAGCTCCGACCGAGAAGAAAGAATTGATGGATTAGCTACAGGAACTAATGGACAAGGGGTTTATTAGACCGAGTATCTCTCCTTGGGGTGCTCCGGTATTATTCGTAAAGAAAAGAGATGGTAGTATGAGGATGTGTATAGACTATCGTGAATTAAACAAGTTAACAGTGAAGAACAGATACCCCCTACTAAGGATTGATGACCTGTTTGACCAGCTTCAAGGTGCCAGTTGGTTTTCCCTAATAGATCTCCGATCGGGTTATCATCAATTGAAGGTGAAGGAGCAAGACATTCCTAAGACAGCTTTTCGCACGCGTTATGGACATTACGAGTTCCTCGTTATGTCTTTCGGTTTAACCAACGCGCCAGCTGCCTTTATGGATTTGATGAATCGAGTATGCCGACCAATGTTGGATAAATCAGTGATTGTGTTCATTGATGATATCTTGATTTATTCAAAGAGCAAAGAAGAACATGCTGATCACATACATGAAGTGTTGAAGACACTTAGGAGAGAAAAGTTATATGCTAAATTCTCTAAGTGTGCTTTCTGGTTACGCAAGGTTCAATTTCTGGGTCATGTGGTGAATACCGAAGGAATTATGGTGGACCCGGCAAAGGTTGAGGCAGTGATACAATGGAAGTCACCAAAGACGCCATCCGAGATTCGCAGTTTCTTGGGTTTGGCGGGTTATTACCGAAGGTTCATTCAAGACTTTTCCAAGATAGCCTTACCTTTAACTAAGGGGCTGTTTGATTACTACTGAGTGAGTAAGATTTGACTGAGTCAGAAGCTGACCCAATAAGAAGTTCTGACTGAGTCTGCGTCTGACTGAAACTTGGCTGTTTGATTTAGTATCTGACTGACTCTGCTGAATGATAAAAATAACCTTATTGCCCCGTTGTCCTGACGAGTTTGAATTTAACTAGTGTTGTGTAATCAATAAAAATAGCCAAATTTAGAAAATTTCAAAATGTCATACAAAATACAAGAATCTTGGATTGGGAATCTTGCCTTCAATACACCATAAGCACGCTCAATAACATTTCTAAGGCAAGCAATATTAATTTACGCTCATATTCAGCTGCAAGAATCTGATCATAAAGAATTGTTTAGTAATTGACCCACCTTACACTAAATATACATACACATATATACAGGCATATACTATCACATCAAATGTACAATCTTCCTTAATAATTATCCTTATTTAAAACCAAAACGCCCCTTCATAGTTTGGTTATATAAAACCAATCACAAAAAACTAACATACACATACACATATTCACCAAGGGTAACAGAGGCATGATCCACCCAAAAGGGGGTTTTTCAATCACTCAAGATCACATACACATACACATATTCAACTGCAAAATCACACAAAATGGGGTTTTTCACTCACTCAAGATTACATACACATACACATACACATCTACATACATAGAGCTCTACATACACATCTACATACACATCTATATGCATATCTACACCCACATAAATTCATAGAGAAAAAGCGAAAGAAAGCAAGATTACCGAAGGATATGCCGTGGGGGTCATCGTGGGTGGTCGCGCAGGGAGGTCGTCGTGCAGGGGGGTTCGCCGTCAGTGGAAACGCCGGCTGCCGAGGGTGGGGTGGCCATCGTGGACCCGGTCAGCCTTTTTAATTTTTAGGTTGGGTCAGCTACCTTGGACCCGGTCAGCTGAAACGAAACGCATATCAAACGGGCTGACCCGCTGACCGAGTCAGCCAGTCAGCCGGGTCAGCCCGGTCAGCCGAAATCAAACACACCCTAAGTTGACCCGCAAGGATGTGAAGTTCGTGTGGGGCCGGGAACAAGAGGATGCTTTTGAGGAGTTAAAGGCAAGATTAACTCAAGCTTCTGTCTTAACATTGCCCCGAAGGAAGTGAAGACTTAGTGGTGTATTCAGATGCATCTTATTCGGGACTGGGTTGCGTGCTAATGCAACGTGGACGAGTGATAGCTTACGCATCCCGACAGTTAAAGACCCATGAAGTTAATTACCCCACTCATGATTTAGAATTGGCTACGGTGGTCTTTGCATTGAAGATTTGGAGGCACTATTTATAGGGGACCAAGTGCACAATCTTCACGGATCACAAGAGCTTGCAATACTTCTTCGAGCAGAAAGATCTCAACATGAGGTATAGAAGGTGGTTAGAGTTGATCAAAGACTATGATTGCGAGATCCATTACCACCCGGACAAGGCCAACGTAGTGGCCGATGCCCTTAGCCGGAAGGAGAGACCCGAACAGATTCGGGTAAAGACCTATCAGTTGGTGATGACCTCAGATGTGATAATGCAAGTTAAAGAGTTTCAAAATGAGGCGTTAAAAGAAGATCGCCTCAACTCCGAACGAATGAGAGGTCTAGTAGCAGAATTGGGGGAGAATACCCACGTGTTAAAACCCGCTTTAGGTGAATGTGGATTTCTCGATATGGGAATCTACGTGGGCGAATTATGGACTAAGCTCATAAAACTCGATACTCCATTCATCCCGTTGCTACCAAGATGTATCAAGACATGAAGAAAGACTACTGGTGGCTGGGAATGAAACGTGACGTGGCAGAGTATGTAAGTAAGTGCCTTACTTGCTTGCAAGTGAAGGCAAAACATTAGAAACCATACAGGAGGATTCAACCATTGGATATACCCGAGTGGAAGTGGGAGCACATCACTATAGATTTTTATCATGAAGCTACCCCGTACTGCAAGGGGGTACGATGCTATTTGGTGATAGTTGATCGGTTGACAAAGAGTGCCCACTTCCTACCGATCCGCGAGACGTATTCATCTAAGAGATTGGCGGATCTGTTCATCAAAGAGATTGTAGCTCGTCATGGTGTGCAGGTGTCTATCGTGTCGGATCGTGACACCCGGTTCACATCGATGTTTTGGAAGAGATTTCATGATGCCATGGGGATGAGGCTATATATTAGCATGGCTTACCATCCTCAAATAGACGGTCAGTCTAAGAGGACGATCCAGACGCTCGAGGATATGCTTCGTGCTTGTGTGATCGACTTTGGGGGAAATTGGGATGATCACTTACCGTTAGCAGAGTTCTCATACAACAACAGTTATCATGCCAGTATCGGTATGCCGCCATACGAGATGCTATACGATAGGAGGTGTAGAACGCCCGTGTGTTGGGGAGACATTGGGCAGAAAGGATTGGGAAACATCGAAGTGATTGAGGCTACGACTGAGAAGCTGGAAAAGATCAAAGCCTTTATGAAGGCAGCTAAAGATAGGCAAAAGTCGTATGCCGATAAGAGGCGTAGACCCATCGAGTTCAACGTGGGTGATAAAGTCATGTTAAAGGTCTCGCCTTGGAAAGGGATCATCCGATTCCGGAAGAGGGGCAAGTTGAGTCCAAGATACATAGGGCCTTTCCGAATCGTTGCACGAGTAGGAGAGGTGGCCTACCGTCTAGAATTGCCCGATGAGTTAAGTGGGATTCACCCAACATTCCATCTATCTAATCTAAGAAAATGCTTAGCCGACGAAGATATGATTGTACCATTGGATGATATTGAAGTGGATGAAAGGCTCAATTATGTGGAGCAACCAGTGGCAATCATCGACCGAAAGGAGAAGAGGTTGAGAAATAAAGTGGTTCCACTTGTGCGGGTACAGTGGAAACATCGAAAGGGTTCTGAGTCTACGTGGGAGACTGAAGAAGAAATGAGGCAGCACTACCCTCAGTTATTTGAAGAATGACAGGTTTCGAGGATGAAACCTCTTTAAGGGGGTAGACTTGTAACACTCGAATTTTTATAAGGGCCAAAATGCAAAAGAAGAAAAGAATCTTGAATAAAGTAGACAAAGGCCAAAGTTGAAGGGTGAAAAGTGTAAAAGTTACCAAATTCTATTATTTTAATGCAAAAGTGGTATGGCCGTCCATAACACTTTCGGTTGCTGCTGCTGCTCGTAAAACAAAAGAAGAAGAACTGAAATCCTCATTTCTCTCGGTCGAATTGTGAAGGTGAAGAAGAATATTCAAGGTTAGTAGGTTTTTGTGATTAATTGGTTCGGTTTCTTTGAGGTTTCAACCTTAGAAACCGATTTCTAAGTGTTGTATGTGCTTTGGTTGGTTGTTTTGCTTGTTTAGGTGTTTGAACTCGTGTACAAGCAGGTTCAGAGGAGTTTTGCTTGTTTGCTACACTAGGTGAGTTCTATGACCCCGGTTTTATGTTTTTAAACTTCTTTGGGGCTGAAAATGCATTTAAAATGCTTTACAACCGTTGTATATGATAACTGCGTATGTATGTGTATGAACTTCTATGTTCTATGAAGTTGTAAGCTTGTTCTAAGAGTTTAGCATGATAGATCTATGTTAAGAATGTATGAAAATGAGGTTTTAGAACAGGTTATAGCATAAGTTTCATTTACAGGTCTGATGGTTCATCCGCATTTACACTTTGATAATTGCCTAAGTGTTTTGTTCATCCGCATTTACAGTTGTTCACCCGCATTTACAGTTGTTCACCCGCATTTGCAGTTGTTCACCCGCATTTGCCTAAATTCAGCCTAAGTGCATCAGCATTTCTTTTATACATGCGCATTTGCTATAGTGTCCATCAGCATTTCTTTTTATACATGCGCATTTGCTATAGTACATCAGCATTTCTTTTAAGACAGAATAATTAACAAGTGTTCATCCGCATTTGCAAGTTGTTCACCCGCATTAGTTTTTGTTCACCCGTATTGGTTTTGTTCACCTGTATTTCTTTAAGACTTAAGGAATTTTCTGGAATTTTGGAAGATCAAGATTAGGGTTTTACCATGGTTGACTTGATACTTGTATCTGATATCTTATACATGTTGTGGGCTGCCCTTATGTGCCTATTATGATATTAACATGTGACTTTATGTGGATTGCCTACGATCATAAAGTATTATTATTAATCAAGTAAAAGATTAATATTAATGAAAAGTGGAACATAAAGAATGAAAAGACTTGCAAGTAAAAATTTACAGGAGGTGCACGACCATGTTGTCGTTAGCTCAACTGTGTACGGTTTAGCTAACCCAAAGGATGTACACAGGGTCAATCTTTAAGATTAAGGGGACCACTGTTGCTGCTCCGGTACTGGAGTCAGCATATGTGCACCACGGATGGAGTCTATTTATAGACTTCAAGGCCTAGTACCAGGTTTATGCGCCTTATATGGGGGTATAGCACTTTGGTCCATATCGACAGTAAAAGATAATAATAAATAAGCAAGAAAGAGAATTGTGATGATGTAAATGGATATGATTTGTATGTATGATGTGTGATCACATCCTAAAGAAAGATAAGACATTTTTTTAAGAAGTATTTTGTATAAAAATCTATCAAGATATTTTTATGATTTTAAAACTAGAACTCACTCAACAAAACTGACTTTTATGCGTTTTTAGTTGGCAGGTAATTTGCTGAGGATGGCACTCGGGGAGGCTACTCGTAGGGATTTGGCTGACATCCATTCAAGAAGATAACACTGTTGTTTCGTAATACAACTAATGATCTTTTGTAACTGTTATCAAACATGTATTGCTTAGCAACAATATTTATAAAGTTAATGAATGGCTTTTGAAGTTTAAACTCTGCTGCATTGTGCTAATAAATTATGAAATGTTTTATAAATTGTGCTATGATTGTCCAACTGTGAGGTCTCCGGGAATGGGGCCTTACATGTTTTATCAAAAGTAAAGTATTTTATTATAAAAACTAAAACTCACTCGGCGTCTCTGACTTTTGTATGCGTAATAGTTGGCAGGTAATTGTTGATGTTGAGGAGGTGCAGGCATGGATGCATAAGCTACTGGGGATGATTCGACTCTGGCATCCATATTTTGAGAATTTTATTGTATTAATACGATTTTTGGAATGTAAATGAAATGATGTGACAATTTAACATGTTGTTAATTATTAATGAAAGGCTATATTTCCGCTGCAAAATGATGTGTTTTATATGTTTTATGCGATTATTGACCAACTGCAAAAGACGGTTTCAATACAAACCCTTTGCTACCTAAAAACTGTAAGAACAGATCCGGTGCATTAATTCAATAGATCATGGGCCTAGAAAATTAACAAGTCATCAATATTCAATTAGTTAAGAAAAAAAGTGATTTAGAAATTGTTGCTAACTACAAAAATGGAAATAACGTACCATTAATAACTTATATCTTTAACATGTTTGACTTGTCTCAACAAAAATAAACTACTTCCATCAACCTTTTAAAACTAATGTAACTTTATATGTTTTGTTATTATCTTAAAAAACATTTCATAAAATCAAGAATTCTTTTATCTTTGATATGTGTATAATATTGCTATATTGTTTTGAAGAAAAAGTGAAATTATTATTAAAGATTCTCACAAGTATATGATATAACTGTAGATAGTAAATGTAAATGGTGCTACTATTATAAATGTAACACTTAATAAAAATAGCATTGTATGTTTTTAATACAACATTTCATAATACCAATAAAACACTTTGACAAGAAAAGTAGTACTTCGAATACAACTTTTAAAAATAGCACTGTGTTTAATGATAAAAATCAACACATCATACCTAAACACAAAACATACAAAAACATATAAAACATAAGTTTTAAAAAAATGTATAATAATATGCTACTTTAGATAGAGTACGTAATAATAGCATCTATTAATTGTCAAGAACAACACTTAATAAAGTAGCATTAGTGTGTTGTTTTTATAATATTGTGCTATTTTAGTTAGAGTAAATGTTTATAACTATAATAGTACATTTGTTTTCTATAAAAGACGTATAATAGCACATAGTAAGACTAAAGAAACTATCATACTCTACGCATATATTAAAAAACTGTTTTATTTTGAAAGCTTTGAACTATGCGTTTTTAAACATACACCTTATCATAACGTATAAATAAGGGAGATATTTTACCAAAGAAAAATCCCTTTATTACAGAAAGAGATCGAACGGAAAGATAGAATGATAAGGCCATCATTATTCGCTCTACAAAGCTTCGTTCTTCAAATGTGTATAAAAATAAAAAATTTTGAACATACACTTTTAAATCTAAATCTTTGACTACATTATTTTAAGTTGTCAATTAACTGATTTACTAAAAGAAAGCTATTTAAAAATAGAAATTACCATATTAAGATTTCAAAAGTATGATAGTATTGCCCCTAATGACTAGTCAGCCTATCCCATATGGCGTAAATATATTGGTTCTAAGTCTATATGGAGACTACAGACATGCAATGTGGGCGTCAAGTAGACCTGAGTGGTTTCACCACTTACACTCACCAAGGTGTGTTATGATTATCTGAATATGAACTTTTTAATTATTGATTAATCATTGTTATTAACGTTTTTTTGTATACATATTTATTCTTAACCAATTATTTTTAAGCTCATACTTATTTAACATAGATGATATAAACAAATTAAAAATATATAATACTAATATTAAGTTTTAAGCATTACATATTTATAACATAAAACATAATAAACACACCAAAAATTTTCTTAATATTATTACACGTCATATTTGACACTAATATCCTGTTTTTTGGTGTTTTCATGAGCTCGCCCATCAAATGATCGATATAAATCTAAAGCAATTTCATTGTCGAGTTCTTTTGCTTTTCTCTCTTTATCCCAAACTTTGTCCATGTTAGCTTGTTAAATCGGTACATCCACTTTGGTATCCAAACTTTTATTTATAGTGAAGCTCGTTTAAGGATATTATTTATTTCCTTTTATTGTTTGTTCGAAGAGGGGGTGAATTGGTTAATCTAGGGCCTCAAGATCATTAAAGGATGATGTTTTTTGTCTGATGATGATTGTCCCTTCAATGGGACATGTGCTCACTTTGGACTATTTCTAAAAACCTCTCAAGCTTTTATATAAGTAAACACTGAACTAATCTCTTTTTTATATTCTTCACACAAATCCTTAAAAACATTGACATCATTTGTACAACTTTGTCAATTGTTAAAATTCTTGTTGCAGGTCCCGTTAAACTTTCCCTCGTTTAGACGCATGTTCATCCATCTAGACATTATCATGTAGGAGGTATGGTATTCTTCTCGCCCTATTATGCTAAAAAAATTTTCACCAATGTGTTTACCATAATATAAGGATGTTTAATTATTTCCTATAAACGAATAAAATAACATTATTAAAATATAAAAATACAATAATATATTAGATTTAACATTAAATAAAAAATGGTTAAAGATCTTTAGGTCCTCAGGCATATCATCCTAAGCCTGAGCCAATGTTAGTTCTACCTCCGAAGTCCACTTCCCACTTCTATATACGGTCCATTCAGGTATGGATGTTGTAACTTCGTTCTTCTGGTGTGTTTTATTTTGTGGTTTTGTTTGTGTTTCAGGAACAATATTGGATTTGGCTTGCAATCATGTGTGGATAAAGATTGGTTGATTAAATTGGGTTTGGGTCCACTCAACAAAGTGTGCATCAGTTGGTTTAGGTTTGGTTCCATTCAAGGGCCGTAACATATGCTAGGATCAAAAATGCTTCGGTTAAATTGGTTGGTGTCGTTTGGGTTAATCTCTGGGTTAATATTTTTGGATTGAAAGGATCATATAAATTCATGTTTGTATAAAAAGGTGTTTGATTTTGAGAGTAGAATAAACAATGTGTGAAGAATATTTAATTTATTTAGTATTTATATTTATATAATAGAATTTAAAACTTTAAATTAACTATAATTTATTCAACTAGCCATTCAATGGCTTTTTTCTCTTTCCCGAATGCTCCAAGGCTAGTGGCCACCTACAGATTAATCCACCCAAGCGGCACAGAGTACCATGGGTGTGGGGCTGGCACCCCTCACTCACACTTTTTTATCATTACATGTGGTATAAGTGTAAAGAACTTAGAAAAAGTCTCTATATGCAACAAACTAACAATCCTTAAATGAATAGCCGATATTCTATGATAAGATTATGTGTCACACCCTCGTTTATAGTAAAAACACGAGTATGAAACAAACAGGACCATCATAACACATTGTTTGTTAATACAAATGTGATAAATGACATATGCCAACGTGTCATGACATCACCCGACTCAAATTGAAACTTATGTCGTGGTTAGTCAATTCCATGACAAACATAGTCAGAAAAGTATAGCATGATAAATTCCACATTCTGGGACAAGATTAGGGCAAACACACCCGAAAGTAATTATGTGCACAAAATTATCAAACCAAATAAAGACTAAACCAAAGTAATAATTGTCTATCTCAAAATCATTAATGGTCACCACTAAGGCACATGCTTATTCTATTCATCAATAATTATTATTACCTAAAACGTAATGCTCGAAATGTCAACTCATAGTTGGTGAGTTCACAGGTTTAAATATAAATAAATGATGTTGTGTTGCAGTTGTAGGACATATGTGTAAATAGTTGTAAGTAAGTAAAATCACATGCACACATAAGATTCACAACTAAACCTAATGACGTACACACAAAACTTGTTGAATTATATTCCCCCTAGGGTACGCTAATGACCACTGTTAGTCCCAACTAGTACAGTAACAAACAAGGTTAGGGTGTTTACCCAATTGTACTATCTATACCTATCCGTTGGCTCTAAATCTAGAGTTAAATTATTGTGAAATAAGAACCACACAGATAACTTATTCACATTCATTTATGCAGGTGAAGGTAACCTAAGCATAAAAAACAATGCCTGTATTGATTGTTAAAATAATTTCAAGTATGAAATCAATACAAGTAACACTGTTAGTACGGATTGCACTTAACATATGCAGATATGTTCAAGTCATTTGCCTTGGTTTTGTAATGAAATTAACATTGAAGTGACAAACGCAAGTAACAGTGATTTACCCCAATACGAATGACCAAACACTTATACATATAAGTGTTGTTCACCCGTATTAACTAATGCAGTGAATAGTGTCAATATGGTAACAGTGTTACAAAGCATTGAATCTAAAAAATTACAAGTGTTAAGACTTAGTTAATGTGAATGGACAAATGCTAAACATAGTACTTTACTAGTACAACTATTCACCGCATTTAACAGATATAGGTAAGAGTTAATGCAAATTATAGTAAAAAGAACAAATACGAGTGCACTATACACCATATTTGTCAATAAGTAAAACATAAATATTCTAAGTATATCTCCGTATTAACTAATGTGGGTAACACTAACAAATGCACATATGAAATTTGTTCATCAGCATATGTCAATGCGATGAATAGAAACATATGCATGTTGTTGGATCATATTGGTTTACACAAAGAAGAACTTTTTCTTAGATCAGTAACTGACAAATGCGACATCTAAGTTAGTTACTTACCATCACAACACAAATACTTTGAGTAAAGATAAATACACTATAAGTTCTTTCAAAGTATTCACTTGATTAATCTATTTTATACAAAGTTTAAAATTCGGTAGATACAATCAAATGGCTTAGAAAGCTTGCCTCTACTATACAAGTGTTAGGCCTTTTATACTAAAAATAAAATAAACTATTCTATGTTCAGATACTATAATAGAATAGGTAATCTGTGTATCGGAGTTGGCAGCTGCTATACTATGTTATCGGCGAAAGGTGGAACACAGCAGCCATCGGTGCAAACAAGCTTGTTCTATGTAGTAGCCGATCGGCAGCTCTAGAGCTCACTGCTGATTGAAAGTTGATCCGCATATGCTAATCAGCAAACATTCAGCATATGTAGATCAGCAGTCATTCAGCATATACACTTCGGTAGTGGATTCAGCACTTGGCCTGTTTCAACAGTTAACGGCCAATAATGAAATCCTGAGTTTTTGGTAGTTTCATCTTTTATGATTCAACAAACTCCCCCTAGGATGATGCTAACAAAACTCTATCTTTATCCTTCAAGCATCCTAATTAGTAGAAGTTGATACATGTATCCTCTTCTATCTCTTGAGGTGTTTTCAAGAGGTAGATTCATCAAGTCTTTCATGTTGTGTCGAGAGAGTTTGAACAAGTCATACTCTTTGACTTCAACTTTGCTAGCACCAGCATATGTGAGACTGACGAGTTAGTTGAGGAGTTATAACTCCAATGAGTGATTTGATCATGAATGCTTAGTGGAGTTACATGCAGAGCTTTTTCTTCTTCCTTTTGCTCAGCCTGTTGCCAAACTTGATCTTTAGAATAGCAGCCATGGACTTTTACTTATCTGGCATGTCTTTATTTTTAGAGATCAACTTATGCATTGTCTTCAAATATTCAAGGCTGTGTTTCAGAACGTCTAATTCAGTTAAGAAGAAAGATTTTCCTTATTCTTCCTTTCAATAGAGAACCTCTCAGTTTTAAAATCATAACCCCATTTGATGATTTTATCATTATTTTCTTAGTCTTCTTCTTTCTTAGATTCTAAGAGATCTTCTTCTTCTTCTGGATGCTCCAACCTATGTCTCATTCTGTCAGCAACATTAGTGATGATCAGTTCATCTGCTGACTCTTCAGATTGGCTCTGGGTAGGAGATTTAACTAGTTCAGGAGCTCGTTGGACTTTTGGAGAACCATTTTCAGTGCTTTGAGTAGGTGGTGAAGATGAGGAGGTGAGATTGGTTGGCTGCTAGGTTCGACCGATGGAGTGATATCGGCAGCTTCAGATTCTACTTTCTTCTTTCTTTGCGTTAAATCCTGCCTTGATCTTTCCAGGTGGGAGTTGTAGATCCTCATCAAAACCTTTTCCACTTTCCTTGCCTCAGAATCATTGCTTGGGTTACTTAGTCTCAGCTTTGTTAAGTCAGCTATCTCAAACCGGTTGAAGCAAACCAGTTAGTTTCTTGATTAAGCTACTTGTCTAGCTACTGATCTGGTTACGAAGAAGGTGTCTTTTATCATATTCCCACTCCACTATGGCATATCATATTCCCACTCCACTATGGGATCGTGTGTTGATATTGGAGTTTTAGGAACTTTTTCACTAGTATCAGATTTGACTAAGGTGAGTACTTTATGCATCAGCATCTTGGACTTGTCACTCTTGCATCCAAAAATGTTATCTCTAAAATGTCAAGGGGTAGATCAAGTACCTCATTCTTATGATTGTAGTAAATGATCACTCCATTAGCCCTCTTGATAGCAAATTTCTTTATCTAATTAAGATACCAAGCTACCAACACTTTGGTTCCTTGGAGTATCTTCTCCTCTGCTTCTGGATTAGCAATCCTTTCTTTTATTACTCTCTTTGGAGCTTTTGTCTTCTTTGCAAGGATTGAAGAGATGGGCTTCATCTCATCAGAGACAGTTGATGAAGAGTAGGGGATGGTGGAGGCCTAGTCGACAGATGGGAGGACTTTTGAGTAACTTTCTTTGACTTGGCTTGTTGTCTCTCCCATTGCTCCCTAGCTCGTTCAAGCTTTGGGAGCTCTCCAGTAGCAACTTTCTTCTTGGTTCCTTTGATGTTCAGATCAAGAGTTGACATACTCATTGGTCCTACTTGTCTACCAGAGAAACCATAGTATTTGAGGAACTGCTTTATCTGTTGCTTATCCTTGAACTCTTGCTGAACTCTTTCATCTTTCTTCTTCCCTGATTCAACCTACTTTCTTCTAGCTAACTCAACTACTTTCTCTATTTTAACATGAGTTGCAACTATCAGCTTAGACTTGTTCTCAGCAATGCTCCGCTCCATGATCTCATCAAAGTTGTATCCTTTCAACTCAAGTTGAGCTGCTATGAGACATATTTCTTCATCTTTCTTTTCTTTTTTCAAAGATAAGATCACAGGACTGGGTTCAGTAGTTGTAGCTATTGAAGCCTACTGAAGTGCTGTTCTCTGGGTGCTTTCAGCAAATTTGCTGGATGACGTAGATTGCACCTTCTTGATAGTTTTAGTCTTTGATCTGGGTGGAGCTTTTGAGATTGTTCTGTTGGGTTGACCAACATGGTTGAATTGTCTAGATGTAGGTCTTACAGCTCTTGAATCCTTTACACTCTTGATTAGTGTAATAATATTCTTTTTCACTGAGAACTCTTAAGATGTACCTGCCTTCGAAACTATCACATCATCTTTAGCCTTTTGTGGGAACAACTCCACCTTTTTTGTCATTAAAAATCTGGACTTTGATTTCTATGATTCAAGCTCTATTTCCTCTTCAGCAGTCATAGGTGTCTTACCCTTATTAAAGGTAGAGACTTTAGTAAGTCTGATTGCTAAATGTTTGGGAATTACACCTGATGCCTCACCAGTTGACTTGGGATCATCAGCAGTGGTCTGAGCTCTCTCAGCATCATGAGTGTCTTCTGGGCCATTAGTATCCACATTCACCTCAGAGTTAACTAGGGCTTCAGTTTCAACTTCCAGTTGACCAAATATCACCTCAGCTAATTTTCTGAGTTCAGACTCAGGTTCATCCTTATGAAGTTGGGGAGGCTCATCTTCAAAGGTCACCCTATGTCTTTCTATATCATCATCAATTGTCGGGGTGCCTCTTGTGTAAACCACCATCTTTTCTGAGGACTCATCTGCCAAACGAGTCTCTTGTATGGTACTTTCAGCAATTGCCTTAGCACCTAATTTGTTTAATGCTTCAGTAGCTTCTAAGAGTACTTTCAAAAGTGGTGCTTCTTTTGTAGATGACTTGGGAGAAGCTTTGAGTCCTAGTACTATCTCTCTCTTTGATAATTGATCATCAATTCTTTTTCTTTTTAGATAGAGTAAAGAAGAAGTATTGGATTTCTTTATCATGGCCATTTTCCTCTTCCCAAGTATAACCTTTTGGTTCATCCTCCTAATTACCATCCTGGCCTCAATTTCTTTTTCTTCTTCACTATCATAGCCGTACTTATCAAGAAGCTTATTCAAGTTGACTTCAGCTTCTGATAGAGGCTCATACTGGTTAGTCCATTGTGAAGAGAACAAGATTGGCTATGTTGCTTGAATGACTTGAGTAACCAATCTCTGAAGAATATCTTTAGCTTCTTTTGGCTCATATTCCCCTTTTAGTAGCATCATATAAGATTCCAGATGACACTAGATTGATGGAGGTAGGCACATCCAAAGGTTTTTGTGGTGCTAATAGTTAAAGGCTTAAGATGGTGGTTTTTTAATGGTCAATGGTCTCTTGAAGGTTTTCAACTTGGTTCTCAAGATCCATTGCATTTGCAGCAGCTTGCTGAAGGGTTGTGAGTTGTTCTTCAAGGGTGACAACTCTTGCAGCTTGTTGTTGTAGAGTCCTGAGTTGAGTTTCCAACTCAGATACTCTATCTGCCGAACCTTTCAGCAGACATTTTTCAATTTCGATACTTTTTCTTCTTCAGCATAAACTTGAAGTCTTGCATTTTCTTCTTGTAAGATTGCTTGTCTCTCTTCAAGATCAAGGTTTTGGGCTATCAATTCATCTATTTGTTTCATTCTTCCCTCATCCACAGGTGTGAAATCCTTGGGAGATAAGATGCTAGGCTTAGCCTCTGCACCCTCACCACCAGATATGGTTTTTTAGTGCCCTAGATTACTCTTCTCAAGGAATGACTCCAATAAGACATCCCCAAGGTGAGTTGCGGTGGTAGAGGTCTTAGTTATGTTGTCTCTATCCTACTGATCAATTGATGGATCAACAGTAGAGACATCCTCATCCACATTGATCCTTTCCTCCCTAGGATCAATCTCTTTGGATAAAGGATATGGATTAGATATTGCTGTAAACATATCAGTCTCAATTGTCTATGTTATATGGGAAGGGGGAGACAGTGGTTCATGCTAATATGAAACAGGAACATCATCATCCTGGGTGGTAGACATGTGTAATGGAGAGAATGGAGTTGTGTCTATTGGTTCGGGATGTGAACCGAATCCTAATGAGACTTCTTCTTTAGAAGTTGTCTTAGTTATGTGGGTATCCTTTTTGGTTTCCTCAATGGAGTTTTAAGACTCTAATTGAGGGCTTGTAGGTTAGGTATGGGTCTGCTCAGAAGAAGGAAGAGAAACCTTCTTCTTTGAGCTTTTCTTAGGTGTGGCTGACACCTTTGACTTGACTAGGACCCTGGTTTCCGGTCATGCCTTTTAAAGAGAAGGTGATTTGGGTGCCTGCATCTTATCAGTAGAAGGTGTAGGGGTTCACTTATGTTTGAGAGATTTTGGCTTTGAAATGGAAGGTGTGAGATCAGCACTGGTGGGTGTAACCATGCTGTCACCCTGAGGCTCAGTGACCTTAAACATATGCTCAAATAAGGGAGTCGCCTTCCCTGAAAAAGATTTTGGAGTTGCTTTAAACTTTGAAAATATTGCTTTGTTTAAAGTCCCTAGAGAATGAACAACTCCACTAAGTTTTACTCTAGCCCCTAATTCTTCTTATAGAATCATTTGTAAGAATCTAGGGTACATTAAAACTTGAATTTTGTAGCAGTTACATTTTTACACATATGTTGAAAAATGAAGTTTGAGAAATCAGAACTCTGCTGTTTTACCAGACCATGGATAGCCCCTACTAGATCCAATGGTACCTGGTCCCATCCTCCCAACTTATTATACAGACAGTGCAGGAAGATATGAAGGATAATTCTCCAATTGTGATATACTAGAGATTTGGAGAAGGTGGATGTTGGGAGGGGTCCTTCATATCCCATCCCCTTGAAGGTGGCACTAACCACTTCTTTGGAGAAAGAAGATGCACCATCGGTGTCGTTCAACTTCAAATGTTTACGAATTTTGGTGCTGGATATGGTGATCTTCATCCCTTGCACTATTTCCAAAAGGACCTTCACTCCATGTTCTCTTTATATGGAGCAAGTGGTTCAGAATTCCCCTATGTGCAATTCAAATAAAACTGGTTCTATGGCGATAGCAAAGGAATAATTGATATTCTTTAGAAATTTGAGAATGGGATCATAGACTTCATCACTTATGGGTTTAAGTGATGCGTTGCATTTGGATCCATATCACTTGAGCACAACAACTTGATACAACAATGTATTCTGCTTCAAGAGTTGATATAGAGACATAAGTTTGCTTCTTGCATTGCCATGAAACTAGCCTTCCCCCAAGAAATTGGCATCCTCCTGAGGTGAACTTTTTGTTAATGTTGCATCACCTTTAGTCACTATTTGTATATCCATAGAGATTGAAGTCAGCACCCTTAGTGTACCATAATCCGAACTTAGGTTCCCCTTTGAGATACTCCAGACTTCTCTTGGCAGCCATTAGATGTGACACCTTTAGAGCAGCTTGGAATCTTGAATGTAGGCATGTGGCAAACATGGTATCTAGTCTATTGGCTGTAAGATACATGAGGGATCTAATGATGGCTCTATATTGCTGCTGATCTCTGCTTCCCCCTCAAGATCAAGAGTTAATGAACAAGTTTTTGACTTTGGGCTTTTAGTATCCTTAGCATCAGTAGCTTGAAATCTTACTAAGATGTCCTGAACATACTTAGATTGATTTATGAAAATGCCATCAGAGGTTTGTTTCACTTGAAGCTCTAGAAAGAAAGTGAGTTCTCCCATTGAAATCATCTCAAATTTTGACTTCATGAGACTTTCAGAGGCTTTGCAAAAGCTCTCATTTGTAGACCCAAAGATGATATTATCAATATACACTTGCATTAGGATAATATCCAAATCAACCTTCTTGATAAAGAGAGTTTTATCTATTGATCCTCTTGTGTATCCATTTTTCAAGAGAAAGGTAGAGAGTGTCTCATACCATTTCTTTGGTTCTTGATGAAGACCATAAAGAGATTTATCAAGTTTACATACATGATCTGGATACTTGGGATCTTCAAAGCTTGGAGGTTGGCAGACATAAACTTCTTCATTAATCTCGCCATAGATGAATGCACTCTTGACATCCATCTGGAACACCTTGAAGTCTTTGGAGGCTGCAAATGCTAGAAAAATTCTGATTGCTTTAGCGTGGCCATAGGAGCAAATACTTCATCATAATCAATCCCTTCTTCTTATATGTACCCATGCACAAGTCTAGCTTTATTCTTGATAACAATGCCTCTGTCATCTTTCTTGTTCCTAAAAACTCATTTGGTTCCTATTGCAATCTTCCCCTTTGGAAGTGCACATAGTTTCCAACCTTTTACTGAGTGAATTGAAAAAGCTCTTCTTGCATTGCTTCTACCTAACTGTTATCTCTTAAAGCCTCGTCAACTTTCTTTGGTTCTAGTTGAGAAAGGAAGCATGAAAACAAATAGATGTTTGCTTCATTCACCCTGCTTCTTGTCTTGAAACCCACTTTTACATTGCTAATGACATTCTCAACTAGATGCTCTTTATGAATCTTAGTCTTGGGATTACTTGGAGTTATTAAGAAAGATCCAAATTGGAGAACTTTGTTTCAAGAAGTTTGGCAGATGTGTTTACTGGTTCATCTGCCAAATTGACTCTATCTTTAGCACTTGCCATACTTGGATCATTTTCAGGAGATGACTAGTACCATAATAATCATGAGACTCTTTATCTGAGGAGTCATAATAAGCATGTGATGGATGACCCACATTGCTTGTGTTACTAGCATTTACCTCTACTAAATATGGTTTGACTATATCAACAGATGACCTGATGTGATTTGGTCTTTATGGTAGATCTACCCTGTGATATTTAGTACTTAGGGCTTGTATATTTGTTGACCTATTAAGAGAGTCTCTTGAAACATTCTCAATCAAATGATAAAATGCATTTGTGAATCCATTTAGATCAAACATCTAAGTTGGAGTGTTTCCAACACTATTTGAGGAATTTTCATTAAATATGACATTTTCAGATTCCTCAATAATATGGTCAACTTTGTTATATACTCTGTAAGCCTTAGCTTATGATGAGTATCAAACAAAAGAATCCATCTACTGATTTCTTAGCAAATTTGGACAGATGATCTTTGGTATTAAGTAGGGTGCATGGACATCCAAAAGGTCTGAGAAACCCTATGAATAGCCTTCTCTTATGCCATAATTCATAAGATGTTTTTCCATGTGTATTGACTATCAACACTCTGTTTTGAACATAGCAGGCAGTGCTGGCTGCTTCAGCCTAAAAGGTTATAGGAAGTTTGTAGTCAGACAACATGGTCCTTATAGCTTCAATACGTGTCCTATTTCTTCTCTCAGTAACTCCGTTTTGCTAAGGAGTTCTAGGAGCACTATATGGCCTTGCAATACCTTTGGATTCACAAAAAGAATCGAGGGTGTGGTTTTTGAATTTAGTTCCTGATCACATCTAATTATTTTAACCTTTTGATCAATTTGATTCTCAACTTTGATAATAAATTATCTTAAAATCTCAATAGTTTTATCTTTAGTTTCTAAAAAGAAAACCCAAGTGAATCTTGTAAAATCATCTATTATTATCAAGCAATATGATTTCTACCTAAACTCTTTACACCTGTTGGTCCAAACAAGTCCATGTGAAGAACGTATAAAGGAGTTGTGACTGAATTCATTTCTTTGGACTCATGAGAAGATTTATGTTTCTTTCCCTTTTGACAAGCAACATAGTGGTCAGCACATGCAAACTCCTTGTTTGGTAGTCCAGTGACAAACCCATTCCGAACTAGTTTGTTCATGGTTTTGAGACTCACATGTGCCAATCTTCTGTGCCAAAGAGAGAATTCATTCAAGGAAGCTTTGGAAATGAAACAAGATACATTTCCTAAAGGTGATTCATTCTACATGTTAAGCATGTACATATTGTATTTTCTTGGAGCTATTAAAAGTATTTTATCATTTGTAATTTCAAACCCAGGGGATAAGACAATACATTCATGCTCTACGAAAAAAGTGTTATGCTTTTGGTCACACAACAGAGACACACTCAGTATATTACAATTTAAGTCTTTCACATAGTTCACCTTATCAAAACTTACCTTGCTATTGCTGATTGTCCCTCTGCCAGTAATGTATCATCTTTTATATCACTTCCAAAGGAAACAGATCTACCATCATATGGTTCTAAATACAGCAGGTATGATCTGTCACCTGTCATGTGCTGGGAGCATCCGCTATCCACAATCCATAAGTTAGCTTTGGCATGCGGATGATCCTGCACATAAACAATTTGGTTAGTGATAAATGGGGACCCAAGCCTGTATAGTCTCAGGTCATCCAATTTTCAATAGTTTTAAGTCAGTGGTAATTGTGAAGGGGGTGAGAGTTGGTTTTGGGTCAACTGAGGATTCGGCTGATGTCTTTGGTTTTTAGGCTTCTTGTTTGGCTTTGCCTAATTCTTTGACATCTTCCTTTTTTTGTGACTCTTTAAAGCTTTTAGAGATGGTGAAGGGTTCTCCAACTTCTTCTTTTTCTTTTGATCTGCAACTGCTGACTTATTCGGCAGATCACTCATGGGTGCTGAATTTTTCTTGATTTCGGCACTTGAGTGATTTTTCTGCTGAATATGTTCTTTTGATGGTCGTTTGGCAGCTATAGACTTCTTTGAGGGTTTGGAATGTTTGGAGGAGTAGGCTAGGGAATTGTATTGACAATCTTTTGCAAAGTGACTGTCTTCCCACACATTAGGCATGTGATTTTTATCTTATGCTTTACTGACTTCAGCATCTCCCTGATCTCTTGTAGCTCCTTCTTCATCTTCTTAGTCTTCCCTCCCTTGGTTCCACTCATTTTCTTCTTTTTCTTTTGATCAGCATGAGTGGACAAGGCAATCTTCTTCTTTGGAATCCTTTTGTTGTGAATTTCAACTGCTTCAGGAATGGACTTTTGAATATATGGTTGGGGTCTCACTTCTGAAGAGTCTAAGGTTCTAGCTCGGCAACTTCAGTTGTGGATATTTTTGTTGCAGCTATGCTTTGATTGAAGCTTTGTTTTGGTAGAAGAATCTGACTCGATAGATAGCTTATATTATTCAGAAGATGACTTTTCTTTTACAAATTTTATCTTATTAATCACATCCTTCTTTAATTTTGCCTTCATATCTTCTGTTCTTCTATCATTCTCCTCTTTTTTCTCCTCCTTCTCCTATTATTTCTTCTCCTCCTCTTTATCTACATCCTTAATTTTCATCCTTTTCCTCCATCTCTGATGTCTCAATCCTTTCATCAGATGTTTTTATACAGATAGGTTTGGTAGATACTTGCTTCTTTACCTTAAGGTTGCACTTAGGGGTGTATGAGGGAGTGTATGTCGTTAGAGGTTCCACAAAATTATACCCTAAACCTGTCTTGGTTTGATACAACTTTTGGGTTTTTTCACTAAATGCAACTAATTTTTCAAACTTTTCAGTTTAAATATTATATTTATCAGCATAGGTTTTAGCTATGGCTAAATCACCTTGTGCTGATTTTAATCTGCTCAAGAGATCATCAATTTGGGTCTCTAAGTTGGTTTGTTCATGATTTAGTCATGAAACAATCCTTTCCAGCTCCATTATTTTATTTTTTTGAGCTTGGACAGTCTTCTTAAAATCAGTTTTAAGTAGATTGATTGATTCTACATCTTTACTGAGATCCAAATTGTGATTTCTTTACAAGTTAACCTTAGCTATATATTCAGGGGTACAACAGGGTTCAGATGTTACCTGAGGTATGGAGGTTTAGCTTCCATCCATAAATGCATTGTTAATGGGAGTGACATCTTCCACTTGGAAGCTCCAGTCAATCACCTCTTCTTCTAAGGCTACAAATGCTGTGTTTCTCTAGCTGAATGAGGAGGAAGGGCCTTGATGAGTTGAGTGTTGTTGATGGTTTGATGAGCTTGGAGGAGATGGGTTAGACTTTGGAGCTTTGCATTCCTTGGCGAAGTGTCTCAATTGGTTGTAGTTGAAACACTTCACCTTGCTTTTGTCAAACCTAAATCCTGATCTTTTCTGCTTCAGGAACTTTCTTCTAGTTCTCTACTGAAACTGCTTGTCCCTAAAAGATATGATTGCTATCTGGTAGTTAAATATCCATTTCTTCAAAGTCATCTGGATGAATACACTCTAGATCTTCTTCAGAGAGTTGAAAGAATTTGCCTTGGTCACTAATGAAAGCAAATTTTATAGGATATGATTGTGAAAAGGATGATGAGGCTGGTTGATTCCATCTGCTGAATGATGGTGATAATTGAGATCCAGAATTTAGAGATTTAGGGTACGTGATCATAGGTGCTTGGTGAGTTACCATGTTTGTTTGATAGATTTAGGAGTGGGAGTGATAATGAATAGGCTCATGTATAAGGGCCATGAGAGCTGATGACTTTGAAGAGCTTAAAGATATGTCCAAGGACTCTTTATCTGCATCCATCTCCATTTGATAAGCACTAAGAATGCCATATAATTTCTCAAGACTCATTGTCTTTAGATTCTTATTTCTTCGGATGGACACAGTATAGACTATCCATGTCTTTGGTAAGGAACTTAAGAGCTTTTGGAGAATATCATTATTTTCCATCTTTACTACAGCTTTATTCAGAAAGTCTAGAGGTCCAACATATCTAAGATATGTAGGAGTCATGGTTTCTCCCCTTATAAAACCAAAATTTTCAAACTTTTTGTTTCAAGATATCTCTTTTATTTTCCTTCATGTCTTTCGTTCTTCAAATTTGGCCTTCAAAACTTCCCATAACTTTTGAGCAGTTGTCAATTTCTTGAAGCCATGTATGATGTTTTTAGGTATACTCATTCGGATCAGCCACGGAAACTTTGAATCCATATCCATTTTCTTCAGATCTTTATCTGAGTACTTTGTAGGATCTTTGGGAATCATGGATCCACCTACACCAACAGTTTTGTCACACCCTCGCTAGAAGCGGAAACACGAGGATGCGACGGATGGGATCGTCATAACACATTGGGGGTCTAAGAGAATCACTAAAGGTATTCTCCGTAAATGGGTCATGACGTCGCCCGACACATAAGAACACGTGTTAAGTACAGTCAATTCCAAAACGTCATACCATAAATGCATAAATAATCCAAGGTTCCATTCAGGAACAAAGAAGCACAAGTACCAAAACAATCCCACGTACAAATCCAACAATTACCATTCAACATAATAAACAAGTCCAAAACAAGTCCAAAAGTCCCATGAAATGTCTATTGCTCCCAAAGGAGTGGTCTTGTCTAAAGTCCACAGCCAAGCACCTATGCCTCATTACTTGAAAAGACATGCTCTAAAAAGTCAACATACGTTAGCGAGTTCACAGGTTTAAAAGTACAAATATTTTGCCGTGTATAACATGTACAAAAAGTTGTATGTGAGTAAGAGTACATAGCAGTCAAGATATCAACACAAGTTTAAGATCAGTCCAAGTCCAATTACCCGGATTATATTCACCCAAGGGCATGCACAGGCCAAGTCAGTCTCAACTAGCATACCGATGACAGGGATGGGGGTGTCAATCCGTTACTACTAACAATACATCTCCATGACAGTCAAGCACAAGAACAAGCCCAAGAACAAGCACAAGCACAAGTACACACTCATCAATGAACATCTAGACTCAAACCATGATCCAAACCACATACAATGTTCCAAAATAATTTTAAGACACGGCATAGTCCAAAACCATGACCATGCTTTTCCCCAAGTAAAATATATTAAAAAGGGGCCGTGAAACTCACCTTAAAATAGTACAGTCCAAATCTCACAATACGCAAAGCAAGCACTAAAAGTACAAATCACAAAAGGATTACTAAAGAATAAAAAATGACCAATATGGGTGTAATCCTTGTATCCTAGTACTTAGTGTCCATTAAGGTTTTTATTTTATGAAAGCATGATTACTAATAGAACAAGTCCAATGTCAGATTTAAACTTTAAATTTCGCCACATTTAGGGTTTTATTTGTCGCTTTATATAACTCTATTAATGCCTTTTGATGAACATTTATTAGTCCATATTTAATAAATTATAATATTATTAGCTTATTCTTTTAAAAGTTGTTTAACCACTTTTAAATGCAAATCTTGCCTTTATTTGATTATTTAGTTTCAAATCCTTAGTTTTAAGTTTATCAAAATATTTCAGCATGTAGAGCTGATTGCGCACCAGTTTTGCATAAATTGTTTGGTGGTCGAAAAGGTAACAAAAAATTATGTAATAGGTATAGTTGGAAAGACAAGAAACTAAATTAAACTCCAGAAAAAGAATCATCTCCATTAGATAAAATATGAGAAAGATACGACTCTACGAACACAGACCAACCTGCTGCCCAGATTCGTCAGTTTTGACCTTCAGTTTTGTTAGCGACGTTTGGAAGACCAAACAATGTCAAAACGACACGGGACCACTTGGGTTAGTTAGAGAACTCATTGAAATTATTTATGTATTAAAATTTTGACCCATTTGGACTTATTATGACCAAGTTATGGCATGTACAAAACGTCCTCTTTTTTTGACAGCAAACTGTCCAGTTTATTAGTCTTGTTCCTTTGCATCCCAAACCTAAATATTTGACCATTATTGACCCAAGCACTTAAAGAAAATTTATTCCATAAACTAATTAACAAAACCTTGTCAAACACTTGGATTATCCCAATTTTTCAGTCCCAAAACAGTTAGATGGATTTTAGTCTTCCGGTTCACAACATTAATTAATCAATACATGATTTTGATTGTTTAATGCGTCCATCCATTCAAGAAACGAGATTAATAATTTCAACAAAAATTTATAAGACCAAGATGTCCATTTTGATTATGACACAAAAGATTACAACCCAATCTTGATAGATTCAATCATATACAAAGACTAAGAATTAGGGTTTTACCGGTTAGAGAGTCCAACACCCGTAACACCTAGGTCTTCACGATCCAACGTCCAAAACAAAGAATGTAAGAATATTAGATGATGATTTTATGATTATATGATGAATATCATAGAAATCAATGTAGAACAAGGAATAAAATCATCAAGAAACGATTTTTCTTACCGGAAGATTAGAAGATGAACAAGACTTGCTTAGAACACAATCTTGAACGTCTTTGTTGCACCAAAAATCGATGGAAAGATGTTGATGATGGTTATTTTCGATGGAGATGGAGAAGAACAAGAAGAAATTGAGAGTGGTGGCTAGGTTTTCACTTTGAGAGAAACTTGGAAAATAAGTTTCAACAAATTAAAGGAAAACAAGGGAACTACCTTTTTAGATAGATTCAGACAAGGGGGACCTTAGATAGACTTCCCGGGCCCTTTGCACATTTTGTCTAATTTCGCTTCATCCCGGTACGCATGTCGTCCAATTTTTCCATCCTTAAATTCTCCTTGCTAATACGATTTCAATGGACCATTATATGCTATATAAATTATTTAATTTACATTTTTGAATTAAATTTAGTCTATTTAGTAGACTTTAGGCAATGTCCACTGATGTCAAAATTTTGTTGCGTTCTTAACGTAAGTTGTATATATATTTTTACAAGCCCAATTCGAAGCACACAACCAACATGCTAAGTCCACATCGGTGAACGTCCACTGTCACCATGTCTAAGGCTCACTAGAACATATTAAGCCCATAATGCACAGTTCTAGAACTTAGCATATCTACACATGTCTAATGCACTATACTCAGACCAAGTCAACATTAGGTCAACTTTAAAGTCAAAATTCATTATTTAGACCAAGTCAAGGTCAAAGAGTCAAAGTCAAAAAGTCAAAGTCAACGGACAATGCACCTATTTTGGTGACGGATGTCACAGCATCCCCCCATTGAGAGAATTTCGTCTCGAAATTTAGTCGGAGTTGCCAACTGCAACGCATTCTGTGAATAGGTGAAGGTACTTAGTCCTCAATTGATCTTCCCACGCACAGATAAAATTTTGGTCCTTGATTTGAGTTCCATTTAATTTGTACGATAAATATTTTACTACTCATCAAAGTTCTATTTTCTGTAGATGATTCAACCATTTTTTTGACGAACCAAAATATATCATCCACACGAATTTCTTCGATCAGTACATATAAAGTCTCCTCAGCAAAACACTACTTGAGTTTCAGCGTATGAAACGTGTCATGCACCCTACTAAGTTCTTGAGGTAAATCCACCATCCAATACTGCACATAACCAACTGTTCGGTACTCTTAATTGTACTTACCAATATAGGTGATAATACGCTCTTTTTGCCCAAGCAGACAATGCCTTCTAAGGCCGCAGCTCGTATGCAGCCCATAAGAATAAAGTCTCTTGAGATGGCTTTTTAGGTTTTACAACCTATTTACTGATATCTCCATAGTATGACTGTTGTCCATTACCAATAGTTAAATTCCAGTCCAGATTCTGATTTCACATTCAAGGTATCATTAGTGTTTATATATATGTTGTACCGTAGCTAACCCACCACCCTACTAACACCTTGATAGTGTATGAGTCACCAACCGTATCTATTTATCGAATCAACCAATGTCTGAGAACATATGCCTAAAGCAAGGGTTCCTTGGATTGTCAGTGTAACTTTCTAACGATCTTGAGCTGCCTTTAGTCTGTCTGTGATCCAAAACCCCTAATCATTCATCTATTGAATGATTTATGGTCTAGTCATCTAACCTTACATGACTTCTGCCCATTACATAGGCAATCGACACTTACATCCATTTAGTGCCTAGAACGGTGCTCCTATAAGACTCTCATTATAGCTATTGTTATAAGGAAATTAACCTAATGGTTGGTGAGTCTCCTAGCTACCTCCAAATCAATGATAAAAGACATTAACATATCCTCCAATGTCTGAATAGGTCACTCACTCATACCATCAGTATGATAGTGGTAAGTCTTACTCATGTCCAGACGTGTACCCAGCGCCTACTATGAGCTATGCTGAATCATTTCTTGAAATGACTAGCACGAACATGGATAATCGACAAAGGTACTCCATGTCTATCCACAACTTCACTATCATAAATCCTTGCCAACTTTTCCATTTCGTAGTCCTCACGAATAGTCAAGAGATGACTAGATTTGGTCATGTTATCCACAATGACCTAAATCTAATCATGCTCACTACTAATTCTTATTAGCTTCATGATGAACTCCATAATCATGTTATTCCACTTTCGATCTAGAATCTCAAACTGTTGTAATAGGCTAGATGGCTTTCGATGCCTCACTTTAAAATTTGAACAAGTCAGACACTTACACACATAGTCTGCTATGTCTCCTTTCATTCCAAGCCACCAATACAAGTCCTTACGATCATGCCGCCTCTTATTAGCACCAGGATGAACAGTATACTTAAACTTGTGTGCTTCATCCAACACTAATGTCTACATATTCCCCATAAATGAAACCTAAATTTGCTTAACAAAGTACAATCCTCCATCATCTTTTTGTACAAACTATTTGTTTAGACCTCTCAAAGCCTTATTCCCCATATTCAGTCACCTCATTTTACTCGACTTGAGTGGCAATGAGGTAAGCACATGGGTTTGACTCTCACCTTACAACTCAACACGTCCTAACCCAAATTTTCCTTTTTTGGTTATACTAGATTACACAATCGTAGTCGTTGAACAATTCAATCCAACATCTCTATCTCATGTTCAGTTCTTTTTGGTGAAAAATATGTTGAAAACTCTTATGGTAAGTATAGATGACACATTTGGAGAACCTAGCGTATAGTTTCTCCTTTTTCAATATTTCCAAGACTGTCCCCATATGTTTCTCATGATCCTCCCTATCCTCAAATAAATCAGAATGTCCTCAATGAACACTATGACAAATTTATTCAAGTATGGCATAAACCTCTATTTCATCACGTCCATGAACACAAAAGTGCCTTTGTTAGCCCAAAAGTCATAACTAGGAACTCGTAATGTTCGTAAAGAGTTCTAAATGCTTTCTTTTGGTATGTCATCCTGATGTACTCTATGTTAATGATTTCTAAACGGAGATCAATATTCAAAAAGTACGTCGATACTTGAAGCTGATTGAATAGGTCATTTATCCTTGGCAAACGATAACGGTCCTTGTCCGTTAGTTTATTCACCTTTTGATAGTCCATGCACGTCCTGTACGATCCATCCTTCTTCTTGACAGAAAGCACTAGTGCCCCATGGTGAGTGAATAGGTCGTATAAAACCCTCACCGAACCACTCTTGAAGTTGATTAGACAGATCTTGCATCTCCAAGGGTGTTAAGTGATAAGAAGCCCTAGGAACACACACCGCCTTATGTACCAGGTCAATCCAAAGGTCCGCTTGTTGTGAAGTAGGCAATCATACCAAATCCTTTGGGAACACCTCTTAAAAGTTTCACACAATAGGTATATCATCTAACTCTTATTCCTCCACCTTCATGCTCGAGATCTGCGTGTTGTCCTCTTCTAATCTTTCGCCATACACGTCAAGTGTCTCACCGTTTGACAATGGTATGCAAGCAATCTTCTCACAATAGATGATCTCAGCACTATTCCTTGACAATCAATCCATCCCCGTAACGATGTTGAAACTTCCACGCCCAAATCATACAAGATCTATTCTAAATGCATGATCCTCTAATAGTGTAGTACAGTCCCTTATTACTTTGCTAGTCTTTACAAGTCTATCATTAGCCTATTTAATAACACATATCCTCATGACTGGGGTTAAGCCCAACTTAGTTACAAAAGTTAAAGTCATTAAAGTATGGGTCCTTTTGGGCATCATTGACACCAATCCTGAATGCCTTTCTATGAAAAGGGTTGCCATATTACCTTGCCCTGGGTTTGCACAAATTGTAGACCAGATTTGTGTTGTTTTTTTCCTTTTATTTTTGATTGACTATTTGACCTTGAGCCCTATTTCACCACGCATATGCCTTTCGATAATGCTCCTGGCTTCCACACTCATAATGTCAACGTCAAACTCTTGCCGATTTGACCGCATTAATCGGCACAACTGGGTTCACAAATACTTTAAAACTCTTCGCTAAGTTTTCCAATTGCTTGAAATTGAAACACACAGGTCATGACATCATATTCGGGTGGTGCAGATTGCACTTATTACTCTCCAAACAAGTGCCAGCATAGTCCTTCATTACCAGCACGGTAGCCACATATCCTTTCATGACCTTGTCCTTCTTGTCCACTTTAACATCTGCTAGATTACCTAATTTCCTAACATCCATACGTCTCACTAGCTTTCTCAAGGCTTTAATATGAACCATCTTATCGGCCAAAGTACCTATCTTCAGTATTGCACTCTAAATGGTTGGGAGTGCAGCAGCGACCATCATTCCACGAACTGTGGAACCAGCCCCCTGATGTACTTCTCCATCCACTTTGATTTATGTGTCACAAATACGGTACCAGCTTTACCCGCTTATAGAAATGGTAGGGATAGGCGGCATGACCTGATCCTACCATTACTTGACCCCAAAACTAATGATCTATATTTTGCATCTTGTCCATGAGGCAGTACTCCTCAATTACTAATGCTCTAAGCCCGTCCAAAGTCATGGCCATCACAACTTTTCTACTTCGTACTCGAACTTGGATATTCCCCACGTTAGTGCTTTGCCCACTAGTGGCCAAACAACACTCTTTGCCTTTTGATTACTGGCACAGATCTCGATGTCCACATCCGTTTTCGTTTTCTCAATGCAACAGGTCAAGGCTATTGCTCCAACTTTCCTATCGTACTCTTTTGGCTTGCACGTCATAAACTCCGTGCACATACAACCAATCCTGCCTCCAGTACCATTTCCTTTCACGTTATCAGTCTCACCATGTCCATCTCTAATCCTCTAAGATCATCATATAGCCCAGTTAAGGCATATCCTTAGCATACCGAAGATGTTTATGTATAAGGTTCCCCGTAGCGTTCCCACCACACCAACGATATACCAAGGATGACGTCTAAACTGGTTACGTGACATCCATTTACTCCATTAAGTATAATGCTAGATTGTCTCAACAACCAATGCTCAAAGTATTAAAATCAGTTTGAACAAAGCAGCATAGGTACAAGGAGTCTCATCTTTCTACTTCAACTCTTCAAAGACCAAGAACATTTTGAACATGTAGTCAATTTTCATGATCGCAGAAACTAAAGCAAGTGAAACGTCTCATAGATACTGGGCTAAAATATCCAAGTATGATTTCCATGAAGGCTCCAGATCTATATGTACTTGTGCAAGGATAAATGGGATAGGTGTTTCCACACCATTGATTATTATAAGAACAGAAACTCCAATGTCCCATGTATAAAATGGAAGATTCGTACTAACTATGACTGTTATCTCACGAAACGGTTTGCCAGATTTCGCATGCACTACAAATTGCAATTGCGTGTGCACCCGTAATGGTAATTTGCATTGCATGGTCACCCCTAGCTCCTCCTACCAGAGTTAACATGTCTTGTTAAGTACATAGTGTTATCTATGATTGGAGAATCAAGGATATGATCACTAACCAAAGGTTAAGTAACCGGAGTGGTACAGAAGAATCGATTGAGACAGCATTCACTTGGGTAAGGGACAGTCAAAAGAGTCCATTTAGTATAGTCCAAAATCCAATAAAGCAATCATTTGACCTGAGTATGCCATGGCTCTTGTTTGTTGGTGTCATGTCAGCTAGCGTGGTCATCTCCCAAGATTCAACTCATAACATAGGTATCACTAGCAGACGCATATATTAAGGTTGGCTTAATAACCTAGGCCCTTTAAAAGAATCCTTATGGCAGCACTTATCAATCCAGACCAAATAATAGTTAAGCGCATAACGAGAGGGTGTCCTTACCTATGCTTTCTCAAGGTTAACATACAGATGATACAACGACCAAATATTTTCCAAAAAAGAACATCACAAATAACACGTAAGACAAGCTACTCAACACAACTGATAATGCACATAGAACATTCATATGTATAGCTGTACACACATAATCCTATGATGCATACTATATGTGGGTACTTAGGTTATAATCTAGGTCAAATAATCCACCTAATTCTCTATAACCAATGGCTCTGATACCAATCTGTCACACCCTTGCTAGATGCGGAAACACGAGGATGCGACGGATGGGATCGTCATAAAACATTGGGGGTCTAAGAGAATCACTAAAGGTATTCTCTGTAAATGGGTCATGATGTCACCCGACACATAAGAACACGTGTCAAGTACAGTCAATTCCAAAACGTCATACCATAAATGCATAAATAATCTAAAGTTCCATTCAGGAACAAAGAAGCACAAGTACCAAAACAATCCTAAGTACAAATCCAACAATTACCATTCAACAAAACAAACAAGTCCAAAACAAGTTCAAAAGTCCCATCAAATTTCTATTGCTCCTAAAGGAGCGGTCTTTTCTATAGTCCACAACCAAGCACCTAAGCCTTATTACCTGAAAAGACATGCTCTAAAAAGTTAACATATGTTGGTGAGTTCACATGTTTAAAAATACAAATAGGTTCTCGTGCATAACATGTACAAAAAGTTGCATGTGAGTAAGAGTACATAGCAGTCAAGATATCAACACAAGTTTAAGATCAGTTCAAGTCCAATTGCCTGGATTATATTCACCCATGGGCACGCACAGGCCAAGTCAGTCTCAACTAGCATACCAATGACAGGGGTTGGGGTTTCAACCCGTTAGTACTAACTATACATCTCCATGACAGTCAAGCACAAGAACAAGCACAAGAACAAGCACAAGCATAAGTACACACTCATGAATGAACATCTAGACTCAAACCATGATCCAAACCACATACAATGTTCCAGAATAATTTTAAGACATGGCATAGTCCAAAACCATGACCATGCTTTTCCCTAAAATAAAATATATTAAAAAGGGGCCATGAAACTCACCTTAAAATAGTACAATCCAAATCTCACAATATGCAAAGCAAGCACTAAAAGTACAAATCACAAAAGGATTACTAAAGAATAAAAAATGACCAATATGGGTGTAATCCTTGTATCCCAGTTCTTAGTGTCCATTAAGGCTTTTATTTTATGAAAGCATGATTACGAATAGAACAAGTCCAATGTCAGATTTAAACTTTAAATTTCTCCACATTTAGGGTTTTAGTTGTCGCTTTATATAACTTTATTATTGCCTTTTGATGCATATTTATTAGTCCATATTCAATGAATTATAAATATTATTAGCTTATCCTTTTAAAAGTCATTCAACCACTTTTAAGTACAAATCTTGCCTTTATTTGATTATTTAGTTTCAAATCCTTAGTTTTAAGTTTATCAAAATATTTTAGCATGTAGAGCTTATTGCGCACCAGTTTTGCATAAATTGTTTGGTGGTCGAAACGGTAACAAAACATTTTGTAATAGGTATAGTTTGAAAGATAAGAAATTAAATTAAACTCCAGAAAAAGGATCATCTCCATTAGATATAATATGAGAAAGATACGACTCTACGAACACAGACCAACCTGCTGCCCAGATTCGTCAGTTTTGACCTTCAGTTTTGTTAGCCACGTTTGGAGGACCAAACGATGTCAAAATGACACTAGAACACTTGGGTTAGTTAGAGGACTCATTGAGCTTTTAGATAAAAATTTTGGCACATTTGGACTTATTATGACCAAGTTATGGCCTGTACAAACCGTCCTCTTTTTCTTAACTGTCTAGTTCATTAGTTTTGTTTCTTTGCATCCCAAACCTCGATATTTGACTATTATTGACCTGAACACTTAAAAAACGTTTATTCCTTGAACTAATTGACAAAACCTTGTATCAAACACTTGGATTATCCCAATTTTTCAGTCCCAAAACAGTTAGATGGATTTTAGTCTTCCGGTTCATAACATTAATTAATCAATACATGATTTTGATTGTTTAACGCGTCCATCCATTCAAGAAATGAGATTAATGATTTCAACAACAATTTATAAGACCAAGATGTCCATTTTGATCAGGCCACACAAGATTACAACCCAATCTTGATAGATTCAAGCATATACAAAGACTAAGAATTAGGGTTTTACCGGTTAGAGAGTCCAACACCCGTAACACCTAGGTCTTCATGATCCAACGTCCAAAACAAAGAATGTATGAATATTAGATGATAATTTTATATTTGGATAATGAATATCATCGTATCAAGGTAGAACAAGGAATAAAATCTTCAAGAAACGATTTTTCTTACCGGAAGATTAGAAGATGAACAAGACTTGCTTAGAACACAATCTTAAATGTCTTTGTTGCACCAAAAATCGATGGAAAGATGTTGATGATGGTGATTTTCGACGGAGAAGGAGAAGAACAAGAAGAAATTGACAGTGGTGGCTAGGGTTTCACTTTGAGAGAAACTTGGAAAATAAGTTTCAACAAATGAAAGGAAAACAAGGGAACCCCCTTTTTAGATGGATTTGGCCAAGGGGGGCCTTAGATGGGCCTCCCAGGCCATTTTCACGTTTTCCCAATTTTGCTTCGTCCCGATACGCATGTCGTCCAATTTTTGCATCTTTAAATTTTTTTTGTTAATACGATTTCAATGGACTATTATATGCTATATAAATTATTTAATTTATATTTTTGAATTAAATTTAGTCTATTTAGTAGACTTTAGGCAACGCCCACTGATGTCAAAATTTTGTTGCGTTCTTAACGTAAGGTGTGACCTCTTGTGTTTTTGTTAAACGTTTATTAAAAACTCGTTATCTCTTACTATTGATCGCTTTTGGTATTCTTATAAGCTAGATATTTGTAAATAATTAAGTAAATAATATTAAATAATAATAATAATAATAATAATAATAATAATATAATAATAATAATAATAATAATAACAATAATAAAAATAATAATAAAAATTATAAAAATTTTAGAAAAACTTGTGATTTAGCATTTTAAGCTTAAAACAATAACATATAAAACCACAGGGACTAAATTGTAAATTAGTTAAAACTCAAACTATGGAGTAAAATGGTAAAACTTAAACCGCAGGGACTAAGAGTGTAAAATTCTAAAACCCAAGCCATTTCCCACCCGTCGGCCCCCGATTCCCGGCCAAACTCCGGCCAACTCCAAAACACCATAATTCACTGGTCTAAATCCGAATTTAAGGCACCATATCACTCGTACAACAATTTCGAACTTGTAAACACCCAATTATTCGATGTTAAACACAATTAATCAACCAATTAAACCAGTAACCGAAACACCACAAAACTCAAATCAATTCTACACTTAAGACCTATTATTAATAAAATTCATCATGCTCTAAAGTTCTATTAATCAATACGAAATCAATGGTGTGTTAATCACACTTAAATTTGCCTTAATTCTGTTCGAATTGCAACGGTACTGTGCGAGGTAAATTCGAACTCGATGAACCTGAAACGGTTCCAATGGGAGCTATATAACAGAGGGGAAAGGTTGCATTCGTCCCTTTCCAACTCTCTGTAAGCTCAATTTCATCCAAAAACACACACACCTCGAAATCCCCAAATTTCAGAACAGTCGACCGGTGTTCTTCCTTGATCTATCGAATTTCAATCAATTTCAAGTAATTACATGTGGGTTTTGACGCGTTTTGACAAATGTGACAAAAGCCCCATGGTTAATTTCGGTATCAACATCGAATCTTTGTTTAATTCGATCAATTTGGTTTTAGGGTTCTTGGGTGTAATTGTGGTTTTTCTGGAAAAATTGACTTAAGGTTTGATTCTGAAAAGTTAACACAACCCGGGGCTTTGGCCCGGTGGTTTGAGTGTTGGTTGTCTTGGCAAGGGACCCGGGTTCGAACCCGAGGCCCTGCCATTTTTTTTAAAAAGGTTTTTATTAATATTTAAATTTCAGAAAATGTTTAAATATTATTATTAATTATATAAAAGTCAATTTTAATCAAAAAATTAATAGAATTAATTCCTTTTTAATTCTCTTAGAAATTCAATTAAGAAATTCTATGTTAAATTATAAAAATTGTTACAAAATACGATTTATTATTAATTCTAAATTGTAATAAATCTCAGTTAATTTTTTTTAATAATTCCAATTTAACAAATTCTTAATTGTTATAAAATTTTTTAAATATATTTTGAGGAAATAAATACATATGTATATACTTAAAATGTACACTTATTGTAATTATAGAATTGTTTTAATGATTTAAACCTACAAAATTATTATCTTATTTAAATAGTAAATAATGACCATTTGATAATAAAAGTTTAACTTTTATTAATAGTGTAAATCACAAAAATTTTTATTTAATCATTTAAATACCAAAATAATAACAAATTGTATCTATGTAATAATTTAAAAATCATGGGTTAAATGGTTTATAAACTTAACACTATAATCATCATGATTAACTTAACACGTCGTTCATTAAGGTTGAACGTTAACGAATCCTCGGCATTTCATACAAGACTTCTTATTTGCTCATTCTTATTATCCATGTGAGTTTTCATACCCCTTTTTATATTATTTCACGCTTTTGGGGTGAAACATGTTAAACGTATCATAAACACACTTGTAACCATGCTTTTAATCTTGTAACACTTGTGCAATTCATCTTATTTTGTCATGGTTATTTGAAATCTTGTAACTATCATGTGATGACCCTTGTAAGATACAATCATTAACTATTGCTAGCCTGGTGACGTCATAGATCTATGGGCCTGACAAGCCTATTTGGTGCTAAAGCCAAGGTTATTGCTGGCTCCTAGTGTCGTATTCTTGAGCACTATGGGAACCAAATACACTTAGCTAATCGTTTAATCTTGTAATGGCCATATTTGTCAAGGTTTGATTGTTACATTTGTTCATCCATCTTTATTTACTTATTTCAATAACCTATGACGTGAATTGTCATCTTTGATATATACCTATGTATGAAAATCTATGGAAACTCACCAACATGTTGTTAACATTATTTTTAACATGTTTCAGGAAATGATAATGCTTAGCATGCTTTGAAGACTTACTTACATCTAGGATTGGACCTAGATTAAAATAAAAAGACAATTAATATCTTTTGACGTTGGAAATCTTATGTATTGTTAATGTTTGAACTTATGTTATTTCTTAAATGGATGTCACGAATATTGATATTTAATATTATTGTCATCTTAAATTAGTGTTGTGTGGCATGAACAATCTTAACCCTCACATCTCGACGTTTCCGCCGTTAAGGTTGGGGCGTGACAGATTGGTATCAGAGCCCATAACTATAGGGATTTAGGTTATTAGAAATGGTGGCCTAGACTATGGTTAAACTAGGGACCCTTTTCATGACAATTGCTATGATCTTGTAAGTATGCTTATATGCCTATCTTGATGCATGATTAATTCCTTTATGTGCTATTTGCTTACTTAGAAAATAGTGCCTTAGGAATATGCCTTGAACCTTGTAACCCCAACTTTCTAATCCTCTTCTTATGCCTCTACGTTTCTACCATTTCTAATCTTTTCTAAATCTCATTCTTGACTATGTGAGGAAAACTACGCATTTTATTAAGTGGAGAAAATTACTTAGACGATACGTCTAAATCTTGAAAATCTCATCGAGGTTTTAATTCTGGTGGCCTATAGGGAAGTGTGTGACACATAAACACCTGTATTATGGATTTCCTGGCAAAAGGCCCTCGGGCTAAGGCAAGCATTTCGTATAAATCTCATTGCGAGACCTGTTATGCTTACCTGGGGATTTCTGGGATGAGTGCTAAATTATGGTCAACATACACATCTTCCTCGAGGTAATTGGGATTAAGTCACCTCGACGTGTCCATGTTCTATTAGCTATGTGATACCAAATGGAACCATCCTAGTTATATTTAATTATCAAAAATTCTTGATTTCCTGAACTGGTTTATCTCCGAATACTAATATTTTCTTTATATCTATCTTATAGAATGTCTCGTCATCATGGAAAGCGTGCTACCTCCGACCGCAAACTTGCTGCGATGATCGCCCGTCAAATGGCTGCTGTACTTCTGACTATGGTAGCTGAACTTAGTAGCACCTTAATGGCCAATAACAGTAACAACGCCAATGGAATCAATGGTGGTGATGGCAATAATGGTCATGGGGAGAATAGCAACAACCAAGGTGGGAACAACCGCACCTACACTTTCAATCACTTCAACTCGTGCAAGCCCACTAACTTTAGTGGTAAAGAAGGAGCCACTGGACTTCTCGAGTGGTCCGAAAGTATGGAGAATACCTTCATCAATAGCGAGGGTCCTGAAGAGCTCAAGGTTCGATATGCCACGAGTGTCCTTCGACAACGGGCACTCACTTGGTGGAATAGTGAGAAGCGAAACCATGGTACTGAGGTTGCATTGGCACTCACTTGGGAGGAGTTCAAGAATATCGTGATCCAAAAGTTTTGCCCAAGGAGTGAATTACAAAAGTTGGAGGAATTTTGGAACCTCAAACAAGATAGCGGGAATCATTTGGCTTATTCCACCCGGCATCATGAATTGAGCATGCTTCTACCATATATGGTGGATACTGTACCCCGTAACATCAAGAAATTTATCAAGGGGATACCACCTCAAATTCAAGATGCTGTGGTGGGAAGTAGGCCCACAACTTTGGAGGAAGCGATCAATATCACTGCCCAGCTTACTGAAAACCATATTAAGGCTGGTACCTTGACGGTGAAGGGTGTTAAGTCTACAGTAAAGGTGACTCCCGAGGCAACAAAGGAGGTGAAGACCGAGTCGTCCTTTAAGGGCAAGAAGCGCAAATTCACATCGGCCCGTAACTATGCGGTGACAGCACCAAATGCCCCTCAAAGGCAAGCTGTCGTTGCTAATCAAGCCCCCATGGCAAGGGCTTATACTGGGCCATACCCGATGTGGAACACCTGCAAGTACCATCATGCGGGGAATACTCCTTGTCGAATTTGCTCGTTGTGCGAGAAGTATGGTCATTTGGTGGCAACTTGCCATCGTGCCCCGAATAATGCTACGTTGATTGCCAATTGAGTCTGCTACAACTGTGGCGAACCTGGACATTTCCGTCCACAATGTCCTCGCAATGCGGGAAATATGCCACAGGCTCGAGGAAGGGCTTTCAACATCAATGCCAACCAAGCCCAAGCTAACAACGACGTAGTGAATGGTACGTCTCTATTTTCCTTTAATCGTTCTTTATCTTGTAAAATTCCTGCCTGCTTTCCATGTGCCAATGATAGTTCATTATTTGAGTAGGTATGTACCTTGTAAATAGTAGATATGCCTCTATACTTTTGATTCGGGTGCGGATAAGAGTTTCGTGTCTTTAGAGTTTGAGCCTATTCTTTCTAAGCCGCGTTTTAACTTAGAAAGATCCTTTATGGTCGAAGTCGCCGATGGCAAATCTACTGAAGTCAACGTCATGATACACGATTGTGTCTTAAGTCTTAACGAGCACGAATTTCTTATCGACCTTATTCCTATGCAACTAGGGAGCTTCGATGTTATTATCAGCATAGATTGGTTAGCCAAGCAACATGCGGAAATTATATGCTTCGAGAAGTGCATTCGAATTGATTTACCATCGGGTGATACCTTGAAGGTCTTTGGGGAGAGATCATCCCAAAGACTCAAACTCATGTCTTGCATCAAGGCCCAAAAGTGCTTGAGTAAAAATTACTTAGCTTTCATGGCTTATGTAGTTAACATGAGAGCCAAGGGGAAGGAATTGAAGGATATTCCTATCGTACGAGATTTTCCCGAAGTGTTTCCCGAGGATCTTAGTGGGTTGCCTCCCATGCGAGAAGTTGAGTTCAAAATCGATTTGATTCCTGGTGCGAACCCCGTGGCTAAGTCACCTTATCGTCTTGCACCGTCTGAAATGCAGGAATTAGCTAGTCAACTGCAAGAGTTGACCGATAAGGGTTTCATTCTACCTAGCTCTTCACCATGGGGTGCACCCGTGCTATTTGTAAAGAAGAAAGATGGTTCTTTCCGTATCTGCATCGACTACCGGGAACTCAACAAACTCACTATCAAGAACCGATACCCGCTACCTCAAATTGATGATCTCTTCGATCAACTTCAAGGAGCTACACAATTCTTTAAGATCGATCTACGTTCTGGATATCATCAATTACGTGTTCACGACAATGATATCCCAAAGACCGCGTTTCGTACTCGATATGGACATTATGAGTTTATGGTTATGCCTTTTGGCTTGACTAATGCACCTGCTGTCTTCATGGATCTCATGAACCGGGTATGTAAACCGTATTTGGATAAATTCGGAATCGTGTTTATTGATGACATTCTCATCTATTCCAAGACAAAGACCGATCACGAGTCGCACCTACGTCAAGTCCTCGATCTTTTGAAAAAGGAACAATTATATGCCAAGTTCTCCAAGTGCGAATTTTAGCTTGAAGAAGTCCAATTCTTAGGACATGTGGTGAATAGCCAAGGAATTCACATTGATCCTGCAAAGATAGAAGCCGTGAAGAATTGGTGTGTTCCCACGACCCCAACCGAGGTTCGTTCTTTTCTGGGTTTAGCGGGTTATTACCGTAGGTTCATTGCAAACTTTTCGAAGATTTCGAAACCGCTTACGGCGCTAACTCAAAAGAATAGACTTTTTGAGTGGGGGCCCGAACAAGAAGATACGTTCAAGACGTTGAAACACAAACTGTGTAATGCTCCTATCCTAACCCTTCCCGATGGAAATGATGACTTCACTGTATATTGCGACGCGTCTAGTCAAGGTCTTGGTTGCGTTCTCATGCAACAAGGTAAGGTCATAGCTTACGCGTCGAGACAATTGAAGGTTCATGAAGTGAACTACAGAACTCATGATCTCGAACTTGGTGCCGTAGTATTTGCTTTGAAGATTTGGCGACATTATCTCTATGGAACGCAATGCATAGTCTACACCGACCACAAGAGCCTTCAACACGTGTTTAATCAAAAGGATCTCAACATGAGACAAAGACGTTGGGTTGAACTAATTAGCGACTACGACTGCGACATTCACTATCATCCTGGAAAGGCGAATGTTGTAGCCGACGCGCTGAGTCGTAAGATCCACAAGAAGACTGTCTCGCTGCAAGAAATCCGAGATCGAAGGCAATGGTTTGAAATGTTGGGGGAGTTTGACACCGAGATACACGTGGACATTAACGAGGCCACTATCATGCTTCAAAACATAAGGGTTGATAGTGATCTCGAGTTTTGCATCCGCGAGGCTCAACAAGCGGCGCTAACCGAGGAAGGGAAAGATGAAGATCTAACATATAACGTTCGATCACAATTGGAGACAAAACCGAATGGCATGTGGTATTTCTTGAATCGACTCTGGATTCCGAATCGCAATAATCTCCGTCACTTTATTATGAACGAAGCTCATAAAACTCGATATTCTATTCATCCCGGGTCCGATAAGACTTCTTATTCATCCAAAAACACACACACCTCGAAATCCCCAAATTTCAGAACAGTCGACCGGTGTTCTTCCTTGATCTATCTAATTTCAATCAATTTCAGGTAATTACATGGGGGTTTTGACACGTTTTGACAAAGGGGACAAAAGCCCCATGGTTAATTTCGGTATCAACATCGAATCCTTGTTCAATTCGATCAATTTGGTTTTAGGGTTCTTGGGTGGAATTGGGGCTTTTCTGGAAAAATTGACTTAAGGTTTGATTTTGAAAAATTAACACAACCCGGGGCTTTGGCCCGGTGGTTGTGTGTTGGTTGTCTTGGCAAAGGACCCGGGTTCGAACCCGAGGCCCTGCCATTTTTTTAAAAAGGTTTTTATTAATATTTAAATTTCAGAAAATGTTTAAATATTATTATTAATTATATAAAAGTCAATTTTAATCAAAAACTTAATAAAATTAATTCCTTTTTAATTCTCTTAGAAATTCAATTAAGAAATTCTATGTTAAATTATAACAATTGTTACAAAATACGATTTATTATTAATTCTAAATTGTAATAAATCTCAGTTAATTTTTTTTAGATAATAATTAAATAAATTCTTTATTGTTATAAAAAATTTTAAATATATTTTGAGGAAATAAATACTTATGTATATACTTAAAATGTACACTTATTGTAATTAATAGAATTGTTTTAATCATTTAAACCTACAAAATTATTATTTTATTTAAATAGTAAATAATGACCATTTGATAATAAAAGTTTAACTTTTATTAATAGTGTAAATCACAAAAATTTTTATTTAATCATTTAAATACCAAAATAATAACAAATTGTATCTATTTAATAATTTAAAAATCATGGGTTAAATGGTTTATAAACTTAACACTTTAATCATCATGATTAACTTAACACGTCGTTCATTTTGGTTGAACGTTAACGAATCCTCGGCATTTCATACAAGACTTCTTATTTGCTCATTTTTATTATCCATGTGAGTTTTCATACCCCTTTTTATATTATTTTATGCTTTTGGGATGAAACATGTTAAACGTATCATAAACACACTTGTAACCATGCTTTTAATCTTGTAACACTTGTGCAATTCATCTTATTTTGTCATGGTTATTTGAAATCTTGTAACTATCATGTGATGACCCTTGTAAGATACAATCATTAACTATTGCTAGCCTGGTGACGTCATAGATCTATGGGCCTGACAAGCCTATTTGGTGCTAAAGCCGAGGTTATTGTCGGCTCCTAGTGTCGTATTCTTGAGCACTATGGAAACCAAATACACTTAGCTAATCGTTTAATCTTGTAATGGCCATATTTGTCAAGGTTTGATTGTTACATTTGTTCATCCATCTTTATTTACTTATTTCAATAACCTATGACGTGAATTGTCATCTTTGATATATACCTATGTATGAAAATCTATGGAAACTCACCAACATGTTGTTGACATTATTTTTAACATGTTTCAGGAAATGATACTGCTTATCATGCTTTGAAGACTTACTTACATCTAGGATTGGACCTAGATTAAAATAAAAAGACAATTAATATCTTTTGACGTTGGAAATCTTATGTATTGTTAGATGTTTGAAATTATGTTATTTCTTAAATGGATGTCACGAATATTGATATTTAATATTATTGTCATCTTAAATTAGCGTTGTGTGGCATGAACAATCTTAACCCTCACATCTCGACGTTTCCGCCGTTAAGATTGGGGTGTGACATAAGGTTTATATATATTTTTACATTTTTAAGTCTTTAGCCCAATTCGAAGCACACAACCAACATGCTAAGTCCAAATCGGTGAACGTCCACTGTCACAATATCCAAGGCCCACTAGAACATATTATGCCCATAATGCATAGTTCTAGAACTTAGCATATCTACACACGTCTAATGCACTATACTCAGACTTAGTCAACATTAGGTCAAATTTAATGTAAGGCGCTGATCTCGGAGACCCCACAGTTGGTCATTCATAGCATCATTTATTATTAAAACTCATTTAAAATATATGAACATAAGAAAATATTGCAGCGGATGAATTATCAAAAACCATTTCATACATTAATAATTACTTTTTCCAAGTAATACATAGTTGATTTGAAGTTACAAAAGAATACTTAGTTCTATTACAAAACAACAACATTATTTTTGCATGAGATGGATGCCAGTCTTTGCTTGCCAAGTAGTTTCAACCCCGTGCCATCCTCAGCAACAACATTACCTACCAACTGAAAATGCATATAAAAAGTCAGCGTTACTAACTGAGTGCTAGTTTGATAATATAGAAAATATACTTTTTGTAAACCTCACTTGGTGATCATTCATCATTATACATAATCAGTCATTAAGAGATTCTTTATCTTTCTTTCTTTCATTATCTTTACTTTCATTGTTTAGGTTTGCACAAAGCAAGAGCCTATATTGTTGGTTGGCAACAAATGCCGAACCCCTGACGGAAAATGTTTTTTTTGGTAGCTAACCCATTTGACAGTTGACCCACACTGCTAGGCACGAAGCCTGCTCATGAATACGGGTCCCATTGATTTCTTAGTCAATCCCCAGGATTTGACCCCAGATGTGCATCCTAAATCAGCCACACATCTGTTGAGCTAACGACAACAAGGTCATGAACCTCATTCCATTGTGCTTGCAAGGCTTTCCATTAATTATAAGGGCTCGGGGGTAACATTTATTAAGTTCCACTGTCTTATTTTATTTCTTTGTGTCCACTTGGTTATGAATAATACTTTTAAAATATCCACTGTTTTAATAATCAAATACCATGAAGTATAATAATAACTATCCATAACAAGCAGCCCATAAAAAGATAAATTAGACAGTAGAAACATAGAACAAGTATAAACTTCCATTAAACATAAGTTCCTAACACTTAAACTCTATTCTATAAATTCAGAAAAATCCTAAGTCCCCAAAGAAATATGGATGAATGTAAACCAATGCGGATAAAGTCTTCAGAAAATATTCCAAGTGTCTAAAGATATGCGGGTGAACCAAATGCGGATGAACAAGTCCAAATGCAGATGAACAAGTCCAAATGCAGATAAACAACACTAAATGCGGATGAATAAGTCTTAGGTGAATGAACTTAACCAATGCGGTTGAAGTTCAGCAAATGCGAATGAAGATCAGCAAATGAGGATGAACACTTGCAAATGCGAAAGAACAAAAGCAAATGCGGATGAACAAAAATACTTAACTATTGAACATAAAACCAATGTGGTTGAATGTTCAGCAAATACAGATGAACTGCAACAAATGTGGATGAACACTTAACAAATGCGGATGAATAAAAACACTTAACTATTCCACAAGTTCCAAATCTTCGTTCTAACATATCCTTAGCACAGATCTAACAAGCTAAACACTTAGAACAGAGCTTACAACTACACAACATCAAAGAAGGCATTCAAAACACACACATATCGCATACACATCAGATGCAGAACGTAAAAAACTCATGCTTTGGATGTAAAAATTCAGTTAATATGCATTTCAGCCCCAAACGAGTTTAAAACAAGTAAAATAGGGGAATCTAGAACTCACCTCTAACAACTTTCGAGTAAGACTTCTTCAAACCAAGAGCAAATGGGAGTTCTAGCACCTAAACACACCGAAACAAGAAGTCAACACAAGAAACACGTAAGAAGTCCAGCAGCTAAAACACAACTGAAAATCGAGCAGAAAACACAAGAAAACCTCACCTACAAGTAGCTCTTCTTCCTTCTCTCTCTCTGGAACAGATTGCAGCTTCTTCCTTCTTCTTGCAGCTGAAAGCAAGATCTGTAAAAGAAGAAGTGTGGGCTGCCATGCTTCTTTTAAATCCTAAAATGGGCAAGTTTGCCACTTGCACAACTTTAACCCCTTGACTTGGGATATTTCACCTTTCTTTCTTTTTCCTTTAAATTTTCGGGTGTTACAAGTCCACCTACCTTATATAGGTTTCGTCCCCGAAACCTGTCACTCCTCGAACGGCTGTGGCTAATGCGGCCTTCTCTCTTCCTTAGTTTCCCATATAGACCCGGATCCTTTCTTATGCCTCCACTATATTCACACTAGTGGAACCACTTTATTCCGTAGCCTCTTCTCTTTTCTATCAATGATGGCCACAGGCTGCTCCACATAATTGAGTCGTTCCTCCACCTTGTTGTCCTCGAGTGGCACGATCACATCCTTATCGGTTGACACTTCCTCAATTGAGATACATGGAATGTCGGATGGATTCCACTTAACTCATCAGGTATCTCTAACTTGTAAGCCACATCTCCAACTCGAGCAATGATTTGGACAGGCCATATATACTTCGGGCTTAGCTTTCCTCGCTTCCTGAACCGGTTGATCCCTTTCCAAGGTGAAACCTTCCACATAACTCTATCGCCCAGGTTGAATTTGATCAGTCTATGTCTCTTGCCGACATACGATTTCTGTATATCCTCTGCTGCTTCCATAAAGGCCTTGATCTTCTCTAACTTTTCGGTCGTAGCCTCGATTACCTCAATGCTCTCCAACTCCTTCTGCTCGAAGTCACCCCAACACACGGGCATTCTACACTTCCTACCATATAGCATCTCGTAAGGAGGCATACCAATGCTGGCAGGATAACTGTTGTTATATGAGAACTCGGCTAACGGCAAGTGTTAGTCCCAACTTCCACCAAGGTCAATGAGGTATGCTCGTAGCATATCCTCCAGCGTCTGAATCGTCCTCTCCGACTAACCATCTGTCTGGGGATGATAAGCCGTACTGATATGTAGCCTCGTCCCCCTCGCATTCATGGAATCTCTTCCAAAACATAGATCTAAACTGAGTGTCACGTCTAGACACGATAGACACCGGTACACCATGACGAGCTACGATCTCCTTGATGAACAGATCCGCCAATCTCTCAGACAAATACGTCTCACGGATCGGCAGAAAGTGAGCACTCTTTGTTAGGCGGTCAACTATCACCCATATAACCTTCTCATCCTTACGGGTCGACTTAGTCAATGGTGAAGCTATCTTGGAGAAGTCTTGGATGAACCTTCTGTAGTAGCCCGCCAAACCCAAGAACCACCACAAATCTCAAATGGCATCTTTGGAGACTTCCATTGCATCACCGCCTTAACCTTCGCCGGGTCCACCATGATCCCTTCAGGATTAACCACATGACCCAGAAACTGAACTTCGCGTAACCAAAATGCACACTTGGAGAACTTAGCGTACAACTTCTCCCTTCTAAGCATCTCCAGCACCTCCTGAATATGTCCGGCATGCTCTTCTTCGCTCTCCGAATAAATCAGTATGTCATCGATAAACACAATCACTAATTTATCTAACATAGGCCGACATGCCCGATTCTTCAGATCCATAAAAGCAGCTGGCGTGTTGGTTAAACCAAAAGACATAACGAGAAATTCGTAGTGTCCGTAACGCGTACCAAATGCTGTTTTAGGAATATCCTGCTCCCTCACCTTCAGTTAGTGGTAACCAAATCGGAGATCTATCCTCGAGAACCACCTGGCACCTTGAAGCTGATCAAACAAGTCTTCAATCCTCGGTAACGGATACCGATTCTTCACAGTCAACTTATCCAGCTCACGGTAGTCGAAGCAAATCCTCATGCTACTGTCCTTCTTCTTCACAAAAAAGACCAGAGCACCCTAGGGAGAGATACTCAGTCGAATGAACCCCCTTATCCAGAAACTCTTGCAACTAGGCCATCAGTTCCTTCATCTCGGAGGGAGCTAATCGATACGGTGCCTCGGCAACAGGTTGGGCACCCGGTATCAAATCGATCAGGAACTCGATCTTGCGGTCTGGTGGCACACCTGGTAGATCCTCTGGGAATACATCTGAGAAGTCACGCACGACCGGTACGTCCGACAATCATGGTACTGACGCTTCCACATCCTTCACATAAGCCAGGTAGGCACCACATCCACGCCTCATACACTTCTCTATCACAACCTTCGAAATTACTTTCGGGATCATACTAACTCTGTCGCCGTAGATTGTCACCAAACTCCCATCAGGCATGGTCAACCGAATCATCTTCTTACGACACACGATGTACCTCACAGGCTGCTAGCCAATCCATCCCTAGAACCACATCAAATCCGCCTAGTGGCATCACGAATAATTTAGCAGAGAACCTATGGCCTTCCAACTCCATGTCACAATCCTCTATCAGATCAAAAGTCCTGGTAGACTTACCAATGAAAATTTCTACATCAAAGGGCTCATCAATACTTCTACTTCTAGCTGGCAACTTATCATAGAAGGCAGCAGAAATAAAACTCCTACTAGCACCAGAATCAAAAGCACAGAGGCACAAGTTTAGTTTACTAGTAATGTACCTGTCACGACGTCCGGGTCCACCCTAGCCTCCTCCCGAGTCATAGTGAGTGCCCTGACTTTAGCCCTCAGCCCCCCCTTCTCCTTCTTGATCTCCTTACCTACCCTGGAGCTCTCCGCCCTTGGTTTCTTGCAGTCTCTGCTCATATGCCCCCTTTCGCCACAGTTGTAGCACTTCACCCCTCTACAATCTCACGCCATGAGACCCTCCTTTCCATACTTAAAGCAGAGATTGGATCCCCACCTACACTCCTCCACGTGGCCTCTCCCATGTGGCCCTCCTTCCTACACTTCTCGCACCCTCCTTAATTCGGTTGCAGCATCTAGCGACCCTCTACCTTTGCCCTTTTGCCATTGGAAGGGAAACTGCCACTACCAGCACATTTTCTACTCTAGTTCTCCCCCTCCTCTCATCCTCCCTTACAGCCCTAATGACCCCAGTCACCACAGACAGCAAAATCGTGCGCATGACTTGATGAACCCCTTCAACTATAGCCTCCTTCACTAAGGCTGACAGATTAACGATCTCATTCCCACCTCCATGGTGATGAAACTCGAGCTCTTCAGGAGCCGTTTCAGTAGTCCTAGCCCTGTTCCTTGTGACACGTGGTCCAAGACCACATCCACCACGACCTCCACCTCTAGAAGCCCCCGAAGATCTACCACTAGCCATCCTCTAAACACTATAAGATTCAAACACCAACACGGTCATTCAAGGTAATAGCTTAAATTATGTCAAGTATAGTAAGTCCCTAATTATAGTGGCCAGTTGTAATTAGCCACTTATTTTACTCATCATCCCCCAAGCATTCCCTATCCAGACTATATCAGTATCCAAATCTACTAAGAGCACATAATTCACATAACACACGCACATAATACTGGTTATCTTTAAGAAAATTACTTGATGGCACGTAGCTACTTGGGCTGGCATCCTTCCATTCGGTCCCATTCTCAGTTTAAGTTTAGGTTTTGAAAATAATTTACTCAATTCTCTTAAACTATGGCCTGATACCAACTTGTAAGGCCATGATCCCGGAGACCCCATATTTGGTCATTCATAGCATCATTCATTATTAAAACTCATTTAAAATATATGAACATAAGAAAATATTGCAGCGGAAGAATTATCAAAAACCATTTCATAAATTAATAATTACTTTTGCCAAGTAATACATAGTTGATTTGAAGTTACAAAAGAATACTTAGTTGTATTATAAAACAACAACATTATTTTTGCATGAGATGGATGCCAGTCTTTGCTTGCCAAGTAGTTTCAACCTCGTGCCATCCTCAGCAACAACTTTACCTACCAATTAAAAATGCATATAAAAAGTCAGCGTTGCTGAGTGAGTTCTAGTTTGATAATATAGAAAATATACTTTTTGTAAACTTCACTTGGTTATCATTCATCATTATACATTATCAATCATTAAAAGATTCTTTATCTTTCTTTCTTTCTTTATCTTTCACTTTCATTGTTTAGGTTTGCACAAAGCAAGATCCTATATTGTTGGTTGGCAACAAATGCCGAACCCCTGTCGGCAAACGTTTATTTTGGGTGTTAACCCATTCGACAGTTGACCCACACTGCTATGCACAAAGCCTGCTCATGAATACGGGTCCCATTGATTTGTTGGTCAATCCCCAGGATTAAACCCCAGATGTGCATCCTGAATCAGCCACACATCAGTTGAGCTAATGACAACAAGGTCTTGCACCTCATTCCATTGTGCTTGCAAGGCTTTCCATTAATTATAAGGGCCCGGGGGTAACATTTATTAAGTTCCACTGTCTTCTTTTATTTCTTTGTGTCTACTTGGTTATGAATAATACTTTTAAAATATCCACTATTTTAATAATTACATATCATGAAGTATAATAAAAGCTATCCATAACAAGCAGCCCATAAGAAGATAAATGAGACCGTAGAAACATAGAACAAGTATAAACTTCCATTAAACATAAGTTCCTAACACTTAAACTCTATTCCCATAAATTCAAAAAAATCCTTCAGAAAAATCCTAAGTCCCATAAGAAATGCGGATGAATGTAAACCAATGCGGATGAACAAATGCGGATGAAAGTCTTCAGAAGATATTCCAAGTGTCTAAAGATATGCGGGTGAACCAAATGCGGATGAACAAGTCCAAATATGGATAAACAACACTAAATGCTGATGAATATGTCTTCGGTGAATGAACTTAACCAATGCGGTTGAAGTTCAGCAAATGCGGATGAAGATCAGCAAATGCGGATGAAGATCAGCAAATGCGGATGAACACTTGCAAATGCGAAAGAACATAAGAAAATGCGGATGAACAAAAATACTTAACTATTGAACATAAAACCAATGCGGTTGAATGTTCAGCAAATGAGGATGAACACTTAACAAATGCGAATGAATAGAAATACTTAACTATTCTACCAGTTCCAAATCTTTGTTCTAACATATTCTTAGCACATATCTAACATGCTAAACACTTAGAACAGAGCTTACAACTACACAACATCAAAGAAGGTATTCAAAACACACACATATCGCATACACATCAGATGAAGAACACAGAAAACTCATGCTTTGGTTGTAAAAATTCAGTTAATATGCATTTCAGCCCCAAACGAGTTTAAAACAAGAAAACTAGGGGAATCTAGAACTCACCTCTAACAACTTTCGAGTAAGACTTCTTCAAACCGAAAGCTAATGGGAGTTCTAATACCTAAACACACCGAAACAAGCAGCCAACCCAAGAAACATGTAAGAATCGATCCAGCAGCTCGAACACAGCTGAAAACCGAGCAGAAAACACAAGAAAACCTCACCTACATACAGCTCTTCCTCCTTCTCTCTCTAGAACCAATTGCATCTTCTTCCTTCTTCTTCCAGCTGAAAGCAAGATCTGTAAAAGAAGAGGTATGGGCTGTCATGCTTCTTTTAAATCCCAAAATGGGCATGTTTGCCACTTGCACAACTTTAACCCTTTGACTTGGGATATTTCACCTTTTTTTTCTTTTTCTTTTAAATTTCCAGGTGTTACATTTAAAGTCAAAATTCATTATTTAGACCAAGTCAAGGTCAAAGAGTCAAAGTTAAAAAGTCAAAGTCAATGGACAATGCACCTATTTTGGTGAGGGATGTCACAAGTTTGGACCATGGGGACATATGATCTATTCAAAATAAAAAGCTAAAGTCTTATGTCTTGATTCCTTATGAAATCCTCCATTTGGATTTTCCAGGTATCATAGTCATTTGGAGTAAACATGGGAGGTTTGGTCTAAGTCCTATTTTCTAAATCATGTTTACTAGAATTGCCTACAACAGTCATTTTGAGAGGGTAGGGAGATATGAGGAACGGTGGTGTTTGATAGAGTGATCAAAAGAACAAACAAGTGATTTGTTGAAAATTGATTTCAAGCAAATTAAGACCCAAAGCTCTAATACCAGTTGTTGGATCGTATTGGTTTACACAAACAAGAACTTCTTCTTAGATCAGTAACAAAGAAATGCGGAATCTAAGTTAGTTACTTACTATCATAACACAAATACTTTAAGTAAAGATAATACACATTAATTTCTTTCAAAGTACTCACTTGATTAATCTGTTTTGTACAAAGTTTGTAATTTGGCAGATACAATCAAATGGCTTAGAAAGCTTGCCTCTAATATACAAGTGTGAGGACTTTTATACTAAACAAAAAGAATAAACTATTCTGTGCTCAGATACTACAGTAGAATACATAATATGTGTATCAGAGTTGGTAGCTGCTTTGTTGGCAAAAGGTGGAACACAGCAGCCATTTGCACAGACAGACTTGTTCTATGTAGTAGCCGATCGGCAGCTCATGGAGTTCACTGCTAATCGGCAGTTGATCTGCATATGCTGATCAGCAGACATTCAGCATATATAGATCAGCAGTCATCTAGCATATACACTTTGGTAGTGGATTCAACACTTGGCCTGATTTGACAGTCGACAGCCAATGCTGAATTTCTGATTTCAGCACTTGACCTGTTTAGGCAGTTAATGGCCAATGCTGAAATCTTGAGTTTTTGGAGGTTTCATCCTTCATGATTCAACACATGCTATGGTACCTAGTGTTAAAAATCAAAAGTTTTACATCCGTATTTGATTAGAGTACTTGTAAGTTTCAAATTCAAAAACATCAGACTATTTAAATCACACTTATACATTTCATTTAATACTTTTCAAAATATCACTATGAAAGTTCATGTGTGTTTGAGAGTGTGAAATTACTATGTGTTCATCCTTTGATCATGAACTAATTCATCATCAGATCGATCCAAGCTTCGGTTTCTATCTTATTTCGATCAACTACCAATGTAGTATCGATTATAAGGTGAATATCAAACTTTGTTTGAAACGAAATGCAAACCGACTATGTTTTTATTTTCAAGAACTTTGGACATGAACCCTAATTTTCTAATCAAGACTGATTGTTAAAAACAAGTTAAAGGAATTTATTTTAACTCAAAACAACATGTAATCATGATTATTAACCACAGTCATTCAAAATCATGAGATTGAAATTAAATCTTATGAATACGGTGTTTCAAAATCTAAAATAACTTGATAACAGTCAATGAATAAAGAAAGAGCATGAGTCGATCATCATCTTGATAAGATAATCATGAATAATCTAAGTAAAAATGATGAAGTTTGAGTAGTTTGAATCAAACAATAGGTCAAAAGGACCTAACTTTTGACTTGTTTTAGTCAAATTTTGACCTAGAAAGTAAAAAGTCAAACTGATTCAATCATATTAAATTCAATATCATACCATATCAACTTATACATTTGTTTCTAGTGTAGATAATAGCAAACCTAACTTGGAGAAAGTTACACAATGTTAGTAGATTCTTAAATCTGGATGTAGCTGAAGCTGAGGTTTGAGAGACATGATCAGATTCATCCAAACAACAAGAATAGCCTATGCTTTACATTCAAACCAGTTGTCTATAAGAGTTACATTAGATCTTTTTAGAACTCTGCTGAAGTAATATAGGTAGACAATGTACCAAGGATAACAGGGATGATAGATGCTCTGCACCAGCTCATTACCCGTGAATAGACTATGGGACAGTGTCTACGGTTTGGAGAAGATGCTAGTCAACCCCATGATCTTAAAGAAGATGACTTTCTAACCTTATTTGCCAACATTAGATATGAAGGGGTTTTTAAAGGGAAACAGGTCCCCAAGGGCTTAGCTATTTTACAATGGAGATTTCTTATTCATGTCTTCCAACATTGCTTATCCAAAAGGAAGACTGGCTTGAATGACATCCTTATTACAGCATCATCTATCATATGTGCCATATGCACTAACAGACAATTCAACATGTCTGCTTGTGTATTCAATGGCTTAGTGTTAAACATTGAATAGGGTAGAAGACAAATTGTAAGGTAATATCAAAAGATTATAAGGCTGATGCAACCAAAGAAGCCAAAACAACCAAAGGTCTTCCTGCATGCATGCACTGAATGTACAAAGGTAGAAGTGATTTGGAAGTTTTACACACTACATCAGAAAATACTCCAAGTGTAAAATCTTCCGAAGCCAAAGTCCAAAATCTTTCGAAGCCAAAGATGAAGTCTTCCGAAGCTTCAGAGACAAAGTCTTCCGAAGCCATTTTGCTGTGAAGACTGATTTCTTCCGAAGACAGAGAAAAACATGCTTTCTCTGATCTACTTTACATAAAGCTAACATACTTTCCGCTGCAACTCTAAAGACTCACCAACTTGTATGAGTTGGTGAAAAGTCCATGCTTTTGTAAATTGTAGATTAAGGTCTTTGTCTGTAACTTCCTACTTTTGTACCTGTAAACCTTTTTGTAATAAAAAAGGATGTGAGCTATGGCATGTCATAGTCACTAGTCAAAAGGAAATCTGCCTTTTGACTTTAGATTGATCTTGTTGTCTAGATTAGTCAATTCCAACTGTCCTTCCAAGTATTGACGGTTGTAGGTTGTAGTATAAAAGAGTCTCTGGTCCTTGTATTTTAGATTATGCTTTGAACACTTGTAATAGAACTTGAGATCAATATACAACATCCTTGAAAACTAATAATTGTGTTATTGTTCTAAGTTATGTCTTATTGTTACCTGTGTTCTTTGTATCTTCAAAGTATCCTGTTCCCTATTTGAACTGTTAAGTGATCTAAGATCACTCCTCTAGTGAAACTAATTGTAGTTAACACCCTTACCCGGTCCTGCAGTTGGTATCAGAGCATTCCAGACTCTTGATTGTAAGATCTCACCATCTTAAATCCTTTAGTTTCACACTTCACTTAATTTTTCAAATGGCAGCTATCTCAAAGGCTGATATGGAAACTGGAATTATGACAAAGTCTCCACTGATCACTCCTGAGGATTTTGATACTTGGTGCCAAAGAATGGAAGGCTTCATCAAGTCTCAAGATTCCAAGATGTGGGAGTCTGTTGTCAATGGACCTCATGTACCATACACCACTTCAGCTGCTGGTGGTGGTGGTATGATACCAAAGAAAGGGCTGATTTTTCTGAAGAAGATTGGAAGAAAACTGATATTGATCAGAAAGCTATGACAACCCTTCAAACTGCTCTTCCTAACTCCATCTACAGAGGTTTCAAGAAGTGATAGACCGCCAAACAGCTATGGGATGCACTGAAGCTGATGTATGAGGGGTCCAATGAATCCAAAGAGAACAAGAAGGACCTCTTGAAGCAGCAGTTTGAAAATTTCACCTTCAAGACAGGTGAAACCATGACTCAACAGTACTTCAGGTTCGTTGAGATTATGGATACTCTAGCTGATCTTGGGGTAACCATTGAGAATAGAGATATTGTTAGGAAGTTCATGTCCTCTCTTCCCAGAAAATGGACACACTACTGTGTGGTTATTAAGAGGACTGAAAACCTCAAGACTCTTACTCTCACAGAGTTATATAAAATACTCAGTGGATACCAGATGGAGATGAACATGCAGAACTCATCTGGTAACTCCAACACTCATCAGAGTGCACCCCTTCATGTGGTTGAAGGGGATTGCAGAGAACCACAGCATCATCTCATCTGCTACCCGGACAAATCACAAAAGAGTCCTTTCATCACCTTTCGGAGACACCAAGGGAAGGCTACATCCCTGGAAGCCCATTCCAGGAGACAAGTTCTTCACAAGCTTTTGTCTCTTCTGATGAAAGTTCAGACAACTTTCTCTTCACTCTTGAAGACCTGGAATGTATCCATCCAGATGATCTAGAATATATGGAAATAGTCCAGCAGATGGCTCTTCTCACGCATAGAGCCCAGAAGTTCTATAAGAGGACTGGGAGAAGGTTTCCCAGTAATGCAGCCAGTGGAAAGTTTGGGCTGGACAAAAGCAAGGTGAAGTGTTACAACTATAACCAAATGGGACACTTTTCCAGAGAGTGCAAGGCACCAACGTCAAATGGTGGCCAAGCACAATCCAGGTCAAAATACACTGATGGATCTCACCAAAATGAGAAGCCAAGGTATTGGAACATCTTTGTACTCCTGAATGCATTGTTAAAGTTAATAGATATAGGTTTTATAACTTGGAGATGAGATCTGATCTTGAGTCCTTAACTACCTTAAAAGCTGACTTTAAAAGAGCTGAAAATGATTATAAACTTATGATAGAAGATCTAGAGAAAACCATTTCAACTCTTAAGCATAAGCACACTAACTACAGGACTCAAATCAAAGATCTCATCTCAAAGTTAACTGAATGCCAGGCTGAGCTTGTGATCAGCAAAGCCAGAGCAGAAAAATGTATTCTTGAAGAAGAGACCTTTAAGAACATACTATCCTCATCCCAATATGCAAAAGTTTGTTATCAGAATAAGCAGGGACTAGGATCTACTAAGATAGATCCTTCACACAATCTATTATCTGTAAGATCTCCAAGGTGTGGAACTTGTTAAGATGAGCTTCCCCTCATAGACTCCATTGTTGAAGAGGATGAAGAGGAGATAGTAAAGGATGACTCTGAGAAGAGTGAAGAAGATCATCCTAAGAAGGGTCACTATTCTCCTGAGGGGAGGAAAGAGTCTGGAATGACCAAATCAAAGAGAAAGAACTTGATTAGAAGAGCTAAGAGAAGATCAAAGAAGGCTTAAGAAATCAAGGCCACTTTTGATTTAAAGCAGAAACAAGTGTTCATTTCTACAGGTTTTGAAGTGGTAAAGACTGAAGACTTAACTATGAACTCTAGTACCAAGAGTTCTAGTTTAGTTCCAAATCATTCCAGCAAGAAGAAGAAGACTGACCAGCTGTGTACCACTGCTACACAGCCTGAACCATCCAGCTCCAAGAGCAAGCCTCTCCCTAAGAAGCTTGTTGCATCATCTGTAAAGATGAAGATGGAGTAGGAAAGTGATCAAACTCAGTCTTGCTCTCAAAAGAAGACTCTCAAAAGGAAGGATCTCAACTGTGTCATGTGTGATAGTACTTCTCATCTGGCTAAGGATTGCAAGTACAATCCCAAAAGTACCATCCACATGAAGAAGAAGAACACTTCTGAGAAGAAGAAGGAACAAACAGCTTTGGAAGGAAAATCTCTTTCCTTCGGAAGCTCCTAAATAAAGAAGAAGACAAGTGAAAACTTGCCTTTGGAAGAAAAGTTGGTCTCGGAAGAAAAGAATGCTTCCGAAGTACTGAAGCTTGCTGCAGTGAAAGCAAGATCTTCCGAAGGTCCAGTCTCCAAAACTTCTGAAGTTGTCAAAACTTCTGAAGCTTTGAAGGTCAGGGCCAATCTTCCAAAGGTGGTGTGGAAGATGAAGGAAGACCATGTGACTGAAAGTTCTTCATCAACAACAGCAAATGATCCTCAAAGCTTGAATATAGGATCACTTACTGTTACATTGTCTTCAATTTATTTTAATAAGCCCAAGACCAATGAGGCTTGGGTTTCTAAGTGTAACTAATCACCTCTTTTTGTACAGGAACAGTTAAAGACCAAGAAGAATGTTTGGATCATTGATAGTGGCTGTTCCAGGCACATGACTGGCAATGGTTCTCTGCTTCAAAATTTTGAAGAAAATTGATGGGAGACCAGTTGCTTTTGGAGGAGATACTGGTGGTTACATTTCTGGAAGGGGCAGAGTCACAAATAGTAATCTCAGCATTGAGAAGGAGATCCTGACCCAAGATTTGAGCTGAGAAGACCAAGCAAGATTACTACTTCAGCTCCTTTGGTGACTAACCCTGGCAAATGAAGATCCTATCAGCACAAACATGACAAATTCAGCTGATACATCTGAGGTGCCTTCAAATTCCAGCTCAGAGGTTTAAAACTCAGGTGAAGGACCTTTAAATATAGGAGGAAATGGAGGTGGTGATAGTGATCAAGAATTTCTTGATGCTGATAATCACTCTATAGAAGACAACATAAATGATATCATATATTCATTGGATCAAGTCTCACATGATAAGTATGCTGATGTGGTGGGTGACACTCCATTGCCAGATCTAAATTTCTCTAATTTGGATCTGTCTAATCAACTTGCTGTGATCCCTCAACTAAGGATCCATAAGTCACACCCCACCACAAACATCATTGGAAATGTTGAGACTGGGGTAAGAACAAGAGGACAAACCCATGACCAAAATGTTTTTCTGCACTCCTGTTTCTTGTCCCAAATTGAGCCAAAGAAAGCTGATGAGGCTCTGAAGGATGGAAGCTGGGTTGAAGCTATGCAAGAAGAGCTACTTCAAATCAGAAGATAGAAGGTTTGGAACCTATGGGTTTTTAGGAACAAGAAGGATGATAGAGGACTTGTCATCAAGAGCAAGGCAAGACTAGTTATTCAAGGGTACACACAAGAAGAGGGAATTGATTACACAGATGTTTTTGCTCTTGTTGCAAGACTTGAAGCTGTAAGAATATTCCTGGATTTTGCTGCATCCAAGGATTTCAAGGTCTACCAACTTGATGTCAAGTATGCTTTTCTATATGGGGTGATTGATGAAGAGGTGTATGTCAAACAACCACTTGGCTTTGCAGACCCAGATTATCTTGATTGTGTCTGCAAGCTTGATAAAGCTCTTTATGGGCTGCACCAAGCTTCAAGAAAGTGGTATGAAACACTATCTCAGTATCTCTGTCAACATGGTTACAAAAAGGGTACTATAGATGGAACTCTCTTCATCAAAGAGACAGGGAATGACTTAATACTGGTTCAAGTATATGTGGATGACATTATCTTTGGGTCAACTAATCCAAAGCTCTGCAAAGACTTTAAGAGGGTGATGAAGAACAGATTTGAAATGAGTGCCATGGAGGAACTAAATTTCTTTCTGGGAATTCAAATGAAGCAAGTTGACAATGGCATCTTCATAAATCAGTCAAAGTATGTACAAGACATACTTACAAGATTCAACATGACTGAATGTAAGGTTGCTAAGACACCCATAGCCAGAAACCACTCCCTAGGACCTGATCTTGAGGGGGAGTGTGTGGATGAACATCTGTACAGGGCTATGATTGGGTCTCTTACGTACCTAACAGCCAGCAGGTCTGATATCATGTTTGCCACATGCATTTGTGCAAGATATCAAGCCAACCCCAAGATGGCACACCTGGTTGCTGTCAAGAGGATTCTTAGATATCTCAAAGGTGCTCCCAAGCTTGGCCTTTGGTATCCAAAGAGTTCTGACTTCAATCTGTATGCTTATACATATAGTGATTATGGTGGTTGCAACATGACTGCAAAGTCTACATCTAAGGAATGTCAATTCCTTGGTGGAAGGATTGTCTCATGGTAATGCAAGAAACAATCTTGTGTCTCTGCATCAACTGCTGAGGCTGAATACATTGCTGCTGCAAGTTGCTGTGCTCAAGTGCTTTGGATTTAGAATCAGATGCTGGACTATGGAATCAACTTCAACGAGACTCCTATCCACATAGACAACAACAGTGCTATCTCTATTACAGAGAATCCTGTGCAGCACTCAAGGACCAAACACATCAATATCAGGTATCATTTGATTAGAGATAATTTTGAGAAGGGATTAATCAAAATAGTCAAAGTTAACACAAATGAACAATATGCTGATCTGTTCACTAAAGCTTTTGATGAACAGAGATTCAAATATCTTGTATCAGCTATTGGGATGATTAACTTTGAGTAATTTTTTTCTTAAATAAAACTTAAATCAACTTTATTTCTAAAACCTGTGTGTCCTAAATTGTCTATTTTATCACCTTCATAAACCCAGTTTATTTTGGAAGAAATTTTTTAATGATATTCCTTAGATTTTCGAAAATTTTTCAAAACATATTTTCCTTCGGAAGATTTCAAGTTGCCTTTGGAAGAAATTTATGTCTTCAAATCAAGAACTACTTATAATAAATTTACCTTCGAAAGAAATTCTGAAATATCTTCCGAAGCTTAAATATGCTTCTAAGTACTTGCATGTATTTGAAGGACAAATATCTTCCGAAAGCAATTAAGTCTCGAAAGATTTATTCTCTTTAGAATAAAACTCCTAAGACTTAATATCTTCCAGAATCAAATATGTGTTGGAAGAAAAACTCTCTAAGTATTTTTTTCTTCCGAAGCCAAATTTTCAAAATTCTTAAGAATATCTTCAGAAGCCAAATTGGCTTTGGAAGCTTTTTCTCAAAACTTCCGAAGCAAAAATTACCTTCGGAAGATTTTCAACTTCCAAGAAAACTACCTTTTTGGGCGCTTTTTTCAGAAGTGGGACCTACTTTCGGATTTCAAAGTTTATCCTTTTGCATTAACTTTGTCTTAAATCCATTCCATATATATTCTCAATGGTTCCCCTTCTTCTCACTCTCTTCCTCTTCCATAAATTCTTGACCTAAATTCTCCCAAATTAACCTTCTTCTTCACCAACAAACTTCCTTCATGGCAAACATTGATCGATGAAACCAACCGGGTTTTACCATGCACCTTCACAGACAACACAATCAGGTTGCCCTGTTAGACTCTGAGAAAGATCCTCATTTCTCAAAGGTCTGTCGATACCTTTCTGCGTCTCACTACTTCACCTCCCTTACCATTGATCCTCCTTTTTATGAGGATCAGTTACTTGCATTCTGGAGGACCTGCCAAAAGGTCACCATGGATGGGGAGAAGGCACTATCTGCTATAGTGTAGGGGAGGACAATCTTCATCACTCCGGCCATCATAAGCTCACACCTTCAGCTGGATGATGAAGAAGGTGAGTTGGCCTTTCCGAAAGCTACTGTCAACCATTCTTTTTAGCAGATGGGCTATGAGGGTGACTTCTCAGTCAAAACCTTCAGGAAGGGGAAGGTCTCATCCAAATGGAAATACCTCCTCCATGTCATCATACATAGTCTCTCCAACAAGCATGGAGGATGGGATCAAGTTCCAGAGGACCTCTCCTTCATAGTCCATGGAATGGTTCAGGGGGTCAAATTCAGGTACTCTTAATTTGTCTATACAAATTTACTTGCTAATTTAGACTCCTTAGAATACTAAATGTTCCCGCGATATGTCCAGCACATTCTCAACTGTGAACTGGGCTCACAGTTGATGAGAACAGATAATATTCTTCAATTGAAACAGATGAAGCCCAGCATCTTTAAAATACTGAGAAAGCCTACTGTTAGCTTCTCCGGGGTAGAAACGGTCCTGGTTCCAAAAATGTTTGAGCTCATTGCTCAGGGTGGCAACCTAGCAGCACCAGCTAGTGTTGAACCCACACCCTCTACCTCAACTCCACCCCCACAGCCTCAAATTACCATCACCTACAAAAGAAAAACAAAACAAACCCCTGCACATGCTACTGAGCATGTACAGGTCCCTATATGACAACCCATGCAGGAGGAAGTAGAATCTAGAGCTCCTACTTCCCCTAAGGAGCAGACCACTCCCATCTCTTAAATGATTAGTGTTAAGGTTCCTCATGCTCAGCCTGATGAGCTCATATCCCCAACAGCCTTAAGCCATCACTCTGAGTCTCAACACTCAAGTGATCAGCCTTCAGGGGAAAGTTACCATCCCCAGCTGCTATATCTAAACTAACCAATTCCCAGCCTTGACTTCTATGATGATGAAGACATGGCATTTAGCAAGTACCATGACTCTCTTTTCTCCACACCTACTCAAGAAGAGATGAGTACTCCTGACTCACCCAGGTCTAGCCCACACCATCTACCTACAACTAAGGTGGGTCTTCCTAAACATGTTTAGGAGATCCATATGGAAGAGGCTCTCACTTTAGAAAGTGATTACATCAGTGAAACCTCAACCATGGCAACCCTGCCTCTTGACACTTCTCTGGAAGTTGTTATGATGCAGGGGAAATCTAGCACCCAAGAACACTATGCTGGTGATGAGGAAGAAGACTTTGGTCCAATTCTCTCATCCCCTATGATTCTTCTAATGAAGATGAGGGGAGTCTAAAACTAAAGGTGCACACACTGCCTAAAACTTGCACCTATTTAGTCTCCAAGATTAGTCACCTGGAATCTCAGGTGACTATCTTACAAAAAAGGGTCAATGACCAGCAACTTGAGATCACCGATGTCAAGGGCCAGCTAGCTGAGAGACCACCAAGATGAACTCAACCAGGTCCACAAGAAGCTGTGAATGTGACAGACTCATCCCCCAGCTCACTTATGCAAGAAGGTGATGCTACCAAAAAGGGGGAGAAGGTCTAAACAGTCACGGAACCTAGGAGTTCCTCTTAGAGTATGGACATAAAGGATTCACCACCCTCTCTTGCAATAGTCAATACTCAGCAACCTCCTCAAGTCTACATGGATGTAGACTCTCTCATTCAAAGTCTATTTAAGGAGGGTATACCCAGAGCCATGTCTACCCCATCTCGTCGCTCTGAGAACCCAATCATAGGATGGAGGTATGACACAGAAAGAAGAGCTCTCGTCATCTCTAGAACTCAGGGTCAACAAGAAACTTTTAACTTTTCAAACCTGAGTTTCTATGAGTGCATAAATCTGGTTGATCTTCCACTTGTCAATCCAAGCCAAAACAGACAAGCTGGAAGACTAGCAGACTGGATACAAGAAAGGGTGCTAGAAGAGTTTAAGATGAGATCAAGAGTATATAGATAGAGGATAGCAAGTGAGATCTTTGGTTAACTGGATGTTGAGGTGGACCCCGAGATTAGCTTCAAAGGGAAAACCTTGACTGAAGGCCTAGAGGTTGAGCCTGTGAACCTTCAGATAGGAACTCCTTCTGCACCCAGTACCCTCAGTGAAGAACCATGTGGTGATGGTGCTTCACAACCTCTCTTTGGCCAGAGCTTGACTGCTGAACCAAGCAATGAAGGCCAAATCTCTCTCCACCCTGAGTCACCAAGGCCTGTGCATGACAAAGGGGAGAGGAAAATGACCTCTGAGGAGTTAGAGGAGGTGAAGAGAGAGAGGAAGAGGAATCTAAGGGGAGAGAGTTTAGGAGGGTCCTCAGGCTTCATGCAAGCTGCTATCCGAGCTGCCCCCAGGCCAAACACTTAAGATAATGAGTTGAAGGCAGCTAGGCTAAACTATCTGGGGACCAGGAACTATAATGTTGATGAACTCATATCTCTCCCCTTAGAAGAGGAGGGAGGCAGAGGATGCAGCATTGCTCCTCAAGATTAAGGAAGAAAGGAACTAAAAGGCTCTACAAACATGCTCCTATCCTCTCCCCAGTTCAAGAAAGTCCTAAGACAGAGACTGTGGCACAGGCATAACCTCAGGTAGATAGGGAAGCTAAAAGAATGAATATGATCAACTACTTGAGTGCCACAGGACTCTATCAGGCAGCTGCACTTCTTCCCTTATCCTTTGAGTACATAGAGTTTGAATATCTCAAGCAGCTAGAGGAACAAGCCACAAAAGAAAGAAAAGCTGCTAAAAGAAAGCTAAGGAAAGAAGCTGCAAGGTCAAGGGCCATCATCCATAAAATCCAAAAGAGGTCTGAAGATAGACAAAGGATGATGAGCTTCTTGAAGCCGTACGGATTCTCCGGAAGGAAGCTTGGTCCTATGTCTCTATCCACCATAGATGAGCATATAAGAGTGATCAAGCAAAAGATTAAAAGGGGAGAGCTTGTAAACTTGCATTCTCCACCAAGTCCAGCTCAACCTGAAGTTGAGGTGAAGGTTGAAACCCCTAAGACAACACAACTTGATCCTAGAGATGCATCTCAGCCAACTTCATCTTCTGATCCGTAACAGGGTTCTCCTCTCTCTCCATCTAAACCTGTGAGAGAAGAGATCCCAACTGAGAGGGACACAACAGAATAATCTGGTGCTGAAGACCAGTCCTCTCAGTTGAAAACTTCAAAGAGGAGGAAAAGGATGGCCAGAAAAAGTGTTTCAAAGAAGAAGAAAACCAAGGCATCCACCTCCACACCTCAGGATAAGTCAGAACATCCTGAGGACGTGCATGAAGAGGCTGCTCAACCAACTCCTATTCAAGTATAGCCTCTTGCCATTGGAAGACCCATATTGTCCTGAGTTTTGCTACCTATCCGAACAGATGGTATGTCATCAGAAATCAAGGAGGTCAAGATGTCTACTTCTGGCAAGACATGCTTGATCTTCTTCTACATGATCTTTATGACATGAGAAGAAACTATAAAAGTCTGAAGGATCCTAACCGGATGATGAAGAGAGGCTTGGTCTTGATCCTAATGAGTACTATCAACCTCTGAAGTACTTCTTTGTTTTGGTAGCATCAGCCTAGGGGGAGCTTGTAAGGTAATATCAAAAGATTATAAGGCTGATGCAACCAAAGAAGCCAAAACAACCAAAGGTCTTCCTGCATGCATGCACTAAATGTACAAAGGTAGAAGTGCTTTGGAAGTTTTACACACTACATCAGAAAATACTCTAAGTGTAAAATCTTCCGAAGCCAAAGTCCAAAATATTCCGAAGCCAAAGATGAAGTCTTCCGAAGCTTCAGAGACAAAGTCTTACGAAGCCATTTTGCTGTGAAGACTGATTTCTTCCGAAGACAGAGAAAGACATGCTTTCTCTGATCTACTTTACATAAAGCTGACACACTTTCTGCTACAACTCTGAAGACTCACCAACTTGTATGAGTTGGTGAAAAGTCCATGCTTTTGTAAACTGTAGATTAAGGTCTTTGTTTGTAACTTCCTACTTTTGTACCTGTAAACCTTTTTGTAATAGAAAAGGATGTGAGCTATGGCATGTATAGTCACTAGTCAAAAGGCAATCTTCCTTTTGACTTTAGATTGATCTTGTTGTCTAGATTAGTCAATTCCAACTATCCTTCCAAGTATTGACGGTTGTAGGTTGTAGTATAAAAGAGTCTCAGGTCCTTGTATTTTAGATTATGCTCTGAACACTTATAATAGAACTTGAGATCAATATACAACATCCTTGAAAACTAATACTTGTGTTATTGTTCTAAGTTTTGTCTTATTGTTACATGTGTTCTTTGTATCTTCAAAGTATCATGTTCCCTATTTGAACTGTTAAGTGATCTAAGATCACTCCTCTTGTGAAACTAATTGTAGTTAACACCCTTACCCGGTCCTGCACAAATATTTCAGATGTATCCAATATTCCTTTAATGCTTGATCAACTCGGCATTTTCTAATCTTGTAGGAGTTGGACCTAAGATGAAGTTATCGTATTATGATGGCAAGTCCTATAACTATATTAAGAAGAGAGATCCCAAAAGTTATTACAATGGAACTTTCTTTCCACTCCTCATATGGATGTTAGAACGAATTAGGCAAGGTGATGCTCAAGAAGATGGTGAGGCATCAAAAGAAAAAGTGTTTGAGATCTAATAAGATATTGATCTTAATATTCCTATTGAAGAAGAAGTAGCGCCATTTCCTTTAGAGGGTCAACAAGCAATATAACCACAAGCTATAGAAGGTGGGGATCCTCACCTTGCTTCCCCTGATCATATGGCATCTCCTACTCACTCAGCCCATCAATATCCATTACACGCATTTCCTACTCATTCGACCTATCAATCTTCATTACATGCATCTCTTACTCATTCAGCTCATCTCTCTCCATTCCATATGTCCCCTACTACTGTTGCTCAATCACAAGTTCTATATAATCTTGTAAAGATACTAAATCATTACAAGATGAGTATATTCCTTGTAAAGAATCTCAAGAATTTGTTGCAACTGTTCATGTTGAATTTACAACTGAATCAAAGAAAGATGATGTGATATCAGAATTGCAACTTAAATTTGACATAAAGGAGATGATTATGTTAAGAAAAGACAAAGAATTAGCTGAAAAGTCAAAGCAGATAGAGCTAAAAGACAAAAAGATTAAAGAGCTAGAGTTAAACATTGAGAATGTAAGAGAAAAAATGAGAGGTCATATAGAAACTACTGCTATATAGACATTAGTCATGGAAGATTAGGAAAGAATAATTGAGATTTAGAATGAAAAGATAGATGAATTAGAGAAGAAGATCAATGACCTAACTCAAAGAATGAATGAAATAGAGGAAGAGAGAAAGAAGAAAGAAGAAGAAGACATAGATGATAGGGAAGGAGGGAAAAAAAATGAATTTGGTGATATTTTCTCCAATGATAATGATGGTGATGATGATGATGATGATGATGATGGTGATGATGATGATGATGGTGATGATCAGAGATCACCAAAGAGACAAAAGAAGTTTGAAGTTCAGCCTGGGACAAGTACTTATGAAAAGGCTGCTAAGTAACTCAATCTTGCATTGGTTTCATATTCTAGTCCAGTTGTTGAAGAATATGATGAAGAAAGGCAATGAGCACATTGATAAAAGAATTAGATGCTTATTCCTCTAGTGAGTTTGTCATTGATGAAGAGATTTCGGACATCATAAGGGAATCAAGTCTTCAAGATCCTTGTGTTGTGATTCCATGTCCAGTTATATTTGAAAGAAAGTTCTCTACGCAAATAGTTTCCTCTAATGTTCTGATCGCGTAGCATTAGTTCAATGTTTGTTTAACTTAAGTGTGTGAATTTACATCATGTTTGTTTGGGAATGAGTTCACTTGGGTTATGTTTGGTTTTATAGGTGTTCGTAGCTTAAGGAAGTTGATTTTGAGGAACAACAAGCAAAATACGAAACTGTAAGAACTTAAGATGTAAATATCAAAAATTACAAAAAGGCACAAGATGGAACATACCAGCATATGAAACGCCGGGTAGGGGCGTATAAAATGTCAGGTGGCATATTGGCAGCATTTTTGTGAATGAATTTGAGAAAAGAACCAGAAAGTTAGGTGTAGAAGAAAAGGGTTGGGCGTATGATATGCCCAGGGTCGGCGTATCATACGTAAGTGGATAACAACTTCCAGATTATTTAAGGTTTTCAAGTTTATTTAAAGTCCAATCAAACATAATTCGAAAGAGAACTTCCCTAGCATGAAATATAACAAATTGAAGGAGACTTTTGGTGCTTTCAAGCTTCCCAACTTATTCCAAATCATCATTAAAAGAGAGATTGAAGATTTAATGAAGATGACATGTGGCTAGGTTTTTTCATGATTGCTTCCAGTAGTACGATTCATGTCAAGTGAGATATTTGGTATGTTTTGATTAGGTTTTTGTAATGAACATTGAGTGATTAAATGAAATATTAAGTTTTGGTTAATTTAAAAGGTTTACTTGTAAATAAAGTTGTGCGCTTGATTATTAGTTTTCAGTTTCCTTGCATCGTTAACTTATTAAGAAGAGTAGACAATTTGATATAGGTAAATTAGTAATCTTATGAATGAACAAGTCTTAAAAGATTGTTCTTTGGTCATCACTTTATTCAAAAGTAAAATCTTAAAGATTATGTCTTTAGAAAGCATAGTTTAAACTCATCAATTATTGATCTTGTGTAATTGGAAACCCGAAAGTGATTATATTTCCATTAATTAGTAATTTCATTTCAAAGTCCATTACTTTTTTGCATTAGTATTCTAGAAATCATTCTAAGTTCCAATTTTTAATCTAAAATTTGTGTCTTTAATTTAATTGAGTTTTATTTGTTAAACACTCTCCACCAATTCCCTGAGGATACGATCGTACTTACCCATATGCAATAAAGCTAGCTAAGACCGATGTGTAAAATTGATTATGATCGAGTCTCGACAACCAGATCAAAATGGCATCGTTGCTGGAGGAATCAATTTGCTTAGTGTTTATATATTTTTATTTAATTTAATTTAAAAATTCAGAAAAAAACCCAAAAAGATTTTGTTTTCTATATTTCTTTTTAATTTGTTTTCTTGTTCAGTAATACACGTGGTATTTTGTGTTTTATTATTTACAAGTAACAGTTATGTTCATGCATACAAGATTTTCAAGAAGAACCTCGCCACTATAATCTGATCCAAAAATCGAGAAGACTGCATGGGAGAATCGTGCGTTCCACAAGGCATCAACTTCAAGAACTTCTCAACTTTGTGGCTATTCAAGATCAAAAGAATGGTACTTCATCAGCAACAATTCACTGGATTCTAAATAGACTTTCAAGAAAACCTAAAAGTAATTGGTCAAGAATGATGAACAATCCCGAAAATCAAAGAGTGCCACAACCTAATCAATCGTTGGGGGATATTCTACCACTATGGTTCCCTCAACATGATAACCCTCCACCTTAATCACAACCAGTGCAACCTCAACCTTAGGGGCTGATCCCTGTAAATCAAGGTGAGAAAAACCAACATCCTCCCGTGTACTTCCAACCAGCTCCAAATTTCAGGGTTCATAATCTAAGTTTTCAAGACAATATGGAGGGAAGTCATCAAGACAATGAAGAATGATTTTCAGTTGAAAGAAGCCATCATACTACATACGTGGATGAGTGGATTGAAGATCAAGTTGAGATGGAAGGACTAGTCCAACATGATTTTAAGGATTATAGGAACCAACCGGGTTAATAAAATCATCAATCAAATCAGGTTCGAGGTGGTTCTGCTCAATGGCTTGTTCCAAACAACATGAGTGGCCAACCATTTAATGGCGTACCTACTAATCCGAGAGCTCAACACTATGTACGTATGCATTGCGTGGACAATCACTTTCGTCCCGCTGTTGCTATTAATCTGTCTCCTATAGCTCCATCAACACAATAAGGAAGAGCTTTTGAAGTCCAACCATAATGTTTGGGAATTCTCCCTCATTTCCTTGGAATGGCAACCAAAGAACCATACTTGAACATCTTCAAGTTTGAGGCATCATGTAGTACCATTGGGGGCCAAGATTTTTCACCAGATGAAGTTAAATTGGTGGTTTTCCAGTTTACCTTAAAAGACAAGGTAGAACAATGGTTCCTATCTCGACCATCCGCGAATATTCATACATGGGTACAAATGCAAAAACAATTTCTAGACGAGTACTATACTTCCCAAAGGACAAGTGATACTCGATGAGCCATCCGAAACTTTACACAATAATCAGGTGAGTAATTCCATGAAGCCTTCCATCGATTCAAGGTAATCTTAAGAATATGTCCACATCATGGGATAGCTAAGTGGGAATTGATATCGCCTTTTTATAATGGGCTATCACTGGAAGAAGCAAGAGATATGAATTCTACAAGTGAAGGAACATTCACTTTGAATCATCAGGACGATGATTGAACATATTAAAAAGGATGATTGCAATCTCTAAGAAGCGTGCACAATGGAGTCGAAGGTCGAGAGGTTCAACTTTGAAGACAGTAACTAATCATGTGGCCATGGATAGAATTGCAGTCCTAGAACGAGAAATTACAAGTCTTAAAGTTGGAAAGAGTGGCGTGGTTCATATATCTAGCAAATATGAATTGTGTGACATGTGTAATGACATTGGTCATACATCAGGAACATGTTACCTAATTTAGGAGAGAGTGAAGAAGTGCATCAAATACAAGGTCAGGAAGAAAGGAAGACTTATGACATGAATTCTAACACATATCATCTCGGCCATAGAAATCATCCTAACCTTAGATTTGGTAATACCACTAACCAATTGAATCTTCTGTTTCAAGTGAAAAATCAAGAAAGAAATCAATACCAAGGCTGATAACAGGAATATAATAAAGGTGGTTATCAAAGAAACAACTACAATCAAGGGAATTACCAACAATGGGTCAATACCATCAAAGGAATCAATAACATCAACAAGGGGATTCAACAAGTAATGGTAATGGCAATGCTATCCTGATAGTAATCTAAGATCTGTCTAAAGATATGAAGGAATTCAAACAATTTAAAGAAGTGGAAGAAAAGACCAATGAGGCTATTGCCAAGCAGTTGGGACATCTAGAGGAACAATTATCCAAACGAGAACCGGGTAAGCTTTAAAGTGACACAACTAAAAACCCTCAACATCATACATCAAGTTCAAAGAATGCTCACATGGGTACAGGTAAGTATTTTGAGAAGTGGTAAGGTTTATGACAATAAGGTTGTACCACCACCACCTTTAAAAAAGGAGCGGTGGTAGACCTAGGTGAAAATGGTAAAAGTGACAGCGATTTGGAACATGCAACACCCAAACCAATAAAAAAGTAACTTCTCAAGAACCATTAAAAGAAAAATCATAACCTAACAAACCTACTTTTCAAAGAGAGGGGGTTGATGCTAATACCATCCTTTTAAAAGAACCGAATAAACCGCATTCTAAAAAATAAGACCCTTAACAAGATGAGAATTAGGAATTTTTTAATTAAGTGAAGGTCAATTTACTACTGATTGATGCAATCAACCAAGTTCCAACTTATGCCAAATATTTGAAAGAACTTTGCACCCGAACACGGTAGCACAAACTACCATATCAACTTGATTTTACCGATAATGTGAATGTCATTTTAACAGGTGCACTTCCACCAAAACTTCATGATCCAAGAGCACCATAATATCAATTCAAGTTGGTGACTTTAAAATCAATAAGGCTCTCCTTGATCTTTGAGCAAGTGTGAGTATTTTACTAGGAAGTTTGTATGACCAATATAAGTTTAGACCATTGCAAAATGCTGACACAACCATGGTATTAGCCGATTTGTCCCTCAAACTTCTGCATGTAATAGTAACCAATCTTATAGTAAAGGTGGAAGATTTTTTATTACCCGGTTAATTTCATTGTATTAGATTTTGCAAGTCCTACAAATGGCAAGCAACCAAATGCATTTCATATTAGGAAGACCTTTTTTGAAAACCGCTCAATGCTTGATCAATTGTATAAATAGCACAGTCGATATTGCCTTAGGTAATAGAAGACTGAGGCTAAATGCATTTATATGATGAATGTTTCATGATGGACATCATTAAAGAGTGTGATTCTCATGAAAATGAGGATGGCACCACCGAGCCTTGTATTATATGTGATAGAGATAAAGTTGAGTTGAATATTGACTTACAAGAACAGTGGACGTACCAAGTTGAAAGCTTGCCAGATCATATCGATACTCATTTAAAGCCTTCATTAATATCACCACCACAAGTTGAATTAAAGGAATTATCTAAAAATTTGAAATATGTTTTTGTAGGTGATAACAAGACTTTATGATGATCTTTGCTGATTTGAAAAGATTAAGCCCGTCGATTGTCATGAACAAGGTTATCACTGAACAATAAGCAAAACCAACACGGGATACACAAAGAAGATTGAACCCTAACATGATATAAGTTGTAAAAAAGGAGGTATGGAAGTGGCTTGATGTAGGAATCATTTACCCAATTTTAGATAATACATGAGTAAGTCCAACACAAACCGTCCTAAAGAAAGCCAGAATTTAAATAGTGAAAGACGACCAAGGTAATAAAATAGCCACTCGACTGGTAACTAGGTGGTGTATTTGCATTGATTATCGAAAATTAAATGATGCAACATCTAAAGGTCATTTTCCATTACCTTTCATAGATTAGATAGTCAAAAGGCTCGTAGGTTAGAAATTCTATTGCTTTTTGAATGGCTATTCCACTTACAACCAAATTTCAATTCATCTAGATGATCGATAAAAGACTACTTTTACTTGTACATATGGGACATTCACATTTAGGCAAATGCCTTTTGGATTATATAACGTCCTGGCCACCTTTCAAAGGTGCATGATGAGTATCTTTTCAGATATGGTTGGGGAGTCTTTGGAGATCTTCATTGATGGTTTCTCTATATTTGGCACATCATTTGAATTATGTCTAGCTCAATTAACTAAAGTCTTGAAAAGATGTGTTGAAACTAATTTAGTGCTAAGCTGGGAAAAGATCCACTTTATGGTTCAAGAGGGGGTAGTGTTGGGTAACGTGATTTCCAGCAGGGGATAAAGGTTGATCATGTAAAAATTCAAGTCATATCTGCCTTACCTCCCCCTATAAACAGAAAATGGGTACGTTCTTTCTTAGGACATGCTAAATTATATAGAAGGTTAATTTTAGTGTTATTACAAAACTTTTGTGCAATCTCATTTTAAAAGATGTTTCTTTTGTTTTTGATGACCAATGTTTACAAGCATTTAATGTGTTAAAACATAAGTTAATTAAGCCTCTAATTTTACAATCACCGGATTAGTTTTTACCTTTTGAAATCATGTATGATGTAATTGATTAAGCAGTTGGGGTGGTTTTAGGACAAAGAGTTGACAAGAAACCCGTAGCAATATTTTATGCAAGTAAAACTCTTTCTGATGCGTAGTTGAACTATACAACCACAAAAAAAGTTACTTATTATTGTATACACTCTGGACAAATTTAGATATTATATTTGGAAAAGTAAGTTATCATGTATTCTGATTATAGGATAGTAAGATTCCTCATGGAAAATAAGGATGCCAAACTGAGACTAACCGATTGATTCTATTGTTACAAGAATTTAATTTGTAAATCAGTGACAACAAAGGAAGTGATAATGTGGTGGCTGACCACCTCACATGTGTGATACACAATAATAATATCCCGATTGAATACATTAAAGAAACAGTCCTAGATGAACATTTGTTATCAATAACACTTTTCGAGCATGGGACAAAGAAGAAAAGGCCATAGTTCATGGCACAAGCAAAACATTATATTTTGGACGAACCAGATCTATTCAAAGCTTTTCCCCGGGAAACTCAAAAGCAAATGTATGGGACCATGTCTCATTACATGCATGGGAAACGATGGTGATATGGAAATTAAGGATTTCGATGATCACTTGTGTCAAGTGGTGAACGACCATTGCTTGAAACCCTACTTGGAAGCCAACGATATAAATGGAGTATCTCAAACATCTAAGAGCTTTTTACTAAGCACTTTGGATACCCATACCATTACGTAGTCATGCCAGGTAACAAGTCCGAAAGAAGACTTTAAACTTAGCGCTAACGGGAGGCAACCCGTGAACTTTGTGGGTATGTTCAACAGAAACCCTCACAACAATACAACTTGTCTGCTCAGGGCTACCGAGAGGTTTAAAGGCTTCTTGCATACGCTAATTGCAACTACGATTCTTACGAAAGTTAGGATTTAATCGTGTTGATGTGTGATTTTGTTTTCCTTTTCTTTTTCGTACTCCCAAATGTCTACCATGGTGAAATACAAGTGTGGGGATGTGTTGGTGGTCTTCTAGGTGTGTTTGTTTAGTCATTTTGTGCCTCAGGTCGATGAATATTAACCGCGAGGTAATGGATGAGTCAATCTTTAAAAATTCAACAAAATAGAAAAATTAATACACATAAGCGTATGATACGCCGGGGGGTGGGCGTATCATACGCCGCCCTATGAAAACCACATGTTTCTTTTGCATCGTACACCACAACCAACGTCCACATATACGCCAAGTGACGTATGATACACCGGCGGTGGGTGTATCCTACGTCAGCCTTCAGCCAACCCCACAAGTTTGACTTTTTGATCAATTTTAACCACACAACCCTATATAACATCCCCACCATGAGTTAAAACCCATATTCACCCACTTTCTTACCATTTCTTCATCTTCTACACCCGAATTCCACCCTCTCTTAAAAACCCTAACCCCACCAAACACAAATCCGTCAAATCTCAACCAAACTAAGTAGTTTTTGTGTCTATTTTGAATAACTTTTCGAGAGAAACACAAATTTTGGGTTAGATCTTTGAATCTCATAAGGATTTGTAATATTTGACAAGGCCAACATTTGGGTGATTTGGGGATATTGCATTTAAAGACAAGTTTGCATTTTTCATACTCCTAACACTTTTCAGGTATTTTTTCATGTCATCAATCTCAAAATAATATAGTTCATTACGAGGTATATGGGATTTGATCTTGGTATTTATATAAGGGTATGGAAACAAGCATAGAACACATCATGATCTGATAGAATAGTAATAATTCAAGGTTTAATTGATCTAGATGCTTGATATTACATTATGATTGTGGTGGAATAGTTTCAAGTTGTTTGTGTTTTGATTTATAGGTAATTGGAGCTAAAGGAGGCTTATTTTGGAGAATAGGGAGCCAAACATGAAACTACAAGGACTAAAGATCTAACAATCAAATGTTACAAAAAATGCATAAAATTAGGCATACCGGCGTACTATACGTCGGGTATGGGCGTATAATACGTCGGTCAGTGTATGGGCGGTGTATCGGTGGGTGTATTTGACAAAAATTACATAAAGTTGGGAATGTGAAGCTGAGGGGGGGCGTATGATACACCCCCCCTGGGCGTATCATATCATACGCCGATCTTCAACAAACACCTGGATTTTATGGATTTAGATGTCTACTTAAACCTATCCAACACCAATTCGAAGTACAACTTTTTCTAGCCAAAATCTAGCAAGTTCAAGGTGATTTTGGGTGCTTTCAATCTTCCCAACTCCAACTAAATCATCATTGATCATCATATATTCAAGATCAAAGATTCAATGAAGACCATGCATGGCTAAGTTCTTCTTGATTGCTTTCAGGAGTACAATTCTTGTTAAGTGAGAAAATTGGTATGTTTGATTAGGTTTTGTATTGAACAATTGATTAATGAAGGAAGAATTATGTTTTGATTGATTTAAAATGTTTACTTATAAATAAAGTTGTTTGCTTGATTATCAGTTTTTGGTTTCCTTGCATCGTGAGCTTATTAAGAAAAGTAGACAACGTAATATAGGTGAATTGGTAACTTTGTGAATGAACGAGTCTTAAAAGATTTTTCCTTTGTTACCATTTTAATCAAAAGCTAAGATCTTGAAGTATTGTTTCTTACAAACCCTAATTTAAAAGTATCAATTGTGGATCTTGCAGAATTGGAAACTCGGAAGTGATTGTTTCTTATTATTTAATCAAAATTGTTATAAAGTTTGTTGCTTTTTACATTGATGTTCATTACTTCATTCAAAGTTTTAATCTTTAGTTCTGTCTTTATGTTAATTGAGTTGCAATCGTTAAACACTTTCCACATATTCCCCGTGAAGACGACCTTACTTACCCTTGCACAATAAAGGTAGCTAAGACTGATATGATAACTTGTTTTTGATCGAGTCGCGACAACCAGATCAAAATGGCGCCGTTTTTGGGGAATTAGTGCGCAAAGTGTTATTTTTTGTAATTTTTTTTAGTTTTATTTTCTTTCTTTTGTTTTGTTTTGTGGGGTGCTATGCGAGGTGTTTAATGTCTTGCAGACTAATCTCAAGAAGTTAAACCTCACCATGAATCGAGTCTATTATTCATGTACTGGTTGCGGAAGTCCAGTTCACACACAAGATGATTGTCCTAAGTACTTGCAAAAGTTTGAGGATGCGAGAAGAAAATTATATATGTTGGATGTTTATTATGATGATGTACAATCATCATATCCGTACTATGAGGCATCTTCTCCATGTTATGAAGGATATTATCAGTCAGAGGCGAATTACAACTTTGAGAAAGATTTGTATTGCAACAATTATGAACCTGAGATGATACAAAGCTCAAGTTATAAGAAAGATCATAATGACTATCATCAAGAATACTCTCAGGTAACATACGTGGATGTTAATAGGCATAATCAAGGAGATTCTAATGGATGCTCGAACCACTCAAATACTTCTCAATGTTATGATCAGAATCAACGTTAGTTTCCTTATCAAAAACAAGAAATTGTTGATATCCAAAATGTTAAGCAATTTCAACATACTTATCAATCTGAGGAGGAGGAAAAGATTGCTCAATTTGAAGTGATGTTGTCCATGATCGATGAATGTTTATCACAACACCAACTTTCAGATCAACAATGACTCCACTAACTTAGCATAAAATGTGATGTGCTTTCGATGAAAATCAAGATTGAAGAGTCACTAGAAAACGAGGTAATGGAGGAGGTTGTAGATACTAATACCACACTACTTGCCTTGGTTGTAGAAGAATCAGAGATTGAATCCACCATGACTGAGGAAACAGGGGAAGAACTAGTTATTAATATTTTGGAGCATGACATGAAACTTCTTAAAAAACCAAAGACTGAGTTAATCAAAGTTTATCCCAACCCTTCTCTTGTACCTATTACTCCAACTTACAAAGTTAAGGAAGAGGATTTAAGGATGAAGAAAAGAAAGGTGACATTGCGTGACATTGGACAAGCTATCGTGAAGTGGCTTCCTAACAATTTCTCACTTTACATGCCAATCATTGGAAATCAATTATGGAATAGGTGTGTTATTTATCGAGTGTTTGTTGGAAACTCTCTAGGAAAATGTGGGCTTCGAGCACCTTAGTTGTGACAGGTACGGTTTGGCTGAAGACCTAAAACTTAGCACTTACCGGAGGCAACCCGAGAACTTTGTGGGTGTGTTCACTAGAAACCCTCGCGAGACTTTAACTCGTACACTCGAGTCTACCAAGGGGTTTAAAGACTTGTTGCATACGCTAAATGCAATCGTGATTCCTACAAAAGTGAGTTTTAATTTGTTTATTAGTTTGTGTGCTTTTGTTTTGTTTTGATAGTCAATCACGAGATGCAAGCACTCAAGTGTGGGGAGGCACAAGTCAGTTAATGAAGGCTCTCACTAATGATCAGGTTCATGTGCTCTTTCCACTACTTTGGTTTTGAACAATATTATTTTCAAGCTTTCGTTGAAATTGATTGATCATATGTTAGGATATGGCATACTAGTCTCCCTTCGCAATGAATTGTCTTGGTTAGTAATAATAGGAATGAAATTAAGAATCTACATTCCTATGTTATGAAAATACCAATTGTGACTACCATACATTGAGGACAATGTATCTCAAGTGTGAGGATGAGGGAAGAATTGAAAAAAATGAACCTTTTTGAAAAATAAATCTTCTAATAAGCTTAATTGTGTATGAGACCTAAAAATTTTCTACATACATGGTTAATTATCACTTGTTTATGCATGTATAGATCCCTTGGCATGCTTGTTTTGAAATTTTAGTAAAGCACTCCCATCATGAGCTTTTATAAAATTAGGCAGAATTCTTAGGAGGCATAACAAACCGAATGATAGATGACATACATGCTTTATATTTTTTTAACCTTTTTTCCACCATTTCCATGAGAATTTGAGCCTAATTGAGCAATTCGCAGCATATGTTGATTTGCTTTATAATTTTACATAATGAGGGAGACCATAATGTGCATTTAAGTTGGAACTTGTGTAATTGATGCGTGTCAAGATCATGAACTAATATGTGCATAAATGTGATAGAGGCATTAGGAATGAACCATTTGCTTAAACCTTTTCTTTTGAATCCCTTACCTTGATAATCTTCCTTTAGACACCATGTTGAGCCCCAACTTATCGTTTGAATAACCCAACACCTATAAAGCCTTAGCCTTTTTATGAAACATAGGGTGATGAAGTCCAATTCATGATATGTTTAGAAGTGTTGTTTCAGTAATAGTTCAATAATAGTATGATTGGTTGTGAATATGAGGAAAAAAATTGAAAGAAAAAAAAGAAGAAGAAAAAAAGCTAAATCTGAGGTCAAAATGACCAAAATATGAAGCAACAAAAATAGTGTGAAAATTCGGTGATATTATTGCAACTAGATGATAGAGATTGATAAGTAAGACGTCTAGCATGTTAAATTGAATTTCATTCACCGTTAGCCATTCTAAAAATCCCTATTCTATCCCACCTTAAACCTTAGCCTAACATTACAACCCATGAAAGACCTCTTGATTTATGTATTATATTGTGCTAATTAATGGCGATATGATTAATATATGAGCTTATGATGAAGATGTACATTCTTGGTTTGAGAGTTCCAGATATACTAGTATATAATCACTAATCCATAAAACAAATCGAGAGGAGTGTTCATTGTGAGGAATGTGAATGCATGAATGTTTGAAGCAAAAGGTGAAGTGATGCCAATTAAGGTGATTCTAAGTTTAAAACATGAATGATATTACATGTTGGGTTGTGAACCTTACATGATGAAAGTTTAAAAGTAAGTACGCCTTGTGACCTTAACTTATACAAAGTTGTGATAATTTAGCAAAGGTGAATTGCGCAAGTAAGTTTGTTTGAGGACAAACAAAAGGTTAAGTGTGGGGATGTGATAGAGTGGTAATAATTCAAGGTTTAATTGATCTAAATACTTGATTTTACATCATGATTGTGGTGGAATAGTTTCAAGTTGTTTGTGTTTTTATTTATAGGTAATTGGAACTAAAGGAGGCTTATTTTGGAGAATAAGGAGCCAAACATAAAACTACAAGGACTAAAGATGTAAACATCAAATGTTACAAAAAAGGCACAAAATTAGGCATACCGGCGTACTATACGCCTGGTATGGGCGTATAATACGTCGGTCGGCGTATGGGTGGCGTATCGGTGGGCGTATTTGAAAAAAATTACAGAAAGTTGGGCGTATGAAGCTGAGGGGGACATATGATATGCCGCCCCTGGGCGTATCATACACCTGTCTTCAACTAACACACGGATTTTATGGACTTTGATGTCTACTTAAACCTATCCAACCCTAATTCGAAGTACAACTTTTTCCAGTCGAAATCTATTAAAATCAAGGTGATTTTGGGTGCTTTCAAGCTTCCTAACTCCAACCAAATCATCATTGATCATCATATAATCAAGATTAAAGATTCAATGAAGACCATGCGTGGCTAAGTTCTTCTTGATTGCTTTCGGGAGAAAAATTCTTGTTAAGTGAGACGATTGGTATGTTTGATTAGGTTTTTGTAGTGAACAATTGATTAATGAAGGAAGAATTATGTTTTGATTGATTTAAAAGGTTTACTTATAAATAAAGTTGTTTGCTTGATTATCAGTTTTCGGTTTCCTTGCATCGTAAGCTCATTAAGAAAAGTACACAACGTGATATAGGTGAATTGGTAACTTTATGAATGAAAGAGTCTTAAAAGATTGTTCCTTTTGTTACCACTTTAATCAAAAGCTAAGATCTTGAAGTATTGTTTCTTACAAACCCTAATTTAAAAGTATCAATTGTGGATCTTGCAGAATTGAAAACCCAGAAATGATTGTTTCTTATTATTAATCAAAATCGTTATAAAGTTTGTTGCTTTTTACATTGATGTTCATTACTTCATTCAAAGTTTTAATCCTTAGTTCAAAGTTTGTGTCTTTACGTTAATTAAGTTGTAATCATCAAACACTTTCCACATATTCCCTGTGGAGACGACCTTACTTACCCTTGCACAATAAAGGTAGCTAAGACCAATATAATAACTTGTTTTTAATCAAGTCTCGACAACCAGATCATGATCCTCCTTACAAGTAATAAAGGCCACATACCTTAATGAAGATAGGATTTAGGATGAAAAGTTAGGATTTTGATAATGTTGGGACAATGTTTGGCATCTATATATCTAGAACTTCATATGAACACATGGGTAATTAGTTTAAAACTAATTACGATGGGAATTCCACATAATGGAAAGCAATATCGTGTTTCAGTCATGGAGATTAATACTGAAGTCACAAACTTGTAAGAAAATCGTTATATAAGTTAGTAAAGCTAATACATAGATGCACAAAGGTTGGCCTTACCACTAGAAATCTTGAGGTGTTAAAAGGTGTCATGCGTTTTTTGTCGTAATTATGAATATTTTCAATAGTAAATCTAAAGGCAAGCAACCAAAGTCTTCAAGGTTATCTAAAAAAGTAAGCAAAGTCAAGGCGAACTAGAGATGAAGACATGACCCCGGTTGATCAAGGTAGGGGACCACAACCAAACTTCACCCGAGCCAAAAAGTTGTCTGCACATGACCCATGATGGCAACAAGAACTGTGTATGAAGAAATTCGAAAAAGGGGTTAAAAACATGGATAACATCTTTGTTTACAAACGGGCTGCATTTCTAGAAGACTTTAAAACCTTAGGGGCTATGGAAAAGTTTTGGAGGCTAGGATGGGAAGTTGCACTAAGGTTTCATGGTGAAGGCTATGATGATAAAATCCCAAGTAAATAAATTTTGGAATGGATGGCTATGTTGGAAAGGGACGTTGGTGACAACCCTCCATACACGACCACATTAACAGGGAGGGTAGGAAGAAAGAAGATGGTGATGTTATTTGATACTATAAGACAAGTTGTCAACTTTGGTTCATTACCATCAGACTAGTATGAATATCCCACTGAGGCAGTTATTTGGAACAATGAATTCAACACTAATAAAGATATTGCCATGTTACTGGACATCTTTCTTGAAGGTACAAGGGGCAATTTATGGGAACCCAAATGCATATCATGCCTAAACTCTTGAATAAGATTGGCATGTTCAACATCATACCGAAGCTTTGGGATAAGAACACTATTAGGCAAACCGATTTTCGCAAAATCCATGCTTTTCTAACTAAAAACCAGATGCTTTCATTAAGGCACTTGATCTTAATGAATTTATGGGATAACAGAGAGAGTGCGGGCAAGAAAATGATCCCTCAATGCTGGTTGATCATAGAACTGATGAGAAAACAAGGAGTGCTCGTGAAGAACACACACTATATCATTAAACCACACAAGTTCTTCACTGTCAAAAAGTTCAGCAAAATATCATGGTATTACAAGAAAACTAGCACTCAAGTCATGTTGAAAGACAACAGAACCAAAGAGGTACTGATAGGAAGAAGGCTAAATGCACCGCCTTTACAACCTGACGAACAAATGGAACCAATGTCATCAGAAGAATAAGATGAAGAGGGGGAGGAAGAAGAAGAGAATGAAGAAGAAGAAGAAGAAGAAGAAGAAAAAGAAGTAACTAAGAAAGGGGATGGCTCGAAACACATGCCAATTACTCTTAGAAGAACAGTCGAGGCACCATAGATTGAAGAGAGGATGAGAAGGATGAGGTCTCCTGAGTATGGGCAATGGCCTGTCATTTCTTGATACCAAAGTGACATCGCTAATCGAGAATCAATATTCGTGAAAGATCGACATAAAGAGGCAATGGCATTATAGCGAGAAGCGATAGAAAGAAAGAATTTGTACGCCAAGAATCAACAATACCCGCACCAGTTGTTTCTCGATTAAAAGTATGATGAGTTAACCCAACAAGACATTTATGCATGGAGAAAATATTTGCCATACCTGAGAGAAACATACTATATCAAAACCGGCATTTATGATGGCCAAACAATATATCCATATCCAGCATCTCGAGCATCTCAAAGGGTTCCTTTACAACCACAAGAACAACCATCAGAAAGAGCAACTGATCCGTACAACTTCCAATAGATGCAAAACTTGATGAACGAATGGTTTGGGCAACCATTACCACCACTGTAGGTTGATGATCCATATGATAATCCAAGCAGGAACCATCATGGCACTCATTGATCAAGTGTTGGACACTGATAGTCCTCTTCACTTATGAATAATAATGATTATGTGATTTGAACAAATAATTAGATGTATAATAACTGAATGGAGGATAAGTGGGAGGATAGGTATGAGCTGGAGACCTTGAACGCTAAAATAAGTTAGGAGTTTAATTGTTCTTTTGTGTCATGAGAATAACCACCATACGTTGGGGACAATGTATCTCAAGTGTGGGGATAAGGGGAGAATGGAAACCAAAAATGTGAAAAATGGAGAAAAAAATTGAACCTTCAAATAAGCTTAATTGTGCATGAGACCCAATAATTTTTCAATATAAATCGTTAATTGTTACTTATTTGTGCATGTAGAAATCCTTTGGCATGGATGGCTTTGAATCATAGAAAAGTATTCTCATCATGATTTTTTATAGAAGTGGTAGAATTGATAGTAAGCATAACAAGTTGGACGTAGATGACACAAGTGCTTCACATTATTAGCCCATCCTACCATTTCTATGAGAACTTGAGCCTAGTTGAGCAATTTAAATAATACTTGTATCTGCTCTATTCTTTGCATAATGAGGGATACCATAATATGCATTCATATTAGAACTCATGTAGTTAATGCATGTCAAGATCATGAACTAGTATTTGCATAAATATGATGGAGGTATTAGGATAAACCAATTGTTGCAACCTATTTCAATTGAAATTCATACCCTAATATTTTCCTTTTAGACACCATGTTGAGCCCTAATTTATCGTTTGAATATGCCCGAAATAATAAACCAAGAAAGCCACAGCCTTTCTAATTTACACCGGAGTGATGAAGTCCAATCCATAACATCCATGAAGTTTCAGCTTTAGTACTAGTTCAATCATAGCATGTTGGTTATGAATAAGATCATCAAAAGAGAAAAAAAAGCTAAATATGAGGTCCAAATGACCAAAATTTGAAGCAACAGAATAGTGTTTAAGTTTGCAGTATGATTGCTTTTAGAAGATATATGTTGATAGTAATAACATCTACAATGTCTAAATTGGATTTTATTCACCATTAGCCACTCTAAATCCCTTCATCCTACCTCGAACCTTAGCCTACCATTACAACCCGTGAAAGACCTCTTGATTTGTGTATTTTATTTTGTTAGTTGATGGCGGTATGTCACACCCCTGGCCCAAGGAGGGTGGAACGTCACAGACTGGCAAAATACATGGCAGCGGAAACTAACCATCACAAGAGCACATAAGGATAGAAATCACATGGCATTACATTTAAATAGCAAATCGGGGCTATACAAGTCTAGCCCAAAGTGCAAAAGCCAAAACCCATCATAATTTGTTCATAAGTTTAACAAACATCAAGTCAAATTGTCTAAAATGTTTTAAAGTAAGTAATGCCACTGGAAGTCACAGAACTAGGTCATCCAAATGAGGCTTCCCAACAAGTCCAATCTTCCATCAAGGATTACCTGAAACACGCTCAAAAGATTTTTGTGTCAACTATAAAGTTAGTGAATTCAAGTGCTTAAAGTTTAAAAACAAATGGACTCTTAAGAGTCCAAGAACTAGTTTAAAATCATAAGTATCATTTGCTATGGAGGTCACAATCAACCCTGCACTCAGTCCCGGCTAGCCTCTTCTAAACTTGTGTTATTACCGGTTAACCCATAGGGAGAACTGTGCCTCAAACAATGTACCATACCTGCTGAGTGGTACACCATAGTTTCTTATAATACTCGTTACATGACACAAATGACCCCGCAGGATCTCAGTGTGGTACCCTTTCTATTATGTCATTGGGTTATGACGGAAGGCACTGTGCGTGGGGGACTCCCCAAGTAGATCTACCCATATAAAACAAGCGGCTCACCATGAATTAATGATTGTGATACAATATAAGAGCAGGTTCTAACAATCACCACAACATAGAAGCATCATGTTAAAGCAAGTAAAAACTTTCAGTTCAAACACAGCATGTTTCATCCCAAAACAGTAGTAAAAAGGGGAACACTAAACTCACCTTAGGGTTAATCAACGGTTCTTCAAGTACAGAAAAAGATTCAAGTCCTAGCACCCTATCAGAAAGATGCAAGTAGTAAGCTATATGTTCTTAGACTATTGTAGGTGTAACTAGGTGTGTTTTATGGTCACAAGTTCATGTGGCTTCCTTTCTTAAGAGTTTGCATCCAAAAGTTTTCTTTTTAGGAAAGTTAGGGTTTCCTCATGTGAATGACAAGTTTTTATGATTTTTATCAATTTTTTTAAGTGATAATAAGTTTACTAAGTGTTTTTAGTTATAGGCTGGTCGAAATTTAGGTGATATTTCAGAATTTACACTTTGGTCCCTCAAGTTTCAAAATTTACAATATTTACCTTAAAGTTTGCTTTCTTTCTATTTCTTGACCCAATATGATCCTTGTTAATTTACTAAGGATTTTATAACCTATTTGGGCCTGTTAAAACTCCAAATTTCTAGAATTTAGTTTGTGGGATTTAAACACAAATTTTTAAGTTACCTGTTACGGTAAAACTGACAAATTTAAGCATCAAGTTTTAGATCCTTGATAATAGTACTTACTAAGCACTTCAAGTAGGTTTTATAATCTGTTTAAAATTAGTTTTTGGGTCAAAAGAGCATAAAGCCTTGTTATTACAATACACTTGTTAAAAACTTATTTTACCCGAAACCGAAAGGTCAAATCCATTTTCTTCCATTCCTTCCACCAAAATCTCATATTTGGGGTTCTAAATAACTGAAATAACATGAAATTATTTGTTTTAGGCTTGCTACACTATTTTTAAAATTTATCTAAAAATCTCCCGATTTAGGCTTATTTTTGGTAAATAAATCCATAAAAATCACATATTAACCCAATAATTAATCAAATCAGGTTTTTATCACTAAAATAATTATTTTAGGTCCTGGAAATTTTTAAACTTTAAAATTTTTAAGTTTTGACCATTTTTGAGAATTTTACCACTTTTCGGGTCTTTTATTGCCCATTTAGTTCATTTTACCACACCTTTTTACCTATTCAACAAATACCATGAATTTTATATGATTAATATCACCAAAATACAGGAAAAAACTTTAGCTCATGGATGTTGGCATTCATAGCACCATTGTTGCATTTAAGGATGAAATACCACATTTATACTAATGTAATCCCCATAGTTTGAGCATAAACATCACCAAACCTTTTTGTAACTTTTAACCCAGGTTATTATGATGTTCATAAACTGTTTGTGAGCAGGTTTTAACATGGGTTGAGGGGTTTTCAAAACAGTGTGGTTTTAGGTGCTTAAACTCATGAGAAATGGGGTTTTCGAGGGTGCAAACGTGTGCACCAACCTTGGTTCATGTTCTACCTTCAAAAGATACCTTGACAGATTTTGAGAGTTCCCAAAATGAATTAGGTAATCTCGTAAGTTTCTGTTTTTGAATAAAAGAAGTAAGATTGTGTAGAAAAAGAGAGGAAAACTCAAGAAATAGCTTTATTCGTGTCCATTGATGCTTACACTCTAGATGTTTTGTGCTTTTGGAACGATTTGGAGAGTATGAGAGCTGTTGGTTTATGAACTTGAGCTGGAATCACCTTGTTCTTGCAAGAACCTTGCGTGAAAACTCACTAAAACTCACTTTCTAGCTTGTTTTGCACAAGGTTGATGTTGGGATGAGGTTAGTCTTCGAAAATCTTGGCTGGAATGAAGAAGAATTGCAGATTTGTGGGTGTTCTTGGCTGAATTTTTATGAGAGAGAGTGAGGGAGAAGAGGTTGGGAGTAGGGAATGCATGTATGGGGAAATGAGGGGGAGTGGAGTGTGTAAATAGGTTTGGGAGTTTCAAGGGAAATATGGTTGGTGGATGGGGGGGGGGCGGCCAAAGTAGAGAGAGAGAGAGGGGGAGAGTTTAAATTTTTTTTATTTTTTATTTTTGTAATTAGTTTTGTTGTGTAATTTATTGTGTAGTGTAGAGATGGTATTTTATATTTTTCTAAAATCACTTAATAATTTCTAAACTAAGGCTAGACATAGAGGAATCTTCTAAGGCAATTAAGCATGTAAACAATTAACATGGAAGAAAGAAAATAATATTAATAATAAAAATGAAATAATGCTAGATTATATTAAAGTTTAAAGTAGGACCTAGAATTCGGTTGTTATATTCTCCCACCGTTTGGGAAATTTCGTCCCGAAATTTTGGCTTCAATTAGATTCTGAACGGGTAGGTTTAAAGAGGTGTGGATACTCCTTTCTCATCTCGTCTTCTCGTTCCCATGTGAACTCGGGTCCTCGCCTAGAGTTCCATCTTACTTTAACCCTGGGTATACGACTTCGCCTAAGTTTCTTGACCATTCGGTCGGTAATCTCTATGGGCTTTTCCACGAAGTTCAACTTGTTATTAATTCTGGCCTGCTTCAATGGTAATTCCAAGGCTTTGTCTACGAGACACTTCTTCAACTTAGACACATGAAAAGTGTCATGTATGTAGCTCAACTCTTGAGGTAGCCTTAATTGATATGCTACCGAGCCAACTCTTGACAGAAGTTTAAACAGTCCAATGTATCTTGGGCTTAGTTTGCCTTTCTTGCCAAATCGGACTGCGCCCTTCCATGGTATGACCTTTAACATCACTCTATCACCCACTTGAAATTCCAAGGGCTTTCTTCTTCTGTCTGCGTATTTCTTCAGACGATCTCTAGTGGCTCTCAATCGTTCCTTAATCTTAAATACTTTGTCTGTGGTTTCCATCATGAGATCGGTCCCATTACTTGGCTATCACCAATCTCATTCCACCTTAATGGTGATCGACATTTTCTACCATATAAGGCTTCATACGGAGCTGCTTTTATACTTGCTTGGTAACTATTATTATAAGAGAACTCCACTAGGGGAAGGTGGTTATCCTAACTTCCACCAAAGTCAATCAAGCAAGCTCTTAACATGTCCTCTAGAGTCTGAATGGTTCTCTCACTTTGCCCGTCGGTTTGAGGGTGGTATGCAGTGCTTAAGTTAACACTGGTCCCCAAGGCCTGTTGGAGAGATCTCCAAAATCGTGAAGTGAAGCGACTATTAGGGTTCGAGATAAATGACAGCGGTACTGCAAGCCTGGTCACTATTTCGTTGATGTATAGCTGTGCTAGCTTCGATGAGTCGTAGTCTTCTCGAATTGGTAAGAAGTGAGCTGATTTGGTAAGCCTATCCACTATTACCCAAATAGCATCATGCCCTTGAAAAGTTCTTGGTAACTTTGTAACAAATTCCATCGCGATGTTATCCCATTTCCACTCTGGGATTTTGGGCTGTTGTAAAGTTCCTGAAGGTTTTTGCTTAACAACCAAAAACCAACGAAGGTTTCCAACAATGCTGACATCTACAATGCTGACCCTTGAATGTGTACCTATGCAATAGTTACTTCAACCTGAGAATAGCATACTAAAAGAGTCAACACAACGGTTGGTGAGTTCAAGTGTTTTAGACAAACATAACTGTATCAGTATAAAATATAAGAGTAAAATATAAGAGTGCATGAATTAGATAGCTAGTCTAAATTCACAAGTAATAATCATAGTGATTTAGCGATCGAAGCTGACTGTGTTTCTTTTGTTGCCTCCCGTCTCGACTTACCAGGTCGTGACAATATTTATGTTAGGACAAAATTGCACCCGTTTGACCTCGATTCGCACAGGTGGGGCTCATCAGACCCAGTAGTACTACCCAAGATTTCCCGCTAGTTACCATTATTAACGATCCGAAAGTGTGAGGACTTTCATGGTATTCAACACTATATCATACTTTACACATCTTATTATAATAAAGCGTTTGTAAGTCAGTATGCTATCTCCCCCAAAAGAGAGTGTATAAAAGAGTGGGGCATGAACTCACCTGGTATGCACACGAACAGTACCAAAAGCTAACGTGAAAGAGATGGGAAAAGACAACCTTCAGAGGTTACCTAGATCACGCAGGTACATGAGTACGTGTACACAGAACCATAACAACCCTAAGTGCTCAATAATACATTGACCAAAGGTTTTAGAAAAACAAGACACATTTGACCCAGTTGACCCATTTGACCCGTTGGTGACATATTAATTGAAATTCCATTTAATCAAGTATAACGGTTCATCATACATGGTTATCATACAAGTTGTTCACGTATGTCATTTCATCAACCACTTGTTCTACCTAAATCATCATACACTAGATTATCATACAACTCATGCGAATCTCAAGTAGTCAACATACTCAACACAATTACAATCACATCATAACTAGTACATCATACATAAAGTCTAATTATGCATAACATGCCATGTGAAGCCAATCACGACTTCACACCCTAAACCTTGCCAATCCTACTAAGTAGGGGCCTCGGATTCGCACGCTGTATGACGATCACCATCACATTATTCAACAAGATTCATACCAACCAAAATATCCAACAGTGATCTATTACAATCCCAAACATGATCCTATCATAACCCACATAATCTATCACCATGTATACCCACTAAGAGATCAAATCTCCAAATAACCAAACAAGCATCCATATGACCCAACTAATCCATTCCACCACATTAGACACCATCAATGAATATTCTAACATGATCCTAACGTTACAAACATGCCCAATTCATCATATCTAAGATTCTATGCAATTAAAGTTTCCCTTTTGGGAAAGTACATCCCAAAATCTATCTAACACCCAATACATTCATGAATTCATTAACATTATGCCTAATCAAGCTCATATCTTTCATTTAAACATGTTCAACACCATCAAATCATCATAATTCATCAATCTCATAACCAAAAGCTTCTACTTTTAGTAAGGTATGAACTACATTAACAATTCTTGGATTTCTAGCATAATCATCATCATTCTAACATTCATACAACATCATAAACACCATATCATCATCAATTCATCATCAAATCATCAACTTCATGCAATAAAGTTACTATTAATAGTAACGTATGAACAATGCATCAAAATCGTAAATTTCGTGCATAATCCACGTAAACCATCAACAATACTATCTAACTAACATCACACATTCATCAAACAATCTAAAATTTGACATCCAAGCATCAATTTCGATCTAGGGTTTCGCCCATAACAACAAACCATTAAAACCCACAAAAAAACTAACCTTTAATCACGTATTGGACAAGAATTGATGTTTCTAACGTGTTATAACCCTTGAAATCAAACCAAACCGAAGCTTTCTTGCTTGTTCTTGCTGAAAATCGTGATGGTGTGGGTGTTTGGAAGGTGTTCGCGGCCGATGGGTATGGGTGGGGGCTAGGGTTAGTTTTTTTATTTCATGCTGAAAATCAATTCTGATAATTTCTGAATGATCCTTGGATTCACAGGTGGTATCAGAGCTTGGTGCTCATTAATCCAGATCAATTGATCTATCAGCTTTGATTTGTTTAATCGATTACTGCTAAAACAAAATTATTGCTTTCTAAATAAAATTAATTATCATGAGTAATTCAGTTGTTGGTGCTTATCAACCTCCTAAACTGGAAAACAAATCAATTTAGGAATCATGTTAATTACACAGATTCTGACTTATAGGCTTCGATTACCGAAGGACCTTATATCCCACCTGCCTTAGGAGCGGATTATAAGGATAATAATCAACCTATCAGTTTAAAGAATCTATCACCTGATGATGCCAAGAGAGTCAAGATTGACATCAAAGCTTATAGTATGCTTACTATGGCTTTGCTTGAAGAACTCTTGATCAGGTGTGAATCATACAAAACAATTAACTCATTATGGAAAATCCTGCACACTCTGTGTGAAGGTAGTAACGAGATTAGAAGCATAAAGAAGGATACTCTCCATGCACAATATGAAACATTCCATTATATTTCGGGTGAGTCAGTCCCTCAACAATTGCATAGATTCATGCAACTTATTACAGAGATGAACATCCTTGAACTTAAGTACAACAATGAAGAATTGAACAAAAAGATGCTTCATTCTTTGCCTGAAAACTGGACACAGACTGTGTCCATGTTTAAAAATACTATTAATCTAAAAACATTAGGTCTAGACCTTCTAGTGGCAAAAGTAGAAGCATTGGAGCTGGATGAAAAGACAAGAAACAAAAGTATGAAAGCACCTATAGCACCTTATCAATTCAAAGAACTGAAGAATACTGGTAGTGCATTCATCTGTAATGAAGATGAAGACAACTCCAGTGATGAAGGTGAACAAGAAGGAGAAATAAGTTTCTACGCAGCAAAGCCTTCAAAATCAAGAACTCAAAGTAATCAGCACAAACAGACAAAAGGAAAGGCTGATGAATCCAAAAGCAAGAAGAATAACAATCAAACGGAACCAATTACTATGGTTCTGGAGACTGAAGAGCAGAAAGCTGCCTTTTCAGCTTTTAGCTCAAGCTTTCAGGCTTATCTAGGAAGCACCTTGACTCCTGCTCACTTTTGTCAACAAGATCTAGAAGAACTTCATCCTGATGAAGTGGAAGAGATGGATCTGCAATGGCAAATGGCAATGATTGCCTATAGAGCCAAGATGTACATGAAAAGAAACAAAGGATTGTCTGTTGGAGGAAGAACAACAAAAATTGGTGTAGATAAGTCCAAAGTGAGATGCTTTAAGTGCAACCTGTTTGGACATTTTTCAAGGGAGTGCAATAATAGCCAACAGCAGTCAACTGACTCAAGACAGCCTAGTCAAAGGAGTATCACACAACCACTATTAACCAATGCATCCCCACCAAACAATACAACCAGTATCTCTAACACTAAAGAAACTGGTTTAATTATTTTTCAGGATGGTACTTGATATTGGAGCATGTATGAGAAGGAAGTACTTGCTGAAAACCAAGCTTTGATGGCCAATATGGAAAACAAAATCCCTCCCATGGCCATTGAGGTAAGAGAAAGGTTGTGTTCCTCTTCTTGCATAGATGAAGTAGAAAGATATAGAACACATGCTCAACAATTGGCTGATAAATTAAAAGACTCATCAGCAGCTATATTTGAAAAGGAATTAAAGAAGCAAAAACTTATGAGCAAGAAGAAGGCAAAGAAAAGGAATGCATCTGACAGTAAAGATGAAGTTTACTGTAAATGGTGTGACATGCACAACCACAGCACAGAAGAATGCTACTTAAGTAGCTATTGCTCAATATGTAACATGAACAATCATATGACTTCAGAATGTTACTTCAACAAATACTATGCAATATGCAACAAAAACAACCATACTACAAAGGAATGCTACTTTAACAAGAAGAACAAAACAAAGATTGTCAAGACAAAGAAAGTAGATACCTCTGAGTCAGACTCACAATCTTCTGAAGACGATAGAGATTCAAACCAAAAGAAACAACAACAAGAATAGAAAGTTACTAAGAAAAACAACAAAATTGCTGAGGTGCAATTAAAGAATAAGAAGGAGAAATCACAAGTGCAAAAGAATGCACCACATAAAAAGGTAGCACTTGAGGAAGAAGACAACTTCTTTGATCACTTTGACAAAGGCAATGATGTGCCTAAGTCCAAAGCAAAAGAAGCAGAAACATTTTCTAGCAATTCCTCATCATCTACATTAAAGAAAAAGTCTCAAACAAAAATGACTAACCAAGTCAGTATGAATCAAGAAGACATCACCTCAATCTCATCAACCATTACATCCTCACCCCAATCTAAACATAATGAATTAACTGACTGTACAGCTAATCTAGAAAATTCAAGTCTTATTCATGAGAAAGTTGATACATTAGATAACAATGTCAAGCCCAAGACCAGGAAGGCTTGCGCTCCTAAGTCTAACTAAGTTCATCTTTGTTTATAGGAACATCCAAGGAGGGCTGACAACAAGTGGTATATTGACAGTGGCTGTTCCAGACATATGACAGGAGACTGCACCCTCTTGTAGGACTTCAAACATAAGAATTCTTCATATGTAGCATTTGGTGGGGATAAGAAGGGAGGTAAAATTACTGGTGAAGGAATGGTAACAAATGGAGTTTAAAGTTTGAAAAAGTTAACTTTTGTGAAAACTTACAGTTTAACTTACTAAGTGTATCACAAATCTGTGACCAACACTATACTACTTTCTCTGATTACTACTTTCTTAAGCCAGGTTTCAAAATTCTAGAAGACTGGATCCTTCTTAAAGCACCAAGAAAAGGTAACACCAATGTGTTGGATATGAACAACACTGCACTAACAAGCAAAAAACATGCCTGATCTCTAAATCATCAGAAGATGAAGCACAACTCTGGCATAGAAGGATGGCTCATTCCAACATGAAAAACATGAATAAATTGGTGAAAAATGACTTAGTCATTGGTGTTCCAAAGAAAGAATATTACTGTTCTAATCACTGTTTATCATGCTATAAAGGCAAACAACATAAGTATCACATAAGTCCAAAACAATTAACACAAACACAACACCACTAAAGTTACTGCACATGGATCTTTTTGGTCCCACTAATGTGTTAAGCATTGGCAAAAGGCAATACTGTTTGGTGATTGTTGATGATTTCACTAGATTTACTTGGGTATTTTTCTTAAAACATAAAAGTGAAACATCAGAAATTTTAATGCAGTTCATCACTAAGATAGGAAATCAACTTGATCTAAGAATCAAGATACTGAGAAGTGATAATGGAACTGAATTTGTTAATTATGTCTTAGACTCAATTTGCAGGGATAAAGGCATAGCTAGGCAATTTAGTGCTCCAAGAACTCCTCAACAGAATGGAGTTGCTGAGAGGAGAAACAGAACTCTAATTAAAGCAGCATGAACAACGCTAGCTGACTCATATCTGCCAATAACATTTTGGGCAGAAGCTGTGAACACAGCCTGCACTGTTCAAAACAGAACTTTGATTGTCAAAGAATATAATAAAACACCCTATGAACTTCTGTTTAAAAGAAAACCTTTTATAGGATATCTTAAAGCTTTTGGGTGTCACGTATCTGTATTAAACACAAAAGAATAGTTAGGAAAATTTGCTGAAAAAGCCTATGATGGTTTATTTGTTGGTTACTCATCAACATCTAAATCATATAGAGTCTATATTCCACATGATAACATAGTGGAAGAAACTCCTAATGTATCATTTGATGAATCCTTATTTCTACAGTCAGTAAAAGGATCATCTTGGTTGTTTGATATAGATGCATTAACTAACTCATTTAACTCTGGTTATCTTAACATGACAGGTGCTGATGATACATGTTACCCTTATGTTCCTCCAAATATGGGTGTACCATTGACAGCTGACCCACCTAGAGTCACTCCCCTGGAGAACCAAAGTAACACTGATCCTGATGCATCAGCACAAACTAGTAAAGATGTTTCTGATGACCTAACACCATGCACATCAGCTGAAGTACCATCTACTTCCATAGATGTTCCTACTCCTTTGTCATACACAGAAATAACTTGCTCTGAAACTACAGCTGATCAAGTCCCCGCGAAAGACATGTCCACTACCCTGGAAGGCATACATGTTTCTGCGGAAACTCAGACAGTTGCACCAGAAAATGAGATGAACTACTTTGTTGACCCTCCATCACAACTAACCTCATCTCCAACAACCAACATCACAAACCTGGATTCATCCATCCAAGTTAATGATGTACCAATAGTTAGAGCACATAAGTATCACCCAATTGATAACATGATAGGTGACCTTCACAACAGAACTACCAGAAGACAAGGGGGAGCTACAAACACGTGTCTATTCTCCTGCTTTCTATCACGAGTAGTCCTCCTAACATAACAGAAGCCTTGAAAGACAACAGCTGGATTGAAGCAATGCAAGAAGAACTTCAGCAATTCTAGAAACAGAAGGTGTGGAATCTAGTTGATCTCCCTGAAGGCCAATATCCTATTGGCACAAGGTGGTTATTTAAAGATAAGCTAGATGACAGGGGAATAATAATCAGAAACAAAGCAAGGCTGATTGCTCAAGGCTACACACAAGAGGAAGGCATAGACTATGATGAAGTCTTTGCACCAGTTGCAAGGATTGAGGCAATAAGAATGTTTTTGGCATATGCATCATATAAGAAGTTCACAGTTTACCAAATGGATGTAAAGTGTGCCTTCTTATATGGTAAAATTCATGAAGAGGTCTATGTTTCTCAACCACCAGGATTTGAAGATCCTGATTACCCTCACAGGGTGTACAAGCTTGATAAAGCTTTATATGGACTTCATCAAGCACCAAGAAAATGGTATGAAACACTGTCCAAGTTTCTCCTAAGACATGGATACAAGAGAGGAACAATTGGCCAGACACTCTTCCTCAAACATGAACATCAAGATCTCTTAGTTGTTCAAGTATATGTTGATGACGTCATATTTGGATCAATAAACAAGAGACTCCGTGAAGAGTTTGAAGCCTTAATGTAATCTGAGTTTCAGATGAGTTCAATGGGAGAATTAACTTCATAGGATTACAAGTTCATCAGAAAACAGATGGCATCTTCATCAATCAAGAAAAGTATATCCTTCAAACACTGAAGAAACACAACCTTGTAGACTGTGCGTCATGCAAAACACCAGCATCTACTATAGATAAAATTGTACCAGATCCAACAAGGAAGTCTATTGATCAAAGATTGTATAGATCTATGATAGGATCATTAATGTACTTTACTGCTAGTAGACCTGACATAATGTTTGCTGTGTGTGTGTGTGTGCTAGGTATCAATCAGAACCAAAGGAGTCCCACTTGAATGCAGTAAAGAGAATATTTAGATACCTCAAAGGGAAACCATCACTTGGACTTTGGTATTCCAAAGAAAGAGACTTCAAGCTTTACTCCTATTCAGACAGTGACTACGGAGGATGCAACAATAATAGAAAATCAACAACTGGAGGATGTCAATTCATAGGACCAAGACTTGTGTCTTGGCAGTGCAAAAAGTAGACAAATGTTTTAGTAGCCACAGCTGAGGCCGAATCTGCTTCAGCAGGCTGCTCCCAGGTTCTATGGTTACAAAATCAATTACTTGATTATGGTTACAATTTTCTCCAGACACCAATATATATAAACAATTCAGCTGCTATGTTTATCACTGCTAATCCAGTCCAACATAGTAAAACTAAGCATATAGAAATCAGATACCATTTTCTAAGAGACTGCTCAGAAAAGGGACTAATTAAGTTGATCAAAGTGGACACAACAAATCAACTTGCTGATTTATTCACTAAGGCCTTTGATTCAGTAAGATTTAAGTTCTTAATTGAATCACTAGGCATGATCAACTTAGAATAAGTTCAAAACATTAACAACAGGTATATAGGCTCATTAACTGTGATCATATGAGGATACAACATAAACTTATGTGTAAGAATTTTGATAACCTACGGATATGATAGTATGCTATAAACATGACATATATCCTGCCTGCACCTAATCAACTATCTACTGATCTAATGTGTTGAATATGTGAATAGGTTCATCCTGAGTGGAAAATAAGCTATGTCATGCTCAACATAAAGCCAAGATGACTTAGTATGGATAAGTCATTGTGAGGAGTTAACAAGTAAGTCTCATCAGAAAGTACACAACTCATCACTTATGCACACTTACTATGTTGTAACACCTTATAACCTCTATCTTTGCGCATCATGACCCTCTATTTTGCGTAAGCAAAGACCTGGGTCAAAGGGCACCTCTGTTTTATGTAAGTAAAGACCTGGTGACCTGATGCTGATCATTAAAAGTTCCCAAAAAAACTGCTCCCAAAAGAATCCTAAAAGATCAACTACATAGTATTCAAAGAGCATTCATAAAAGGCATTAATAAGATTTCAAAGAAATCTTAAGATAGAGCTTATAATCTACGGAACATGGTATGTGTGATAAAGTGATGAATTGATCACAATCTAGGAGACAGACTTTCATACACCTTGCATGATGCATTCATCCTTGTTTATCTTTAATTCTTACCAAAACATGATAACTAGCGGGACATGCCCAACATACACTCTAGGTTGAACTTCTGCGGATCACCATTTTTGCAATTTGCACTAGATCTAGTAGGCTTTTCTCTCAACCAAACTAAGCAGGAAAGTGTCTGATTTATAGTATGATCCTTAGTTTCTCAACCAATTGCCTACCACAGAACACTATACTCATGTGATTTTCAGTTACACACTCACTGATCATGCGATCTTCGTATAAATTTTTGATAAACTCATCCGTAGAAGATTAATCACAAATTTAGGGGGAGTAAGTATAACTGATCAATTAATTCCCTTAATCTGAGCAGTATAACTAGTCAGAACCGAAGGCGTACTACGGAAGACATGAATCTATCTTCCGTAGATACAGTGAAATCTTTTCATGCGCAGATGCTTCTGCGGAAGACAGAATGGGTCCTCTTCCGTAGATAAAGTACGGAAGAAACAGAAAAAACTATGATTTATGTGGCTATTATACTTTGCTTAATTATAAGATCATTAATTGCTATTAATTATTTATTAGGCATAGTTAATAACCTCGGAGGGGTAAAAAATGTAAATAGGTCCCACATGGTAGACAGCCTGTCTAAAAAGGTATAAAAAAGGTACTCTGACTGTTGGCCTTTCTATTCATTTTCAAAACACTCCGACCTAAAAATCCCTTCATCTAAAACCCTCTTCTTCATCGTCTACATTAAACACTAGGCTAACACCACTGAAACAATGGCCAATCGGTTCGTAAAAGACCACAATGTCTGTGCATTTCTGAATCCAGATGTGGAGGATGAATACAGAGACATCATAAGATACCTTAGAAGAACACGACCCTTCTATACGCTGACTGCTGACTCTGTCATCTATCTATCCCACATGATAGATTTCTGGAATACAGCTGCAATAGTCGAAGGAGATAAAGGAACCATGATCACTGCGACCATTGGGAACTTACCCCTTTGGGTAAACGAAGGAATAATCAGCAGCGCCCTAGAACTGGGAGAGGATGAACAAGGTCATCCGGATGTATTCAACCATGAATACATCCAGAAGATATTCAATCTAATGGGCTATGATGGTGACTATGAACATGGAGAAATCAAGAAGGGTAGGCTATGCAAGCCTTACCGGTTCCTCCGTCACACTTACCTCAATTGCATCTCCAACCGGAAGTTCGGGTTAAATAGATTCTCATGCCACATCTCATCTGGGATCATAGGAATCTTTGAAGGAATAACCTATAATTATGCAAAATACATCATGAACTGCCTTTGCGATCATGTGCAAGTGCAAAAAAGAGAACAAGATGTTAATGTTCCCTCGGTTCCTCCAACTGATAATTAATGAACAAATCCCTGAAGTGGAAAGAGAAGGTGATATAGGTGTACAGAGCCATTTAAACAAATCCCTTCTCAACAAATTGAAAGGGCAGTATGAAGGAGGCGGTGTGGAGATGTTTGCTCATGTATGAGATGAGAATGAGGACATTCCTCAGGAGCTGCTGTGGGTTGAGGAACCACAAACTGAAAGCTCATCAGCACCATCTGCCACACACTCCCAACCTGAAACACTACAACATGCTTCACCCAAATCACCCCAACAAGAATCACAGCCACCACTATCACCCATCCACTTGACATCTTCAAGTGAGAACACTAAACCCATCTCTCCTGGCCAATCACCAATATCAATCAACACTGCTTCTACTAAAGTAGTTGGTCAGGATGGGACTCAACCTTCACTCCCACACTCACCAATCTCCATAACATCAATTAATACTGGTGCCATAGAGCCCATATCTCCTCTACCACCAACTGAACCAACCATCTCACCCACTACTACTGAACCCATTGACAGCCCAACACCAATAGAAGAACTCCACCTTGATGAGGATGTTGATAAAGCTATTAATGATGAAGATACAGAAGAAGTCTGTATTGATGTAGAAGAGAAAGATAAGGAAGAGGAAGTTGAGCAAGAAGAGAGTGCTTACATTGATGATATTGCTTACAATGAGAATGACCTGAATGAAGAAGAAATCAATGTAAGCAAAAGCTATTTGGTGGCAGAATACAACAATCTTGTACTGAAAGGGAATAAAAAGCTAGAAAAGTTAAGAAGGTTAAAGAAGGAGATAAAAGAGAAATATGAACTAATAGAGAAGCTGGAGAGTAGATTGAAGAGTCTGAGGGAAGATGCAGTGATGAATAATGAAGTAATTGATGCTTTGAATGATTTGGTCGATGAACAAGCTGAAGACTGAAACTGAAAGATGATGAGATTGAAAGGTTGAAGAAGAAATTGACTGAAGCTGAAAAGAACAAAAGTGATTCAGGAATAATCACTTACACCAGAAAGAGGAAATATGTAGGGAAGATGACTGATGTTGCTGGAGAATCATTAAAAAAGACAAAATCAGATTCTCCAGAGTAGCAAACCCAAGTGATAAAGCTTCAAGAAGACAGTGATGAAGACTGGGAAGAACTAACTGAAGCCAAACAAGAACAGTTACTAACTACTAAAGACATAGTAAAAGAACGACCACAGTCCTCCATGTTCATGCAATTAATCAATCATGGATTTCCATATGACTTGGTCGAGAAGATGAATATGGGAGAAATGGTTGAAGCTTTAAAAGAATTTTATGCTGCAAAACTGATGCTTCCAGTCTGCACTTATGAAACATTCTCCAAGTACAAAGCTATAGAGAAGATCAGGAAAGAATTGGGACACTATGAAACAAGGAAGCTCACTAAGTATAATATGACATGCTGGCTGGAAAGCCATAATTATCTTCCCCATGAGCTAAAGGGAAGAACAGTTGGTGAGCTCAGGGCGATGATGGAGCATACAATGACAGTTGAACTAAACACTGGAGTAAGATTCAGGTCCGAAGCCCCTAATCATGCTTATAAACAAACTACATCTCCTCCCAAGCCAACTGTAATTCAAGTCAAAGACATCCACCAAGGCACAGAACAGATGATAATTGAGCCTAGGGGTGTGATTCCTCATAAGGTGTGGCCTCTGGGAACCACTGTGAGGGAAATAACTGAGAAGAAAACAAGTCTAATTCAGCTATTTGAACAAATGACACTCCCAAGAGCAGCTGGAGAACAGAAGATCATAGGATGGAAATATGATGGGGAATGGGATTGCACACTCATCAAGAGGGCATCTGGCATGGTGCAATACTTTCACAGAGTAGAAACTCTACTAGCCCTGCCAGATGTTGACCTTCATACTTTACAAACCATTCCCATCACCAATTATCCCATAAGTCCAAGGGGTCGAGATTTCTCTGGATTGGTAGCCAAGCTAAGCCACAGGAGTAAAGGCAGTATACTAAAAGAGGCTTATCAAGTGGATGCTGAACACACCAGACGAATTCAAAGAAGGTCACATACCAGTTCTCATCATGTTGATGTTGAACTTAAGCAAAGAACTGGGTATGCTGACTTGACCAATGCACCACTGAAGATCATAAATGGAAATCAATTTACTTGCCTAATAACAGAATGGGGTATGTAGAGAAAACAAAAGAACTGGTGTTGCAAAGGAATGATCCACAGAGGAAAGAACAAAGTATACGATTATTTGACTCTGTGGAAATCAAACTCCTGCACCTAAGCTATACATCATACCTCCATGACAAGCACTTCCTAAGGCTACAAGATCAAACTACACAAAATGACTTATGCTTATACGTTCATCTAATTCAAGTCATGGACAAGCTGCATGCCAATGCAAGTAAACGAAAGAAGTATGAAGCAGGTCAGCTTGTTGGTACAGAGATTAAGCCAGTCACAGAACTAAGAATTCAGAACAGGACGAATTAGAGGTGGTGTCCAATAACAGTGTTGTTGCAACACTCACCACCGAAGAGGATGTCTTGGGATTGAAATATTAAACTCTGAAGAGGTTGAGTAGAAGGAAGATCAAGATGAAATATGAAGACCAACAAGTGATTACTTATTACTTTAAAGAGAAGATTTTGACAAGATTGAATGAGCTTAGAGTACTAAACCAATGATTACTAGAGTCTAAACCTAAGGGGGAGTACTGTTAGGGATAGATCTCTTGTATAGGTTTAGATGATAAAAATCACTCTTGTAATCATTATTGTAATTATTGTTCTTGATGATATAAAATGAATATATTTGATTATAATTGTGTTTATGAATTAAATAACATTTAATTTGCACTTTATAATATATTCATTGATGATATAATATATTTCAGAATGTATGTGTGAATGTGCAGGAAACATTAAACTGTGTCAATTTGGAAAATTGACTAAGTGTTGGAACAACTGCGGATGAATAAAGTAGATGTTCTTAGGAACATAACTAAAGTGTACATCCGTAGATCTCCTGCGGAAAAACAACTTCAGCAGAACAAGAAAAGAACAAGCTACTGAACAAGGGATTGCTGCGGAAGACAAGAACTCATACGGAATCAAAAGAACAAGTACTAAAGAACAAAGTGTTACTGCGGAAGAGTAAATTCCTATGGAAGACTAACAAACGTGTATGATTTCATATCATCAAGTACACAACATAGTCAACAAGTCAACATGTCAGAGCAATAACATCAAGTCAATGGCGACGGAAGACATATTATTCAAGCGAATATTCCACGTCACATCAACAACTTTATTCATATTAGATTTATTGTAAATCTCAAATTTCTAAGCGATAAACATGGCGAGGATTTTGGATAAGTTTAATTAGCTTAATTATAGCAACAAAATAGCTAGAAATAGAACAGAATTAGATCTATATATATATATATATATATATATATATATATATATATATATATATATATATATATATATACGAGATCAACATTATAAAAAAATAACAACAACAGTTGAGAATCATTAGAATCATCAGTAATCATTATCTGAATCATTGTATTCAAGATCAGCAACATCAATAGCAACAAGAAAGCATTACGATCAACATTATTGAGTTCTCTCGGTTGATTATTCTTATGTTATTTGTTTGATTGGTTGATTTTAGTATTATTAATAGATTAAACACCAAGTATTGATAATTCCGCGATCAATACTTGTTCAAATCAATTCTGATAATTTCTGAACGATCCTTGGATTCACACGTTATAAGATAAAATCCACAAATAATATTTAAATCGCGTAAGCACAACTAATAACTAACATTATTAGTTAAATAATTATCTATTTGTCATTGTTAATTATTATTAAGTCACCAACATTCAACGACAACTAGTGTGTGCTCACGACACGTGTATGCAAGACCTAACGGGACTAACGGAGTTTGGTAACGGAAAATTACCGCATGTCACAATCTAGGACTATCTCTCTAATCCTGCCATATTTCAGTACCCAAGTTATTCCTTCACACTTATACAACCTATCATTACTCATTTCTAAACATTTTTATATTCCCGTTAACATCTCCTCAGCTAGTTTGTGATCCTTCAGGGCTTCCCTTTGTGCTTCCTTTAATCTAGCAATAAGGCTAGTATACACGCTCATTCTCAAGGCACGTACTCAAAGGGGTTTTTCCCTTTCTTTTCTACTCAAGGCATCTGCCACCATATTTGCTTTGCCGGGATGGTACCGGATCTCGCATTCGTAATCGCTCAAAAATTCTACCCATCTTCTCCGGTGCATGTTTAACATCTTCTGATGAAGAATGTGTTGCAAGCTTCTATGATCGGTATATATAATACACTTGGTACCATAGAGATAGTGCCTCCATATCTTGAGTGCAAACACCACGGCACCCAACTCCAGATCGTGAGTCGTGTAATTTCTTTCATGCTCATTCAATAGTCTGGACGAGTAAGCAATTACCTTGTCTCGTTGTATTAACACACATCCTAGTCCCTGACGCGAAGCGTCACAATAGACTACGAAATCCTCAACTCCTTCTGGTAGGGCAAGGACGAGTGCGCTACACAGTTTCTCCTTGAGCATTTCAAATGCTTCGTTCTATTCTTTTCCCCATACGAAAACGGTATTCTTCTTAGTCAAGGCGGTTATTAGCTGTATGATTCGCGAAAAGTCTTTGATAAACTGCCTGTAGTATCCAGCCAAACCAAGAAATTGTCTTATCTCAGTAGGAGTTTCATGAATTTTCCAGTTCTTGATGGCCTCTATTTTTTATGGATCTACTTGAATTCCTTCTTTATTCACTACATGCCCTAAAACTGGATTTCGCGCATCCAAAACTCACATTTAGAGAACTTTGCATATAATTGCTCGTTCTTGGGCAATTCAAGAATCAGTCTAAGATGCTTCTCATGTTCTTCCTTGCTATGGGAGTAGATTAAAATATCATCAATAAACACAATCACAAACTTGTCTAGATATGGGCGGCATACCCGGTTCATGAGATATATAAATGTCGCTGGTGCGTTAGTCAGTCCAAAGGGCATGACTAGGTACTCATAGTGTCCATATCTAGTTCTGAAGGCTGTCTTGGGTATGTCCTCTTCCCTTATCTTCAGTTAATGGTATCCTGATCTTAAATCTATCTTGGAAAAATAGCTGGCTTCTTATAGTTGATCGAATAAGTCATCGATTCTCGGAAGAGGATAACGGTTCTTTATTGTAAGCTTGTTCAAATCCCGATAATCAATGCACATTCATAGGGTTCCATCCTTCTTTTTAACAAATAGTACCGGAGCACCCCACGGAGAAATGCTTGGTCGAATGAATGCCTTGTCCAGCAATTCTTGGATTTGTAGCATTAGTTCCTTCATCTCGGGTAGAGCGAGTCGGTAAGGTGCCTTGGCCGCTGATGCGGCACCAGGCACTAGGTCTATTTGGAACTCAACCTATCTAGTTGGAGGGAGTCCTGGCAGATCCTTAGGAAATACTTCTGGGTACTCAGACACCACCGGTATGTCTTCAATTTTCTTTTCCTCCCTCGTTTTCATCACGTAGACTACGAAAGTTAAGCGTCCCTTGTTGAGACTCTTGGTAGCCTTTAGGTGGGATATCATGGGGCATAGCGTGTTTCTTCTAACACCATGTACAGTTAGTGTCTTGTTGCCAATCGAAGGTATCTTAAGTAAACATTCATCACACATGATTTCAGCCTTATTTTTAGCTAACCAATCCATCCCCACAACCTCATTAAAACCTCATAGCATTATAGGCATCAAGTCTATCTTAAATGAATTACTCTCTAATTCTATTGTGCAGTTTTTGATGATTTCATTAGTTTCTATTGTTTTACCGTTGGCTAATTCTACGGTGTACGTGTCAATTAAGGTACAAGCTTTCAAATCAATCAAAGGCCTAAAGTTAGTAGAAACAAAACTACCTGCCGCTCCAGTATCGAATAAAACGAAAGCATGATGGTTGTTTATGAGAAATGTATCATTAACCACATTAGGTTCCTTACGAGCACCATTTGTATCGATCACGAACGCTCTTCCCTTAGGTTTGTTAGGTCTGGCGTCCTTATCCCTTGCTAGCTTAGTACATTTATTCCTCATGTGTCCTAGATCCCAACACTTATAACATTGCTTACCCGGCTCATACGTACAGTCCTTAATCAAATGACTAGTTCATTTACTCCTGAAACAAGGCATTGGGTTGCACTCCCCTTGGTGATGTAGTTTGCACTTGTTGCAAAAGGGGCTTGTACCTAAGTACAGCTTCCGAGCCCTTCCACCATGATCATCATGCCTTACACCTTCACCAGTTCTCTTGCTTGAACTCCTACTGTTGTCGATGGTCTTCGTAGCATCAAACCACTTCCTTTTCTCACCCATCGCCTTCTTCTTATCCCCTGTTTTCCTATGTTCTGTCCATCCAGCTCTAACCAGGTCATCAGTCAAGCTACTGGTGAAATCAAACGCTGCTTGTAAGGTTGTGGGCCTGGAAGACCAGACCATGCCTCTAACCCTAGGATGTAATCATAAGATGAAACAGGCAACACATTTAGTTTCTGGTGTCACCAGGTGAGGCACCAGTCAAGACAGAGCCAAGAACCGGTTGATATACTCGGTGTAATTTGAGCCTTTCATCTCTAAACTCAGAAATTCAGCCTCCAGTTTCTCCAGTTGATTGATTGGACAGTACTTGTTGGTCATTAGCTTTCTGAATTCAGACCATTTCATTCATCCTGCAGCATTCCTGCCTCGAGGCTGAATGATAGTTTTCTACCACTCTAGTGCTGGTCCTTTGAGTGATTGTGAGGCAAACCTAACCATGTGCTCGGTCTTGCATTCACTGATGTCCAATACGGCTTCAATCTCATCCAACCACCAGTAAGTCTCAATTGCACCCTTAGTGCCATAGAAATCCTTTGGTTTGCAACATGAAGGTTTTGTAGGAACACCATTCCTTATCTCCTCAGCATCATCAGTGTTGCCTTCATCATTTCTAGGTCCTCCACTTCCGGTTACGATTCCCCGGTCTACGTTGATCAGGACGATAATAGTTGGAATAGCATTAGTGATTTGTTGAGCCACTAGATTAGCGATTCTCTCTTCATTCTCTAGGTTGACATTTTCTCCACGTGGTGTTTCTGGTGGTGTAGGTGGTTGATTTCCACCATGGTTCCTAGTTCGTCCAGCTTCCTCATTTCTTCCCCCACGAACTCCTCGTCTAGGTGGCATTCTGGTGTCAACATATATAAACTTATTTAGTGTCTCATAAATTGGTTTCAAGTATCTCGTTACATTGATTTTTACTCCTATTAGTCATGTTCACCAAATACATGAAAATTCCTATAACACACTACAAGACATGTATAGTTGTTTCATTCAAGTAACATGGAGTTAATAAATTTTATGGGGCAACAAAATTAATTTCTTTGAAATATACTATTGCATATTCCCATTTTAGACACCCTGTAAAAGTTAGTATCATAAGAGAAAATTCATAAATAGTTAAATGTAGCAACAACCAAGCAAAGTAGTAGTAGTGTCATAGTATCACAAATTGGAAGGTGCCATCACCCCCATAAAATAATAATAGTGTCTAAAATAGATAAAATAGTTTCTTTAAATAGTTCAGTAGTCTCTAGCCAAACAATCAGATATCATCCCCATCATCAATGCCACTTCTTTTTCATCCACCCAAACTAGCCCGAACTCTTCTTCTTCTGCTCCTGCTCTAAGCATTGAACACCATCAGATGCCATCATTGCCTAGAACTGGGTGGACTAGGAGGTCCACGTAGCATGATGAAGAGTCACCTTGTGATGTTGAATAGTCCTAAGTATGTCACCCAGTGTGGGGTCCGAAGGACCAAAGTCACTAGCCCGATGGCTTGACTGAGAGTAGGGGTCTCCAGTAAGGACACTCGGGCCGTCATACATACTACGCCTGGGCGGCATCCAGTACTCGTCATGCGGGTGGCGTCTGGGCAGGTCAATCATCGGAGGTGCTAGTGCTGGAGCCATTGCAGGAGGAGGTGGAGGGGGTGGCATCCTAAAGGAAACAGACGCTCCTGACCTGGTACTCTTACGTGGTCGTGTAATGACACGCACGCCCCTATTTCCTGTAGGCGGGATAGGTGAGAGAGTAGGTGCAGTGACGTGTGGCGAGTGGGAAAGTGTTCAGCTCCTATCCTGGGATGATGGTGAAGAGTCCTCCAAGGGTACGGTGTCATCAGAGGTCACCGAAATCCAGCCGGGATGTCTACATCTTCGTTGGTACTCCTCATATTATGACGGAGGTGTTGCCCTCCTAAGCCTTCCAATTGGGGCAGTCTCGTCAGCTGGGTATGCAGGTACTTTTCCATTTTTTACCATAGTTCTTGAAATCCTGTAAAAGATTATCATGAGTAATTTGGTTTCTTATAGCTCATGACATTAATAATAATAATAATAATAATAATAATAATAATAATAATAATAATAATAAAGTTAATAGTATCAATAATTAGTATCTGCATAGGGTTACAAGGTACAATAAGACAGTTTATAAAGTTTAACCACACAAAAACATTTCATAAATCATTTACCCCGATTAAAAGAAACATGTTATCATCACTAGGGGGTATGTCAGAATTCACGCGTCAGTAAATTCATGATTACGTAGATCAGGTGTAATCATAAATTTACCCAACCCGTTCACTCCATCACATACCAAAGCAAGGACATTCCTAAGGTATAGGGTTATAGCCTAGGGTCTACTAAGGTATCCCTGACTTCTGTACAACCTTTGCTCTAATACGAATCTATCACACCCCGGGCCCAAGGAGGGTGGAACGCTAGTGAATCCAAGGATCGAAGTAGGAATTATCAGTTTGATTTAACAAATAAAGATGGCGGAATTATCAATACTTGTTGTTTAATTAATTGTTTATGAAATTGAAATCAACAAAGAACAGATGAAACAACTTGAAAACAGAATAAACAATGCAACAAAAGATTGTTTCAATTGATTTTTATTGAGAATGAATCGATTACAATGATGTTGATGCTTTGATGATTGCTATGATGTTCTTGGTGTTCTTGGTGTTTTGCTATATTGATTGATTGATTGAGTGATCTCGTTTCTAAGAATATGAATCTCTATTTGTATATCGATATCTCTCTCAATCTCTCTCTCAATCTGTTTTTGTTATCTATGTTTATCTCTTCCTATGATATATCTCTTCCTATGATATATCTATATATGATGTATATCTCTTAATGTGACGTGGAATATTTGCTTAACATAAATAGAGTCTTCCGTGGTCGTTGACTTGATGACATCACTCTGATAAATTGACTTGTGGACTTTGTGTTGAGTACTTGATGATATGAGATCATACAAGTATTTTGTTCTTTCGTAGGAGTAAGCCTTCCGTAGGAGTTGGTTCTTTGATCTTGAACATCCTCAGGAGCAGACTTCCTTCTTCCGCAGCAGCACCAACTTGATCTCTGAACTTGTTCTTCAGTAGATGTGATTGTGCTTCCGCAGGAGATCTACGGATGTATGTTTGACTTCGTCATTTAAGCTCCGCCGAACATCTATGGAAAAACAACTTGTTCATCCGTAGGAGTTCTTGCACTTTGTCAATTTTCCAAATTGAACAAGTATGATGTTTCCTGCAATTACATAAAATCAACACAAATAATATTTGGGGGGTTAACATATATATCTTGCATTACATAATGATAAAGAATTACAGATCTTCATTACAAGAGATTACAGATCATCTAAACCTATATAAAAGATCTAGACCTAACAATACTCCCCCTTAGGTTTAGATTCTTGTAATTATCTGTTCAGATCTTTCAATTCTTGAACTCTGGACAAAATCTTTGTGTTGAAATATCCAACAGCATCCTTTTGGTCTTGGTATGGATACTTGATCTTTATTTTTCCTATTATCTTCAATGTTTTAAGATTCAGCCCAAGAATGTTTTCTTCTGTGGTCAGTGTTGCTACTACACTATTTTGAGACACCACTTCCAACTCATCTTGCTCGGACATTCTAAGCTCAGTGATTGATGGGATTTAGATCCTATGAGCTGACCTGCCTCAAATCTTCTTCTCTTGTGTGCTTTAGCATGCAGCTTGTCTATGACTTGATTGATGTGCACATATAAGCATATATCACTTTGAGCATCTTTATCATTCAACTTTGGGAAATACTTATCATGCAGATAAGTTGTCTAGCTTGGATGTAGCAGTTTAATCTCCAATGGATCAAATAATCTTATGCTTGGTGCCTTCTTGTGAGGGTCATTCCTTTGTAGCACCAGTTCTTTTGTTCTTTCTACATATCCCCATTTAGTGATGGGATATGAGAACTGGTTTCCTTTAATTGTTTTGATTGATGCATAATCCTTGTTTGCACATCCAATTCTTCTTAGAAATTCAGCATCAACAAGTTTTGAAGAACTGGAATGTGATCTTTTCTGTCTTTATTTTCTTCTTTTGTGTTCTGCATCCTCTTTTTTGGCTTCTTTCAGCACATCTCCCTTAAACTTGTTTCTCAGTATTGCAATCAAAACAGAAAAATCTCTTCCCCTTAGACTGATTGGGTAGTTGGAGATTGGAATGTCTTGTAGAGTAGAAAGGTCTGCATCTGGGAGTGTAAGAAGGGTCTCTATCCATGGAAAGTATTGAACCATCCCAGATGCCCTTTTAATTGTAGCATAATCCCACTCTTGATCAACCTTCCAAGCTATAATCTTGTTGTCTGCTGCTAATCTTGTAGTCATCTGATCAAACAGTTGAATCAGAGTTGTTTTCTATTATGTTATTTCCCTCACGGCTATTTCCAGGGGTCAGATTTTGTTAGGGATTACATCCCTCAGCTCCCTGATAAGTTTCTCTTTGCATCTGTGCATATTTTATCTTTCAACTACTATTGGCTCAGCAGGAGATTGTTTTGATTGTTTGTAAGCTAGATTGGGTGCTCCGATTCTGAATCTTACTCTAGTTTCTAGTTCAACCTTCATCACATAATCCATCATTGCTCTTAGCTCACCCACTGTTCTTCCCTTTAGTTCATCTGACCCATAATTATGACTTTGCAGCCAGCAAATCATATTGTACTTGGTAAGCTATTTGGTTTCCCAATGACCCAAATCATTCTTTATCTTCTCAACTGCTTTGTACTTTGTGAAGGTTTCATAGTTGCATACTGGAAGTATTAATCTGGCAGCATCAAACTCCTTCAGTACTTGTATCATCTCATTCATGTTCATCTTTTCTACCTTGTCATAAGGAAAACCATTATTGATTAAGTCCATGAACATAGATGATTGTGCTCTTTCCTCAAAGATGTCATCAGTAGATAACAAGTCACCTTCCCTTACTTCTTCATTAGACTTTTGAGTCTCATCTTTTGTTAAATCTACCCACTCAGCATCACTTTCTTCTTCAATGTCTTCAATGGATTTAAGAGTTGAAAGATCAACTGATGGAGTGTGCTCAGGAGACATGTCTCTTGATTTCTTTGGGGTATTCTCAATTACCGTAGCATCATCTTCAATTCTTCCCAAATAATTTCTTTTCCTGTTGTATTTGATTGTTGGTTCTTTTGATTTTAATAGGGGAATGTCAACAGTTTCTTTGATTTGTTCTTTATGCACATTCACTTCCTTTTCAATCACCTTCTTCTTTAAGAGTTCTATCTCTTCATATTTAGCTTTTAGCAGATCCAACTGCTCAGAGATAGTTTTCATTGCATTGTTGAGCTCAGTCAAGACTTTCTCCTTCTCTTGTTTTTCTTTCTTAGCAGTCTCACAGGAATCAGTCATAAGCTGATCCATAGTATCAATCACTGCATTGTTGGTTTCAATCTCTTCTCTAAGCTTCTTGATTGTTACTTCTAGAGATTCAATAGTTCCATCTTTCTCTTTCATCTCCCTTTTGAGTTTTCTCAAATTCTCCAGGTTTTTATTGCTTTTGATAATGAGATTGTTGTATTTAGCAACAAGAAAACTTTTGCTCACATTTATCTCCTCCTCTCTTAAATCATTTTCATCATAAGCAGTGATGTCAACAAAATGACCATCACTCTCATCTAGTTGTTCAACCTCTTGTTCATTCTTCCCCTCAACTTCTAGACATATTTCTTCTGTGGCACCATCCACAACTTCATCAAACTCATCATCTTCAATATTCATTTTTTAGTGAGAGTTGGGCTTTCAGTAGGTGAGGTTGGTTTAGCAGATGGGGGTGAGGAAGTTGGTTGTGTTGTTGTATGAGAAGGTGTTTGATTGAGAATGGGTGAGATAGGTTTTGTGGCAGCAGTGTTTAATGATGATTGAGATTAGGAAGCTGAGAAAGGTTATGTATGCTTATTGGGTGGTGAATTCAGTTGAGCTGGTGGAGATTTTGTTAAGTCTATCATAGGAGTTGGTGGTAGAAACTGTGGTTGTTGTTGTGGTGATGGGTGTGATGGTGTTTGATAAATGTCATCAAGTGTGAATACTTCTGTTTTAGTAGTATTCTGAGATGTTTTTGAATGTGAAGAAGATAAAGGTTGGGTGTGTTCACTGGGTGGTGAATAGAGGTGAGAAAGTGGTGTTTCTAGTAGGTTGGTCAAGGTTGTTGGTGATAAAGGATGGGGTTCTTGTTGTGGTGGTTCAGTTGATTCAGCTAGTGGTGTTTGTTATTGTTGTTGATCAAGGTATAGTAGTTCTGGGGAATGTCTGCATTCTCATTAGTGACATGAGCAAACATCTCCATTTCTCCTCCTTGGTATTGTCCACTTATCTTGTTTAGCACAGATCTTCAAAGATGAGCTAGAATAAAGACTCCACCTTCTCTTTCAATGTTGGGCATTGACTCATTTATGATTAGCTTAATAAACCTGGGAAACATGTATATCTTGTTTTCCTTCTGCACCCTTATGTGGTCACACAGGCATCCAAGAATGTATTTAGAATAATTGTATTTCCTCCCTTCAAATACACCAATGATTCCAGAAGAAATGTGCCTTGAAAACCTATCCAAACTAGACTTTCTATTAGACATACACTTTAGGTATGTGTGACACAGGAGTCTGTATGGCTTGCACAACCTCCCCTTTTTTATTTCACCTAAGTCCTTAGACAAATGCGGATGAACAGAGACTAATACGGATGAACAATAACTAATGCGGATGAAAGTCTTTAGAGATTATTCTAAGTGTCCAACTAAATGCTGGTAGAACAAATGCGAATGACTGAAACAAATGCGCATGAACACTGTAGCAAATGCGCATGAACAAAAGAAATGCGGAAAAACACTTAGGCGCATGAGCAACTACAAATGCGGATGAACATACAACAAATGCTCATGAGCAAATTACTTAAGTATATGCTCAGCTCTTAAATGCGGATGAACTAACCAACCTGCAAATGCACTTATGCAATTATTCAGTCCCCAATCCTCGATCTAACACATCCTTATCATAGATCTAACATGCTTAACATCTAGAGCAGGCATACAACCACGAAAACACCAACAATTCCTAACCAATCATGCTTATCCATCTGTTTGAAGCTTATACTCAACATCCTAAGCATCAATAGTGCGTAAACCACCATAAAGCACAAATATAATCACCCATATACATACGGTAAAACATAATAGCTGTAAAACCTTTTAAACATGCATTTTTAGCCCCAAGAAGTTTAAAAACACATAAAAACCAGGATCTAGAACTCACCTAGTGCAGCAAACAAGCAAAACTCTCCCAACTTGCTTGTACAAGAGTTCAAACACCTAGAATCAAGCATAAACAACACCAAAAACACCAAAAGCACTTAAAATCGGTTATAAGGATGAAAATCCCAAAAAAAACAAACCATTTAACACAAAAAACATTACCAAAAGAAGATTTTAGCCTTCTACTTCTTCACACAACCGAGAGAAAACCAAATTCACAATTCTTTTCTTCTTCCTTTCGGTCGATAGTAGCAGTAGGAAGGCATATGGGCGACCATGCCTTTTAAAACATGCATTTTGAATTTTATGTACCATTTACACATTACACCCCTCATCTTTGGTCCCTTTTTGCTTTTTCATGATACTTTTCCTTTCTTTTATGTGATAAGAAAATTTCAGGTGTTACAAGTCTACCCCCCCAGGTTGAACTCGATCGGTCTACGCCTCTTATCGGCATACGACTTCTGTCTATCCTTGGCTGCCTTCATAAAGGCTTTGATCTTTTCTAGCTTCTCAGTTGTAGCCTCGATTACCTCCACGCTACCCAACTCTTTCTACCCAATGTCTCCCCAACATACGGGCGTTCTACACCTCCTACCATATAGCATCTCGTAAGGTGGCATGCTAATGCTGGCATGATAGCTGTTGTTGTATGAGAACTCTACCAATGGTAGATGATCATCCCAACTTCCTCCAAAGTCGATCACACATGGTCGGAGCATGTCCTCGAGCATTTGAATTGTCCTCTAGGACTGACCATCTGTCTGAGGATGGTAAGCCATACTGATGTGTAGCCTCGTCCCCATCGCATCGTGGAATCTCTTCCGAAACTTCAATGTGAACCGAGTGTCACGGTCTGACACGATAGACACTGGCACACCATGAAGAGATACAATCTCTTTGATGAACAGATCCGCCAACCTCTCGGATGAATACGTCTCACGGATATGTAGGAAGTGAGCACTCTTTGTCAAACGATCAACTATTACCCAAATTGCATCATACCCCCTTGCCGTATGTGGTAACTTCGTGATGAAATCCATGGTGATGTGCTCCCACTTCCACTCGGGTATCCAACGGTGGATCTTCCCATATGGCTTTTGATGCTCTGCCTTCACTTGTAAGCAAGTAAGGCACTTACTCACATACTCCACTACATCGCGCTTCATTCCCCGGCCACCAGTAATCTTTCTTCATATCTTGTTACATCTTGGTAGCGCCGGGATGAATGGAGTATCGAGTCTTATGAGCTTCATCCATGATCCGCCCCGTAAGTCTCCATAACGGGGAATCCACATCCGCCGAAGCGGGTTCTAACTCGTGAGTGTTTTCTCCCAACTCTACGACTAGACCTCTCATCCTTTCAGAGTTAGGGCGGTCTTCTTTCAATGCGTCATCCTAAAATTCCTTAATCTGCGTCATCACGTCTGAGGTCATCACTAATTGATAGGCTTTCACCCGTATTGGCTCGGGCCTCTCCTTTCGGCTAAGGGCATCAGCCACTACATTGGATTTACCCGGATGGTAGTGGATTTCACAATCATAATCCTTAATCAGCTCTAACCACCTCCTCTGCCTCATGTTGAGATCTTTCTGCTCAAAGAAATACTTTAGGCTCTTGTGGTCCGTGAAGATTGTGCATTTCGCCCCGTACAGGTAGTGCCTCCAAATCTATAAGGCGAAGACCATAGCCGTGAGCTCCAAATCATGCGTGGGATAATTGACTTCGTGGATTTTCAGCTGTCGGGATGCGTAGGCTATTACTCTCCCACGTTGCATTAACACACAACCCAGTCCCGAATAGGAGGCATCCGAATACACCACTAAATCTTCACTTCCTTCGGGTAATGTCAAAACAGGAGCTTGAGTTAATCTTCCCTTTAACTCCTCAAAAGCATCTTCCTGTTCCCGACCCCACACAAACCTTACGTCCTTGCGAGTCAATTTGGTCAAATGTGAGGCTATCTTTGAAAAGTCTTGAATGAATCTCCTGTAGTAGCCCGCCAATCCCAAGAAACTTCGAATCTCGGATGGCGTCTTTGGAGACTTCCATTGAATCACCGCCTCAACCTTCGCCGGGTCCATCATAATTCCTTCAAAATTCACCACGTGGCCCAAAAATTGAACCTCACGTAACCAAAAAGCACACTTAGAGAATTTCGCATAAAGCTTCTCCCTGCTAAGCGTCTCCAGTACTTCACGTATGTGGCCGGCATGTTCTTCTTTGCTCTTTGAATAAATCAGGATATCATCAATAAACACAATCACTGATTTATCTAACATCGGCCGACACACTCGATTCATCAAATCCATAAATGCAGCTGGCGTGTTAGTCAGACCGAAAGACATAACGAGGAACTCGTAGTGCCCATAACACGTGCGAAAAGCTGTCTTAGGAATGTCTTGCTCCTTAACCTTCAACTGATGGTAACCAGATCGGAGATCTATTCATGAGAACCAGCTGTCACCTTGGAGTTGGTCAAACAAGTCATCTATTCTTGGTAAGGGATATCTATTCTTTACTGTTAACTTGTTTAGCTCCCGGTAGTCTATGCACATCCTCATACTATCGTCTTTCTTCTTAACAAACAAGACCGGAGCACCCCAAGGAGAGATACTCGGTCGAATGAAACCCTTGTCCAATAACTCCTGTAGTTGAACAATCAGCTCCTTCAACTTGGTTGGAGCTAATCGATACGGTGCCTTGGCAACGGGTTGAGCACCGGGTATCAAATCAATCAAAAACTCGATCTCACGGTCTGGTGGCACGCCTGGTAAATCTTCTGGGAACACGTTTGGAAAATCACACACAACTGGTACGTCGAACAATTGTGGTACTGACGTGTCCACATCCTTCATATAAGCCAGGTAGGCACGACATCCGCATTTCATGCACTTCTCGGCCACCACCATCGAAATCACCTTCGAAACTGTAGTAACTCGGTCACCGTAAACCGTTACCGAGCTTCCATCAGGCGCTGTCAGTCGAATCATCTTTTTGCGACACACGATGTTTGCCTCATAGGCTGCTAACCAATCCATCCCAGAACTACATCAAATCCGCCTAGGGGCATCACAATAGTTTAGCAGAGAACCTATGGCCTTCTAACTCTATGCCATAATCCTCAATCATATCAGAAATTCTGGTAGACTTACCAATAGCAGTTTCCACATCAAATGGCTCATCAATTCTTCTACTACTAATAGGCAGCTTAGCACAAAAAGCAGCAGAAATAAAACTCCTACTAGCACCAGAATCAAACAATACAGAGGCACAAGTTTGGTTTACTAGAAACATACCCGACACGACATCGGGATCCACCCTGGCCTCCTCCTGGGTCATTGTAAATGCTCTAGCGATTGCCCTCTGCCCTTCACTCTCTGTCCTCTTCTTTGCCCCGAAACCCTCTGCCCTTGGCTTCTTGCAATCCCTGCTCACATGCCCCTCCTCGCCATAATTATAGCACTTTATAGCCCTGCATACCTTTGCCACATGGCCAGGCTTCCCACACTTGAAGCATACATTCGATCCCCACTTGCACACACCAGCGTGCTCCTTCCCATATTTCCACACTTTTCATCCCGAGCTTGATGACCCCACTCTTCGGTCATCCATCCTCATCCTCTTATTATTTGGAGTGAAAACACCGTGTCCGAACCGTTTCCCTTTCAAGTCTTGTCACCACCACCCGTTCTTCTTCACCTCCACCACAGCCTCCTCCTTTCATCATAAATCTACCCGCCAGGTCTACCACCGGTCGAAAGGTACCCGGCGGGTAGCAATCAAATGCCTACGGATATCAGCTGGCAACCCTTGAATGTACCTTTTGATTTTCCTCGACGCGGGTGTCACCTGGTCTAGCACCAACCTAGCCATTTCGTTAAACTTGGCAGTGTATTGCTGGTGGGTCATGGCTCCCGATGGCCCTGCTGCCCTCGGCTTGGACAATATTGTCCCACCAACATAAAGCCTAATCAACGAATGAGTGAGTGGCAAATTTTACTTTCTTGTCCTCCCTGCACTCACTAATATCCAACACTGCCTCCATCTCTCTAACCAGCGGTGGGTAGCTGCAGCGTTACCATTGCCGTCAAAAGTAGGGGGTTACACCATGGAATGCCCCGTAGCTGCATCCCCTACGGTTTCCCGCACTCTACCCCTTCTTCATCAATGGAGGCTCCCCTTTCAGCATTCATCTCCTCCTCATCATCATGATCTCCCTCATTCTCCCTTCTCCCAGCAGCAGCCCTTCTCTCTTCCTCCTTTTCCTTCCTTTCATCCTCCCTTACAGCCCGGATCACCTCGGTCATGACAGATGATAGGATCGTCTACATGACTTGGTGAACCTCCTCTACCACTGCCTCTTTCACTGAGGCCCTCAGGTTGGCACTCTTATCACCGCCCTCCGAGTGATGAAGCCCAGGCTCACCAGGAGCCGTCTCTACAGTCCTTGCCTTGTTCTTTGCGGCCCCGTGGTCTACCAGCACGACCACCCCGTTTAGATGATCTATCTCTAGCCATCCTCTAATCACTATAAGATTCAAACACAAACACGGTCATTCAAGGTAATAGCTCAGGTTGTAAGTATAGTAAGTCCCTAATTACAGTGGCTAGTTATGATTAGCCACTTACTTTACTCTTCATCCCCCGAGCATTTCCTATCCCGCTACATCAGTATTTAAACTTTGGCTCTGATACCAACTTGTAAGGCCCCGTACCCCGGAGGCCTCACAGTTGGTCGTTCATAGCATTATTATATTTAATAACACACATTCCTAAAATATTAAAGCGGAATTAAGTTAACAAAAAACATTCTTTCTAATAATAATTACTGTTGTAAGCAATACATCATGTTTTCTATAATTACAAAAGACCCTGTTTAATTGCATTACAAAAACAACAATATCATTAAAGATGAATGGATGCCAGTCTTGCCCCGATGAGTAGCTTCCCCCACGTGCCACCCTCAGCAGCATTTCACCTGCCAACTAAAAATGCATAAAAGTCAGCGATGCTGAGTGAGTTCTAGTTTTAAAACGTTTAAAATACCTTGTAAGATTTATATATGAAAATATCCTTTTTAATAAAATACTTCCTTTACTTTCGCACGTGAGCATTCGTCATACATACATCAAGGTATAAACTTAATTATCTTTTATTAGCTCACATATTCATTCGTTTCGTACTTTTGATTATCTTTCACTATTTCTAGATCCTGTCATAACTTTACCCCCATCATGGGCACAAAGCAACCTCATTCTCGGGGTTAAGTGACAAGGACCCTTTTCATACGTATGGATCAATCACCAAGACTGATCCCCCTATGTGTGAACCTCATGGTTAGCCAAGATCGCACGCTATAATACACACAGTTGAGCTAGCAAACATCAATGAGTTGTGAACCTCCTTCATCATTTGCTTGCAAGACTTTTCATTCATTCTTATGTTCCTCTCTATTAACATAATCTTCCACTTCTTTACGATAATACTTTGCGCATACGAATATAAAACACCACGTAAAGTCATATTATACATAGTATAAAGCATCAACAACAGCCCACAACATGCATCACCACAACAGACATGAACCAGCAAAACATTCCAGAACTTACCCATTACATTCTACTTCCCAAGCTTCAGAAAATCTAAGTCCTTAGACAAATGCAGATGAACAGAGACTAATACGGATGAACAATAACTAATGCGGATGAATAATAACTAATGCAGATGAACAATAACTAATGCGGATGAAAGTCTTCAGAGATTATTCTAAGTGTCCAACTAAATGCTGGTAGAACAGATGCGAATGACTGAAACAAATATGCATGAACACTGTAGCAAATGTGCATGAACAAAAGAAATGCGAAAAAAACACTTAGGCGCATGAGCAAACAATGCGGATGAAACATACAAACAAATGCGCATTAGCAAAATACTTAAGTATATGTTCAGCTCTTAAATGCGGATGAACTAACCAACCTGCAAATGCACTTATGCAATTATTCAGTCCCTAATCCTCGATCTAACACATCCTTATCATAGATCTAACATGCTTAACATCTAGAGCAGGCATACAACCACGAAAACACCAACAATTCCTAACCAATCAGCTTATCCATCTGTTTGAAGCTTATACTCAACATCTAAGCATCAACAGCATGTAACCACCATAAATCACAAACATAATCACCCAATATACATAATAGGTAAAACAAAAAAACTGTAAAACCTTTTAAACATGCATTTTAGCCCCAAGAAGCTTAAAACACATAAAAAAACGGGGTCCAGAACTCACCTAGTGCAGCAAACAAGCAAAACTCTACCAAACTTGCTTGTACAAGAGTTCAACACCTAGAATCAAGCATAAACAACACCAAACCACAAAAGCACTAAAATCGGTTATAAGGATGAAAATCCCAAAAAACCAAACATTTAACACGAAAACTTACCAAAGAAGATTTCAGCCTTCTACTTCTTCATAACCGAGAGAAAACCCAAATTCAGCTTTTTCTTATCTTTTGGTCGACAGTAGCAGTAGGAAAGGCATATGGGCGACCATGCCTTTAAAACATGCGTTTTGACTTTTGTGTACCATTTACACATTACACCCCTCATCTTTGGTCCCTTTTTGCTTTCTCATGATACTTTTCCTTTCTTTTTGATAAGAAAATTTCAGTGTTACATTTGAGGAAGAGAGTCTGATCAATAGTTCCCTTTTGTAACCGTGCTTGAGCAAGAAAGATGATAATGTTTCATACCACTTTCTGGTGCCTGATGAAGACCGTACAAAGCTTGTCAAGCCTGTATACCCTATATGGGTAATCAGGATCTTAAAGCCTGGTGGTTGAGTAACAAAGACTTTCATCAATTTTACCATATAAGAAGGCACATTTACATCCATTTGGAAAACTATAAACTTCTTATGTGAAGCATAGCTAGAAAAACTCTAATGGCTTCAATCCTTGCAAAGGGGCAAAGACGTCATCATAGTCTATCCCTTCTTCTTGAGTATAGCCTTGTGCTATCAGCCTTGCTTGTTTTGATGATGATACCTCTGTCATCTAGTTGTTCTTGAAAAGCCACCTTGTACCAATAGGATATTGCCCTTCAGGAAGATCAACTAGATTCCAACTTTCTACTTTGGAATTGCTGAAGCTCTTCTTGGATTGCTTCAATCCAGCTGTGTCTTTCAATGTTGCAGTTATGTTGGGTGGAACCACTTGTGAAAGAAAACAGGAGAACAGACAAATATTGGCAGCTCCCCATTGACTTTTTGGGTTCTTTCATTAAGATCACCAATAATGTTTTCTATGGATGATACTTATGAATTATTGTATGGTATTGATTCAACTGGAATAGATGATTCCAAGTTGGTGATTTTGGTGATGGATATAGATCCAGCTGAGATGGGGAATCAACAAAGTGGTCAAAATTCTCATCATTTTGGTTTTCCGATGCTAAATGAAATCCATCTTCATGATTTTTTGTTTCCACAGATGTAGGTATAACTTTCGCAGCAGTTACAGGAATAACTACGGATGTTGTAGTTTGTTGATCTGCAGATGTGAATGTTGTTGGAATGTTTTTTGATGAATTAGGAACATCAGTTGAAGGAAATGAGTCATCTCCAGAAGTAGATGGAACATCTACGGATGTAGAAGGAACTTCTACGAAAGCATTGTTAACTTCTGCTGAAGTTGAATTTCCATGTCTATCAGAATTGTTATTGCTTGTTTGAGATGAAGGTCCTGGATCAGCAACACTTGAAGTGTGTGAATGAAATAATCTTGGAGGATCAGCAGTCAGTGGCACTTCACTCAAACTTGGAGGTACATGTATCCGTAGGACCTGTACCATTCAAATAACTAGAGTTAAATGAATTTGTTAATGCATCTATATCAAACAACCAAGATGATCCTTTTACAGATTTTGGAAATAAGGATTCATCAAAAGATACATTAGCTGTTTCCTCCATAATGTTGTGATGCGGATTGTAGACTCTATATGATTTAGATGTTGATGAGTAACCAATAAAGAAACCGTCATAGGCTTTTTCATCAAACTTTCCTAATTGATCTTTGGTGTTTAAAATAGACACATGACACCCAAAAGCTCTAAGATAACCTATAAAAGGTTTTCTTTTAAACAAAAGTTTATAAGGTGTTTTATTATGTTCTTTGACAATCAAAGTTCTGTTTTGAACATTGCATGTTGTATTCACTGCTTCTGCCCAGAATGTTATTAGTAATTATGAATCAGCTAGCATTGTTCTTGCTGCTTCAATTAGAGTTGTATTTCTTCTTTCAGCAACTCCATTTTGTTATGGAGTTCTTGGTGAACAGAATTGTCTGGCAATGCCTTTGTTCCTGCAAAAGGAATCTAAAATATGATTAACAAATTCAGTTCCATTATCACCTCTTAAAATTTTGATCTTTAAATCAAGTTGATTTTCAATCTCAGTGATAAACTCCAGTAATGTTTCTAATATTTTACTTTTATGTTTTAAGGAAAAGACCCATGTGAATCTAGTGAAATCATCAACAATCACCATACAATATTGCCTTTTACCAATGCTCAACACATTGGTTGGACCAAAAAGATCCACGTGCAGCAATTTAAGTGGTGTTGTGTTTGTGTTGATTGTTTTGGACTTATGTGACACCCTATGTTGTTTTCCTTTATAACAAGATGAACAATGATTAGAACAGTAAAATTCTTTCTTAGGAAGGCCAATGACTAAGTCATTTTTGACCAACTTATTCATGTTCTTCATGTTTAAATGAACCATTCTTCTATGCCATAGTTGAGCTTCATCTTCTGATGACATAGAGATCAGGCAGGTTTCATTGTGTTAGAGAGGTGTCTTTCATGTCCAAAACATAGTGTTGCCTTTTCTTGGTGCTTAAGAAGGATCAGTCTGCTGGAATTTGAAAACAGGCTTACGAAGGTAACAATAAGTTTATCAATAAAGTGGTACAATTTTGATCAAAATTTGAGATACACTTAACAAGTTGAATTGTAACATAGAAGTTAACTTTCTCAAATTTGAGTACACCATTTGTTACCATTCCTTCACCAACAATTTTACCTCCCTTTTATCTCCACCAAATGCAACATATGAAGCATTTTTATGTTTGAAATCATGAAGGAGAGACCAGTTTCTGTATATGCCTGGAACAACCACTGTCAACATACCACTTGTTGTCAGTCCTCCATGGAGGATTCCTGCACAAATAATGAAATCAATTAGAAAGTGGAGCCCAAGCTTTGATGGTCTTGGGCTTGCCATTGTTATCTAGGATTGTTACTCTATCATTAATGAGCCTAGATTTCTCAAGATTGTTTTTACACAGGTGATTCATTATGTTATATTTGGGGTGAGGATGATTCTGTAAAGATGAACTTGAAGTATTTGTTTCTGATCCTCAATCACCTTTTGTACCTCTTCTTTGAGTATCTTTTCTTTAAACTTGATGATGACACTTGAGTGGAGAAGGTTTTTGCATCTTTTGCCTTTGATTAAGGTACATTATTACCCTTTTCAAAGTGATCAAAGAAGGCTTCATCTTCCTGCAACACTACCTTCTTGTGAGGAGTCTTGCTTTGAGATTGTTGCTTCTCCTTCTTTTTCTTTGATTTATCATCAGCAGATGTTGGTTTCTTTGTCTTTAAGATCTTCTACTTTAGTTGCTTTTGCTTTGAGGCCTTTGATTCATCATTCTCAGAAGATTATGAATCTGATTCATATTCTCAGCTTTTTGCTTCTTGGAACCTTGATTTGTTCTTTTTGTGAAGAAGCATTCTTGAGTAGAATGATTGTTTTTGTTGCAGAGATAGTGCTTGTTAAAGTAACAAACCAGCAGTCATATGATGTTCATGTTGAAAATGGAGCAATAACTGATGAAGTAACAATCAACTGTATGTGGTTGTGCATATCATACCACTTGCAGTACTTTTCTTCAGCTTCACTGCCAGACTCCACTACTACCTTTTCTGCTTCTTCATCATGCCTTCTTCTGCTGCTTCAATTCTTTTTCAAACTTTGCAGTGATGAGTCTTTACTTTTCCGGCAGATATCAAATGGTTCTTGTTTCTGAGGATTCACCATTGTTTGTTCTTGATTTGTTGTCACTGGGTGATTCCGCAAATGATTTCTTCTTTTGTAGATCTTCTACGGAAGTAGATGATTGTGCTTCTGTAGTTTTTCTATGGAAGTTTAATGTTTGGAAGAACAGTTTCCTCCTTTGCTTTTCTACGGATGGCTCTAATCAACCTTTTCTTCGCAGGTGTTCTGCTGAAGTGATTTTCTTTTATTCCGTAGTCTTTTGATGACTATGTGTTTTGCCTTTTGTTGAGCTCCATAATCCTTCATTCAGCTGACCAATTCTGGTATAGATGGTCTTCAACAAATTCTTTGTTTGGGGGATAAGGCAGCTTGATCCATCAAGAACTTTAGGGATTAAAGGTTCAATTACCATATTCTTTCCCATACCCAACCTAGCATTAGGCTCATCAAATTCATTCAATCATCACACTCTCAAAGTCAAATTCTGAATCAGTTTTGTTTAAACATTCTGATTCAGTGACTTAGTCTCAGTTTCACTCATCTCAGTATCATCACCATTTTACCAAATTATTAGTTTGTTTCTGGTTCAATTTGGTAATTGATACAAAATGTTTGACAGACTGTTTGTCATTGACTTAGGTAAACTGGTGTAGTTATCATTTATAGGAGGTGCAACAAACATTAAAACCCAACCGATACCTATTCTTGATTTATATGAGAGTTCAGGAGTTTTCATATTCTGAGATGATAGTAGTTGAAACTTCTAAAGTTTCACTTCAGTAGATGCATGATCAGACATTGATTTTGTTAAAGAGGTTGTCAGATGCTCAACTTGTGATTCAAATTCTAATTTCAGATACAAGTTATCCAAATCCTTTTGTAAGGAATGATTTTGACCTGATACAGTTTATGTTCTCTTACATGAGATTCATTCAAAATCATTGTCTCTTGACTTTATCAGCCAATTGTTGAGCATTGACTCTGTATCTTTCAACATCTTCAACACAAACAGGTGAACATAATCTATCCCTTACCTCTGTGGCCATGGTGGAATTTTATTCTCCAAGTTTGCCATTAGGCTTGATTTCCTCCTGCACTTCCTTCTCATACATGCTCCAGTCACAAGACCATCCTACAAAATAATCAAACCAGTTCTTTAGTGTTACTGGACCGTGAAGAGCTGTTGCTGGTGGGGATGAGATTGTTAGTTGAGGTTGCTTGAAGTTCTCTGATTTGCTTGTCTTGTCTGTTGTGATTGCTAATTGTTGTTGCATTCCCTTGAAAAATGACCATACAAATTGTGTTTGTAACACTCACTTTTGATTTGTCACAACACCAATCTTGGTGTTCTCTTGCTACAGATAGGACCCTTGTTCCTTCATGTACATCTTCGCTCTGTAAGCAATCATGGACATTTTCATTGTAAATCCATTTCATCAACTTCATCAGGATGAAGTTCTTCCAGATCTTGTTGGCAGATGTGAGCAGGAGTCAGAGTACTACCCAAGTAGGCTTGAAAGCTTGAACTTAATGCTGCAAATGCTGCTTTCTGTTCTTCTGATTCTAGAACCACAGTGATTGGTTCAGATTTGGTGTTGCTTTTGTTGGGTGAGGATCCCTTTACTGCTTTAGCATTTGAATCATCCGATTTCCCTTTTTTTCCTGTTTGAATTGTTTTGAGAGTTTAATTTAGAGGACTTTGCAGCATAGAAACCAGTTTTCTCTTCATTATCACTCTCAACACAAGAGCTTCATCATTATCATTGGAGATGAATGCACTTCCAGCACCCTTGTTCTTTGAATTGGTATGGTGCTATTGGTGTTTTTACCACTTGTTTTCTTGTTTTCTCATCTAACTCAAAGCTTCCACCTTGCAACCAAAGTGACTAAACCAATTGCCTTTAGATCAAGAGTATTCTTGAACATAGACAAAGTTTGAGTCCACTCTCTGGCAATGAGTGGAGCATCTTTTGTTCAACTCCTCATTGTTATACTTCAACTCAAAGATCATCTCAGTAATAAGTTGCATGTTATATGGAGTTGTTGAGGAACAGATTCACCCACAATATGAGTTCTTTTTTCATCTAACTCCAAAGCTTCCACCTTTGCAACCAAAAGGACTAACCCAATTGCCTTTAGATCAAGAGTATTCTTGAACATAGACAAAGTTGAGTCCAACTCTCTGGCAATGAGTGGAGCATCTTTTGTTCAACTCCTCATTGTTATACTTCAACTCAAAGATATTCATCTCAGTAATAAGTTGCATGTATCTATGGAGTTGTTGAGGAACAGATTCACCCACAATATGATGAAAAGTCTCATACCGTGAACAGATTTACACAAAGTGTGAAGAATTTTCCATAATGAGTTTGCTGTTTTGTATGCTTCACACCTAATCAAACGGTCTTCAGGTAAAGCCATAGTAAGCATAGTATAGGCCTTAATGTCGATTTTGACTTTCTTGGCGTCATCAGGAGACAGATTTTTCAAACTTACAGGTTGGTTGTTGTCTTTATAATCAGGTCCTAAAGCAGGTGGAATGTAAGGACCTTCAGTAATAAACACCCATAAGTCAGAATCTGTATAATTAACGTGGTTCCTGAATCTGATTTCCAAGTTTTAAACTCAAATTATTCTCCAATTTGGAAGTTGATAAGCTCCAACCGCTAAATTGCTCATTTTAATTACTTTGTAATTATCAAAATTATCAACAGATCTAATACTCTATGAATGTGAAAAGTAAATGCAACGCAGAATACACAGATGATTTGAAATTAAGATGTTAGTGATGATGGGTTTTTGTTCAACTGTTTGAACAGCCTGGGGATATCACACAATAACACAAATCCACGAATCGCAAGCGATTCTGATGCAAATCAAAATTAATCGAGCAATGGAACAGTGATTAATGATCAATATAACAAGGTTTTGATGATTTTCACCAATTACACCAAATTAAAAATAAAACAACCAATTAAAATAATCAAACTGATAGATCAATTGATCTAGATCAATGAGCACGAGGCTCTGATACCATCTGTGAATCCAAGGATCGAAGCAGAAATTATCAGTTTGATTTAACAAATAAAGATCGCGGAGTTATCAATACTTGTTGTTTAATTAATTGTTTATGAAATTGAAATCGACAAAGAACATATGAAACAACTGAAAACAGAATAAACAATGCAACAAAAGATGTTCAATTGATTTCATTGACAATGAATCGATTACAATGATGTTGATGCTTTGATGATTTGATGATTGCATGATGTCTTGGGGTTCGTGTGTTGCTATATTGATTGATTGATTGAGTGATCTCGTTTCAAGATATGAATCTATATTGTATATCGATATCTCTCTCAATCTCTCTCTCAATCTGATTTTGCTCTTCTATGTTTATCTCTTACTATGATATATCTCTGCCTATGATATATCTATTATGATGTATCTCTGATGTGACATGAATATTTGCTTAACATAAATAGAGTCTTCCATGGTCGTTGACTTGATGACGTCACTCGACAGATTGACTGTGACTTGGTGTTGAGTACTTGATGATATGAGATCATACAAGTATTTGTTCTTTCGTAGGTGTAAGCCTTTCATAGGAGTTGGTTCTTGATCTTGAAATCCTCAGGAGCAGACTTCCTTCTTCCGCAGCAGCACAAACTTGATCTCTAAATTGTTCTTCAGTAGATGTGATTGTGCTTCCGTAGGAGATCTACGGATGTATGTTTGACTTGGTCATTTAAGCTCCGCGAACATCTACGGAAGAACAACTTGTTCATTCGTAAGAGTTCTTGCACTTTGTCAATTTTCAAATTGACCAAGTATGATGTTTCCTGTAATTACATAGAATCAAACAAATAATATTTGGGTTAACATATATATCTTGCATTACATAATGATAAAGAGTAATATTCTTTATTGCAAGAGATAACGATCATCTAAACCTTACAAAAGATCTAGACCTAACAAGTGGAACATCACAGACTGACAAAATACATGGCAGCAGAAACAAACCATCACAAGAGCACAAAGGAGAGAAATCACATGCATTACATTTAAATAGCAAATCAGGCTATACAAGTCAGCCCAAGGGCAAAAGCCAAAACCCTTCACAATTTGTCATAGTTAACAAACATCAAGTCGGGCTATACAAGTCTAGCCCAAAGTCAAAGCCAAAACCTTCACAATTTGTTCATAAGTTTTAACAAACTCAAGTCAAATGTCTAAAAGTTTTAAAGTAAGTAATGCACTGGTAGTCACCGAACTAGGTATCCAAACAAGGCTTCCCAACAAGTCCAATCTTCCATCAAGGTACCTGAAACATGCTCAAAGACTAAGCTAGACATGGAGGAATCTTTTAAGGCAATTAAGCATGTAAACAATTAACCTGGAAGTAAGAAAATAATATTAATAATAAAAATGAAATAATGCTAGATTATATTAAAGTTTAAAGTATGACCTAGAATTCGGTTGTTACACGTGTAAACAATTAACCTGGAAGTAAGAAAATAATATTAATAATAAAATGAAATAATGCTAGATTATATTAAAGTTTAAAGTATGACCTAGAATTCGGTTGTTACACGGTATGATTGATATATATATATATATATATATATATATATATATTGTGTGTGTGTGTGTGTGTGTGTGTGTGTGTGTGTGTGTGTGGTGTCTGTGTGTGTGTGTGTGTGTGTGGTATGTATATGTATGTATGTATGTCTATATGCTATATATATATATATTATATATATATATATATATATATATATATGTATGTATATATAGGGAAGGTTTAAATGAGAACTCACTTTTTGTGAGAACTCTAGTAACTAATATGAGCCATAAGATTTCGATGGCAAAATGGTAAATAACGGAAATATAATAAAAAATTATATAAAAATAACATAAAAATTAAAAAATAAATATACAAAAATATTTCTCTTGTTTCCCTCTTTCATAAAAAATAAAAAAAAACTATAAAAATAAAAAAAAAAACTCTTTTTTTACGAAATTCATTTCACACATGTGTAATACCGGTTTTACACATGTGTAATACCGGTTTTACACATGTGTATAACCGGATTTACACATGTGTAAGTAAAGGGTTGATGATTTTTTAAAAATAAGTTTATCAATATGGTAGGCATTGGAAAGAGAAAAAATGCTAAAATTAATAGTGAAATGTTTTGAAAAAATAATACCGTGAAAAAATTGTATGAACGTTTAAAAAGGGTGGAAATGACATGTTACTTGCCTATGATGTTAAATGTGTGACTCACATAGGTTTCTAGAGTTTCATAAAAAAAGGTAGTTCTCAACATGTTACTTGCCTATGATGTTAAATGTGTGACTCACTAGGTTTCTAAGTTCTCATAAAAAAAGGTAGTTCTCAAGAGAACCCTACCCTATAAATAAAAATAGGAATGAAAAGTTGAGGGTTTAAACTATATATTTTTCAGACTAAAAGGAAATAATTCCTAAATAATTTAGGGTTTAAAGAGTAAATTATATATATACAAGAAATAATTCCTAAATAATTCCTAAATAATTTAGGGTTTAAAGAGTAAATTATATATATGTGTATATATATAATTTATAGTTTAGAATGTAACCCTTAGCGATTGATAAGTTTTCGCCTCTAAATATTACTTATTAAATTAGATTTTAACGCGACGAGGTAACAATATCATTTAATGCAATTACGAACAAATAAATTACACAAAGACATTTAATGCATTAATCGAATAATACCAAGCATCGGGTTAGTTAATAGACCTGAGAGTGACGGATGTCACATTATCTACCGGTCAAATAAAGGTTGTGAGATCAAATTCAAAATACATGTTTGCTGATTTTAACAATGAGTTAATTACATGGTTGGTCATTGTGGTATGTTTATATTACAGTATTGGTCTTAACTTTTAAAAAATTCTATCCTTAGTCCATAAGGTTTAAAAACATAACGTGATTGGTCCCGATCATTATATTCTATTAAGTTTTTCAGTTAAATAATTATAAAAAAAACATTTTAACCACTTACAGAAACACAAAATACTTTAATTAATATAGGAATATAATAAATTAAATGGAACCCACATCCACACTCTTCTTTATTCCCTTCCACCATTTGCAAGAATGCAACCCATTCACCACCGCCTACCTCCGACCACCACCCCACACCCCATAGCCACCGTCGAGTGCCGACACTATTACCGTAGCCACCGTCGACAGTCGATCAACATCACCATAGCCACCTCTGACCACTGACCACCATCACCATCGCCACCCTAATCCTCACCCTAACCCAAGTTCAATCGGTGAACGGAGCAGATGGTGTGATGATGATGATGATGCTAGTGGTGTTGATCCGGTGTTGGAGGAAGATCTGGTTTACATTAAGAAGAAGGGTGGGGCGGTGGCTGCGGCAGTGGAGGAGATGGTTGTAGGTGTCGTTAGATGATGGTGATGTCTGACGATGGCAGTGCCGGTGGTGGAGAACTACCATGGTGATAATATATATATATATATATATATATATATTATATATATATATATATATGTATTATGTGTGTGTATATATATATAATTATTTGATTAAAAGAAAAGTTGATCCCACGTGTATTAGTATATATTTTATGCATTTTTTTCTATAGTCAAGGGTAAATAAGTTCTTTTATAGTTACTTACCTGAAAACCCTAACTGAAGTTAATTAAAAGAACCAATCACATTATATTTTTAAACTTTAGTGAACTAAGAAAGTAATTTTAAAAGTTAAAACAATCATGTAATTACATATGAAAACAAATGAGTAAGAGGTTGTTTGGTAGTTTTTGAAAGATTAAGTGCTGAATCAATAAAAGGTCTGAACCATTAAATGCTAAATCATTAAAAGGTTTGAACTATTAAGAGCTAGTATATCGTTTAACTATTTAAAGATAAATATCTGATCAATTCAGATAAAAGGTTTTAATCATTCAGCATTAGACCTCTTAACCATTCAGCAATATTTAACAATTCAAAAATAAATATCTAAACCATTCAGATATTTACTCGCAAAACAAACATTTGAAATCATTTAGACATGGCCAAACAGTCTAAACGTGCTTCTTACCGGGTAAAGAAAAGTAAACAAACACAACAATAAAAAGTGAAACCGTACCACCAGGAAGTCTCTCTCTTTCCATCCATCCATTCATCGAGGTGTTTTCGTTGTTGATTCTCGCTATTCAAGTATCCAATTCACATGGGCGATCCTTACTGGAAATACGCTGCCCCTGAAGTCAGCCACCACCACCAGCAGCCACCGCCTCATTCACTCGTCGGAAAACGCTCTCGATCCGATTACGGTAACACCCTACCTTTCGCCCTTGTTTCATACGTTTTTATTTCTCTAATCAACTTTGAATTATGAATTATTGCTTACTTGATTGTTGATTTATCCTGATACATGTTAGGGCTTTAGTCCCTCCGTGCAATTGTCATACATGAAATTCAAATGTTTCAGATCTTTTAATTTCTGTAAACATTGTATTGTCTGTTATCTCTTTCTGCTTTTGGTTTCACTCTACATGCGCCTTATCGCATTGTTTTGTGCATATATCTGAAAACCCTAGTTACAACACTGAGATGTGCTTCTGATATGAAAGTGTACCACCACTTTGAATCATATAAATTCTGGATTTTGAAATCTAAAATTGGGTTTCTTTTAGAATTTTCCTTAACTCCCGACAAAGTCTTTGAAGTGTATGTTAATAAATTTAGTTAAGTCTCTAGAGTTTTGTTTGATGAGCCAGTTAATTGCACTATTTAACTGAGGTTAGTTAAGATGACCTTAGAGTAGTCTGTTCATTAGTTGCTTTTTTGGAAGAGAGGGAGGATACAATTGAAGGTTTGTTGTTGATTAGGGCTGTGACACATGATATATGTGTGTCTATTTAGCATATTTTGTTTATTAGTTTTTTTATTTTATTTTTGAATAAGGCACTTAATGCATCTGGTTAATGATATGCCTAACTAGTTGAATCCCAGGCTTAGCCCCTCGCCCCCTATAGTTATTTAGAACACTAGGTAATGTAGTTTGTGTGTTGCATATGGTGCCTAAGCACTAACAAATCTCTTGTTAAATCGTTTTTTCATGCTCAAATGTCAAGTCAGAAACTTGTCAATTTGTAGAAAAAACAAGTTCTTTTATCTGCTGTGTAGTTAAGAATCTTAAGTAGCTATGGCCTATGGTATATCTAAGCTTTTTTAAGATTCTATAGTAAAGAGTTACCAGTATTTGATACCTTATTGTGTGACCTGGGGACTGCTTAAGTGGAAATGACGATTGAATCTTCTTTGGTATTTCTACATTGGATCTTTTTCTGTAAATGCTTTCTATTTTTATTTTGCTTGATTATACTTTATCTGGCTTCATGTATGAATTATAGTTTGCCTTCTGTTATACAGCTAAAGAGTAGTCGCTGAAAATGCTTTCTTGACTGACAAATGTATTTAAATGTTTGGAGGCACAGAATTAAATTTGTTTTTAGTAGATTGCTTGGTTTGTGAGGAAGATGGTGGAATCAACAAATAAATGGGGTGGCTTAGATGTTAGTTAGGGACTTTAAGAAGTTTCCATAGATAATCGAAGGTTTCCTCAAAGAACCAAATCAGATTTTAAGGACAAACACCACAATAGTTCGGCTAAATAGACTTTTTCAAGTTATTGTGCCCCTTAAGTTAGAGCATAGATGTATATATGCCCAACTTGTTTCATCTGAAATTTATGTAAACTTTTCTGTGGTTGTTCTTTTATAATATCTGCAAGCTAGTGGTTTTCTTTTGGAATTCGAGTTGGCTTGATAGATGAAGGTTTTTTATGCTTACCCATTAGATGTTCCCTTAGACGATAACAGTCAACCATTTTGTGTTTTTATCTTTTAATGGAAAATCAAATTTCTTATATTTTTATGTTAGATGGTCATCTATTATAGTTTCTCAGTTTCTCATGAAAGATCTAAGCATAGAGGGTTTTTGAGGGATTCTTTTATTGGTTACACAAATAGATGATTCATTTATTTAGTCTTTTCATGTTCATGGAAATCACTAGCTAGTTATATTCTAGCATAACTATTAACCACTACAAAAGACTCAAATAGACAATATATGCAACTAGTTGGGCATATATGATCAAATGGAGGATTTTTTGAGGAGTCCTGTTATCTTACCTATCAATGGTGCTTACCCTATTAGATTTTTGGTCCTGAGTCAGTAATTCATAAGGCCATGTATCTATGGATTTCTTCTTCATTAATGATGCATATCATATCTTCTTCAAGTTTATCTGTAGATTATACATTTATTGGTCTGGTTTCAGTGATATTTTGTTGGTTTGCATCTTGCATCTTTTTGCTGATTTGGTATGCATGATAGATGTTCCTGGTAGTCATGGCTTGCCTGGCAATGTTGCTCGTGAGGATGTGAGAGGAACGCAGCTGGTGGTTAAAGATTCTGATTCAATTGGGGCATCTTATGACCGTTACCTACGTGGCACGGTATGTCTTCATCAGTGCCAGCTCTATGTTATCATGATAGCATATATATACATACTAGATTTAGTTACCCGTGTATTACACGGACGTGTAAAGAGTTAATTATTAAATAATATAAAAATAAAAATAAAATCAAGTGTGTTATATATTAAACAAGACATAAGAACTTTTGATTATAAGGTCACAAATGAGCAAAAACATCCTTGTAAACTACATTTATAGTAACATTAATAGGTTTACACTCATTATCTAAAGCTAAAAGCTTTAATCCATCTTTACTCTTAACTTGTGACAAGATGTCAAAAAGCCGATCATACGTAAAAATAGGGTCTTTCAAGTATAAACCGACACTTGACAGACATTGACCTTAACTTTTGTGTATTGTTATAGCGAAATATACAGTCAAAGAAGACTGTCTTTTTACATACTTAAAAGAAATACTTTTGACGGGTCAAATCATGAGTTAGATATTGCGTGGGTGTGAGGATATTAGTATGAAAAAATTAAGATTTAAATAATATACACTTAAAAGTTATGTGCAGTAATTAAATAAATTTTGAATTATTTTGACCCTGTAATCAAATATAGAGATATAGTATTAAATCGGGCTATAAATGTTCATAATATCTCTGATTAGTTGTTGATTATTATTTATTTAATACTAACTTTAGTAAACCCGTATATTATACGTATTGAAAAAATAAAATATTAATTATAATAAAATTTTGTGAAGTATAAAATGATAATCTAAAATAAGATATGATTAAAGTTACATATGAGTAATAACTATAAGTAATAAATAACAAAATTAATTTTTAAAATTTTGTTTTTAAACTTTCTTTCCAAAAAAAATTAAATATCTTTTTCAAAACAAACCATATTAAAATGTTATTTTTTAAATTTTTTTATTATACCTCTGAATTTTAATTATTTTTAGTTTATACAAAATTTACTTTTTAAAATTACCAATTTTAAAATATTTTATATTTTAAAAAAAGTTAGATGTTTTAGAAAAATTTTATTTGTATAAAAAATTGTTTTTTTAAAAATAAAGTTAATATAAAAAGAATAAAAAATATGTAATATTTCTTAATTTAGGTAATTATTTAAGAGGAGAGAGAGGCGGGAAAAATAAACTTAGGGGGCCTATAATGTGCCAAGTGTCCCCCTAAGTTACTCTTTTAGTATAATATATAGATAAGACATAAGAACTTTTGATTATAAGGTCACAAATGAGCAAAAACATCCTTGTAAACTACATTTATAGTAACATTAGTAGGTTTACACTCATTATCTAAAGCTAAAAGCTTTAATCCATCTTTACTCTTAACTTGTGATAAGATGTCAAAAAGCCGATCATACGTAAAAATAGGGTCTTTCAAGTATAAACCGACACTTGACAAACATTGACCTTAACTTTTGTGTATTGTTATAGCGAAATATACAGTCAAAGAAGACTGTCTTTTTATAGACTTAAAAGGAATACTTTTGATGGGTCAAATCGTGAGTTAGATATTGAGTGGGTGTGAGGATATTAGTATGAAAAAATTAAGATTTAAATAAGATACACTTAAAAGTTATGTGCAGTAATTAAATAAATTTCGAATTATTTTGACCCTGTAATCAAATATAGAGATATAGTATTAAATCGGGCTATAAATGTTCATAATATCTCTGATTAGTTGTTGATTATTATTTATTTAATACTAACTTTAGTAAACCCGTGTATTATACGTGTTGAAAAAATAAAATATTAATTATAATAAAATTTTGTGTAGTATAAAATGATAATCTAAAATAAGATATGATTAAAGTTACATATGAGTAATAACTATAAGTAATAAAATAACAAAATTAATTTTTAAACTTTTGTTTTTAAACTTTCTTTCCAAAAAAATTTAAATATCTTTTTCAAAACAAACCATATTAAAAATGTTATTTTTTAAATTTTTTATTATATCTCTGAATTTTAATTATTTTAGTTTATAAAAAATTTACTTTTTAAAATTATCAATTTTAAAATATTTTATATTTTAAAAAAAGTTAGATGTTTTAGAAAAATTTTATTTGTATAAAAAATTGTTTTTTTAAAAATAACATTAATAAAAAGACATCTTTCTTAATTTATTAAAAAAGTTAATCTAAAAAGAATAAAAAATATGTAATATTTCTTAATTTAGGTAATTATTTAAGAGGAGAGAGGCGGGAAAAATAAACTTAGGGGGCCTAGAAATGTGCCAAGTGTCCCCCTAAGTTACTCTTTTAGTATAATATATAGATTAATTCTTACATGGTAATCTGTTATACCAGCAGCAATTTTCACCATATAGTGGGGGCACCGAGTCTGCTAGACTCATGAGCACTGGTCATGGTGTTGGTTTTCTGGAAGATCCTCGCATGATGGGTATGGGCCAATTGGGGAGTGTGGATTCTGCAACAACAAAAGTTCGGGAACCAGGGCTGTTAGGTGCGAGGCCTGAAATTCGTTTGCCTCCTGATGCTAGCAACACCCTCTTTGTAGAGGGTTTGCCTTCTGATTGTTCACGCAGAGAAGTGGCCCGTATCCTTTTGAATTTGTTTTCTTTTTCTGTTCCTATGCAGGCACTTTGTATTTTTTGGTTCCTTCACCTGAGTTTGACAGATATATTCCGTCCTTTCGTGGGCTACAAAGAAGTTCGACTTGTGACCAAGGAATCAAAACATGTAAGAACAAATCTCTTTGCCACGTGCCATCTCTGAAGTGCTCTTAAGTAATTGTTGAAAATATATCTTGAAAAATAGCCATATTTCATCTTTTTGGGAAATTGTGGAGTCAAATGATTGATGAACCCACATATCTTTTTAGTAGAGCGTTGTGACAATGACTTTTTAAACGTTACTTATATCCAACTACTTCCATTAATTTACATGTAGAGAGTAGTATACTAAGATACAATGTTCTTGGTTTTACAGTCGAATGGGGATCCTTTGGTACTCTGCTTTGTTGATTTTGAGACTCCAGCTGAGGCAGCTACCGCTAAAGATGCACTACAAGGTACATTTGTGTTTTTCGTATCTGCAATTGTAAGTTTTTTTTGCTTTGTACAAATTGGTTGGTCCATACTATTTGAAAGTGCTTTCCTAGTCCAACTTAATTTGTTATTTTTGACCTCAGATAGTAATTCAATTATATTTAGAGGTATTTTAGTTTTTGAGTTCCCTAAAATAATAATATCATACACAAATGAGTTATTTAACTGGAGTTGCAGATATGGGGGATTCATTCAAGTATGGTAAATTGATAGCATCATTTCAATTTCTGAAGTTCTTTATTCATCTTAAATACCCCCAAGCCTACAGAATGTCAAAGGAATCTCGTCTATTGTGCCAACACTCACTATATTTTCAACTTAAATGCGATACCATGCAAAGATGATACTATCATGAATATGTAGACAGTTCTGTTTTTCCTGGCTGTCTACCTCAATTTATATGTGAAGCCTAAGGATGTGTTTGGTTCAGAAAATCCGACTGAATCGAATTCCTGATTTCATTCCAAGTGTATTTGGTTGGAGAAGAAGGTGGAATTCAGTTTGATAGAAATTTGAAATTTGCCCAGACGTAGGATTTCAGCATTCTTGAACCTTGCAGGAGTCTAGGATTTCATTGGAATCTTATTTTAACGAATATACTCTTTGCTTCTAAAAAGTCAATCTAATTATGCTCTCATATACTTATCTTCTTCTACTTCGTTTTTCTGCTGTATTCAATCATCACTGCTGTGAGGTTTGATGTATTGCTGTGAATTCAGAAGTAATATTTACACTCCAATTCCATAAGCCATATTTGCAAACGAAACAAGAAACAGAAAAGTACTAAGGAATGGAATTGAATTCCAGTTCATAGTGTGTCAACCAAACACATGACATATTGCAGATTCTTGATCCTTCAGGTCTTTTTTCTTTTGGCAGATTCTATTCGTTTCAAAAACGTTTTTGTTTACCTTGCGCCTCTAACAAATTTTCATAGCATGTCAACGAAACACATGACATGTGACAGATTCGTGATCCTCTAGGTTCCATTCTTTTGGCAAATTCTATTCGTTTTAGTAACGTTTGTGAACCCCATGCCTCTCTGAAATTTATGAAGTTGTGAAGTATGTAATCCAGAATCAAAGTAATGGCAGTCTAATCTGCTAATACATTATTAGATGACTGAGCCACATGCCCCTTGTTGTAGACTTGCAATTCAGCTGATTATATTATACTCAATTTTAATAACTGTAATCAATTTTAACGCATCATATATCTGTAAAATTGACCATGAAATATATCGCCGGGATTTCATGGCACCTCAAACTGTGGCTGTGCTACCAATATGAAATCCAAGTTTAATTTCTAAAACACTGCTTTATGCATATTCGGGACCTCTATCTTTAAAATGGCTGTCAAAAAACTTTCGGATTTGGTTTGCATGACCTGATGCTAATCCCGTGGTTAGAACGTGTGGCTAGTTGTTTAGTGTAAATAGTCAAACTCGATTTTGCAGGTTATAAGTTTGATGAGCATGACCGTGATTCGGTCAGCTTAAGGATGCAATTTGCTCGCCATCCTGGTGCAAGACCAGGCGGCTCAAGGCCAGGTGGCGGTATGCGTGGAAGACGTTGAATATGCGACTTTACAGGTGATAAAATCTATATGACCATGCGCTCAAACCTCTGCTATTAATAAACGCCGCGGATACTTACATTAATACAAAATCAAACTTAATCGTGGGACCGCGCTCTATGTAGGATCTATGCGTATCAAAAAAAAATCTGAATCGGGTGTGTTACAACATTGCGGGTTTCCAGTTTCTTTAGGACCAGATGAATGGTTGGGTTTCGATTTTCAAGCGATGATTGCGTACATTTGAAGCTTTATTATAGGCCACTAAATATCGTTTCGTGCATGAGTTCTACGTTTGATTATATTTTGTTTACAGTGAAGCTTTGTGCGTTGTAGCTTCACGTACTTTGTTCTGGGTTTTACTTATGAATCTTAAGAATTTATGCTTTATTATTGTTCCCTCAGGGTTAGGTTTTGATACATGCATGCCTGATGTCTATTCTATGTACTTTATGCAACTATTATATAGATAACTGAGGTGTATATAACCCTAGTAAAGTACCTCAAACCCCTCTGTTATCACTTGTTCCAGTATACCTGGCAATATGGGCGGGTCAGGGTTGGTCTAGATACCAGGTCAGGAGGGGTTCGGGTTCAAATGGGTATGGGTCACAGCGGGTCGACTTAAAGAAAGGTCAGTTTGGTTCGGGATAGAATGGGTTGGGTCAGGACAGGTCAAAATAAAAGCTTCAGAATCTAACAAGTTCTTTTTAACCAAAGAAGATAAAATTAAATATTATATATTAAAATTAAACGACCGCCTGTTTCAAACCCAAAACCACCCTTAAATCCCGACCCATTATGAGTTCATCGCTCTTTCACCGCCACCGGTGGATTAGAAAAAGCCTGCGAAACAAAGATCTGTTGTTTTTTAACCCATTCTTTTCTGAGCAACCCATCTTGCCGCCCCTTTTTCTTTCCTACGCATCATGATCTATTTTTTTCTCTTACATTTAAACTTACCCAACCTAAGTTCCTAACCCCTTAAGAATATAAATTAAACCAAAACAACCCATATAACTTTATTTATAGTCCAAATCAACCCAACTATAACAAGTTGGGTCAGGATTCATCAATGAAATTCTTACTTTTGCACAGTAAAAGACAATTTGTTCATTCAATTTGACATTTTTGATGGTGGGTACATTGAGAATGTGCATTTAGTCTCTCCCTTTCTTTCAATGGCGCAATACGACTTATGTTCTTGTTACGCTTCGTTTAATTCACTGGGCTCGTCGCCTGTTTATGAGTCAGATCTTAGTTTAGATTCTATCTGATCTTTTTTGAGAATCAAACAGATAAAGAAACCTGTAACCCTGATGCTGGAGATCTACTGATTAAATTTACTGGGAGTGATTGGGGCAATCCATTGAAAAACTATCTTTTTTTGTTGTATTATTATTGTTTTTTTTAACTTGTATTAAAAAATAAAAGAATTTGAAAGGTTGTTTATCAGAATCAATCAGTTTTTACATTTTATTGATAGGTTTGCAGGAACGCAATGCTGACTTGTTGACACAATCTTGTGCATCAGTCATTTTTGTATTTTTCAGTTTTGTTTTAATATCATGTTCTGTTGAAGTTCATTTAGGTGTAAAGATCCAAAGAAAACATTGTGAAGACGATTTCCTTGATGTGAAAATCAACAAACAAAAAAAGAAAAATAGTTACATACCTTGATTCTGCAACTGGAAAAGCGGGCAAAGAAACACGCAAGAGTGATATTGGTTCGGCTCATCTGCTGGTAGGATATAGAAGAAGCTGAACAGAGGAGCCACGCCAGTATCACGCTTGCTTGTTTCTTTGTTTATAGCTTAATCAGAAATACGATTTAGAGAGGTGGTCCTTCCTCCCTCCCATTATATAGTCTGTTAAGTTGAATAACGTCATGGATAAACATACAAACTCCATCATGTTATAATATGTTTGGCTGGCAATTGATTGAATAGTATATGTAGATATTGTTTAATGAGATAAAAGATCACATGAATATATATTGATTACAAAGTAGAATAAGATTCTATAGGTGAAGCAGGTATTTGGGGCATTTGTCATGTTGTGTGGAATGGGTCTACATATGTTTTTTGGACGTATAAATGTATAATATATGTATGTGTAGATATCCTATTAAGAGGGGTCACAGATTCCCTCAGTGTTCAATTTTGTATGTGTGTGTATATTATATAATATCACAAGGAACACGTTATATGCCCTAGATTGGTAGGTAGATGCTTGCTTTAAAAGAGATTAGAAAATGGAAAGATCTTGTTTGTTTGTTTGTTTTCTCTAGTATACATTTGTAAGCTTCACAACATGATGGCATATGTATATATATACACATGCATATACACTATTGTATAAGTGATTTATGATACATAAAAGTTTTATATTACCTAATGTGAATGACGATACAAATAAATTTGTAAAAAATAGAGTTGGTTTTTTTAGTATGACTAATTCGGATATCCTTTAGTTTTATTTTTAAATCTACGTATTTTGTTTATCATAGGATTTGAATTCTCCATCATACGAAGAGATATACCTTTCTTACGCACCTTGACAAATTCTTTAGTGATTAAAGAAAAGGTAAGGTTATTCTACAAAGTGTATTTTTGCTACAAAGTGTAAGAAGACACAATGAGGCTAAAAAAGTCATAAAGAAATTATATCTCACAATCTAAATCGAATTTCAAAAAAGTACTTTGGAGTCTTTGTTTCTCTCGTCGTCTTCTTTCAGAAAAAAAATAAAAAATAAATAAAAGTTTCATTGTGTCTTTTATGATACAATGACGTCATTGTGTCTTTCATAATAACACAATGATGTCATTGTGTCTTTCATAAATGACAAAAAAAAAACGTTTATTTTTTATTTTTTTTTTTTCGTTTATTTTTTTTCTTAGTGAGGACTGTTAGGGGAACAAAAGCTCGGAATTACTTTTTTGAAATTCGATTTAGGTTGTAAGATATAATTTTTTTGTGATTTTTTTTACTCATTGTGTCTTCTCACACTTTGTAGCGAAAATATGCTTTGTATTTGAACCTATTTCTTAAAGAAATCAGTTTTTTTGAAACCCCAAAAGGGAAAATATCATAGAATAGTAATGAAGTTTTAAAAGTGTTTCAATTTGGTTACTTATGTATATTTTCCTCTAATTGGATCACTAAACTATCAAATCGAGCCATTATAGAATTCAATTATGTAAAGAAAGTAATGTAGGAAAAGACGTGGGGGTTGGAATTTTCAATATATGATATTATATTAAAAAAATATGTTAATTATATTCAAAAATAAATTCACATCACATTAGCATCAAAAAAGAGAAAAACATATTTCCCAATTGAAACAAAAATAAAAAACATGTTAAAACTTATAATTTAAATAAAACATAAAAGTCGAGTAACATAATTGGAACATCTTTTAAACTTGAGTCACGCAATTGCAACACATGTAAAATTTGGTTAATATTTTGCAAAGTTACCTCTTTATTATTATTGTAACTAAGCGCCTAGCAAAGAGCTAGAACGAGTACAAGATATAATTTAGATACCATTTAGAGCATTCCCGTTCTTCATATTTATGTGAGTGAGTGCCCTATATTAAAAGAGATGGTTGTGTGGTTGTGAGTGAAGCATAAAGAAAATTTATGATAGTTGTATCGTATTTTTAAAAGTGGTTGTGAGTGGATGAGAGAGAAAAATGTAATGATAAAAGTATGAAAAAATATTATTTAATTGAAAACAAAAAGAAAAATAAAAATTTTTAGTGTAATTATAAGGGTGTAGATGTTAGATGGATTATGAATGCTCTTAGGCATTGTAAAACTACTGAACTATTACACCAATTAAATCACTCTAGATTTTTAGCTCCCACCTTGTTATCTGTCCATAAAAAGGGATTTACCTTTATATCTTCAATGACTTTATCCGGATGACTATTAATTTTGTTAAACAACTTATCATTATATTGGTCATAACACCGCCATGACTCTTACATGAATCAACTTCAATGACTTAGCAATGTTTATAGTCCTTAGGACTTCCAAAATCTGTACCACCATGCTTCATATGGATATTGGGAGATTGCAGAATCCATATTACTTTGGTGAAATCACATAATGTTGAGCTTAGGATGATGCCTCTTTTCACTAATGATTCCATTGTTGGTACTCAGTTCAAAGCTCCTCTCTAAACTGTTTTGACCATACATGGATGCAGTTTTCCTACCTGAACATTTGCTTCTCTATGATCCGCCTTAGAGAGTGAACCGCAAAGACCCATGATTCATCCCCATTCCACGACCACTTATCTTCATTTGAAAATTTATAGGAGGCTAGCAAACTGTAGCATTGTTGCAGCTCGCTAATCTCCAGAATCTTGGAATGGGTCACGCTTCCAAGTACATTTCCCGTTTACTATACGAATTCTTGTCTTTTGAGTTCTATCAGACACTTGGCAAATCTTTTTCGATTCTAACTTGTAAACTGTCGGGAAAGGGACTTCAAAGTGCTACTATTAGCCCAACGATCCTGCTAGAAATATTTTATTTTATGTTATGTTATACTTACCACTGAAGAAAGGTTAAAATATTTATAATTACAGCAGGCCACTATAACTTACTAATTAATAAATGGGTCAATTACACTTTTATATTAGTAGGAGTGGTGGTAGTGGTGGTGGTGGTAGTAGTAGTAGGGGTGGCGGTGGTGGTGTTGTTAGTAGCGGTGGTGGTGATGGTATAATGGCGAGCAATTAGATCGAATATGAACATGAATCAAATCAAATCTAAGAACAGATTACTTCAAAATTCACTTTATTTAAAAATAACTTTACGGTGGTACCTACTAATCTCACCGACCTATATTTTATAACAAGCATTAGTTTATTCAAAACTAATGGTTGTTACAACCCAACAATCACATTACACAAACCACCCTCACAGTTTTAGTTATTTACATCATTGATTCTTACAAGTCAACAAAATTAACAGATTGACTTTTACATTTTGAAATTAATCCAACATGGTAGTTGTTGTAGCCGTAGTGGTAGTGGTAGTGGTTATCCTTTAATGGTAAAAGGATTAAAATATCCTCATGTGTAGTGCGTATGTGATGAGTTAATTGAAAAACCTGACATCTGTTAGTGATAAGGATGGAATCCGTAAGATTTTTTTTAAATAAAAGGTAAAGAGTGTGATTATTTTTTAGAAAAAGTCCTATTCCATAATGTGGCCAACTATAAAGAAAAATAAATTTTAAATAATTCTATATAAATATAGGTTGGTTTTGGTAATTTTGAATAGATAAATGAATTGTTTGAAGCAACTCAAATCATACATAACACAAATTGTGCAACGCTTATGAATCTAGTCAATTTAGAACGATTCAAATGTGCTATAGCAGCCACTATGTTATATATTTCTAACATGACTTGATTACTTCAAATATGCTATAGTAGTCAGTATAATATTTATTTTCTAACATGACCTGATTACTTTAAATGTGCTATAGCAGCCACTATAATATATATTTCCTAACATGGCCTGATTCGGTTAAATAGTTCATAAAGCTTCATCCATTATCTTTGCTCCTCACACTGATCTTGTCTTCAAGAGCTTGGTATAGCTTAGTAGAACATGGATTCATTGATACATACATTGCATAATGATTTTTATTAATTTTTGTACTATAATCCTATGGTAATTTATATACAAAAATATGTGAATAAGAGCGTCCACTTCTCATAACTTTATAGGTCATCGTCTATTTTTTTTTCACTTATCTTTCTTTATTAGATGGGTAAGGTTCAAATAAAAAAGCTTTTAAAACTAAATAAGAGTAATGTCAACTATCAATATCTTTAATCAATGGTTCAGATCAAACTAAAGGAAAATATTTGTTAGAGTGATAATAGCCACTTTTGTTAAATTTTTACAAATTTTCTCATTTTTTAAAAAAAGTTCATAGCTTTTATGTACGATATTATTTTTTTATAAGAATTACACCATAAAAACGAGTGTTTTTTATCTTTAAAACAAGTACAGTGTTGTTATATAAAAAGATAATAATTTTATTAACGTTTTTAGCTCATATTTCGTTATTATGTCTTTAGTGCAGTTCATTGTATTTTTTTGTTAGTTATTGTGTTTTTCTGAATGCTATTGTTTTTTTTCTAAATGATGAATTTTTTAAAAAAAATATAACGGTGTGTTAATCTATGAAGAGAATGAAGCTACCGAAAACTCAGGATTTCAGCACTAGCTGCCAACTATCGAATTAAGTCAAGTGCTGAATGCACTGCTTAACTGCATATGCTGAATGACTGTCGATAAGCATATGTTAAGCAACTACCGATCAGCATTCTACCGATGAGCCGCCGATCGACTGCTGCTGATCAGTAGTGAACTCCATAAGCTGTTGATCAATTGTTACTCAGAACAAGATTATCATAGAATAATTTATTCTTATTGTTTAGATTTCATAGTATAAAAGTCTCACACTTGTATAATAGAGGCAATGTTTTCAAGCCAATTGGTTTATCTGCCGATTGTATCATTTGTACTCAAAAGATTAATCAAGTGAATACTTTGAAAGAACAACTTATGCATTTATATTTCCTCAAAATATTTGTGTTCTGATAGTAAGTGGTTAACTTAGATTCCGTATTCGTTAGCTACTGATTAAAGAAGACGTTCTTGTTAATCTAAACTAACCCAATCCAACATGGTGGAATAACATTGTTGTGTATCTCTAATATATAATACACAATAATAAATTAACAACTAATTAACCTAATACATTAATAATAATGACAAAATAACACAATATCGCATTGTGTTTTTTTATTATCATTCTCTCATCTTGAACACTATGAGTTTTGAAAAATATATATGTGAAATAACTTATCGTGTACTTCTAATTATAAAACTAAATAATAAATAACAAGTTTATATAATCTGTAAAAAAAATAATAACAAAATAACATATTATGTTATCTGCAACACTATGAGTTTAAAAAATATATTGATGAAAGTATATCATTGTATATTTTCTGATTGTAAAACAAAATGATCGATAACAAGTTATATAATCTATATAAACAATGAGAAAATAACACAAAATGATCTAAAACGTGAAACACAATGATGGATACATATAAATGATGTAAATTATATGATACAATGTACTGATATTTGACATAATAATCGTATAAGACATAATGAGCTGATGTATTTGACACAATGACCAAAATGTCATCCTACTCAAAACAAAAGGACACGTGTCAAACCCACAATCCTTCTTAAACTTTTTAGATTAAATACATTTTTTATTATAACCTTACCCTAATTAGATAAGTATGTTTGTATCCTTTTTTATTTTACTTAACTTAAATATGTATTATCATTTACTTTATTGATTCTTTTTCTTCACCTGATAAATAAGTTTGTTACCATACCATCTATTTTAATTTCTAAAATTTTATTATCATTTATTTAATAGGTTATATTTTAACTCGTGTAATAAATGAGTTTTTAATGCATTTAATAATACTTATGATGAAGTTGTCTCTTTATGTTATAAAAATAAAATAAAAAGGTTGGGCTATATATACCTCTTTTTCATACCCTCTTTCTAGAAAAAATAGTTTTAAAATTTTTCATATTCTCCCCTTGTACAATTATTATTTTAAAAAAACTTTCGTATCTATTTTATATTTACATTCATATTAAATTAAATTAATGTTTCAAGTCTACAACAATAAATCTAATTTGTTGTTTTTTTAATAATTTCAACATTCCTGCTATATAATTATACTAAATTACTAATACACCATAATAGGTCTATTAATACAAATGTACGAGCTTGATTGACTAACTTGAATGTAGACTTGTTACTAGGTTAGTTTTTAATGAAGATATTTCATTTTGCAACCACTTGCTGTTCTTGCTAGCTAGTCGATACAAAGGGGATCTGCAAATGTCTTTATTGATAAGTTTAACAATATAAATCTATTTTTCTATTCTTTAGTTAGTAGATATAAATGAATTTGAATCATTAAAACAATAAAACTAAATTTAATAAATATATGGAATTCAATTGTTAAAATAATTTACAATATTGCAGTTTGATAAAGTCAATTATTTATTAAAATGAAGATATCGAAACACTTTCTCAATATATAAAGTTAAATTACAGACATGTCTTGAAATTCGATCCGCATTTAAAACGAAATTAATTAAAAACTTTATATTAACAAAGATGTAGTTTAGCTAGAAAAATATTACAAATCATGTCTAGAATTTTGAAAAAAAATGAATTACAGGTCATTAGAAAAAACAAATTAAAAATGGTATGAAAGTTTATCACAATAAGAGTTAAAACGGATAAAATGAAAACAAAAAGGCTGAATTGTATTTCTTTAAGAACTCAAGGAGTGGGTATAACAAGTAAAAATCAGATAAAAGGGAGTATGTATAACAATATCCAAATCTATATATAATACTAAAAGAGTAATTTATGGGGGACACTTGGCACAGTTTTAAGCCCCTAAGTTTATTTTTTCACCTCTCTCTCCTCTTAAATAATTACCTAAATTAAGAAGTATTAAATAATTTTAATTTTTTTAGATTAAATTTTTTAATAAATTAATAAAGATGTCTTTTTATTAATGTTATTTTTAGAAAACAATTTTTTATACAATTAATTTTTTTTCTAAAACATCTAACTTATTTAAAATTTAAAATATTTTTAAAATTGGTATTTTTAAAAAGTAAATTTTTTTATAAACTAAAAATAATTAAATTAGGAGTTATAATAAAAATTTAAAAATTAACATTTTTAATACGGTTTGTTTTGAAAAAAATATTTAACTTTTTTTAGAAAGAAAGCTTAAAAATAAAAGTTTAAAAATTGATATCGTTATTACTTATAGTTATTAATATTTAATTTTAATCATATCTTATTTTAAATTTCATTTTATACTTCGTAAAATTTTATTATATTTAATATTTTATTTTTTCAACCCGTATAATACCCGGGTTTACTAAAGTTAATATTAAATAACTAATAACCAACAACTAATAAGAGATATTATGAACATTTATAGCCCGATACAACCCGATTCAATACTATATCTTTATATTTGATTACAGGATCAAAATAATTCAAAATTGATCTAATTATTGCACATAACTTTTTCAGTATATATTATTTAAATCTTAATTTTTCATACTAATATCCTCACACCCACTCAATATTTAGCTCACGATTTGACCCGTCAAAAGTGTTCCTTTTAAGTCTAAAAGAAGACAGTTTTCTTTGACTGTATATTTCGCCATGACAATAAACAAAAGTTAATATCAATCTATGTCAAGTGTCGGTTTATACTTGAAAGAATCTATATTTATGCTTGATCAGCTTTATGGTATCTTGTCACAAGTTAAGAGTAAAGATAAATTGAAACTTTTAGCTTTAAATAATGAGTGTAAACTTATTAATGTTACTACAAATATAGTTTACAAAGATGTTTTTATTTATTTGTGACCTTATAATGAAAAATTGTTATGTCTTATTTAATATATAACACATTTGATTATTTTTATTTTTATGTTATTTAATAATTAACTCTTTATACTTTCGTGTAATACACGGGTAACTAAAGCTAGTAAAATTATATAATAATTTACTCACCTCATGTTTGACAACTGCGCTCCTCACAATTTTATTTAAACTAATATCGTCAAGATGCCGAGCATCTTAATTAGTTTTTGATATTGGTAGGATTTTTTTATATATTTTTCTAATTCTTTCGGGAGTTGAGCACGTGAAATTAACATTCGATGAGATCCCGTTTTTGTATGCCACGTCAAATTCCTCTGCATCAACACAATTAGAAAAGAATAAATAAACGTTTGCCTAATTTTTTCTCCTACCGCCTAATTATATGCAAGCTCTTCTAGTTTTTCAAATCCTACTAAAATGCCAAGAAAACGACACTTAAGTTATAACCTAGTGATAAAGCGATAAACCAAAAGTAAATTTAAATTCAAATATGATAAAAAATTGTTTACGCATTTATGGTGTAGTTTAAGAATTAAGAAACCCATCATACGTTGCCACGACATTGTATACGGCGCGATAAAACATAGAATACAATTGATCCAAGTCATTTCCGAACTAAATTTACGTTAATACTAGAATGACTCGAATTTATACCGTTGAATGTAAACGTATAATATTTGACCCGATTCTTCCAAACAATATTTATGTCGAAGCATAGACTTACAACCGTTCTAACTCGTTTCCGACTAAATTTACGTCGAAACGTAAAGTAAATGGAAATGTATTATATTTGACCTACCCAACACACTTTCATACAAAACTTACGTTGAAACGTAGACATGTATCGAAACGTAGACAGTTTTAAAACATATAAAGTTGAACACGAAAACATCTTACATCTAACCTGAGTCGCTTTGGGTTAGGGGGCAACTTATGTTTTAAACATGCAAAGAATTATATTTGATTAAAATGTAGAAAGAATGGAAAAAGGAAAAAAAGAAAAAGTAAAGGAAAAAAAAGCTTGTAGCTTCTCCTAAGATTCGAACCCAAGTTTTAGGTAACTATTGTTTTCTTTAATAAAAAACTGTTTTATGAAGTTGCAAGTATCAAACACATTAGACTTGTTTAATTTTAATAGATGTTTAAAATCAATATACACAAAAATATCGTCCACCATCACTTTTACTTGTTACACTCCCTGCAATTTGTCACATCACTTGTATTCGATATAAATATTTTTCGAATTTACAATTTTCAGATGGTGCATTGAAAATTAAGGAAGATGCATTTAGTCTCCCCTGTAAGATTCTGTGAGTTGAACATATCAATTCAAAGATTTTTTTTAATTCCAGTTATTACAGGCCAAAAGTTGAGATGGGAATGGGGATGAAACAAGATCATAAATAAGAGCACCACCACCACAACCTCAGATATTATATGGGAACCCACAAGAAGTGAACTATACCTACCCCACCAACATTTATCCCCTTTCTCACCTCACTCCATTCAAAATCTAACATCTCATCTTTAATGGCATATCACAATTTAGAAAAACACTCTGTTTTTAGAAGAAGATGGTTGCTCTCACTTTAATCACTCCACACTCATCTTCTTCGTGTCTGCAATCACAACTTTATCCCTCTTCATTTATATCTTATCCAAATACTGTAATTGAAAACAGTACCTGCTGTTGCATTGCACTTAAGTCCCCTACAAGGAGAAGGTCTCTTTCAATCCAAAGTGCAGCAACCAAGCCTGCAAAATCACCTGGTAATTTCTGAGTTTTTTTTTTTTTTTTTTTTACTTTTTTGTTTAATTGCTATGATATCTGATGTTTGGATTCTTCAGCTGAAGAAGAATGGAAGATAAAGAGGGAACTCCTGCTAGAGAAAAAGGTAAATCTTTATCATAAACAAGGATTATTTACTAATTACTATAAATAAACCATCATTTCTAGCAATACAGATAAATCAAAATCCTCATAAATATGATCTGAATTATAAGTGAAGGAGGTGATATTGTCACACATAGCACATGCTTTGTAAGGAACAAAATTAAAGAATACACATTGCAGGTGCGAAGTGTGGATGTAAAAGAAGCATTACGACTTCAGCAGCAAAATAACTTTGTCATTCTTGATGTGAGACCAGAAGCAGAGTTTAAAGAGGTTATATTTTCTCCACGATCAATGAATAACTATAAACACTAGCATATGGATTGTGAATATGTATTGGATGCAGGCTCATCCTCCAGGTGCAATCAACGTGCAAATATATAGGCTGATAAAGGAGTGGACAGCATGGGATATTGCTAGACGAGCTGCATTTGCATTCTTCGGTATCTTTGCTGGAACAGAAGAAAATCCTGAATTTTTACAAAGTATGGTATGCAAGTTGAAACAAATTCTGTCTTCAGTTCATTTTAGGATAAGTTGTTTATGTATTCATGTGATTACAGGTGTTGAATCAAAATTAGATAAAAGCTCAAAGATTATAGTAGCATGCTCATCTGGAGGTACAATGAAACCTACACAAAATCTTCCTGAAGGCCAACAATCAAGGTTGCTCATAATTTCGATAAACTTTTTCCTGACTGTACATTAGACTTGTTACTCAAGCTAACAGGGGTGTTTGGTAGTGGCATGGTGTTCTGAGTTATTATGTGATAAGAAAAGTTAGGATCACATACTTAGATGTTGATCAAAACGTCTAAATGTGTTTATGCGGTGTGAAGTTGTTATAATCAATTAATCGGTTGTTTTCAGAATATTATAATCAGATTTAAAGATTTACATGTAAATTGATCCCTAAATAATTAGCTAACCAAAACCAGTTCTGTTACAACTGCTAGTACAAAACTGATTATCTGATCCCTCGATCAGACAATCTGAACCAGTTTTACTATACCAAATAATGAGAACTCATATATAACTTTAAAAAACCATATTCAGATAATCACTGCTAAATATTAGACAAATAAATAGTTTGTATTTAATCATTATTAGATTGTATAGGGTCTAGAATGTATTATTCTAGTCTATATAAGCCATGTACTTCCTCAAGTTATAATCACAATTACAATTCCTAATTACCAAGTTTATCTTGGTATCAGAGCTAGGTTAAACCCTAACCCTAAAACACCTTGCTGCCGCCACAACACTGCTGCTGTCACCACAACCCTGCTGCTGCCGCAACAACCCTACTGCTGTCGCCACAACCCGGCTGCCGCCACAACTCTGTTGCCGTCGCACCCCTCAAACCCTAACCACACCTCTGTTGCCGCCACAACAATGACCACCATTACAGCATTCGATCAAAAGGAAAAAGCCATCCACAACTCTCACAAGTTCAGTTTTTCCCTTAACCCCGATAATTATGGCCACTGGAAGCTAACGATACAACCATTTTTTATCACCAACAACCTGTTTGGTTACGTAGATGGCACAATCCCATGCCCGGAAGCTATTATCCCGGTCTCCTCCTCCTCCGAAAAAGACAAAGACTCGGAGTCAGCACCCGCATCACAACCGAATCCCCAACACTTTGCATGGGTGACTAACGATGCCCATGTACGGATGCTTATCCTTTCTACAATCTCAGAAAGTGCTTTTCAACACGCTTAGGGAACTACCACATCAAGAGATCTATGGTTCTCCCTTGAACGAGCTTATGCTCCCCATACTTCCTCACGAGAATACACATTGAAGACACAACTCCTGAGAATTGAGATGAAGCCAGATGAGTCCTCCTTTGCCTACTTGACAAGGGCTCAGGAGTTTGCTAATGCTCTGGCTAACATAGGGGAACCGATGAAAGAAAAGGACATTGTTATACTTGTCATCTCGGGTCTTCGTTCTGAATACCATGGACTCAAGACTGCAGCCTTAACCAAACAGTTAGCTCTCAATGAACTTCATGCCCTCTTTGCTGATCACGACTATATGCTTCAAAAAACCGCCACTACCATCCCTCCTACACAAGCATTCACTGCAACGATCAAGCCACCGGTTCCCAACCACAATACTGAAGTAAATTGGTACCGAAACAAAACCAAACAGAAACAACCAGAAAACACAGAAACAATTCTGGAACTCCTTCTCCAATTTAATTGATAGAAAAACTTACAAAGAATAAGTAAAAACTATCTCCTATTTATAGTTGATTAACCTAGCCCATCAAGTTAATCTATTCCTACATAATAGGCTTTATCCCAAATCCTTTTGAGATAAAGTTAAATCACAAAAGCTTATCTCAAATCCTTTTGAGATAAAGCTATAAACTACCTGTAATGACCAAAAATAAATTACATAATAGACCCCTAACTTTAACTAATGTCAAGATTGGTCCAACAATCACCCCCCCAATCTTGACCTTGAGTCTTTTTGTTATTTTCCCTAGTCTTCAATCTTCTTTACTCCCAACAGTTCTCTCATTTCAGCAAACTTAATCTTTGGTAGAGCCTTCGTGAGAATATCAGCTGATTGTTGATCCCCACTAATGAAATCAACCTTGATTTGATTTTTCTCCACACACTCTCGTATATAGTGATAGCGTATGTTGATATGTTTACTCCTTCCGTGAAAGACAGGATTTTTCATCAGGTTGATTGCTGACTTGTTATCCACCTTTATGAGTACAAGTTCCTGTTTTCTTCCTGTAATTTCAGCTAATAAACCCCTTAGCCAAATTGCTTGACAGGCTGCTGAAGTTGCAGCCATAAACTCAGCCTCACAAGATGATAAGGCGACTGTTGGTTGCTTTTGAGAGCACCAGCTAATGGGTCCATCATCAAAGTAAAATACCAGCCCCGTGGTTCCTTTTCCATCATCTGGATCGGCTAAAAGGCTGCTGTCACTAAATCCCAGCAGTTTATTACTTCCATTCCTTCGGTAGTGAATGCCCAGGTCAATAGTTCCTTTTACATACCTGAGAATCTGTTTTACAGCCTGATAGTGAGTAGTTTTAGGGGCTTGCATATACCTACTTGCATATCCAACTGAGTATGCAAGATCTGGCCGCGTATGAGTCAAGTACCGAAGGCATCCTATTGTTTTTCGGTACTCTGTTGCATCTACACTGCTGCTGCCATCTTCCTTTGTTAATTTCAGTCCCGGTTCCATTGGGTATTTAGTAGGATTACACTCCCACATTCCAGCTTGCTGTAGGATCTTTCTTGCATAGCTTGATTGCTTAATTTTTATTCCATCATTGCCTTGCATCACTTCTAGCCCGAGATAATAGGAGAGTGAACCCAAATCACTCATCTCGAACTTATCTTCCATTTGTCTTTTGAATTGCAGAATTTTCTCCATGTTATTTCCGGTTACAATCAAATCATCCACATAGATCCCTACTAGCAATGAACCTTCATGAGTTCTTTTTGTGTAAACGGCTTGTTCAAGTTTGCACCTTTGGAATCCATACTCCTTTAAAACCCCATCTAACTTTGTATTCCACGCTCGTGGAGCTTGTTTCAAGCCATAAAGAGCTTTGGTTAATTTGTACACTTTTTGCTCCTTTCCTTTCTTAACAAAGCCTTCCGGTTGTGTCACAAACACTTCTTCCTTGAGTTCCCCAAGTAGAAACGCCGTTTTAACATCAAGGTGGTGAACATTCCACCCCCTTTGTGCTGCTAATGCTAGAATGAGTCTGACCGTCTCAAGTCTAGCTACGGGCGCGAATACCTCGTCAAAATCTACACCATGTTGTTGGATGTAACCTTTGGCGACTAATCGTGCCTTGTATCTTGTAATTACACCATTTGCATCCCTTTTAATTTTATAAAGCCATTTTAAACCAATGGGTCGGTGTCCCGGGGGTAGGTCCATTAACTCCCAAGTGTTGCATCTTTCAATGGAAGCTATCTCACTTTCCATAGCTTGCTCCCATTCTTTATGCCCTGTAGCTTCCTTGAAGTTTGTTGGTTCCCCTTCAGTGAGGAGAAGATCATAAACTTCATACAGATTTTTCATACCTTGTGGTGGTGTATCATCAAAAGTCTCATCTTCTGCCATAGTTGGGTCTGATTCACCAATAGTGTCTGTTTGAAGCTGCGGTAACATTGGCCCACGCTCTTTAACAGTTGATTCTGGGCTGCTATGTTCAGGATGGGCTGAGTCTGCTGTTTCAGCATGAGTTAATGGGCTGTTTCCTTGAAATGGGCTGCTAATCAGTGGACTTACAGGGCTGCCGGGTTCAGCAGACCCATGTTCACTGTTTTGGGCTGCAGAATTAGCATCATGTCTGTTGTTTTGAGCTGCTGAATCAGCTTCAAATGGCTCCATATGAATCACAAACTCAGCTTCTTTGTTCGGTTGTTGGTGTTTATTCCATTCCCATTTGCGTGCCTCATCAAACACAACATCTCGACTGATTACCACCTTCTTTCTCTCAACATCATACATGCGATAAGCCTTGGTCCCTGGTTCTGTTCCCAAATGTACCATGGGAACACTTCTGTCATCGAGCTTCTTCACATGGTTTGAAGGTGTTTTTACATATCCAACACACCCAAACACTCGCAGATGATCAAGTCTTGGTCTCCATCCCTTTAACGCCTCGTATGGTGTTTGATTCGTTAAACTCCTCGTAGGTAACCTATTTAGCACATAGACCGCATGACGTACCGCTTCTGCCCAGAACACTTGTGGCATATTCATTGCACTAAGAATGCTCCTTGTTGTGCTCAACACGGTTCTGTTTCTTCTTTCGACTACACCATTCTGCTGGGGTGTATAGGGTGCAGTTAGTTGCCTTGTAATTCCAGCTTGTTCACAAAACAGAGTGAACTCCTTGGAGGTGAATTCTCCACCCCGATCAGTTCTAAGAACCTTTATTTTTTCCCCGTATTGGTTCTCAACCATGGCTTTGAATATCTTGAATCGTTCAAGTGCTTCATCCTTGGTTTTTAACATGAATGGCCACATAAACCTGCTGTGATCATCAACAAGCAGCAAAATATACCTGTTTCCAGCTTCGGTGGCAGGTGTTATGGGCCCACACAGGTCTGCGTAAACCTGTTCCAGTGGTCTTGCAGCCCTAAAAGTGGTCTGATCAGGGAAACTTTGTCGCGTATGCTTCCCTGCCAAACATGCTTTGCAAAGTTGTGAAGGGTGGTCAATAGTCGGTACTCCATGGACTAGTTCACTCGTCCCTAAGCGCTTGATGGTGTCAAAGTTTACATGCCCAAGGCGGGCATGCCACAACCAAGCTGCATCATGAATCTTGGTTATTAAGCAAACCGGTGACCCGATTTTTAGGTTGATTTTATACAAGCGATTAGGAGATCTGTGAGTCTTCATTAGCAAGGTCCCATCCGGTTCAAACATTGATAAAATTCCTTGTTTAATTGTTAATTCACACCCTCCTTCTTCAGCTTGCCCGATGCTGAAGATATTGCTCTTTAAATACGGGATGTAAAGAATATCGGTCAACAACCTTTGTTCCCATTCTTACATTCGAGAAGAATAGAACCCCTTCCTTTGATTTCCACACTTGAGTCGTCTCCGAATCTGACTTTGCCCCCTATATTTGTATCAATTGCCGAGAATAAACTTTTATTGCCCGTCATATGGTTTGTTGCCCCGGTATCTAAATACCACATGTATTGCCCATCATCATGTGACCCGTATTTAGCCGGAAATACCTTTTCTTCATTCACATAGATTAGTTCCTTCTTGATTTGATCGGCTACAACCATTAACAACGCAGGCTTGTCAGCATTAGCATGTGTTGTTCTAGCAGTGGTGGCTTGTGTTAGATGGGCCTTCTCATCATTCCTTCTAGTTGGACAGTCGGCTGAAAAATGTCCAAACGCATCACACCTGAAACACTGCAGTTTAGACCGATCTTTCTTTGAGTTTTCTGAACTTTGGTTTCCATCTTGGGAGTTTTGAGCACGGTTTGAACCCCTTCCACGACCACCTGATCGCCCACGACCTCGGCCTCTTCCACGGGTGTCTTGGCCATTCCCTCGGCCTCGACCAAAGCCCTTTTCCTGCTTTCTTTTGGATTCCCATTCATTGTAGGATAATAAAGTTGGTCATGGCTGCTGTTATTGGTCTTGGACTTAGTTCTTTCTTCGTACGCCTTCAACCTTCCAACGATTTCTTGGAACTTGACTGTTTTGAGATCAACCAACTGCTCTATTGTTGCCACCATGTTTATGAAGCTGTCAGGTACACTGGTTAGAAGTTTTCTGACCACTTCTAACCAGGGCTGCTTCATTGATTGGAGATCCAAGGGTGGCTGATTTTGAAGCAATTCCGGAGAGTTTTCCCACAAAATCATCCACTGTTGTGCCTTCCTTCATTCTGATCAGATCAAACTCAGTTTTTAGGGACTGCAATCGTGCTTCCATGACTCGTTCAGCACCTAAGTGTCGAGTCTTGATTGATTCCCAAATGTCTTTCGCATGTTCACAGCTTGCAATCTGCAACACAAGGTCTTCAGGTAGCGATTGATAGAGATAGGCTATGGCTGCATTGTCTTTTTTCTGATCCGGATTTGTCCCAGGTTCAATCACCTCCCAGATTCCATGAGCTTTGAAAATCGCCTTGATTTTAAGTGACCAGATTGGGTAATTTGTCGGAGTTAGAACCGGGCATTGAAACAGAAGGTTGCCTGTTTTATCAACCTGCGCTAGCTGGTTGTTTGGTGCTGCAGCGTCCCCCATCGATCTCTCCTTACCTACTGTATTGGTGGTTTAAATGCTTGATCCACCACGTTGGACCAACAGAAAATCCCAGATCTCTTAACCAGAGCTATGATACCAATTGAAGTAAATTGGTACCGAAACAAAACCAAACAGAAACAACCAGAAAACACAGAAACAATTCTGGAACTCCTTCTCCAATTTAATTGATAGAAAAACTTACAAAGAATAAGTAAAAACTATCTCCTATTTATAGTTGATTAACCTAGCCCATCAAGTTAATCTATTCCTACATAATAGGCTTTATCCCAAATCCTTTTGAGATAAAGTTAAATCACAAAAGCTTATCTCAAATCCTTTTGAGATAAAGCTATAAACTACCTGATAAACTTATCCTTTTAGTTTACCAGATAATGACCAAAAACAAATTACATAATAGACCCCTAACTTTAACTAATGTCAAGATTGGTCCAACAAATACCACCCCTCCTCCACCATCAGATGCTGCTGTGCAGGCTGTCCAACAGCTTGCGACCCAATTAGGGCTGCAATTACAACTCCCCTCACAGCCTCAAGCCCTCTACACCAACCGTTCATCCAACAATCGCAACAATAGCCAAAATAACAACCGTGGACGAGGAGGTTTCAATCGCAATAACGGAGGTAACAGAAATCAGTTTAGTTGGGCATCTAATCAAAACACTGTGTATGGCTCTTTTAACAGGTGCGGCATTGGCCATATTCCATCTCAGTGTCCGAATCGTGACCCCGCTACCATTAGGCCACGGCCACAACCATCGGCCAACTACGCCGATTTCAGGTCACCAGCATCCTCCTCCTGGCTTCCAGACACAGGCTCCAGTCATCATGTTGCACCAGACCTCTCCAGTTTCGACAATTCTGAAGCATATCATGGTAGTGACTATCTCCATGTTGGCAACGGTAAGGGGTTACCCATCTTACATATCGGTTCCAAACATTTCAACTCACCTAATCGTACCTTTAACCTTCACAATATCCTTCATGTTCCCCACATTAAACAAATTTACTATCTGTCCAAAAATTCTGTCATGATAACCATGTGTATTTTGAATTTCATGCAACTTTCTTTTCTGTGAAGGACAAGTCTACATACACTACCCTCCTCACGGGTCCAAGCAATGATGGGCTCTACTCTTTCAAGCTCCCTTGCTCACAAGCTGTTCCAAAAGTAGCCTTCTCTGCAAGTCGGACCTCTTCCAACATCTGGCATCAAAGATTGGGGCATCCTCACCCACAACTTTTGAAGTCAATGTTATCTTTTTATCGTTTACCTTTGAATAATAATTGTTCCCTTTCTTTTTGTGAATCTTGTTCTATTGGCAAATCTTCTAAACAACATTTATTGAATTCCACTTTTAAAAGTTCCAACGTGTTAGATCTTGTGTTTTGTGATGTTTGGGGTCCATCCGCTATTACATCTATTGAGGGTCACAATTACTTCCTTTTGTGTGTAGATCATTATTCAAAATTCATGTGGATTTTCCCTTTCAAATTTAAATCAGATGTGTTTGACCTATTTAAACAATTCATGATAATGGCTGAACGTCAATTTAATACGAAACTCAAGCAAGTTCAAACAGATTGGGGTGGCGAATTCAGGAACCTTTCCTCGTTCTTTCGCTCCCTAGGGATCATCCATCGCCTCTCATGCCCACACACTAGTGAACAAAATGGCGTTGTGGAACGACATCGCCATGTCGTCAAAACCGGTCTCACCTTGCTTGCCCATTCTCATGTTCCACATCGTTTCTGGAATTATGCATTCGACACAGCCGTATATCTTATTAATCGTATGCCCTCTCGAACTAACTCATCTATTTCCCCATTCCAACATCTTTTCCATCATCCACCAGACTATTCATTCTTACGCGTCTTCGGCTCCCAATGCTTTCCTCACCTCCGCCCTTATAACAAACACAAAATCGAATTTCGTTCCATGCCGTGTGTATTTTTAGGCTACAGTCCAGCCCACAACGGCTACCGTTGCTTTGACCCACACACTGAGCGTCTATACATTGCTCGCCACGTTCGGTTCAACGAACTATGTTTCCCATTCCATCAACCCACATCTTCATCCACAACAACCACCTCCCCTGACCCCTACATCTCGATCTATCCCAACCCCCTTCCCTTTTATACACCTGAATGTGACCCCCCTTCACCCACCTCCTCTCCATCCGACACTATACCTTCTCCCCCGTCGCCACCTCCTCCGTTATATACTTACCACCGTCGTCACAAAATCTCCACCAAGAACCCGCCACCTCCCACTCAGCCTCAAACACTACTGATGTCACACCCCCAATCCCCTTCCACATCCCAGCCCACTGCCACCGCCCAAACCGATGCCACAGCCCAACCCGACGTCACATCTCACACTGTCCCCATCATCCAACCCAGTCCAACACCTACCCCTGTTCCACGTCCAAGGCCCCCTAACCTACGCCCCAATCCTAAACCCACTACGCCCTACAATCCAGCCTCATTCCACACCACTACCCTTAACCACGATATCGTCCCAAACTCCTTTACCGTTGCTAACAAACTGCCGCAATGGCGTGCTGCCATGGCTGATGAATATTCGGCATTGTTGAGGAATGGGACATGGTCTCTAGTTCCTCGTGTTCCTGGTTCAAATGTTGTTGATTGCAAATGGGTCTACAAGATTAAGCGAGACCCACAAGGGGCTATACAACGCTACAAAGCCCGCTTAAGTGCCAGAGGTTTTAGAGAGCAATCTGGTATTGACTATGCTGATACTTCTAGTCCAGTTGTAAAGGCGACTACGATTCGCCTCGTCTTGTCTTTGGCCGTTACACAGCAGTGGCCTCTTCGACAATTAGATATTGCAAATGCCTTTTTACATGGGGATTTGAAGGAGACCGCATATCTACAACAACCACCAGGCTTTGTCGTCCCGACCAAGCCAGATCATGTTTGTCTTCTTCACAAATCTCTTTATGGCCTCAAACAAGCACCGCGGGCATGGTTTCACCAGTTATCTACCACACTTCACAAGCTTGGTTTCCAGGGTTCCAAAACAGATCCATCATTATTTATTTACTCTTCTGGGGGCACCTTACTCTACATGCTTGTCTATGTTGATGATATAATTTTAACAGGTAATAACTCACAGGCAATTGATTCAGTTATTCAGCACCTGGGTCGTATCTTTCCTGTCCAAGACATGGGTCGGCTATCTTATTTCCTGGGTATCGAGATTGCCTCAAAAGGATCTGACATCGTTTTGTCTCAACAAAAGTATCTCTTGGAGCTCTTACAGAAGGCTGGCTTATCAGACGCCAAACCCGTTTCTTCTCCCATGACCACCACGGCCAACCTAACCTTGAGCGACAGTCCTCAGTTTGCAAACCCAGTTAAGTATCGACAAGTGGTTGGAGCTCTTCAATATGCCACCTTATCAAGGCCTGACATCGCCTTTGCAGTTAACAAAGTCTGCCAATTCATGCATTCTCCTACAGAAAACCACTGGTCTGCCGTCAAGCGCATCCTACGGTATCTCAAAGGCACAATCTCTCATGGGCTTCTTATTCAACATCAGTCTTCTTCGGCCCTACATGCCTATGCCGACTCCACTCACAACCATTTGTCAGCCTATTCTGATGCAGACTGGGCCGGTTTGTCCAGATGACCGTCAATCCACGGGAGGCTATGCAATCTATCTGGGCTCGAATCTCGTATCGTGGTCTGCACGAAAACAGAAAACTGTCTCTAGGTTATGTACAGAATCTGAGTATAAAGCCCTTGCAGATGCTGTTGCCGAGCTCATATGGCTTCAAACTCTCTTGCGTGAGTTACGTGTCCCAATTCAATCTGCTCCCATGTTATGGTGCGATAATTTAGGTGCTACATATTTATCAGCCAATCCTATCTTCCATGCTCGTACAAAACATGTCGAGGTAGATTACCACTTTGTACGTGAGAAGGTAGCTCGAGGTCAACTGTCGGTTCAGTTTATCACTACTGATGATCAGATTGCATATGTCTTCACAAAGCCTTTGCCTTCTCCAAGATTCTTGTCTTTACGATCCAAGCTAAGAGTCGCTCCCCGGCCTTAGCTTGCGGGGAGATATTAGACAAAATAAATAGTTTGTATTTAATCATTATTAGATTGTATAGGGTCTAGAATGTATTATTCTAGTCTATATAAGCCATGTACTTCCTCAAGTTATAATCACAATTACAATTCCTAATTACCAAGTTTATCTCTAAAATATAATGCCAAACACTTCCTGAGATGATTGGATTATATATAAATACTAAGAGTGATGCTTGTTGATTCCTGCAGGTCTCTTATAGCTGCCTACTTGCTAGTCCTAAATGGCTATAAAAATGTCTTCCACATGGAAGGAGGACTATATCAGTGGTTCAAAGAAGACCTGCCTCTAGAGTCAGAAGAGTAAAGTTTCAAGCTACAAAAGATTTTCTTGTATTTGCAAGCCTAACATTAGTTCAAAACTTTTCAAGTTAACAGTTATGATTCCACAGTAATACTTTCTGTTCATCTTTGAAGTGAGTGTATGATGCTTCTGTGTCTGTCAGTTGCTACAGAACTTCTAGCTAACTAACAGACTTTTGGTGGATACAGTGCTAAATTCAAAGTTCAAACCTAATTATCTCTGTTATAATCAAATATTTTTCACTATGAGATTACACAAGTTCAACAAAAATGGTTGGTTGTATTAGACCTTATAGCTTTAAGCCAATAAAGAAGCTCTTGCCATGGCAAGTGCACCCTCATACATCTTGTTTCCACCAATAAAACCACTTGCATGAACAAAAACACAACCAGATATTCCTGCCACGTCTGACAGATGATCATCTGTCAAACCCCTCCAATGAGATGGTAGAGGCTTCCTACTTTCAAATTTATCTGGGGACACTGCTACTGCCTGCACTCGCCATTTATTATTCCTCTCATCCTAGATAAGATAAACAATAGAAGCACTAAAAATATTAGTTTATAGTGTATAAAAGCAGCATAATTGAAGTGTTTTAAATGAGCACCTGATAAATAACATATTTCAAGACTGGATCAATTTTCATTTCCGCTTCAAGGTCAAATATGTGAAGCTTCCACTGGTTAAAGAAAAATAAAGTCAGATTTTTTAAATGAAATTATACTGATGTATAAATCACAGTAAAATAACTATAGAAAAGTTGCACTTGTTGGTTTAATCTTGATTTGAATTTTCAGTTTATTTTTGGTGGGATTTAAGAATAAGGCAGGTTATTATTTTAGTAGTTTGATTTGATTTGCTCAATTGATTGAGTCTGTTTTTGGTTTGATAGAGTTTCCTAATAAGTGATTAGGGTTTACTTGTTTTCTTGGTGAAGCTTTTAGTATATATAGAAGGGTCTAGGATTCATTGTAAGGTGTGAGTTTTGGTTTAATAATAATACAAGTAAAGAGTCGTGGAGTTCCACAAAGATCACTGGTGTTTCTGTGTTTTTATGATTTTATAAAGTTCTGGGCCAACAATTGGTATCAGAGCTTGGTGAAGCTCATACCAGGGATCAAGAACAGCAGCAGCAGCAAGTAGTCGACGCCAAAGAATAACAGCAGCAGCAAGTTTGACATTAAAGGAAAGCAGCAGTAGCAGATCTGACATCAAAGAACAGCAGCAACAGCCGGTCGTCAAAGAAAAAACCAACCAATACTCACCCAATCGTGGCCTGTGTGGGACGATTGTTAAGATGGAATAAGTTTCAAACCTGTGTGGATTGCAAGCAGAGGAGTTAGAGAACACCTGTGTGGTTCAAAGGAAACCTGTGTGGAGCAAGAGAACCTGTGTGGTGCAGCAAGAGAGAGAAACCTGTGTGGTGCAGCAAGACAACATCCTGTGTGGATCATGACACCTGTGTGGTAACAACTGAAGAAGATCGAGACTACCTGTGTGGTACAAGGAAAAAAAACAAAGAACCTGTGTGGTAGAGGCTAAAAGGCAGCAAAGAAATTGATCAGCCTGTGGGACTGATCTGGTTAAAAGAGACGAAAAAAAAGGAGCAGCAACCTGTTTGATCAGCATAGTCAAAGAAGAACGGCTGAAGGAGCAATTACTGTTAGAGAGCAGCAGCAAAACGTGCCACTGCAGTGCCCAAAATTGACAGAAACAAACTATTCGAGTTGGTCCGTTATGGTAGAAGCAATCTTGCAAGCCTATGGTTTATGGGAAGCTGTTGATCCGGCTACGGAAGGGCCTGTTGAGGCCAAGAAGAATCTGATGGCAAGAGCATTTGTGTTTCAAACCCTCCCTGAGGATGTACTATTACAAGTGGCAAGATACAAGGATGCAAAGGAAGTGTGGAAGGCATTAAAAGTCCGATATTTAGGAGCCGAAAGAGTACAAAAGGCAAGATTACAAACTCTTAGATCCGAGCTTGAGATGTTGAAGATGAAAGAAGGTGAGTCCATTGATGAGTTTTCAGGAAAACTTGGTGGAATTGTTACAAAGTTTAAAAGTCTTGGGTCAAGTTTAGAAGATGAAGTGGTAGTGAGAAAACTCCTAAACTCGGTTCCAAGGAAGTATTTACAAATTGTGGCATCCATAGAGCAATATTCAGATTTAGAAAAAATTTCACTTGAAGAAGCTATTGGAAGATTAAAGGCTTATTAAGAAAGAATTAAAGATCTTGATAAAAAGGAGGAAGATTAAGGCAAGTTGCTGCTGTCCAGAGGAGAAGAAAAGGAAAGACAAAAGCAAGGCGGGCTTGGTTATGATGGGTATGTGCGAGGACATGGGCTTGGCAATCGTGATCGTTGCAGGGGATGTGGAAGAGGGGATGGTAGAGAAGAGAAAGGACGTGGAAGATGTTTTGGGCGCAGGAACTTTAGAGACAAAAGTGAATTGAAGTGCTACGAGTGTGGAAAGTATGGACACTTCGCATATGAGTGTCCCAATTGGTATGGAAAAGAGGAGGCCAACTTGGCTCTAGCTCAAGAGGATGATGAACCAACATTGCTTTAAAAGAGTGGGATCCGTATCAAGATTAAGGGGGAAAATATTGGTTTAATCTTGATTTGAATTTTCAGTTTATTTTTGGTGGGATTTAAGAATAAGGCAGGTTATTATTTTAGTAGTTTGATTTGATTTGCTTAATTGATTGAGTCTGTTTTTGGTTTGATAGAGTTTCCTAATAAGTGATTAGGGTTTACTTGTTTTCTTGGTGAAGCTTTTAGTATATATAGACGGGTCTAGGGTTCATTGTAAGGTGTGAGTTTTGGTTTAATAATAATACAAGTAAAGAGTCGTGGAGTTCCACAAAGATCACTGGTGTTTCTGTGTTTTTATGATTTTATAAAGTTCTGGGCCAACAGCACTTACAGGGCAAGGCCTGGTCAATAACATGATTTCTCCGCTGGCATCAATATCCTTTCTTGCTGCAAGACATTCCATTACAACCAATCTTGCTGGCAACCATGATTTAGCATGAAAGTGGATACACTGGTCCATATATATGACAAAGAGACAGTCATTGCTCAATCTCATAAAATAATTAGCGAAAGAATTTACTGCAAAATACCATTTTTTAGATAAGATGCTAACAAATTCCTTAATAAAACGCACATCCATAAATTCACTCCCAGCTAATGCCATTGCATGTTGAAAGGCTTGGTCTTCTTTCTCAGGTGATTGATCGTCATCATACCAATCCACATTCAATCTGGAGATTCTTGATGACAGAGTCGTATTGTTCACATATCTGGGAGGCTGTTCTGTCTCATATTGATTAATTCCATTGTCAACAGCATCAACTGCCTAGAAAAATTTACACTCAAAAACTGAATTTTAAAACAGGATTGGACTAATACAAGGAGCCGGAAAACAAACAACAATTCCTGAAAAAAATAAAGTTGGAGGCTCATTTCAAAACAGGATGCATAGTACAACAGTGAAGAAACAAGCAAACTCTTGCAGTCCCATCTTAACAGACCTTCTGCTAATGCAACTAAGCTTAACAAGTACACACATTCTTTAGTAACATCTAGCAAGAATGAAATAAACAAAATTCAACCATTAAAATACCTCTATGAAATTCTTGTAAACAGCTAAAAACAGTCTATGCACATCAGGATGCCCCTCATCCAACCGCACCGCCTTCGCGATTATCTCAACTCCATAATGCTACACAAAACAAGTACAACCATTAGAACCTCAATTCACAGGTAAAAACCAACCAATCTAAATCCAAAACCCTAAAACCACTTATTACCTTATACACAAGACCAGCACTGCTTAATTTAGTGGTAAATCCATCCCCAAGCATCTCATGAAATCCTTTCTGATGATGATCAAATCGATTATTGGTGGGATCATACACTCCCCCAACATCAAGCACCGCATCAAGCGTATCCAACACCTAATCCCTCAACATTTCCCCAACGTCCAACTAGCATCAATTGTTCAGAACAACCATGGAAGCTATAATAGCAAGAGAAGTGTAATGTGTGTACACATGTTACGGTACCTCGGGGTCTCTGGTGCGGATGATTTGAGGACGATCGAAGTTTGAGGTGAGGGAGATGATGAAGCATCCTAGGGCTTCGTCGCAGTGGAAGGTGCCGTTGTGAGTGCCGATTCGCTTTGGTGGTGAAGCAGAAGCAGAAGCAGAAGCAGAAGTAGTGGAGAATGGGAGTCGTGAAGATGTTGAGTTGAGGGGGAGATAATTGCGTATAATGGAGGTTCTGAAACGTAGAAGAGATGTCGCCATTGTTAACGATGACTGCAACTTCGACTTCAAAGGTATTATCTTGGTATGGGATGAAATATTGAATGTTGCAGGCGTTTGGGATTGAAAGGTAGAAAACCATTGAAATTGCCGTTCTGATGTGTTATAATTTACGGTGGCGGTCTCATGACTTTATCTTTTAATGTAGGTCGTGAATTCAGGTACTACAGACATCAAAATGTTGTTAGTGGGTTTTCTTCGGAATTGATGTTTGGTGGGTTTGGACTCGCGGGCGTATGGGTGTATTTTCACCATTAGGGTACCCTGGGTAGCCGGGTTTTAATTAGTTGGTCGTTCAAAAAAAATGTGTTATAATTTACTAGTGAGAATGTTCTCACGTTGTAGTTAGTGCGGTTACTTTGTCATTTTGTACTTGTTGTTGGGGTTTGTGGTGTGTATGGTGTTTTGTGAGTTATTCGTTATGATGACGCAAAAACCTAATTAATAGGCTGTAACTTACAAATATAGTTTACTAAAATTAGAAACTTATAAATATAGGTTAAAATGGGTACATCATAATTATTATGAAGAAGGAATGGGTTGGTTTGCCCTTTCATCCGCATAGGCTTATCCATGAGCTTAAATTACATGCAAATACAAGTTAAAAAAACATTTGACTTCATACGTGGTTTTGATATAATGTTTGTCAACTTGTCAAATATATAAGATGCCCTTTGAAATGTTGGGAAAGAAAACATCAGGGTCTGCTTCGCATGATTTAATCGAATGGATAAGTGAAAGAAATAGATTAGGAAATGAAATGGATGAGAGAATGAAATTAGTTTTTACATTTCATTATCATGTTTGATGATCTTGTGAGAATGGAATTAATCATTATTTTGTTTTGTTGTTAGGTAGAAAAGACGAAGAAATGGAATACAAAAACGGTTATGGTGATGATCGCTGGTGGTGGTTCCCGATGATGGTGGTGTTCGGTGATGACTGGGACGAACGGTGGTGTTTGTGGTGTTAGTGGTGGCTGGTGGTAATTGGTGGCGGTGTTTGGTTGTGGTGGTCGGTGGTTGTGGTTAGGTATGTTAAAAATATACAAATCCGAAACCGAATCCGAAATATCCAAATATCCGAAATTTGAATTCAAATTCGGATTCGGATAGTGATTTTGAGAATTTTTGGATATTTCGGATATCCGAAATTTTTTTATAAAAATTTAAAGATATTACATATTAATTAAATATTTCGGATATTTTCAGATATTTTAATTAAAAACATCGGATATCCGGAAAAAATTTCAACAAAAATTATTATATTATTTATTAAATAATACAATTTTTTTTTTAATTTAGATATCCGAACAGATATCCGAATAGTGAAATCCACTATTTGAAATTTTTGGATATGCGAATTTAAACACCCCTAAATGTGGTGGTGGTCGATGTTGATGGTGGTGGTTGTTTGTGGTGGTGGCCGGTGTTGATGGTGGTGGTTGATTGTGGTGGTGGCCGGTGGTGGTGGCTGTGGTGTTGGTGCTGGCCGGTGGTAATTGGCATTGGTGGCCGGTGGTGCTGGAGGCCAATGGTGGTTGTTAGTGACGGTGGTCGTGGCGACTGATCTTAATGACTGGTAGTGATGGTGTTGGTGGCTGGTGGTGGTAGGCGTGGTGGTGGTGGTCGGTGGTGGCCAATAGGGATGGCAATGCGCCGGGTTCGGGCCGGGTATTGGTACCAAGCCCGTTTTTAAATCGTGTCCCAAACCCAGCCCATTACTCGTCGGGTATCGGGCATACCCGCGAGTGTCGGGTATACCCGTTAGCATCAGGTTGCGGGCATACTCGCGGGTATTAACCAATCCCTGTTAGGTTGTCGGGTTCATTTGTACAATTTTATTTTAATATATTTAAGTACCATATTTTAAATTTTAAATAATATCATCTCTATAAAGTTTCGTGTAACAAAGAATATAATAACATCTTCATTTGGTAAATTTAATACTAAAAATATAGCTACAACAACTTACTTAAACTTTATCATCGAGACTTCAAAACAACTACAACATATAAGTATTTTAAAATTTCAATAAGTGTTTTAAAATTTCACATTTAAATTGTCACAAGTTAGCAACAAGTATTTTTATATAACAAAGTTTTATATCTAAACTACATATTTAATATCCAAAAAAATAAGTTCATTTTGTTTTCATATCCAAAAATAAAGAACTTCAGGTATATGTTTGGGTAAACAGGTATGATGGTTGTTGTGGGGGTGGTTAGTGATGGTGGATGGGTGGTGGTGACTAAGAATGAAAGAATGAATGAAATAAATAAAAAATATGGGAGTGGATGGAATGAATTTAAGGTGTTTAGAACGAATGTGATTACTTAGAGCATCATCAATAGAAAGCCATAAAAACACCAAAAAATATCCTAGTGAGCTATCATGTCAAGAAAAACATTCACTCTTTGAAACCCTCAAAAATATCTCCAACCACAAGACATAAAAATATATGTCACATCATTATCACCTTTTACATTTAAAAATTAAATTTCTAAATATACATAGAGAGAGAAAATATTATTTTATAATTATCAACCAACCCTTAGACCCATCCACCTGCAATTTCTGCCACCTATTTTGTTTTTACAAGTTCTTCCGCAAAAACTTTTGAGGAAAAAACAAAACACCACAATAGGGAAAAGGAACAAAACTAGCCACGTGGATAAAAAATGAACTAAAAATTTGATATTAGAGATGTTCTTATATAATGGTCGATTTCATTCTTTTTACCAACCAAACATCTTTTTTTCCATCCATTCTCAATAGTTCATTCAATTTCGCATCTCATTCCTACATACCAAACGCTAACTTTGTTTGAATTAAGATGAACAATTGAGATTGACCCTATGGTTAGTGATTTTGATATGGGTGAATAGGAATAGGAAGAATGCATATTTACAAAGGTGAAGAGGGCAGACCAGTCAAGTTCTAGTCAAGTAAATGCTTTTAAAAAGTCAAGACAAAAAGGTGTGATCGAAATGATGTTTGCTTGTAAACCTGAAAACATTTGAAGGGTAGAAAAGGAGCTGGAAGACAACAAACAATTAAAGAGGTATGCAAAAAATAGTTAAAAGGCAAGACTTGCAAGAAGACAGGCAGGTGGTTTTACCATGCGAGCATTCCTTTTCATGCAACTACCTATGGTAGCTTTTAAAGTATGATAGAAGCTATTGGTTAGTTTGGGTCGGGATTTAAAACACCCACTATGCATGAATTAAGGGTGTCTTGCTTAGAAAAGAAGTAGGTGAAACTAAGACAAAGATAGAAAATTACAAGAAAGAATGGGCGAGTAAGATTTGTTCAATATTCTCCGATGGATGGCATAACTCAATGGTGTTGGCGGATATTATAAAATTTTTGGTGACCTCTCCTAAAGGATGTGTGTTTATGAAGTTAATTGATGCTTATGAAATTACTAAGGATGCCCGGTCAATATTTAATATGCCTAGAGAAATAATGGATGAAACTGGAGAGGTAAATGTTATCTAAGTGGTAACAGACAATGCCTCAAATTATGTAAAGGAAGGTAAGTAATTTTTATGTTATTTTTCAAGTGTTTCTAATCTTGCTTTTTTATAGGTAAGTTATTGGAAGCTTCAAGACCGCATTTATATCGTAAGGCCCCGTTTCCTGAAACCCCATAGTTGACCAATCATCGCACAAAAATATTTAAAAGATACATCACTATCGCAGCAGAATTTAAAAACACTCATTAATAATTAAGACATGTCATTTCATTACATCATTCGTTTACATTTCAAAACACAATAATAAGTCAAAATATGGATGCCAGCCTCAAAACGCTCCCAGTAGCTTATGCATCCATGCCTGCACCTCCTCAACATCAACAAAATACCTGCCAACTATTATGCATACAAAAAATCAGCGACGCTGAGTGAGTTCTAGTTTTATAAATAAAATACTTTACTTTCGTTAAAACATAACCTTTACGTTCTTTCGTGGTCAAACATCATACATACACATTGATAATATATATTTATTTTCTTCGTTATCTTTCATCATTATTATTCATTACATCTCTTACCATCATCCAGATCCTGTCTCATGCAATACCCCCGACTCATGCTCGAAAGTTGATACTATGTCGGGGCCTGTAAACAAACCCCCGACTCGTGCTCGAAAGCTGACATAGTACCGGGGTACGCGACAAGGATCTCATCGTCCGTTACTTCCATTCTCATCATTCATTATTTTCCACTTTCGTTACATAATACTTTATGTATGTACTCATACATAATAGGTAAACGCACATCATACATATCATAAACATCATTACCAACACACAAACATGCACAACACATCAGGCATAACCATCACATCACATCAGACCTTAGCACAACCATCTACCACACAAATCCCAAAAATTTCCTAAGTCTACCAAGAAATGCGGATAAACATCTTAGGCGCATGAGCATCCAAATGCGGATGAACAGTCTAGCGCATGAGCACCAAATGCGGATGAACAGTCTAGGCGCATGAGCACTATGCGGGCGCTTGATCACTATGCAGGCGCATGAATACTGCTTGGGCGCATGAACACTTAGACGCATGGGCAACTCTGAGCGCATGGGCACTGCTGGGGCGTATGAACGACACTTGTGAGCATGGGCATTCTGGGCGCATGACCACTAGTTGGACGTATGACCAACACTTAGGCACATGGGCTGTGGGCACATAGGGAAAGTTAGGCGTATGAGTAGGTTCTGAAATGTAACCTATACTACAAACAACTCCCAAACATCGATCTAGCACATCCTAACACAGATCTAACATGCTACAAACACTAAAACATGCTAAACATCAAACATAACCTAAAAAATAGCCTCTAAAACATACTACAACAGAGCACAGTCGAACAACATGCTGCAAGCTCACGGTCACTTTAAAAATCTTTTGCTCGGTATGCATAATAGCCCCAACACTTAGAAAACCAGTAAAAAGAGGGGATCTAGAACTCACCTTGAACAGCCTTCGAGTAGGGCACTTCAAACCCGAGACCCACCTACAATTCACACCTAAAATCCACGAAAACGAGTGCTAAACACAAAAAATCTCGGTCTAGAACCCAAAAATTCAGTTGAAACCGAACATATATTTAAGAAACTCACCTTTTATAGACCTTCTTCTTCTCTCTCTAGAACCGGTAAGGTTTTCTTCTCTTCTTCTTTCTTCTTCTTCAACTGAGGACAGGAAAAGTGGGTATGGCAGTGTAGTGTGCGAACCATGCCCACTCTTTTAAACACAATAATATTAAAGTTTGCATCTTGCATAACTTTAGTCCTTCAACTTGGGTTATTTATCCTTTCTTTCTTTATACTTTCCTTTTCTTTTCTTTTTAATAAATTTCGGGTGTTACACACCTTGTGTGGCCCATAGTCTTTATTTGATGTTAGAGGACAATTAATGTCTGGAAAGTGCTATGTTTGTGAATTCCTATATCTATAACCATGCCGGTCTAATGACATGATTAGAAGGCACACTAATCAACACAACTTGCATAGACTCGTTGATACTCGTTTTGCAACCTCATTCATCACTCTTGCTCAAATGCATAAACAAAAGAGTAACTTACAAAAAAATGATCATCTCTGGATAATTCACAACAATGTAAAAAAATTATAAGATAGTATTAGCTATACTATTACGATACTTATTATATTTATTTATCATTTTGGCAAGTGATCAAAGTTAAGTGGTGCGAAGAAAATAGCTTCTACATTTTAAAGAAAGTTTTTAAGAAATATAGTATATATTCTTAAGTCGACGAGACATCTGGTTAAGCTCCTTAGACTTGTTGATGAAGATAAAAAAAACATGCTATGGGATATATATACGAGGCTATGAAAAGAGCCACATAAACCATTAAGAATAATTTCAAGCTTAAAAGACAGAAGTATGCTAAAGCATTTCAGATCATTGACAAAAAGACGGACTATTGAGTTGTGTAAGCTTTACACTTAAAGACTGTTGCAACCAAAGCATCCAAAGAGCTCCCAGCATGCATGCATGAAGTACAGAGTAAAGTTACTTCGGAAGTTTTACACCACTCAAAGGAACTAAGCTAAGTGTAAAATCTTTCGAAGCCAAATGACAAAATCTTTCGAAGCCAAAGATGAAGTCTTCCGAAGCTTTAGAGACAAAGTCTTTCGAAGCCAAAGACTGATTTCTTCCGAACACCTTTTGACAAAAGCCGAACAACTTTTCGCCGCCACTCTGAAGACTTACCAACTTATATGAGTTGGTGAAAAGGTCCGTGCTTTTGTCAACTGTAGATTATTGTCATTGGTCTGTAACTTTCTACTTTTGTACCTTTTATCCTTTTTGTAATAGATTAGGATGTGAGCTATGGCATGTCATAGTCAAAAGGCAATCTGCCTTTTGACTTTACATTGATCTTGTTGTCTAGATTAGTGTATCCAGCTGGCCTTCAAGGTATGGCCGGCTGTAGGATGTAGTATAAAGTGTCTCAAGTACTTGTCTCCTTAAGTATGCTTTGTAACACTTGTAAAAGAACTTGAGTTCAATAGACATCATTCTTGAAAATCATATTTGAGTGTTCTAATTCTTGTTCTTTTACTTGTGTTCATTGTATCATCTAACCGGTTCCGTATTTGATCTGCTAAGTGTTTCATATCTCTTCACCTTGTGAAACTGTTGCATTCACCGATCCTGCAATTGGTATTAGAGCATTTTAGGCTCTTAATTGTAAGATCTCACCATCTTTGATCACTTCAGTTTCACAGAACACCTAACAACTCAAATCGCAGCTATTGCTAAAGCTAATATGGAAACCAGTACTATGACAAAGTCTCCACTGATCACTCCTGATGACTTTGATACTTGGTGGCAACATATGGAAGGGTTCATCAAGTCTCAAGACAGTAGGATGTGGAGATCTGTTGTCGAAGGACCTCACATCCCAAGTACCTCTTCAGCAACTGCTGGAGGTGGGATGATACCAAAAGAAATGGCTGACTATTCTAAAGAAGACTGGAAGAAGATTGACGTAGATCAGAAAGCCATGACTGCCCTCCAAACTGCTCTACCAAACTCTATATACAGAGGCTTCAAGAAGTGCAAAACTGCTAAGCAGCTCTGGGATGCACTAAGGCTCATGTATGATGGGTCTGAGGAAGCTAAAAAGAACAAAAAGACCTCTTGAACTAGCAGTTTTAAAACTTCACCTACAAGACAGGGAAGCTAAAAAGAACAAGAAAGACCTCTTGAACTAGCAGTTTTAAAACTTCACCTACAAGACAGGTGACACCATGACTCAGCAATACTTCAGTTATGTTGAGATTGTGGACACTCTGACTGATGTTGGAGTAAAACTTGAGAATAGGGACATTGTGAGGAAGTTCATGTTCTCTCTTCCCAGACAATGGACTCATTATTATGTGGCCATCAAGAGAACTGAGAACCTCTCTACCCTTACTCTCACAGAGCTGTATGGTATCCTCAGTGGCTACCAGATAGAGATGAACATGTAAAATCCATCGAGCAACTCTTCCAACAATCAGCAGGGTTAAGCTCTTCATGTGGTTGAAAAGGATAGCAAAGAACCATAGCATCATCTTATATGCTTCCCTGAAAACTCACAAAAGGGTCCTTTCATCACCTTCCCCATGACACCAAGGGAGAGCTACATCCAAGGAAGCCCATTCCAAGAGACAAGCTCTGCACAAGCCTTTGTGTCTACTGATGAAAGTTGTGGAAACTTTCTCTTCACCTTTAAAGACTTGGACTGTATCCATCTAGATGATCTGGAGTACTTGGAGATAGTCCGGCAGATGGCTCTTCTCATTCATAGGGCCAAGAAGTTCTACAAGAGGACAGGGATAAAGTTTCCCAGCAATGTGGCCAGTGGAAAGTTTGGACTGGAAAAAAGCAAAGTGACGTGTTACAACCATAACCAGATGGGCCACTTTGCTAGAGAGTGCAAGGCACCAAGGAAAAATGGTGGCCAAGCACAGTCTTGGCCAAACTACACTGATGCAGCTCTAAGAACCGAGAAGCCAAGCCAACCTAACAACATGTTGCTGTTCCTGTTGAAGAAGAAGGCCTTGACTGGAGCTTTCAGGTGGAAGATGCCTCTCCAAACCAAGCATTGATGGCTGATCAGGAAGAAGCTAAGGTATTGGAACATCTTTGTACCCTTGAATGCATTGCTAAAGTTAACATGCATAGGTCCTATAATTTAGAAGTGAGATCTGACCTTGAGTCCTTAAACATTTTAAAAGCTGATTTTAAAAGAGCTAAAAATGACTATAAACTTAAAATATAAGATTTAGAGAAAACCATTTCAACTCTTAAGCATGAGCATATAGATTACAGGACTCAGATCAAAGAATCTCATTACTAAATTTACTGAATGCCAGGCTGAGCTTGTGATCAGCAAAGCCAAGGTAGAAAAATGTATTCTTGAAGAGGAAACCTTCAAGAACATAATATTCTTATCCTTGCATGCAAATGTTTGTTATCAGAACAGGCAAGGACTAGGATCAAGTGAGATAGCTCCTCCACACACACTCCTATCTGTTAGATATCCAAGGTTTGGAACTTGTCAAGATGAGCTGCCCTCCATTGATCCTATCCAAGAGAAGGATGAAGATGAAGAGGAGATGGTGAAGGATGAACCTGAGGTGAGTGACAAGGGTCATCCTAAGAAGGGACACCATTCTCCTTGAGAGAAAAATGAATCAAGGATGACCAAGTCTGCAAGGAAGAACTTAATCAGGGCTACTAAAAGAAAATCCAAGAAAGCCCAAGAGATCAATACCACTTTCAACTCCAAGCAAAAGCATGTTTTAAGTGGTAAAGGCTGAAGACTCAATTATGGATTCTAGAACCAGGAATCCTAGTTCATGTCCAAATCATCCTAATCAAGAGAGGAAGGCTGATAAAGTGTGCACCACTGCTGCACAGCTTGAACCATCTAGTTCCAAGAGCAAGCCTCATCCCAAGAATCCTGATGCATCATCTGGAAAGGTGAAGAAGGAAGTGAAAAGTGATCAAGCTCAGCCATCCACTCAAAAGAAGACTCTCAAAAGTATGCCAACTGAATGCATCATGTGTGGTAGTACTTCTCACTTTGCCAAGGATTACATCTACAATCCCAAAAGTACTGTCCACATGAACAAGAAGAAAACTTTTGAGAAGAAGAAGAAAATAGCTTCGGAAGGAAAATCTCTTCCTTTCGGAAGCTCCAAAGTGAAGAAGAAGATAAGTGAAAACTTATCTTCGGAAGAAAATCTGGTCTCGAAAAAAAAGGAATGCTTCCGAAGCACTAGAGTCTGGTGTAGTGGATGCAAAAACTTTCGGAGGTTCAGTCTCCAAAACTTCCGAAGTCATCAAAACTTCTGAAGTATTGAAGGCCAAGTCTAGTCTTCCAAAGATGGTGTGGAAGATGAAGGAAGGCCATGTGACTAAAAGTTCTTCATCAACAACAACAAATGATCCTCAAAAGTTGCATATAGGATCAATTGCTGTTTCATTATCTTCTTTTCACTTTGATAAGCACAAGACCAACAAGGTTTGGTTTTCTAAATGTAACTAACCATCTCTTTATGTGAAGGAACAGCTCAAGACCAAAGGGAATGTATGGATCATTGATAGTGGCCGTTCCAGGCACATGACAGGCACTGGCTCTTTGCTTCAAAACCTTGAAAGAATTGATGGAGGGCCAGTTGCTTTTGGAGGAGAATCTGGTGGTTACATTACTGAAAGGGGCAGGGTCACAAATGGTAAGCTCAACATTGAGAAGGTAAACTTTGTTAAGAAGCTCTTCTGAGTGTATCCTAATTTTGTGATCAGAGACACAACATGCTCTTCACTGAGCATGAGTGCATTGTTCTCAAGCCTGGGGTGGTCATTCCTCAAGAGCATATCCTACTTAAAGCCCCCAGGAGAGGGAACATGTACAAGATGGACTTGCAGGAAACATCCTTTTAGGAGAAGTTTCTTGATTTCTATCAAAAGCCAATACAAATGAGTCTTTCCTTTGGCATAATAGAATGTACCATGTAAACTTTTAAAACATGAACAAATTAATTAAGAATGATTTGGTAACTAGAATGCCAAAGAAAAATTTACAAGTGATGATCATTGTGTTGCATGTCTGAAAGGGAAGCAACATAAGGTATCTCACAAGCCAAAGAAAATAAACTCCATCACTACTCCCCTACACTTATTACATATGGATCTTTTTGGCCCTACCAGTGTAATGAGTTTAGGAAGGACCTTTTATTGCTTGGTGATCACAGATGACTTTACAAGATACAAGTGGGTTTTCTTTCTTAGAATTAAGGATGAGACCCCTAAGATCTTGAAGAGTTTCATCCTGAAAATTGAGAATCAATGTGATCATAGGGTCAAGATCATAAGATGTGATCAAGGAACCAAATTTAAAAACCAAATCCTTGATATATTTTGTGATGAAAAGGGTATTACAAGACAATATAGTGCTCCCAGGACTCCTCAGCAAAATGGTATTGCTAAGAGGAGAAACAAGACACTTTTTAAAGCTGTAAGAACCATTTTGTTTGACTTCAAACTGCCCATCACCTTCTGGGCAGAGGCAGTTAACACTGTCTGCTATGTGCAAAACTGAGTTTTAGTAGTTGAGACTCATGGTAAGACTCCTTATGAACTGTGGCACAAAAGGAAACCTTTTATTGGTTTCCTTAGGCCATTTGGATGTCCTTGGACCATCTTGAATACCAAGGATCAAATAGCCAAATTTGATAAGAAATCAGATGATGGACATTTCATTAGATACTTCTCCAAAGCCAAGTCTTATAGAGTATACAATCTTAGCACCAGAGTAGTTGAGGAGTCAGCCAATGTGACCTTCAATGGAGTCAGGCAATGTGACATTCAATGAGCACACACCCAGTGATTGGCTGTTTGATCTTGATTTAGTTACCAACTGTTTTAACAAATCTTGTGAGCATGTTTCAGGATCTACAGGTACATTATCAATAGGTGATTCTGATATAAGATTTGAGCTTAGAAGACCAAATGTTCAAAACATGCTCACAAGAAGGATGATAAAGGACTTGTCATCAAGATCAAGGCTAGACTAGTTGTTCAAGTGTACACATAAGAAGAAGGGATTAATTACATAGATATTTTTGCTCCTGTAGCAAGACTTGAAGCTGTTAGGATATTCCTGGCTTTTGTTGCATCCAAGGATTTTAAGGTCTACCAACTTGATGTCAAGTGTGATTTTCTATATGGGGTGATTGATGAGGAGGTGTATGTTAAACAACCACCTGGCTTTGTAGACCCAGGTCATCCTGATTATGTCTGCAAGCTTGACAAAGTTCTTTATGGGTTGCATCAGGCTCCAAGGAAGTGGTATGAGACACTATCACAATATCTCTATCACCATGGGTACAAGAGGGGTACTATTGATGGAACACTCTTCATCAAAGGAACAGGAATTGACTTGATGCTAGTTCAAGTTTATGTAGATGACATTATCTTTGGGTCAACTAATCCGAAGCTTTGCAAAGGCTTTGAGAAGCCGATGAAGAATATATTTGAAATGAGTGCTATGGGGGAACTTAATTTCTTTCTAGGAATTCAAGGGAAGCAGGTTGACAATGGAATCTTCATAAACTAGTCAAAGTATGTGCAAGACATACTTGTCAGGTTTCACATAACTGAGTGTAAGGTTGCTAAGACACCCATAGCTAGAAACCACTCCCTAGGACCAGATCTTGAGGGGGAGTGTATTGATGAACATCTATACAAGGCTATGATTGGGTCTCTTATATACCTCACAGTCAGCAGGCCTGATATCATGTTTGCTACATGTACTTGTGCAAGATATCAAGCCAACCCTAGAATGTCACACCTAGTTGCTGTCAAGAGAATTCTCAGATATCTTAAGGGTGCTCTTAAATTAGGCCTTTGGTATCCAAAGAATTCCAACTTTAATCTGTATGCCTATACAAATAATGACTATGGTGGCTGCAATATGACTGCTAAGTCTACATCTGGGGGATGTCAATTTCTTGGTGGAAGGATAGTCTCATGGCAATGCAAAAAACAATCCTGTGTGTCTGTATCAACTGCTGAAGCTGAATACATTGCTGCTGCAAGCTGCTGTGCTCAAGTGCTTTGGATTCAGAATCAGATGCTAGACTATAGATTCAACTTTAAGGAGACTCCCATCCATATAGACAACAATAGTGCTATCTCTATTACAGAGAATCCTGTGCAGCACTAAAAAACAAAGCACATCAACATCAGGTATCATTTGATTAGAGATAATTTTGAAAAGGGATTAATAAAACTTGTCAAAGTTAACACAAATAAACAATATTCTGAACTGTTCACAAAAGCTTTTGATGAGCAGAGATTTAAATATCTTGTATCAACTATTGGGGTGATTAACTTTGACTAGATTTTATTTAAACTAAACTCAAGATTATTTTTAATAATATATGTGTCTTAAGTTGTCTATATCATCACCATATAAGCCCAGTTTACTTTGGAAGAAACTTTTCAAAATGATATGCAGGACCGTGTGAAGGGTGGTCAATACAATCAGTTTCACAATGAGGAGAGATTTAGAATACTTAACAGATCAAATGGGGAACCAGGTTTGAGTGAGATGATACTAAGAACACAAGTAAGTAATGAGACAGAACTAAGAACAAGAAAAAAGAAGTATGGTTTTCAAGGATGCTGTATATTGCTCTCAAGTTCTATTACAAATGTTACAAAGCATAAAAGAATTACAAGGACCTGAGACACTTTGTACTACATCCTACAACCATCAATACTTAGAAAGACAATTGGAAACACTAATCTAGACAACAAGATCAATGTAGAGTCAAAAGGCAGATTGCCTTTTGACTAGTGACTATGACATGCCATAGCTCACATCCTTTTCTAATATAAAAAGGTTTACAGGTATAATAGTAGGAACTTACAGACAAAGACCTTAATCTATAGTTTACAAAAGCATGGACTTTTCACCAACTTGTATAAGTTAGTGAGTCTTCAGAGTTGCAGCGGAAAGTGTGTCAGCTTTATGTAAAGTAGATCAGAGAAAGCATGTCTTCTTTGTCTTTGGAAGAAATCAGTCTTCATAGCAAATTGGCTTCGGAAGACTTTGTCTCTAAAGCTTCGAAAGACTTCATCTTTGGCTTTGGAAGATTTGGACTTTGGCTTCCGAAGATTTTACACTTAGAGTATTTTGTTTGTGGAGAGTGTATAACTTCCAAAGCAACTTCTACTTTGTATGTCCAGTACATGCATGCAGGAAGACCCTTGGTTGTTTTGGCTTCTTTGGTTGCATTAGCCTTATAATCTTCTGATATTACCTTACAAACTCCCCCTAGGCTGATGCTACCAAAACAGAGAAGTTCTTCAGATGTTGTCAGTCCTCATTAAGATCAAGACCATGCCTTTCTTCATCATCTGGTCAACATCCCTCAGACTCTTATAGTATCTTCTCATGTCATAGAGATCATGTAAAGGAAGATCAAGCATGTCTTGCTAGAAGTAGACATCTTGACCTCCTTGATCTCTGATGACATACCATCTGTCCGGATTAGCAGCAAAACTCCAGGACAAGATGGGTCTTCTAATTGCAAGAGGCTCTACATGAATAGGAGTTGGTTGAGCAGCCTTTTCATGCACTACCTCAGGATGCTCTGACTCATCCTGAGGTATAGAGGTGGATGCCTTAGTCTTTTTCTTCTTTGAAACATTTTTCCTGGCCATCCTTTTCCTCCTCTTTGAAGTCTTTAACTAAGAGGATTGGTCTTCAGCACCAGGTTGTTCTGTTGTGTCTCTTTTAGTTGGGTTCTCTTCTCTCACAGGTTCAGAAGGAGAGAGAAGAGGATCCTGTTGTGGATCAAAAGATGAAGTTGGCTGAGATACAGCTCTAGGTTCAGGTTGTGTTGTCTAAAGGGGTTCAACCTCTACCTCAACTTCAGGTTGAGCTGGACTTGGTGGAGAATGCAAGTCAACAAGCTCTCCCTTTTTAATCTTCTGCTTGATCACTCTGATATGCTTATCCATAGTGGATAGAGACATAGGACCAAGCCTCCTTCTAGAGAATCCATACAGCTTCAAGAAGCTCATCATCTTTTGTTTGTCATCAGACTTCTTTTGGCTTTTATGGATGATGGCTCTTGACTTTGCAGCTTCTTCCCTTAATTTTCTCTTAGCAGGTTTTCTTTCTTTTGTAGCTTGTTCCTCCAGCTGCTTGAGATATTCAAATTCAATATCAAATGATAAAGGAAGAAGTAGAGATGCCTGATACAGTCCTGTGGCACTCAGGTAGTTGATCATGTTCATTCTTTTAGCTTCCTTATCTACCTGAGGTTGTACAATTGCCACAGCCTCTTTCTCAGGACTTTCTTGAACTGGGAAGAGGACAGGAGCATGTTTGTAGAGCCTTTTCAGTCTCCTTTCTTCCTTGATCTTAAGGAGCAATGCTGCATCCTCTGCCTCCTTCCTCTCCTTTGACAACTCATTGTCAGCCAGTTCTTTTAACTCATCTAAGGGGAGAGATATGAGTTCATCAATGTTGTAGTTCCTGGTCCCCAGGTAGTTTAGCCTGGCTTCCCTCAACTCATCATCTTGAGTGTTTGGCCTGGGGGCAGCCCGGATAGCAGCTTCCATAAAGCCTGGAGCCCCTCTTGAACTCTCTCCCCTTAGCTTCCTCTTCCTCTCTCTCTTCTCATCCTCTATCTCCTTAGAGGTCATCTTCCTCTTCCCTTTATCATGCACAGGCCTTGGTGACTCAGGGTGGAGAGAGCTTTGGCCTTCATTGCTTGGTTCAACAGTCAAGCTCTAGCCAGAGAGAGGATGTGAAGCACTTTCACCAGCTAGTGCCTCACTGAGGGTAGTGGGTGCTGAAGGAGATCCCTTCTCAAGGTTCACAGGTTTAACTTTTAGGCCTTCAGTCAAGGCTTTCCCTTTGAAGCTAATCTTAGAGTCCACCTCAACATTTAGTTGACCAAAAAGCTCACCTGTTAACCTCTGTCTAAATAATCTTGATCTCAGCTTGAACTCTTCTAGCACACTTCCGTGAATCCAATCTGCTAATCTTTCAGCTTGTCTAGTTTGACTTGGGTTGACAAGTGAAAGATCAACCAGATGGATGCACTCATAGAAACTCAGGTTTGAAAAATTGAAGATTTCCTATTGACCTCGAGCTCTAGAGATGACAAGAGCCCTTCTTTTTGTGTCGTACCTCCATCCCATGATTGTGTTCTCAGAGTGAAGAGATGGGGTAGGCATGGCTCTGGGTATACCCTCCTCAAACAGGCTATGTATGAGTGAGTCCATATCAATATGGACTTGAGGCGGTTGCTAAGTATGGACTATTGCAAGTGAGGGTGGTGAATCCTTAAAGTCCATACTCTGAGAAGAACTCCCAGGTTCTGTGACTGTTCGGAATTTCTCCCCCTTTTTAGTAGCATCACTTTCTTGCATAAGTGAGCTGGGGGTTGAGTCTGTCACATTCACAGGTTCTTGTGGACCTGGTTGAGTTCTTCTGAGTGGTCTCTCAGCTAACATGCCCTTGAGATCGGTGATCTCAATTGCTGGTCATTGACCCTCCTTTGTAAGATAGTCACCTGAGATTCTAGGTGACTAATCTTAGAGACTAAATAGGTGCAAGTTTTAGTCATTTTATGCACCTTTAGTTTCAGACTCCTCTCATCTTCATCAGAAGAATCACGGGGGGATGAAAGAATAGGACCAAGGTCTTCTTCCTTATCACCAGCACTGTGTTCTTGGCTGTTGGATTTCCCCTGCATCATAACAACTTCAAGAGAAGTGTCAAGAGGTAGGGTTGCCATGATTGAGGTCTGAATTATGTAATCATTTTCTAAAGTGAGAGCCTCTTCCATATGGATCTCCTGAACAGGTTCAGGAAGATCCACCTCAGTGGTGGGTGGATGATGTGGGCTAGACATAGGTGAGACAGGAGTACTCATCTCTTCTTGAGTAGGGGTGGAGAAGAGATACTCATGGTACTCACTAAAGCCCATGTCTTCATCATCATAGAAGTCAAGGCTGGGATTGGTTGGTTTAGATCTAGTGGCTGGGGATAGTAACTGTCCCCGGAAGGTTGTTCACTAGAGTGGTGAGACTCTGAGTGAAGGCTTAAGGCTGTTAGGGTTGTGAGCTCATCAGGCTGAGCATGAGAAACCTCAGCACTGATCATTTGAGAGATGGGAGTGGTTTGCTCCTCAGGGGAAGTGGAAGCTCGAGTGTTTACTTTCTCCTGCATGGTTAGTGATATGGGGGCCTACACAAGCTGAGTAGCATGTGTAAGGGTTCGTTTAATTTTCTCTGGTAGGTGATGGTTATTGTAGGCTTTATTTGTGGTTGGGAGGTAGAAGGTGTGGGTTCAACACTAGCTGGTGCTGCTAGGTTGTCACCTTGAGCAATGAGCTCTAACATTATTAGGACTAGGTTTGTTTCTACCCAGGAGAAACCAACAGTTGGGTTCCTCATGGTTTTGAAGATGCCGGGCTTCATCTGTCCTAGTTTTAGAATATTACCTGTTCCCCTTAACTACGTGCCCAGTTCACAGTTGAGAATCTGATGGACATATCTAGGGAACATGTAATACTCTAAGGAGTCTAAGTTTGCAAGTAAATTGGTATAAACAAATTATGAATACCTAAACTTGACCCCCTGAACCATCCCATGGACTATAAAAGAGAGGACTTCTGGAATATGGTCCCAACCTCCATGCTTGTTGGATAAGCTGTGTATGACAACATGGAAGAGGTACTTACATTAAGAGGAGACCTTCCTCTTTCTGAAGGTCTTGACTGAGAAGTTACCTTCATAGCCCATCTGCTCAAAGGAGTGGTTAACAGCAGCTTTGGGAAAGGACAAATCACCTTCTGCATCATCCAGCTGAAGATGAGTGTTTATGGTGGCCGGAGTGATGAAGATTGTCCTCCCCTACACTGTGGCAGACAGTGCCTTCTCCCCATCCATGGTGACCTCTTGGCAGGTCCTCCAGAATGCCAACAACTAATCCTCATAGAGAGGAGGATCAATGGTGAGGGAGGTGAAATAGTTTGTCAAAGAAAGGTAACAACAAACCTCTGAGAAATCGGGATCTTTCTCAGAGTCTAATAGAGCAACCTGATTATGTTGCCTGTGAAGATGCATGGAAAAATTGGGTTGGTGTCTACGGTCAGGGTTGGCCATTTGATGTAGCTTTACGATGAAGAAAAGATAAGATCGAAGGTGGTTTGTGGGTGAAATTAGGTTAGAGAAAATACAGATGAAGAGGATAGTAAGAAGAGGGGGAACCGTTGTGAGAATATATATGAAATGGATTTGAGACAAAGTTAAAGCAAAATGATAAACTTTGAAATCCGGATGTCGGTCCCACCTCTGAAAATGTGCCCAAAATGGTAGTTTTCATGGAAGTTGAAAATCTTCCGAATGTAATTTTGCTTCTGAACTTTTAAGAAAAAGCTTCCAAAGTCAATTTGGCTTCGGGATATTCTTAAGAGTTGTGAAAATTTGGCTTCGGAAGAAAAATACTTAGAGAATTTTTCTTCCGACTCAGATTTGGTTGCGGAAGATATTAAGACTTGGGAGTTTTATTCTAAAGAGAATAAATCCTCCGAGACTTAATTTCTTTCGGAAGATATTTGTCCTTCAAATACATGTAAGTACTTAGAAGCATATTTAAGCTTCGGAAGATATTCTCAGAATTTCTTCCGAAGGTAAATTTCTTATAAGTAGAAATTTGATTTGAAGACATAAATTTCTTCTGAAGGCAACTTGAAATCTTCTGAAAGAAAATATGTTTTGAGAAATTTTCTATAATCTAAGAAATATCATTTTAAAGATTTTCTTCTAGTGTAAATTGGGCTTATGAAGGTGATAAAATAGACAACTTAGAACACATAGGTTTTAGAAATAAAGTTGATTTAAGTTTTTAAGAAAATCTACTCAAAATTAATCATCTCAATAGCTGATACAAGATATTTGAATCTCTGTTCATCAAAAGTTTTAGTGAACAGATCAGCATATTGTTCATTTGTGTTAACTTTGACTAGTTTGATTAATCCCTTCTCAAAGTTATCTCTAATCAAATGATACCTGATGTTGATGTGTTTGGTCCTTAAGTGCTGCACAGGATTCTCTGTAATAGAGATAACACTGTTGTTGTCTATGTGAATGGGAGTCTCATTGAAGTTGAATCCACAGTCCAGCATCTGATTCTGAATCCAAAGCACTTAGGTACAACAGGTTGCAATAACAATGTATTCTACTTCAGTAGTTGATGCAGACACACAGGATTGTTTCTTGCATTGCCATGAGGCAATCCTTCCACCAAGGAATTGACATCTCCTAGATGTAGACTTTGCAGTCATGTTGCAGCCACCAGAGTCACTATCTGTATAGGCATACAGATTGAAGTCAGAGCTCTTTGGATACCAAAGGCCAAGCTTGGGAGCACCTTTGAGATATCTAAGAATCCTCTTGACAGCAACCAGGTATGACATCTTGGGGTTGGCTTGATATCTTGCATAGATGCATGTGGCAAACATGATATCAGGCCTGCTGGCTGTGAGGTACATAAGAGACCCAATCATAGCCCTGTAAAGATTTTCATCCATACACTTCCCCTCAAGATCAAGTCCAAGGGAGTGGTTTCTAGCTATGGGTGTCTCAGCAACCTTACAATCAGTCATGTTGAATCTTGTAAGTATGTCTTGTACATACTTTGACTGACTTATGAAGATGTCATTGTCAACTTGCTTCACTTGAATTCCTAAAAAGAAATTGAGTTCCCCCATGGCACTCATTTCAAATCTATTCTTCATCAGCCTCTCAAAGTCTTTGCAGAGCTTTGGATTAGTTGACCCGAAGATAATGTCATCCACATATACTTGAACCAGTATTAAGTCATTCTCTGTTCGTTTGATGAAAAGAGTTCCATCTATAGTACCCCTCTTGTAACCATGTTGATAGAGATACTAAGATAGTGTCTCGTACCACTTTCTTGGAGCTTGGTGCAGCCCATAAAGAGCTTTATCAAGCTTGCAGACATAATCAGGATGATCTGGGTCTACAAAGCCAGGTGGTTGTTTGACATACACCTCTTTATCAATCACCCCATATAGAAAAACACACTTGACATCAAGTTGGTATACCTTTAAAATCCTAGGATGCAGCAAAAGCCAGGAATATTCTTACAGCTTCAAGTCTTGCCACAGGAGCAAAAACATCTATGTAGTCAATTCCCTCTTCTTGTGTGTACCCTTGTATAACTAGTCTGTCCTTGTTCTTGATCACAAGTCCTTTATCATCCTTCTTGTTTCTAAAAACCCACTTGGTTCTTATGGTAGTCTTCCTATGAGGAAGAGGACATAGGTTCCAAATTTTTGTCATTTGAATTGAAGCAGCTCCTCTTGCATTGCTTCAACCCAACTTTTATCCTTCAAAGCCTCAGCAACTTTCTTTGGCTCTATCTGGGACAAGAAGCAAGAGTATAGACAAACATTTTTGTCATGGGTTTGTCCTCTTGTTCTCACCCCTATATTAACATTTCGAATGATGTTTGTGGTGGGGTGTGACTTGTGGATCCTGAGTTGAGGGATCATAGCAAGTTTATTGGAAAGATCTAAATTAGAGAAATTCAGATCTGGCAGTAAAGTATCACCCACCACATCAGCACACTTATCAAGAGAGACTTGATCCAACGAGTGTGTGATATCATTTATGTTGTCTTCTATGAAGTGGTTGTCAGCATCAAGAAATTCCTAATCACTGTCACCACCTCTATTTCCTCCTATATTTGAAGCTCCTTCACCTGAGTTTTGAACCTCTAAGCTGGAATTTGAAGGCCTCTCAGATGTATCAGCTGAATTTGTCATGTTTGTACTGATAGGATCTTCACTTGCAGGGTTAGTTACCATTAGAGATGAAGTAGTATTCTTGCTTGGTCTTCTCAGCTCAAATCTTGGGTCAGTATCTCCTGTTGATAAGTTACCTATAGATCCTGAAACATTATCACAAGACTTGTTAAAATAGTTGGTAACTAAATCAAGATCAAATAGATAATCCGGAACAGAACCTTTCACACTGGGAGTGTGCTCATTGAAGGTCACATTGGCTGACTCCTCAACTACTCTAGTTCTAAGATTGTATACTCTATAAGCCTTAGCTTGGGAAGAGTATCCAATAAAATGTCCATCATCTGATTTCTCAGCAAACTTGGTTACCTGATCTTTGGTATTCAAGATGGTGCAGGGACATCCAAATGACCTGAGGAAACCAATGAATGGTCTCCTTTTGTGCCACAACTCATAAGGAGTCTTACCATGAGTCTTAACCACTAAAACTCTATTCTACACATAGCAGGCTGTGTTAACAGCCTCTGTCCAGAAGGTGATGGGCAAGTTAGAGTCAAATAGCATGGTTCTTGCAGCCTCAATAAGTGCCTGTTTTTCCTCTCAACAATACCATTTTACTGAGGAGTCCTGGGAGCACTATATTGTCTTGTAATATCCTTTTCATCATAATATGTATCAAGGATTTGGTTCTTAAATTATGTTCCTTGATCACATCTTATGGTCTTGACCTTGTGATCAGATTGATTCTCAATTTTCAGAATGAAGTTCTTCCAGATCTTCGGAGTCTCATCCTTAGTTCTAAGGAAAAAGACCCAAGTGAATCTTGTGAAATCATCTGTGATCACTAAACAATATAAGGTCCTTCCTAAACTCATTACACTGTTGGGTCCAAAGAGATCCATATGTAATAAGTGTAGGGGAGTAGTGATGGAGTTCCTTTCCCTTGGCTTGTGAGACACTTTGTGTTGCTTCCCTTTCAAGCATGCAAACACAATGGTCATCACTTGTAAACTCTTTCTTTGGCATTCTAGTTACCAAATCATTCTTAATTAATTTATTCATGTTCTTAAAGTTTAGATGGCATATTCTTTTATGCCAGAGGAAAGACTTATCACTATTTTCTCTAGACAGAAAGCAAGAAACCTCTCCTGAGGGAGATGTTTCCTGCAAGTCCATCTTGTACATGTTCCCTTTTCTGGGGGCTCTGAGTAGGATATGCTCTTGAGGAATGACCACCCCGGGCTTAAGAACAATGCACTCATGCTTAGTAAAGTGCATGTTGTGTCTCTGATCATAAAATTGGGATACACTCAGTAGATTGTACCCAAGCTCTATAACAAAATTTACCTTTTCAATGGTGAGCTTACCATTTATGACCATGCCCCTTCCTGTAATGTAACCACCATCATCTCCTCCAAAAGCAACTGGTCCTCCATTAATTTTCTCAAAATTTTAAAGCAGAGAACCATTGCCAGTCATGTGCCTGGAATAGCCACTATCAATGATCCATACATATCTAATGGTCTTTAGTTGTTCCTGCACAAAAAGAAGTGGTTAGTTACACTTGAAAACCCAAGCCTCATTGGTCTTGGGCTTTTCAAAGTGATCTGAAGACATTATAACAGTAACTGATCCTATATTCAAGCTTTGAGGATCATTAGCTGCTGTTGATGAAGAACTTTCAGTCACCAGGTCTTTCTTCATCTTCCACACTATCTTTGAAAGATTGGACTTGACCTTCAACACCTCGGAAATTTTAACAACTTTTGAAGTTTTGGAGACTTGATCTTCGAAAGATCTTGCTTTCACTGCAGCAGGCTTCAGTACTTCGGAATCATTCCTTTCTTCCGAGACCAAATTTTCTTCTGAAGAAAGTTTTCACTTGTCTTCTTCTTCACCTTGGAGCTTCTGAAGGACATAGATTTTCCTTCTGAAGCTAGCTTTTCCTTCTTCTTCTCAGAAGTTTTCTCTTTGATCATGTGGATAGTGCTTTTAGGATTGTAGATGCAATCCTTAGCCAGATGAGAAGTACTACCACACATGATGCAGTCCATTTGCTTCCTTCTGAGAGTCTTCTTCTAAAAGGAAGACTGAACTTGATCACTTTCCAACTCCATCTTCATCTTCACAGATGATGCAGCAAGCTTCTTAGGGAGAGGCTTGCTCTTGAAACTAGATAGTTCAGGCTGTGTAACAGTGTTACACAGCTGATCAGCCTTCTTCTCTTTGCTGAGTGATTTGGAACTGAACTAGAACTCCTGGTACTAGAGTTCATAGTTGAGTCTTCAGCCTTCACCACCTTAAATCCTGCAGAGATAAACACTTGTTTCTGCTTAGAGTTGAAAGTGGCCTTGATTTCTTGAGCCTTCTTTGACTTTATCTTGGCTCTCCTGATCTAGTTCTTCCTTTGAGATTTGGTCATCCCAGCTTCTTCATTTCTCTCCTCAATAGAATAGTGACCCTCCTGAGGATGGTCTTCTTCACTCTTCTCAGACACATCCTTCACTATCTCTTCCTTATCCTCTTTAGCAATGTGGTCTATAAGGGGAAGCTCATCTTCACAAGTTCCACACCTTGGAGATCTTGCAGACAATAGAGTGTGTGAAGGAGCTATCTCAGTAGATCCCAGTCCCTACTTATTCTGATAACAAACTTTTGTATGTAGGGATGAGGATATTATGTTCTTGAAGGTCTCTTCTTCAAGAACATATTTTTCTGCCCTGGCTTTGGTGATCACAAGCTTAGCTAGGCATTCAGTTAACTTTAAGATGAGATTTTTGATTTGAGTCCTGTAGTTAGTGTGCTCATGCTTAAGAGTTAAAATCATTTTCTCTAGATCTTCTATCCTAAGTTTATAATCATTTTCAGGTCTTTTAAAGTCAGCTTTTAAGATATTTAAGGACTCAAGATCAAATCTCATCTCTAAGTTATAGGACCTGTATCTATTAACTTTAGCAATGCATTCAGGAGTACAAAGATGTTCCAATACCTTGGCTTCATCATGGTCTGCCATTAGTGCTTGGTTTGGAGAAGCATCCTTAACCTGAAAGATCCAATTCAAAGCCTCCTTCTTCAACAGCAACTGCAGCTTGCTGCCTGGGCTTCTCATTCTGGCGAGCTCCCTCAGTGTAGTTTGGCCTGGATTGTGCTTGGCCACCATTTGACTTTGGTGCCTTGCACTCTCTTGCAAAGTGTCCCATTTGGTTACAATTGTAACACTTCACCTTGCCTTTGTCCAGCCCAAACTTTCCAATGATTGCATTACTGGGAAACCTTCTCCCAGTCCTCTTGTAGAACTTCTAGGCTCTATGAGTGAGTAGAGCCATCTGCTGGACTATTTCCATATATTCCAGATCATCTGGATGGATACAGTCCAGGTCTTCAAAAGTGAAGAGAAAGTTGTCGGAACTTTCATCAGAAGACACAAAAGCTTATGAAGAACTTGTCTCCTGGAATAGGCTTCCTGGGATGTAGCCTTCCCTTGGTGTCTCTGGAAAGGTGGTGAAAGGACCCTTTTGTGATTTTTCTGGGTAGCAGATGAGATGGTGCTGTGGTTCTCTGAAATCACTTTCAACCATATGGAGGGCTGAACTCTGATGAGTGTTGGAGTTACCAGATGAGTTTTGCATGTTTATCTCATCTGGTATCCACTGAGTATTCCATATAACTCAGTGAGAGTAAGAGTCTTGAGGTTTTCAGTCCTCTTAATGACCACACAGTAGTGTGTCCATTGTCTGGGAAGAGAGGACATGAACTTCCTAACAATATCTCTATTCTCATTGGTTACCCCAACATCAGCTAGAGATCCATAATCTCAAAGTACCTGAAGTACTGTTGAGTCATGGTTTCACCTGTCTTGAAGGTGAAAATTTCAAACTGCTGCTTTAAGGGTCCTTCTTATTCTCTTTGGCTTCATTGGACCCCTCATACATCAGCTTCAGTTTATCCCATAGCTCTTTGGCGATCTTGTACTTCTTGAAACCTCTGTAGATGGAGTTTGGAAGAGCAGTTTGAAGGACTATCATAACTTTCTGATCAACATCAATTTTCTTCTAGTCTTTTTTAGAAAAATCATCCCTTTCCTTTGGTATCATACTACCACCAGCAGTAGCTGAAGTGGTGTATGGTACATAAGGTCCATTGACAACAGACTCCCATATCCTGGAATCTTGAGACTTGATGAAGCCTTCCATTCTTTGGCACCAAGTATCAAAATCCTCAGGAGTGATCAGTGGGGACTTTGTCATAGTTCCAGTTTCCATATCAGCCTTTGAGATAGCTGCCATTTGAAAAAATAAGTATTTTATGAGATTGAAAGGATTAAAGATGGTGAGATCTTATAATCAAGAGCCTAAAATGCTCTGATACCAATTGTAGAACCGTGTGAAGGGTGGTCAATACAATCAGTCTCATAATGAGGAGAGATTTAGAATACTTAATAGATCAAATGGGGAACCGGGTTTGAGTGAGATTATACTAAGAACACAAGTAAGTAATGAGATAGAACTAAGAACAAGAACAAAGAAGTATGGTTTTCAAGGATGTTGTATATTGCTCTCAAGTTCTATTACAAGTGTTACAAAGCATAAAAGAATTACAAGGACCCGAGACACTTTATACTACATCCTACAACCGTCAATACTTAGAAAGACAGTTGGAAACACTAATCTACACAACAAGATCAATGTAGAGTCAAAAGGTAGATTGCCTTTTGACTAGTGACTATGACATGCCATAGCTCACATCCTTTTCTAATATAAAAAGGTTTACATATACAATAGTAGGAAGTTACAGACAAAGGCCTTAATCTACAGTTTATAAAAGCATAGACTTTTCACCAACTTGTATAAGTTGGTGAGTCATCAGAGTTGCAGCGGAAAGTGTGTCAGCTTTGTGTAAAGTAGATGAGAGAAATCATGTCTTCTCTATCTTTGGAAGAAATCAGTTTTCATAGCAAATTGGCTTCGGAAGACTTTGTCTCTGAAGCTTCGGAAGACTTCATCTTTGGCTTCGAAAGATTTTGGACTTTGGCTTCAGAAGAGTTTACACATAGAGTATTTTTTCTGTCGAGAGTGTAAAACTTCCGAAGCAACTTCTACAATGTACGTCCAGTGCATGCATGCAGGAAGACCCTTGGTTGTTTTGGCTTCTTTGGTTTCATCAGCCTTATAATCTTCTGATATCCCTTAGAATTCTGAGAATTTTTATAAAATTTCTTTCGGAAGACATCAAGTTGTCTTTGGAAGAAAATTATGCCTTCAAAACAAATACCTACTTCTGAGAAATTAACCTTCGGAAGAAATCCTGATATATGTTCCAAAGCTTATTTTTCTCACCAAGTACTATGTGTATTGAAGGACCATTTTCTTCCGAAAGCAACTAAGTCTCGAAACTTTTATTCTCTCTTATGAATAAGATTTCTGGTATTTGATATCTTCTGAAGCAAAATTTATCTAGTAAGTAAAATTACTCTAATTTTGGTTTCGGAAGTTTTTCTAAAACCTTCCAACGACAATTTACTTTCAGAAGATTTAGACTTCCAAGAAAAATAACTTTTTGGGCACTTTTTCAGAGGTGGGACTGACATTAGGATCTCAAAGTTTATCCTTTTGCATTAACTTTGTTTTAAAATCCATACCATATATATTCGTACAACGATTCCCCATCTTTCACTATTCTCCTTCATCCACAAAGATTCAAACCCTAAATTTACCCACAAACCAACCTTGTTCTTACCTTCCTTCATCTCAAAGCTACTCAAAATGGCCAACCCTGACCCATGAAACCTGCTCGATTTCTCTATGCAACTACACAGACAACATAATCAGGTTGCTCTATGAGTGTCTGAGAAAGATCCTAGCTTCTCAGATGTTTGTCGCTTCTTGGAGTTATCCAACTACTTCACCTCCCTCACCATAAATCCTCCACTATATAAAGATCAACTTTTAGAGTTTTAGAGGACCTGCTATGAGGTCATTATGGATGGAGAGAAGGCACTGTCTGCCATAGTGCAGGGCAAGACAATTTTGATCAATCCAACCACCATTCGTACTCATCTAAGGCTAGATGATGAAGAAAGAGAATTGTCCTTCCCAAAATATGTTGTGAACCGGTCCTTCAGGCAGATGGGCTGTGGGGGTGATTACTCTGTAAGAACCTTCACGAAAGGGAAGGTCTCCTCCCAATAGAAGTACCTCCTCCATGTTGTCATTCACTATCTATCAAACAAACATAGAGGTTGGGATCAAATTCCTGAAGATCCTTCCTATATAGTCCATGGATTGGTACAAGAGGTCAAGTTCAGGTACTCATAATTTGTTTATACTAATTTAGTTGCAAACATGGACTCCTTAGAATATTACATGTTCCCTAGATATGTCTAGTACATTCTTAAATGTGAACTGGGCTCACAGTTAAGGGGAACACGTAATGTTCTAAAGTTAGGACAGATGAAGCCTGACATCTTTAAAACAATGAGAAATCCAACTGTTGGCTTCTCAGGGGTAGAAACAGCCCTAGTCCCAAAATGTTAGAGCTCATTGCTCAAGGTGACAACTTAGCAACACAAGCTAATATTGAACCCATACCTTCCACATCTGCACCACCCACACAACCATAAATCACCAACACCTACCAAAGAAAATCCAAATGAACCCTACTCGGGTTGTGCAGGCCCCCAAATCACCAACCATGTAGGAAGAAGTGGATCCTGGAGCTCCGACTACTTCCGAGGAGCAAACCACTCCCATTCTTTCTATGATTAGTGTTGAGGTTCCTCATGCTCAGCCTGATGAGCTCACTACACCAACACCACCCTTAAGCCTTAGAGTCTCAAAACTCTAGTGATCAACCTTTAGGGGAAAGTTACCATCCCCAACCTCTTGACCTCAACCAACCCATACCTAACCTTGAATTCTATGATAATGAAGACATGGGATTTAGTGAGTACCATGAGTCTCTCTTCTCCACCCCTGCTTAAGGAGAGATGAGTGCTCCTGACTCACTAATGTCTAGCCCACATCATCCACCCACAACTATGGTGGACCTCCCTGAACCTGTTCAGGAGACCCATATGGAAGAGGCTCTCACTTTTGAAAGTGATTACATTATTCAGACCTCAACCATGGCAACCAAGCCCATTAACACTTCTTTTGAAGCTATCAGTATGCAAGGGAAAACCAACATCCAAGAACCTGAAGCTGGTGATAAGGAAGAAGACCTTGGTTCTATTCTCTCATCCCCTAGTGATTCTTCAAATGAAGATGAGGGGAGTCTGAAACTAAAGATGCAATAACTGACTAGAACCTGTACCTGTTTAGTCTCAAAGGTCAGTCACCTGGAATCTCAGGTGACCACCTTACAAAAGAGGGTCAATGACCAGCAACTTGAGATCACCGATCTCAAGGACAAGTTAGCTAAAATACCCATCTAGAGGACTCAACCAGGCCCATAAGAACCTGTGGATATGGTGGACCTAACTCCTAGCTCTCCTGTGCAAGAGGTTGATGCTACCAAAAAAGGGGAGAAAGTCTTACTTACAATCACAGAACCTGGGAGTTCCTCTCATAGTATGGACATGGAGGATTCACCACCCTCACTTGCAACTGTCCATGCTCAACAACCTCCTCAAGTCCACATTGATGTGGATTCACTCATACAAAGTCTTTTTGAGGAGGGTATACCAAGGGCTATGCCTGCTCCATCTCACCCTGCTGAGAACCCAATAATGGGATACAGATATGATGATCAAAGGAGAGCCTTGGTAATCTCTAGGTCTCAAGGTCAATAAGAGATCTTCAACTTCTTTAACCTGTATAAGAGCACCTATCTAGTTGACCTTCCACTTGCCAACCCAAGTCAAAACAAGCAAGCTGCTAGGTTGGCTGATAGGATTCAACAAAGGGTGTTTGAAGAGTTCAAGCTGAGAACAAGACTATATAGATAGAGGCTAGCAGGTAAGATTATTGGTTAACTAGATGTTAAGGTGGACCCTAAGATTAGCTTCAAAGGAGAAACCTTGGCTGAAGGCCCAGCAGTTGAGCCTGTGAACCTTGAGATAGGAACTACTTCAGCACCCTCAGCACCCATTACCCTCAATGAGGCACCAACTGGTGAATGTGTCTCACAGCCTCTCTCTGTCTAGAGCTTAAGTGAAGAACCAAGAAATAAAGGCCAAAGCTCTCTCCAACCTGAGTCACACAAGCTTGTGAGTGACAAAGGTAAAAGGACAATGACTCCTGAGGAGATTGAGGAGGAAAAGAGAGAGAGGAAGAGGAAGGCAAGGGGAGAGAGTTCAAGCAGGACCCCTAGCTTCATAGAAGCTATAATCAAAGCTGCTCCAGGCCAAACACTCAAGATGGTGAGTTAAAGGCAGCCAAATTGAATTATTTGGGGTCCAGAAACTACAATATTGATAAACTCATCTCTCTCCCCTTGTAGGAATTAAATGAACTGGCTGGCACTGAGTTGTCAAAGGAGAGGAAGGAGGTAAAGGATGTAGAACTACTCCTCAAGATCAAGGAAGAAAGGAGGAAGAAAAGACTCTACAAGCATGCTCCTACCTTCTCCCCAGTTCAAGAAAGCCCTGAGACAGAGGCTGTGGCAACTAAGCAACAACCTCTGGTAGACAAAGAAGCAGAAAGACAAAATATGATTAACTACTTGAGTGCCACAGGCCTCTATCAGGTATCTGCTCTTCTTCCCTTGTCATACGAGTACATTAAATTTGAATACCTCAAGAAGCTTGAGCAACAAGTACAAAAAGAACAAAAAGCTGCTAAGAGGTAGATTTGGGAAGAAGCTAAAAAGTCAAGAGTCATCATCCAAAAGAGTCTAAAAAAGTCTGCTGATAGGCAAAGGATGATGAGCTTCTTGAAGCTGTATGGATTCTCTGAAAGGAAGCTTGGTCTAATGTCTCTATCCACCATGGATGAGCACATTAGGGTGATCAAGCAAAAGATTAAAAATTGTGAGCTCGTTGACTTGCATTCTCTACCAAGTCTGGCTGCACCTGAAGTTGAGGTCAAGGTTGAACCATAAGAGACAACACAACCTGGACCTTATGCTAGACCACAACCAACTTCATCTTCTAATCCATAGTAGGGTCCTAATCCTTCTCTTTCTAAACCTGTGAGGGAAGAGGACCCAACTAAGGGAGATAATCAAGAATTATCTGGTGCTGCAGGCCAGTCTCCTCAGTTAAAATATAGAAAGAGGAAAAGGATGGCCATTAGAAGGGAAAAGAAGAAGAAGAAGTCCAAGGCATCCACCTCTACACCTCAAGATGGGTCAGAACAACCTGAGGGTGATCAAGAAGAAGCTACTCATCCAACTCCCATTCAAGTAGAGCCTCTTGCTGCTAGAAGATCCATCTTGTCCTGGATCTTTGCTGCTAATCCGGACAGATGGTATGTCAATAGAGATCAAGGGGGTCAAGATATTTACTTCTGGAAAGACATACTTGATCTTCCTCTGTATGATCTCTATGATATGAGGAGATACTATGAGAGTTTGAGGGATCCTGATCAAATGATGAAAAAAGGAATGGTCTTGATCCTGATGAGAACTATCAATAGATGAGTAATCTCTTCTGTTTTTATAACATCAGCCTAGGGGGAGTTTGTAAGATTTACACTTAAAGGCTGATGCAACCAAAGCATCCAAAGAGCTCCCAGCATACATGCATGAAGTACAGAGTAAAGTTACTTTGGAAGTTTTACACCACTCAAAGAAAATAAGCTAAGTGTAAAATCTTCAGAAGCCAAATTACAAAATCTTCCAAAGCCAAAGATGAAGTATTCAGAAGCTTCAGAGACAAAGTGTTCTGAAGCCAAAGACTGATTTCTTCCAAAGACAGAGAAGACATGCTTTCTCTGATCACCTTTTGACAAAAGCTGAACAACTTTCCGCTGCCACTCTGAAGACTCACCAACTTATATGAGTTGGTGAAAAGGTCCATGCTTTTTTCAACTGTAGATTATGGTCATTGGTCTGTAACTTTCTACTTTTGTACCTTTTATTCTTTTTGTAATAGATTAGGACATGAGCTATGGCATGTCATAGTCACTAGTCAAAAGGCAATCTACCTTTTGACTTTACATTGATCTTGTTGTCTAGATTAGTGTATCCAGCTGACCTTCAAAGTATTGCCGGTTGTAGGATGTAGCATTAAGTGTCTCAAGTACTTGTATCCTTATATATGCTTTGTAACACTTGTAAAAAAACTTGAGTGCAATATACATTATTCTTGAAAACCATATTTGAGTGTTCTTGTTCTTGTTCTTTTACTTGTGTTCATTGTATCATCTAACCGGTTCCCTATTTGATCTGCTAAGTGTTTCGTATCTCTCCACCTTGTGAAACTGTTGCATTGACCACCCTTCACCGGTCCTGCAATTAGTATCAGAGCATTTCAAGCTTTTGATTGTAAGATCTCACCATATTTTATCACTTCAGTTTCACAGAACATTTAACAACTCAAATGGCAGCTCTTGCTAAAGCTGATATAGAAACCGATACTATGACAAAGTCTTCACTGATCACTCCTGATGACTTTGATACTTGGTGCCAACGTACGAAAGGGTTCATCAAGTCTCAAGACCGTAGGATGTGGTGATCTGTTGTCGAAGGACCTCATATCCCAGGTACCTCTTCAGCCACTGCTGGAGGTGGGATGATACCAAAAGAAATGGCTGACTATTCTAAAGAAGACTGGAAGAAGATTGACATAGATCAGAAAGCCATGACTGCCCTCCAAACTGCTCTTCCAAACTTCATATACAAAGGCTTCAAGAAGTGCAAAACTGCTAAGCAGCTCTAGGATACACTAAGGCTCGTGTATGATGGGTCTGAGGAAGCTAAAGAGAACAAGAAATACCTCTTGAAGCAGCAATTTTAGAACTTCACCTACAAGACAGGTGAAACCATGACTCGGCAATACTTCAGGTATGTTGAGATTGTGGACACTCTGACTAATATTGGAGTAAAACTTGAGAACAGGGACATAGTGAGAAAGTTCATGTTCTCTCTTCCCAGACAATGGACTCACTATTCTGTGGCCATCAAGAAAACTGAGAACCTCTCTACCCTTACTCTCACAAAGCTGTATGGTATCCTCAGTGGCTACCAGATGGAGATGAACATGCAAAATCCATCGAGTAGCTCTTCCAACAATCAGTAAAGTTCAGCCCTTCATGTGGTAGAAAAGGAAAGAAGAGAACCACAACATCATCTCAACAATCAATGGTGGTGGATGTGGTATTGGTACTGGCCAGTGGTAATTAACATTGGTGGTCAGTGGTGGCAGAGGCCAGTGGTGGTTGTTAGTGGTGGTGGTCATGGTGACTGATCTTAATGGCTGGTAATAATGGTGTTGGTGGCTGGTGGTGGTGGTCGGTGGTGGCCAATAGGGATGGCAATGGGCCGGGTTTGGGATGGGTATTGGTACCATGCCCGGTTTTAAATCGTGTCCCATACCCAGCCCATTACCTCTCGAGTATTGGTCGAGTAATTACCCATCGGGTATCAGGCATACCCGCGAGTGTCGGGTATAGCCGTTAGCATCAGGTTGCGGGCATACTCGTGGGTATCGACCAATCCCTTGCCAGGTTGTCAGGTTCATTTGTACAATTTTAGTTTAATATATTTAAGTATCCCATTTCAAATTTTAAATAAGATCATCTCTATAAAGTTTCGTGTAGCAAAGCATATAATAACATCTTCATTTGGGGTTTGTGGTGTGTATGGTGTTTTGTGAGTTATTCATTATGATGACATAAAGACCCAATTAATAGGCTGTAACATACAAATATAGTTTACTAAAGTTAGAAACTCGTAAATATAGGTTATTGGAATTAAAAATAGGTACATCATAATTATTATGAAGCAAGAATGGGTTGGTTTGCCCTATCATCCGCATAGGCTTATCCATGAGCTTAAATTACACGCAAATACATATTAAAAAACATTTGACTTCATATGTTGTTTTAATATAATGTTGTCAACTTGTCAAATATATAAGAGGCCCTTTGAAATGTTGGGAAAGAAAACATCGGGGTCTGTTTGGCATGAGTTAATCGAATAGATAAGTGAAAGAAATAGATTGGGGAATGAAATGGATGAGAGAATGAAATTAGTCTTTACATTTCATTATATTGTTTAATGATCTTGTAAGAATGGAACTAATCATTACTTTGTTTTGTTGTTAGGTAGAAAAGACGAAGAAATGGAATGCAAAAATGGTTACGGTGACCATCGCTGGTGGTGGTGGTTCCCGATGATGGTGGTGTTTGGTGATGACTGGGACGAATGGTGGTGTTTGTGGTGTTAGTGGTGGCTGGTGGTAATTGGTGGCCGTGTCTGGTTGTGGTAGTCGGTGGTTGTGGTTAGGGTGTTAAAAATATCCAAATCTGAAACTGAATTCGAAATATCCAAAAATCCAAAATTTGGATTCAGATTTGGATACGGATAGTGATTTGAGAATTTATGGATATTTCGGATATCCGAAATATTTTAATAAAAATTTAAAGATATTAAATATTAATTAAATATTTCGGATATTTAGATATTTCAGATATTTTAACTAAAAACATTGGATATCCGAAAAAAATTTCAACAAAAATTATTATATTTTTATAGAATTTATTAAATAATACAATTTTTTTGAATTCAGATATCCGAACAGATATCCGAATAGTGAAATCCACTACCTTAAATTTTCATATATTCAAATTTAAACACCCCTAATTGTGGTGGTGGTCGGTGCTGATGGTGGTGGTTGATTGTGGTGGTGGCCGATGGTGGTTCTCGATGGTGGTGGCTGTGGTGTTGGTGCTAGCCAGTGGTAATTGGCATTGGTGGTCGGTGGTGGTGGAGGCCAGTGGTGGTGGTTGTGGCGATTGATCTTAATGGCTGGTAGTGATGGTGTTGGGGGCTGGTGGTGGTAGGCGTGGTGGTGGTGGTCAGTGGTGGCCAACAGGGATGGCAATGGGCTCGGTTCGGGCCGGGTATTGGTACCATGCCCATTTTTAAATCGTGTCCCATACCCAGCCCGTTACCCCTTAGGTATTGGTAGAGTAATTACCCATCGGGTATCAGGCATACCCGCGAGTGTCGGGTATACCCGTAAGCATCAGGTTGCGGGCATACTTGCGGGTATCGACCAATCCATGTCGGGTTTTCGGGTTCATTTGTACAATTTTATTTTAATATATTTAAGTACCCTATTTTAAATTTTAAAAAAGATCATCTCTATAAAGTTTCGTGTAACAAAGAAAATAATAACATCTTCATTTGGTAAATTTAATATTAAAAATATAGCTACAACAACTTACTTAAACTTTATCATTGAGACTTCAAAACAACTACAACATATAAGTATTTTAAAATTTCAATAAGTGTTTTAAAATTTCACATTTAAATTGTCACAAGTTAGCAACAAGTATTTTCATATCATAAAGTTTTATATCTAAACTATATATTTAATATCCAAAAAAATAAGTTCATTTCGATTTTATATCCAAAAATAAGAAATTTATGTATATGTTTGGGTAAGCGGGTATGTGATTCTGGGTAATCGGGCTGGGTATTATCTAATCCCATACCCATCTCATACCCGCAAAAAAAAATTAAAACTAATCTCATACTCAGCCCAATACCCATCAGGCTTTGGGTATACCCGTCACATATGTCTCGGGTTTTGGATATACCCATCGGGCTCGGGTTTTTTTTGCCATCCCTAGTGGCTAATGGTGGTTGTTGCTGGGGTGGTTAGTGATGGTGGATGGGTGGTGGTGACTAAAAATGAAAGAAGAAATGAAATAAATAAAAAATATGGGGTGGATGGAATGAATTTAATGTGTTCAGAGCGAATGTGATTACTTAAAGCATCATCAATAGAAAGCCATAAATACACCAAAAAACATGCTAGTGAGGTATCATGTCAAGAAAAACATTCACTCTTTGAAACCCTCAAAAATATCTCCAACCACAAGACATAAAAACATATGTCACATCATTATCACCTTTTATATTTAAAAATTAAATTTATAAATATACATAGAAAGAGAAAATATTAAATTATAATTATCAACCAACCTTTGGACCCATCCACCTGCCATTTCTACCACCTATTTTGTTTTGTCAAGTTCTTCCATAAAAACTTTTGAGGAAAAAACAAAACACCACAACAGGGCAATGGAACAAAACTAGCCACGTGGATAAAAAATGAACAAAAAATTTGATATTGGAGATGCTCTTATATAATGGTCCATTTCATTCTTTTTACCAATCAAACATCTTTTTTTCCATCCATTCTCAATAGTTCATTCCATTCCGCATCTCATTACTGCATACCAAATGCTAACTTGGTTTGAATTAATATGAACAATTGAGATTGACCCTATGGTTAGTGATTTTGATATGGGTGAATAGGAATAGGAATAATGCATATTTACAAAGGTGAAGAGGGCAGACGAGTCAAGTTCGAGTCAAGTAAATGCTTTTAAGAAGTCAAGACAAAAAGGTGTGATCGATATGTTGTTTGCTTGTAAACCTGAAAAGAATCTGAAGGGTAGAAAAGGAGCTGGAAGACAACAAACAATTAAAGAGGTATGTAAAAAATAGTTAAAAGGCAAGACTTGCAAGAAGATAGGCAGGTGGTTTTATGATGCGAGTATTCCTTTTCATGCAACTACCTATGGTAGATTTTAAATTATGATAGAAGCTACTGGTTAGTTTGGGCCGGGATTTAAAACACACACTATGCATGAATTAGGGGTGTCTTGCTTTGAAAAGAAGTAGGTGAAACTAAGACAAAGATAGAAAATTACAAGAAAGAATGGGCGAATAAGATTTGTTCAATATTATCCGATGGATGGCATAATTCAATGGTGTGGACGGATATTATAAAATTTTTGGTGACCTCTCCTAAAGGATGTGTGTTTATGAAGTTAATTGATGCTTATGAAATTACTAAGGATGCCCAGTCAATATTTAATATGCCTGGAGAAATAATGGATGAAGTTGGAGAGGTAAATGTTGCAAGTGGTAACAAACAATGCATCAAATTATGCAAAGGCAGATAAGTAATTTTTATGTTATTTTTCAAGTGTTTCTAATCTTGCTTTTTATAGGTAAGTTATTGGAAGCTTCAAGACCGCATTTATATTGGACACCTTGTGTGGCCCATAGTCTTTATTTGATGTTAGAGGGCAATTAATATTTGGAAAGTGCTATGTTTATGAATTCCTATATCTATAGCCATGCTGGTCTAGTGAACATGATGACAAGGCACACTAATCAACATAACTTGCATAGACTCGTTGATACTCGTTTTGCAATCTCATTCATCACTCTTTCTCAAATGCATAAACAAAAGAGTAACTTACAAAAAAATGATCATCTCCATATAATTCACAACAATGTAAGAAAATTATAAGATATTATTAGTTATACTATCACGATGCTTATTATATTATTATCATTTTGGCAAGTGGGCAAAGGTAAGTGGTGCGAAGAAAATAGCTTCTACTTTTTCAAGAAAGTTTTTAAGAAATATAGTATATATTCTTAAGTTGACGGGACATCTGGTTAAGCTCCTTAGACTTGATGATGGAGATAAAGAACATGCTATGGGATATATATACAAGGCTATGAAAAGAGCCACATAAACCATTAAGAATAATTTCAAGCTTGAAAGACAGAAGTATGCTAAAGCATTTTAGATCATTGACGAAAAGACTGGCTATTGAGTTGCATAGACCGTTAAATGCTTCAGGGTATTTTTTGAATCCTGACTTCTACTATGAAAATCAAGATAAGGTAAAGTCCGAAGAGATCACGAATGGTGTTATTGATGGCATTTCAAGATTAGTTGTTGAACACACGACTCAAGATATTGTTTCTAGATAATTGGATAGATATTAACACACATTGGGCCCTTTTTGGTCATGCAACGGCTATAAGACAAAGGAAGACTATATCTCCATATAAAAAAATTCTTACATTCTATTAGTTATAATTTCTTACATTTATTCTTTTTTTATTGTTCAACAGCAGATTGTTGGAATGCATTTAGTGGTGAAACTTCAGAGCTACAAAAGTTTGCTATACGGACCCTAAGTTTGACATGTAGTGCTACAGGGTGCAAGAGAAATTTGAGTGTCTTCCAACAAGTAAAATATTTACTAAATGTATATTCTAATATTTCTATTATTCTTAATTCATTATCTAACTAAGTTTTCTTAATAGCTTCATACCAAAATAAGAAATCGATTGACTCAAAATCAGCTAAATGACTTGGTCTTTTTGTAAATTAATTGTTCTTTAAAACATCAATATGAAAGAATGGATACCACAAATCCTATCCGTTTAGCTGGCATTGATGAAAGTAATGATTATGGGTTTATGGATGATGAAGACGAAAGTGAAGATGAGACATTTTATTGATGAAGAGTTAACAAGGGGGAGTTATGAAAAAACCAGTGTAGCATCTTAACCAAATTATTATACCAGGAAAATTAAACATTAATATAAAGAAAAAGATGTTGGTACTTCTAATTCCACTGTCACCACTCGTAGTAGAAAACTACCACCATCTCGTAGATTACATCATTTGGTTGATGAAGACAGCGATGGAGATTTAGAAGAAGTTGACATTGGGGTAAGTGATGATGGTTAGGAAGATGTGTCATTTAGTTTTGATGTTGCGGCCTTCGACGAGGATGATGAAGAAGATTCCTAGTTCTAGGATAAAAATAATAAACATAACGAAGATGTCAAGTTTGGTATATATATGGTGTTTCTACTAACTCATTTAAGTATGTCTTGTTTTTTGTTTTACATATGGTAGTATCTTTTGGGCATATTTAGTTTTATGGTATATTTTTCCTTTCTAGTATTATCTTGGACCATTTGTGACCAAAATTAAACTAGATCTAGGTTTGTTTTGTGGATAACCTAATTGTTTGGTTATACCCTTGTGTTAGGCCTAGTTCATTTTTTGCTAGGGCTGATGTATACATTGGGGTATATCACGAGAGCCCTAATGCCTTTTACCGTGTACTTTAATTTTCATTAATAAAGTTTTACTAATATAGAGTCACCTTTATGTTTTATCGGGAAAACAGACAATTTTCTAATCTCTATTCACTTTTTATTATAAATTATTAGTATTTTAGATGTTTATGTGTTTATAAATGATTTACAAGTTTTTCAAAAAGTATGTACCCCTTACATACAAAAAACCCTACGCTTTTATGCTTTCTACCTCGGCTTAGGACATTGTCAACTTGGTGCTTCTCTCATTTTTTAAAAACCAAGTCTGAGTTTACTAAATAAAAGAAAAGAAGAAAAAAGGAAATTTAAAATATAATAAGAAAGGAAAAGGAATGTAAATATATAATTTAATTTTGTGTGTGATAGTTCGAATGACCGGAAAAGAAAAAAACATTTTATATGTTCTCGAGTCGAGAGGAAAAAAAGTTATAATTTTACTAATATACCATTTTAGTATATTAATTAAATTAAATTATAAGGGTGAAGGGAGTGGAGGTGGGATGGGAACGGAGCCACTGAAGTGTTGCGAGGAACATCGTCCCCCATCCCTCCCACCTCCCCCACCTGCGGTCCGAAGAAAGACAACTGTAAAGCCCCGTTCTCGAGACGCTTACAGTTGGTCAATCATCGCATAAACAATATAAAACACCATATTTTGCAGCAAAAATTTAACTTTTCATTAATAAATAAAAACATGTCAATTATCATATCATTTCGTTTACAACCCCAAAAATTGTATTAATACTTTAACATATTCAAAATAGGGATGCCAGACTCGAAATGTCCCCAGTAGCTTATGCATCCATGCCTGCACCTCCCCAGCATCATCATTCACCTGCCAACTGATATGCATATAAAAAGTCAGCGACGCTGAGTGAGTTCTAGTTTATATAATAAAATGCTTTACTTTTAATAAAAAACTTTCCTTTACTTTCATTCGTGATCACACATCATACATACATCTTGATAATTATCATTCTTTCATCATCGTTCATAATCATTCTTTTCATACTTTATTATCTTTCCCTTTCATCTAGACCAATGTCGTATACTATACCCCAAACATTGTGCACGAAGCTGGTACTGGGCCGAAGTCTATAAGTAGACCCCTAACATTGTGCATGAAGCTGATTCCAGTACGGGGCCAAGCGACAAGGGTCCCGTTTCGTACATATTAGTCAATCACCAAGATTAACCCCTGTGTGCATCCTCATGGGTTAGTTAAACCGCACACAATGGCTGTGAACCTCCATTCATTTTGGTTGCAAGACTTTCATTCATTGATTACATTCCACTTTTCATTATCTATATCTTTCACTTTTTTTTACAATAATACTTTACGTACATAAGCATATCATACCACATAAATTCACGTCATAATACATAATATTTCCCAAAAATCATCAACCGCCCACAAACATACATAACATCAACAAGCATAAACCACCATAAAACGTCAAGACTTAATACTTAATTCTATTTCCCAAAATTCCAGAAATATTCCAAGTGTCTACAGCGCATGACTAAAACATTCCAAGTATCCAATGCGGATGAACAAAATCTAATGCGGATGAACAAAGACAAATGCGGATGAACAAAGTCAAATGCGGATGAACAAAGCAAATACGGATGAACAAAGAAAATGCGGGTGAACAAAGTCCAATGCAGATGAACAAAGTCAAATGCAGATGAACAAGGTCAAATGCGGATGAACAAATTCCACAGCGCGCAACATGCAAAATTTGTCTAAGTGTCCACAGCGGACGTACCATGTCCAATACGAGTGTCCACAGCGGACACTATAACTATCACCTGCAATGCATCATACGTATTTTCTAGTCTCCAAACATCATTCTAAATTATACTTAGCATAGATCTAACATGTTACACACGTAGACTCGGACCCCTTCCTGTGTCTCCACTGTACTCGCACAAGTGGAACCACTTTATTCCTTAGCCTCTTCTCTTTTGTTAATGATGGCCACTGACTGCTCCACATAATTGATCCGTTTATCCACCTCGATGTCCTTGAGTGGCACAATCATATCCTCCTTAGCTAAGCACTTCCTCAACTGGAATACATGGAACGTTGGATGAATTCCACTTAACTCATCGGGTAGCTCTAATCGATAGGCCACCTCTCCTACTCGAGCAATGATTTGGAAAGACCCTATGTACCTCGGACTTAACTTTCCCCACTTTATGAACTGGATGATCCCTTTCAAAGGCGAGACCTTCAACATGACTCTATCACCCACCTTGAATTCAATCGGTCTACTTCTCTTGTCGGCATACGACTTATGTCTATCCTTTGCCGCCTTCATAAAGGCATTGATCTTTTCCAACTTTTTGGCCGTAGCCTTGATCACCTCAATGCTCCCTATCTCCTTCTGCCCAATGTCACCCGAACATACAGGCATTCTACACTTCCTACCGTATAGCATCTCATATGGAGGCCTACTAATGGTGGCATGATAACTGTTGTTATATGATAATTCGACTAACGGTAAGTGTTCGTCCCAACTTCCTCCAAAATCAATGACGCATGCTCGTAGCATATCCTCCAGCGTCTAAATCGTCCTCTCCGACTGACCGTCTGTCTGAGGATGGTAAGCCGTACTGATATTTAACCTCGTCCCCATTGCATCATGAAATCTTTTCCAAAACTTAGATGTAAACCGAGTGTCACGGTCAGACACGATAGACACCGGTACACCATGACTAGTCACTATCTCTTTGATGAACAAATCTGCCAACCTCTCAACTGAATACGTCCCGCGGATTGGTAGAAAGTGAGCACTCTTCGTCAGGCGATCAACTATCACCCATATGGCATCGTATCCCCTTGTCGTACATGGTAACTTCGTAATGAAGTCCATGGTGATGTGCTCCCATTTCCAATCGGGTATATCCAAGGGTTGGATCTTCCCGTATGGCTTCTGGTGCTCCGCCTTCACTTGTAAACAAGTAAGGCACTTACTCACATACTCCGCCACATCGCTCTTCATTCCCGGTCACCGGTAATCTTTCTTCATATCATGATACATCTTTGAAGCACGGGGATGAATTGAGTATCGAGTCTTGTGAGCCTCATCCATCATCTTCCCATGCAGATCCCCATAACAAGGAATCCACATCCTCCCCGATCGGGTCCGGACACCAAGAGTGTTCTCCCCCAACTCGGCACCTAGACCTTTCATCCTTTTGGAGTTAATCTGATCATCTTTCAGTGCTTCATCCTGAAATTCCTTAACCTACTTCATCACATCAAAGGTCATAAACAACTGATAAGCTTTCACCCAAATTGACTCGGGTCTCTCTTTTCGGCTAAGGGCATCCGCCGCCACATTGGCCTTGCCCAGATTGTAATGGATCTCACAATCATAGTCTTTGATCAACTCTAACCATCTCCTTTGCCTCATATTAAGATCCTTCTGCTCGAAGAAGTACTTCAAACTTTTGTGATCAGTGAAGATGGTGCACTTCATCCGTACAAGTAATGCCTCCAAATCTTCAATGCAAAGACCACCGCCGCTAACTCCAAGTCATGAGTAGGGTAGTTAGCCTCATGGATCTTTAACTGTCGGGATGCATAGGCTATAACTTTTCCCCGTTGCATCAGCACTCAACCCAATCCCGAATAAGAAGCATCCGAATAGACCACCAAGTCTTCATTCCCTTCGGGTAACGTCAAGACAGGAGTTTAAGTCAACCTTGTCTTTAACTCTTCGAAGGCATTCTCCTGCTCTCGACCCCATACGAACTTCACATCTTTACGGGTCAACCTGGTCAATGGTGAAGCTATCTTAGAGAAGTCTTAGATGAATCTTCTATAGTAGCCAGCCAAACCCAAGAAACTACGAATCTCAGATGGCGTCTTTGGAGACTTCCATTGCATCACGCATCGACTTTCGCTGAATCCACCATGTTCCCTTCAGGATTAACCACATGACCCAGAAACTGAACTTCGCGTAACCAGAATGCACACTTGGAGAACTTGGCGTACAGCTTCTCCCTTCTAAGCGTATCCAGAACTTCCCGAAGGTGACCGGCATGCTCTTCTTCACTCTTCGAATAAATCAGGACATCGTCGATAAACACAATCACTGACTTATCTAGCATAGGCTGTCACATCCGATTCATCAGATCCATAAAAGCAGCTGGCTCGTTGGTTAAACCAAAAGACATCACAAGAAACTCATAGTGCCCATAACGCATGCAAAAAGCTGTCTTAGGAATATCCTGCTCCCTCACCTTCAGTTGGTGGTAACCAGATCGGAGGTCTATCCTTGAGAACCAACTGGCACCTTGGAGCTGATCAAACAAGTCATCAATCCTCAGTAACGGATACCGATTCTTCACTGTCAGCTTATTCAGTTCACGGTAGTCGATGCACATCCTCATGCTACCATCCTTTTTCTTCACAAACAAGACCGGAGCATCCCCACGGAGAGATACTTGGTCTAATGAACCCCTTATTTAACAACTCTTGCAGCCGAGTCATCAATTCTTTCATCTTGGAGGGAGCGAGACGATACGACACCTTTGCGACAGGTTGGGCACCAGGTATCAGATCAATTTGAAACTCAATCTCGCGGTCAGGTAGCACACCTAATAAATCTTCCGGGAACACGCCTGGGAAATCACACACAACCGGTACATCCGACATTCGTGGTACTGTCGCTTCAACATCTTTCACATAAGCCAAATAGGCACCACATCCACACCTCATACACTTCTATGCCACAACCATTGAGATTACTTTCGGGATAGTACTAACTCTGTCACCGTAGATCATCACCAAAACTCCCATCGGGCGCGGTCACCCGAATCATCTTCTTACGGTACACGATGTTTGCCTCATAGGCTGCTAACCAATCCATTCCTAGGACAACATCAAATCTACCTAAAGGCATCACAAACAACCTAGCAGAGAACCTATGGCCTTCCAACTCTATCTCATAGTCTTCTACCATATCAGAAATCCTTGTAGACTTACCAATAGCAGTTTCTACATCAAAGGTCTCATCGTCTTTCTACTCTTAACAGGCAACTTATCACAGAAGACAGTAGAAATAAAACTCCTACTAGCACCAGAATCAAACAATACAGAGGCACTAGCATCATTAACCAGAAATGTACCTGATACAACATCGGCATCCACTCTGGCTTCCTCACGGGTCATGATAAAAGCTCTCGCCCTGGCCTTCTGCACTTCCTTCCCTTTCTCAGCCTCTTTTCCCGTCTTCGAGCTCTCATCTCTCGGCCTTGTGCACTCCTGACTCATGTGACCTGTTTCTCCATAGTTATAACACCTCATTCCCCCACAATCCTTGGCCATATGCCCTGCCTTCCCGTATTTGAAATAGATATTCAACCCCCACTTACATTCCCCTGCATGCTCCTTCCCACACTTATTACACCTCATCGCCCCTGTACCTATCATCCCCACCTTCCGATCATCCACCCTTGCCTTTTTGTTCTTGTGAGTGAAACCACTACTGCCAAATCGTTTCGCATTCCAGTTTCTGTCACCACCACCTTTCTTGCTCACACCCACCACAGTCACTTCCTCCCGCCAGTCATACAATCTCCCTTCCAGATCGACCACCGACCTGAACGTACCTGGCCGGGCAGCAATCAGATGCCTACGGATATCCGCCGGCAGACCCTGGATGTATCTCTTGATCTTTCGTGACACAGGCGTCACCTGATCTGGCACCAGCCTTTCCATCTTATTGAACTTTGTTGTGTATAGTTGGTGTGTCATGGTTCCCACCTCCAACTGTAGAAACTCTCCTTCAATCTTGTCAAGTTTCCTGTGAGGACAAAACTCCTTGATTACCAGCTTCTTAAGTTCATTCCACCTTATTCTCCCTATCGCCCTGCTACCCTCGGCCTGGACAATATTGTCCCACCAGCATAAGGCCGAGTCCACAAATGAGTAGGTAGCAAACTTCACCTTTTGATCCTCCCTACATTCACTAATATCTAGCACAACCTCCATTTCTCTCACCCATCAGTGAGCAGCAGTAGCGTTCCTATTTCCATCAAAAGACGGGGGCTTTCATCTCTGAAATGCCCCATAACTACACCCCCTTGAAGTTTTTTGCGTTGTTTCCTTTCCCTCATCATCACTGGAGACAACCATCTCAGTCTCTGGCTGCTCCCCTTCACCTAAACCTCTCTCCTCGCCCTCTCTCCCAACAGTTTTCCTCCTCTCCTCTTCCTCCTTCTTTTCATCCTTTCTCACTGCTCTAATAACCTCTGTCACTACAGACGGCAGAATCGTCTACATGACTTAATGAACTTCCTCCACAACCGCCTCATTCACTGAGGCCCTCAGGTTAGCACTCTCGTCGCCGCCTTCATGGTGATGAAGCTCGGGCTCTTCAGGAGTCGTTTCAGCGGTTCTAGCCCTGTTTCTTGTGACACGTGGCCCAGCACCACATCCACCATGACCTCAACCTCTAGAAGCCTTTGAAGATCTACCACTAGCAATCTCTAAGCACTATAAGATTCACATAGCACACACACATAATTCCTTTTTCCATTAATTTACATAAAATATTTACATGAAACATTTACCTGCAGGCATGTAGCTACTAGGACTGGCATCCCTTTCCCTTTCTTGTCTCATTCTCAATTTAAGTTTTAGGTTTTTGAAAATAATTTACCCAATTCTCTTAAAATTTGGCTCTGATACCAACTTGTAAGGCCCCGTTCCCGAGACGCTTATAGTTGGTCAATCATCGCATAAACAATATAAAACACCATATTTTGCAGGGGAAATTTAACTTTTTATTAATAAATAAAAACATGTCAATTATCATATCATTTCGTTTACAACCCCTAAAATTGTATTAGTATATTAACATATTCAAAATATGGATGCCAGACTCGAAATGTCCCCAGTAGCTTATGCATCCATGCCTGCACCTCCCCAGCATCATCATTCACCTGCCAACTAATATGCATATAAAAAATCAGCGATGCTGAGTGAGTTCTAGTTTATATAATAAAATACTTTACTTTTAATACAAACTTTTTCTTTACTTTCATTCGTAATCACACATCATACATACATCTTGATAATAATCATTTATTATCTTTCATCATCATTCATATCGTTCATTTCATACTTTATTATCTTTCACTTTCATCTAGACCAATGTCGTATACTATACCCCAAACATTGTGCACGAAGCTGGTACTAGGCCGAAGTCTATAAATAGACCCCTAACATTGTGCACGAAGCTGACTCCAGTACCGGGGCAAGTGACAAGGGTCCTGTTTCATACATATTAGTCAATCACCAAGATTGACCACTGTGTGCATCCTCATGGGTTAGCTAAACCGCACACAGTTGAGCTAACAACCCAATGGCTGTGAAACTCCATTCATTTTGCTTGCAAGACTTTCATTCATTGATTACGTTCCACTTTTCATTATCTATATCTTTCACTTTCCTTACAATAATACTTTACGTATATAAGCATATCATACCACGTAAAGTTACGTCATAATACATAATATGGAGCATCATCAACAGCCCACAAACATACATAACATCAACAAATATAAACCACCATAAAACGTCAAGACTTAACACTTAATTCTATTTCCCAAAATTCAAGAAATATTCTAAGTGTCTACAGCGCATGACTAAAACATTCCAAGTATCCAATGCGGATGAACAAAATCCAATGTGGGTGAACAAAGACAAATGGGGATGAACAAAGCCAGATGCGGATGAACGAAGCAAATGCAGAACAAAGCAAATGCGGATGAACAAAGCAAATACGGGTGAACAAAGTCCAATGCAGATGAACAAAGTCAAATACAGATGAACAAGGTCAAATGCGGATGAACAAATTCCAAAGCGTACAACATGCAAAATTTGTCTAAGTGTACACAGCGGACGTACTATGTCCAATGCGGACACCATGTATATCCTAAGTGTCCACAACGGACACTATAACTATCACCTGCAATGCATCATACATATTTTCCAGTCTCCAAACATCATTCTAAATTATACTTAGCATAGATCTAACATGTTACACACTTAAAGTGTACTAAGCATCTACACAACATCACAGAAATCACAAGAAACAAACATTCATCCATTTACAGTCGTACAATTCGTGAAAAACATGGTTTCATGCAGAAAACAATAGTTTAATATGTATACCAGCCCCAAACCAGCAGAAACATGTAAAAGAGGGGATCTAGAACTCACCTCTAACGACTTTCGAGTGAAAACTCCTCAAACCCGAGAGCTACCCGGAGTTCTAGCACTAAAATACACAAAAACAAGTTGCCAAACACAAAGGAAACACATAAAGATCGGCCCAAAAGTTCAAACCCACTGAAAACCGAGAAGAAAAACACTAGGAAACCTCACCTTCTTGAAGATCTTTTTCTTTCTCTCTCTAGAAACCGATTTCTGCTTCTTCTTTCTTTAGTGCAGCCGAAGTGTCTGTGTAAAAAGGGAGTGTGGGCTGCCATACTTCTTTTTAAATCCCATAATGGGCAAATTTTCCCCTTGTACACTTTTAACCCCTTGTTTTTAAGTGATACTCTTTTTCTCCCTTTTCTTTTTTTTTTCTCTCTTTTTTTTTTTTTTTGCTGAATTTTCCAGGTGTTACAATAACAATAGCGGCTGGGGTAACATGCTCTTCGCCCCTCAAAATTGAAAGTTGAGAACTTAGGAAATGAGCATAAAGACTCTTTAATCAACTTTGAACTAAAAAATTCAATTTCTTTTTTGCTATACATACACACATAACCAAATTCTTTTACACACATTCTCCATTTATTTTACACCGGTAAATATCACACTTTCAAAACCCTATTCCAAAAAAATGATGAACACCTTTATGATCGATGATTCAACTACAGGTTCATCATTATAACCTTCTAAAACAAATCAACATAACTTATATTTTCTCGTTCCAGTTGCCAACTTGTGATACCTTTCAATGTCCGCGACTCCGCAACCTCAAGAACTCATATTAGAAGAGATGAATGTGGAGACTCGCATGACCTTCTTGTTGTGAATTATTTTTCTTATGAGTCGAAGTTTAATTATAGCATGTTTAGAGAATGGTATAGGATGAGAAAGGAACAATTTTCGCAAATAGTTGGCTATATGGAAAATAACTTTGATATTTCCAAACCAAGTATGATGCAAGATGGAAGAAAATTTTCCCAGGATTGAAAAAATGCACATCCGCGATATGCTTACTTAGGTTATATAAATGCTCCCGACTCATTGGATGAATACTTAAATATGTCGGCAAGAACATCACATGACAACCTCCAAGAGTTTTGTGATGGTGTCATTAGATTATACGGGAAAGAATATTTAATCACGAATGATGTACAAATTCAATACACTCATTATGAAGCCTATCATGGTTTTCCCAACATCTTAGGTATTATTCTTGTATATTTATATATTTTCTTTTATACTTTTTATATTTTTAAATAGTTTTATTTAATGCTCGACTTTTAGGGAGTGTTGATTTTACAATTGGGTCCGGAAGAATTGTCCAACGACTTGGCATGGTCAATACATGATACATGACCACCAATATCCAACTCTCATGCTTGAAGCGGTAGCATCACAATATACTTTGTTTCGGCATGCGTAGTAAATGACCAAAACGTTTCGGCGTGTTTCGGCATCACAATGTACTTTGTTTCGGCATATGTAGACAATTTTGTTAATGGAACTAAACCAAAGATTCCATTTATAGTAAATGAATTGGATATAAGTATGGATGTTTGTCTCACAGATGGGATATACTCCAAATGGGCAACATTTGTGAAAACTCTTTCTTTTCCAATCGGTGACGAAAACGAATATGATTTTTTATGCTGCACAAGAAGCCACAAGAAAGGATGTCCAACGAGCTTTCAGTATGCTTAAATCTCGTTGGGGTATAATTCGTCTATCGACACGAGCATGACATGAAAATAAAACAAAAAAAGTCATGTATGCTTGTATTATAAGACAAGCAATTAGTGTTGTGCCTCAAGCACATTAAAGATCATCTGATTGATGTACAAAAATGTTGAAAGATATCGAAAGATAGATACCCATGGTTTAGGGTTGGATGAAAGATGGATGATGTTAGAGAGTGAGATAAAGAGAGAGAGAGAGAGAGAGAGAGAGAGAGAAAGAGAGAGAAGGTTGAAAGATTAGTGTGAAGGAATGATAGACTCCGCTCACTGTAAGGGTAAAATGATATAAAAAAAGATTTTTAAAAAACTCAATTTCATTTTCTTCTGGTTTGATATATAAATCAGAAATCCTTTTCACTTTTTTCCACATCCCTTCATTAAAAATCTCTAGAACACAAATATTCTCCTTTTTTCCACTTCTTTCTTATAAAAGCTCGAGAACACAAGTAAGATTTTAAGCATCCTAAATCAACAATAACTCCAAATCTTTAGTTATTTGTATTAGATGCGGGTCCATGTACAATTTAGTGGAAAGCCGAAAATGACAGCAGTGAAGTAAGCCATTAAGTTGACAAATATTCACTAAGAAAATCAAAAGTTAGTGTCTTAATGAGCCCCTTGTTTATGAAGCCTGACCCTAGTTAAACTTTCCTTATTTTTTTTATAAATAGTAACAACTATAATTTTTTTAAGATAAAATTTTCATTAAGTAATGTTAGAACCCACAACCTCTTTGATTACTAAACACGCCACTTACTACTAATACCTGGCCCCTCATAGATAAACATGGTGGGTAGGGGTAGGGATTGGGACTCAAGCTAAACTCCCCTATTTCATTCATTCAGTTTGTTCCCTTTTGCTGAATATCCGGTCCCTACTATCAAACAATCGTAAATCATGAAATCCATTGAGTAGATCTCTACCAAATTCTATGCATCCAAAACATCACCTTATGATTCAATGATCATAATGGTTTTATGCCCAAAAGCTGATTCCCAACAAGGTGATATGGAAAGTCATTCACTTAGCACTCTTCTTACAATTTCCAGCCACTTCCTCATGAGAATGATGCTTACAAGAAGCTTACATTTGTTTCTGTATCATATCTAGTGCATTATTGTGTTTTAGGTTCGTACCTTGACCATGGAAACTTACACATTTTCGCATCATTGTTTGTATTAGGGAACATGTTAACATTCTATATAGACTTTGACTTTTGCTATATGTATGAGATGCAGATCCATGTACAATCTAGTGGAAAGACGAAAAGATTCACACTGAAATAAGCTACTAAGTTGAAAAACATACATTAAAAAAAATCAATTGCTAATGAGCCCCATGGTTATAAAGCTCAACCTGAGCAATTTTTTTTTTCAATTTTTAGAACAATAATGGCTAGAACATTTTAAGGATAAATTTGTCATCAAGTAAGATTAGAACTCACGACCATGGGTGTTTAAATATATGAAAAACAAAAAAATAGTAATTTAGACCTTTTATCGAAACCTGAATAAACCTATCTGAATACTTATTTGGATATTTGGATCGGATCTCATCGAGTCCATATTCCTTATTCAATTTTTGGATCGATTTTCTGACTTGTTATTTATATATTTATAATTGGTGTTATTCAATTTACTCGAATATCTATTCAATCCGAATAAGACTAACCAAATATAATATGTATATAAAACCCTTTCAATAGATGTGTAGTGTTTATTCACTTTTATTCAACTTGCTTAAAAGTCCAATGCTTTGCCTAGTTGATCACTTAATCCAATAATAAAAATAGTATTCGACAATCAGATATTTGATCTAGTTATCTTCGACTCTTCATAAACGCAATCAAATTATCGAAGATAGTAGAAAGGTGAAAGTCCAAGTCGTAAAAGTTAGGAATAAAAATTAGAAAACAATAAGCATGACATAAAATTAAAAAATCGCTACTCAGTTTTATTCGAACTATTCAAATTTACTCGAATCCGATACGAATTGAATTCAGATCCGTAATTTGTACTGGATGGAATCTAAAAATTTTCAAATACGAAAAAGACGATCTGAATAAACTGTTAAAAGCATTCATGGTAATCCCTTCTATCAAATTGTAAGGATGAGAATGAGGATGGATTGCTGAATGCTCTAACACAGCTGCTCGGAACCTGTTGATTGTTAGACATACACCTGCAAACAAGAAGTCAAATACGAAAAATACCTAACTAATCCCTTCTATCAAATTGTAATCCCTAATTCAATCGCAAATCATGAAAACCAAATCGTCATTTTATGATGTTAACAAGAAGCTTACATATGCTTCTGCATTTAAATCCAGCATTATTGCTTCTCAGGTTTGTACCTTGACCATGAAAACTCATACATTTTTGGATCACTGGTTGTATTTGAGAATATGTTGACATTCTGTCAGTATGAACTCAACACTTTTGTTTGCTGTTTGAGTGTTTTCACTTTCATCTTCATTCTAACTAGTTAACATCAGTAGCTGTGTTGTACTGTTTTGATTGCTAGTGTAAGATTATTAGGTTGTTGTTGAGATTGTGACACTTTTTACTTGTGTTTTAGTTGTATGCAAGGCTTATTTTGTTTTTGTGATTAGGAAATGCTAGAATGTAAACCCCTGAGTAAAGTTTCCTGAAAGATGCATACTTTGTGGGATGCTCAATTGCTCATTGGTAATGTTTATGGTTTCTTATTAATGCTTTAATAGATTCATATTTATTTCATAATAATCACAAGTAAGTGATCATTATTTATTGGAGATAGAAGAAATTCATACCCCTTATCATGCTTGCAAGAATGCACACTTTTTTTTCTTGCTAAGGTTTAATGTAGTTTTTTTACCAGAGCTGTTATGACTTTACTCATTTTTGCCCCTACTAACGAAAAATCCAGAATCCGTCACTGAGTATCTTATGTTACATCACCTACGTTTATAAACAGCCTGTTTTGGCTCATGACCTAGGACACCTTAATTGGGAATAACTTTAGCAAATATTCTTACGGTAGGAGCCTGTGCTATACCTTGTAGGTTTGCCCATAATTTATGTGTGGATGCTTTATACACCAAGCTTGTCTTGTGACAGCATTTGGGCAGGTCTAGTAGAATAGTATGGTAATTGGTAGTAAATTATAGCTGTATAATGGAATAGAGGTAGAAAAATGGGTATCTTTAGTAACGGGTCAAAGCAGGTTTGGATCAAATAAGTCATTCTTTCTACGGGTCAAAGCAGGTGGGGTCTGGGATGACCTGAAACCCTTTTAACCAAAACACTTAAAATTATAATGAATCGTCTATGACCCAGATGGTGTCATATAACATCAAATATGCATCGATGTCGTTAATTAAAAACACATGCACATATATATAATATCAAATAAAATCTTAACAAAAATATTGGTTCATGTTTTTTGTTTGTATACAATAATATAACAACTATAGGATCATCTAGAGTGCAAGAAGGACAGGAAACAATAACATACTACAAGATCATCGAGATGAAGTTTACAAGACGAAAACACTCTATTGTGGTGATGAGCGCTCTTCACGAAGACACAGATTTGGAACTGATGAAACATCGGACTCAAGCTGCATAAGAGAGGAAACAGCATTAAAACACTTCATCTACCTTTAAATAGTACAAATTGGCAAAATATTGATTTATGCTTTATAGTTATACTTTAGACTTCAGATCTCTTTCGACTTGTTCTACCCATTTCTTTTAAACTGTTATCATTTTTTTTGTAGGTTTCAACTCATTAGGGGGTATCTGGGATTGATTACCTAAGTGGTTAACTGCTTAAAATGGACATATACTTAAAATAAACAGATTTCAAGAGTGTTGAAGAACTTACAGGCAGCCTATGCAGTTGATTTCCAAGGGTTAATTGTGAGAGCAGTGTCCTTTGATTTTCTTTTCTTGATTCCAGCCACAAACTCATCAGGCATGTTGGTTAACGTTAATCCCTCCAGACATCTCTGTTTCTGCAGTATTCTACTTGGGATATTTCTCAACTTATGACAGCTTCTAATTTCTACTTCTTTAAGCCTCTCCATTGCTTCTTCCTCCACATCCCACTCTTCCAAATCCTCCAACAACCACAACTTCAAAACCCCGAGTTTCTTAAACCCACCCCGATGGCAGACCAATCTTTTTCCTGTGAACGAGTTCCCCAACAGCCGCAACACGATCAAACAAGGCAGCTGTTCTAGTGTCTCCATTGGATCGTTAGCTAACCTAGAGACAGACAGTGTAAGAACCTTAACGGTTGGTGGAAACTCATCAACCGTGGGTAATCTTTCTAAACACCCGTATAGATTAAGATGAGAAAGTTTGGTTAAACTCGTTAGCGGCTTCAAAACTAGCTTTGAGGGTTGACACATGTCATCAACAGAAGTCAACCTCAAAGACTGAAGGTTGACCAGCTTCACAATCCAGTCAAGCTAGACACTTTGACTTTTGCTTAAATTGAACCTGATGCCCAACTCTCTAAGAGCAAGTAACTTCCCCAAACCTTCATTAACAGATATTTTCTCATCTAAAACCAGTCCCCATAGGGTTACTAGAGTTGAAGAACTTCTAGGCGGCATTGAAAGCCGAATGTTGTTGAGATTGAGATGACGAAGGCTTTTAAGCTTCCAAATGGAGTCCGGTAGACTATCGACACGAGTGTGCTTGACATCTAAGGTTTCTAGATATGATAGATCTCCAACAGATTCAGGGAGACTCTCCAAGAAGGTCCATCTCAATCCTAGGTACCTCAAATGACACAAGGTACCGAGTCTATCGGGCAGACTCGTTTTGTACACCCCTTCAAGATCAAGCACCCGTAGCAATGCAAAATCTCTACTGATAATTCTATCCAAAAGCATTCCCACTTGCTTTTCTGGCATGCCTTTTCGTTGGAAGTTGAATGAAACATATGACCTCAAAAGAGATGGATCAAAAGTAGTGTAACTGCCTACCTGAGCCTGAGCCTGTTGTGTCTGCTGACGATCAACAGCTCCTGTGATGCTCATGTGTTGAACCATGCGCCGTACCCCAGCTGCATCCTCAAAGTTCTGCGAGTTCCGGTGGATGTACAACAGCTTGATATCTTGGGCTTTTGGCAATAAATAGTCATGAAGAGACGAAACTAAACGGCATCGCCTCGGGCTGTTGTCCGATCTCAATTTGGTTATCTGAATCATATTACGATCCACCAAATCTTCAAAACATTTTTGTACCATATCCTCAGGAAACTGGTCTCCTTGTTTTCTCTTAACAAAGCCCTCTGCTAGCCATAGCCTGAGCAACCGCCTGACCGGAATGTCGTAAGCTTTGGGGAAAAGAGCCATATATAACAAGCAAAGCTTAGAGTGGACGCTCAGGTCGGTATAACATATACTCAGAACATCATCAGGACATCGACCATCTTCAATCACCTTCGACCATTTTCTTATTCCATTATTCGAGAGCAGCCCCGCCATCAGAACAATGTTCTGAGGTGAACCGTTGCATATGCTCAAGATCTTACGTTTCAATCTTCCAGTGATTTGAATTGAATCAGCCTCCTTTTCCTTTCCAACCTTGTTCACAAACATTTTCCAGCTTTCGTCATCGCTTAATCTGCTCATAATATGCGGATCAAGTTTCATCATCTCTGGATTTTTTCGAGTCGTAAAGATTACTCTACTTCCATTTTTCTCATCTGGGAATGTGCCTTTTAGATCCTGAAGAGCATCATAGCTCCCAACACCATCAACTACAATCAAGTACCTCTTACCCTCCACCGCCACAGTACTTTTTAACACTAAGGATTGGATAAGCTCAGCTGTATACTCCTCTGTCACAGAAATCCAGTTATGGAATTCAAAGTGATCCTTGATCTTTCTGTTTTTATAAACTGCACGAGCAAGTGTCGTCTTCCCTGAACCTTCTTCACCAACAATGGGGACGAACATTGCGGTTTGATGTGTCAGCCGTCTCACTAAGCTTTTGATATCATCATTCAGCCCAAAAACGCCTAGTTCTTGTTCTTGGTAACAGAAACTAGAGAACTGTTTTGGGTGTTGAATGTTGAAGCCTACAATGTTCATCTCTTCTTCCTTGCAAGAGTAACGAAAGGTTAGTTTCTTCTGATGATGCATATGCTGCTGATGGTGTGGGATTGTGCTGAATGACCGTGCCAAAGCCCGTTTAGGACTTGGGGTATTGGGAGCCATTGAAATGGCCCAAACTGCTGATGAACTCTTTGGGGTCAGCTCATTCGTCTCATAAGTAAAATAATCACCATCATCATGATCATCACCATCATCATGATCATCATGATCATGATCGTTCACAGAATCAACAGATGAACTGTTGTTACTCCTGGAGGTAGTACTGGTTGCATGATCTTGAGGGGAGCTTGACATGGTGCTTTGAATCTTCTTTATTTTGCGTTTGAGCCTACGACATGAGTTCAGTTTGTTGAAGAAGAATGTATGCTTCATCAAGAAACCATACCTCTTTCTCTGCCGAGCTACTTGAAAGGTGAATTTTTCTATTTCGTCTTCAACTTCATAAAGAACACGAAGATCATTCGACTGATCTGATGAGAAGCTTTGCAGCTTCTGAAGAGACCTCTGGACACCCTTCAATTGAAGTATCATCACTTTGTTATCAGCTATTGATTCTTCACTCAGCGTGTCCGCCAGCTTCTGTGTCACCACCGCGACTACTGGTTTTACCTCCATTCAAACACACAGATTCAATTCAACAAGTTTTTCTTTCTTCTTTTTAACTTCTGGATCTTGATTTACGTTCCATTCTAAATAATTGATTGGGGTATTTATGGTTGCAATTCTGATATAATACTCCAAAAAGTCTTGTTGAATCCTGATTATTCTTTCCAAGTAGTTACAAGGAAACTAACAATAAAGCAGAAGTTGCTAGGTAACTTCAATCAAAATGGGTGGTCGTTTTATGTAAAATCATATGCAAAGAAGGAATTCTTGTTATATTTTGTACATTGACTTTTGAATATTACTGTTAAGGAAATTTCAGTGAGATTACTTATGAAATTACAAAACAACTGCCCTTTGATTTCAATATCACTTAGCAATTTAATCAGGTGACTCAAAAACTTTGACTGACAAGGCCGTGTAGCCACCCGATATGACCACATCAAAACCTCAAATTTCAAAACTTAATCATTAGGCGTCTAATTTCAACTCGTTAATCCATCCACCCCCTTCGCATATCTTCGTGACATCTACCATTGGTTTTAAGATCACAAATGAATTATGTGAAGAAGGTGATAGATTTTAGACAAAATTACAGAAAATGTCCTTTACGTTTATTAAAAGTTGCTTGTCTTCAAAAAGCATTAATTCTATCTTTTATGTAAACAAATTGTTTCAGATTACATCCTTTATGCTAACTGCCGTTTATTTTCACCGTTATCTTTAGTCACATGAGTACCATATGAGGGCAGAAAGGCATTTTCCCAATCTTTTTTTATTAGAACCTCAGAATCTTTCTATACCCTACCTTTTCTTGTGCAAACCTTTTCTTGCCCAGACTACTCCAACTGTTGCGACTATTCCCTTTCTTCTTTGTTTGTATTATCAAATCAATTGAAGCTTTATCAAATTGATTGAAACCAAAAATAGGCACTTTTCATTTTCGAAGTGAAGATGATGTCTATGATATCGATGAAGTATATGGTACATATCCCAATCTTTTCACAATGAAGCTGCATCACGGTAGTTGTTTCACAAAATTACCAGGACGAACGTATTAAAATGGGAAAGTAAACTACATAGATTTTTTTGATACCGACAATTTTTATATGGAAGAATTGGAATCTATTATACAAGATATAGGTTATTTAACTGAATTGGGCATTTATTTCCATTTTGTATTACCACAAGGTGATTTAGATAGTGAAATGCATAGATTGAGTAATGATTCAGATGTTTTGAAACTCAAACAACTCGTGTTAAAGGGTAATATGACATTTGATGTTTATGTGGAACATGGAGAGACCAATTTGAAAGATGTTGAGTTTGTAGACGGTACTGATTTGGAGTTTGTTATAAATGCCAATGTTGTGAGTCTTAATAACTATGATTATGAAGACATTAATGACTTTGAGCCTTTTGTGACTAACAATAATGAGTTTGAAGTTTCTCATGACCATGGAAGTAATGAAGACGATAGTGATTTCGATCCAAATGGTGAGCATGGTATAGATGATATAGATGTTGACATGAGGGACTTCAAGTAAAATATTGATGATGAAGAAGAAATTCATCTACATGATAATAAAGGAGATGACTTAGAAGTTATAGACAATGAAAATTTTAATAGTGGGCATGAATCTAATGAAAACATTATGAATATAAGGAAAAAGGAAATTGAAATACATTAGAATGGCTAATGGTGATGCAAATAACTTTTTCTTGGGGCAAATGTTTGGAATTAAAAAGAAGGTGAAAGAACTTATAAAAATACATACTATTGAATCTAACAGACTATTAAAGAAAGTCAAAAGCAAAATAAAGGAGGTAGGGGGAAAAAGATAAACACTCATCAGTTTTTATGTCCTTTGGTATTATATGGTCTCAAAAGATGAAGAATCAGACACATGAATGGTGAAAACATTTATTTCTATTCATAAATGTCTTCCAACTAGAAAAGTAGTGGCTTGCACTTTCACTTTCTTATCTTAACAACTCATGGAACAAATTAAAGCAAATCCTTCCATTCCTGTAAAAGCAGTTCAAGAACAATACCAAAAAAATTATAAAGTGGAAGTTTCTAAGATAAAAGCATATAGGGCCAGATCGAAAGCACAACTACAGCTCCATGGAGATTATGCTTCATAATATGGTTTGCTTAGAGATTACATTAGAGAACTCATCGGGACAAACCTTGGAACAACTGTCAAGCTAGATGTTGAACAAGTTTTAGATCCAAGCTGTATAAGTAGGAAATTTAAAAGGACTTATATTTGTTTATGTCCACTAAAAGAGGGATTTAAAGCTATTGGAAGGGATTTTCTTGGTCTTGATGGTGTTTTCATGAAGGGCCTTATCCAGGTCAAGTTCTAACTGTTGTTGGTGTAGACTCCAATAATGGTATATACCCTCTTTCTTATGCACTTGTCGAAACTGAAAACATAAGTTCATGGAAGTGGTTTTTGGAGTGTATCGGGGAAGACTTGGATCTTGCAAGTAATTCAAACTTCACTTTTATTAGTGATAGACAAAAGGTTACATTTTTCCTTAACCTATTTTTTAATTAAATCTATCTTTATATTGACTATAACCAATATAAATGTTAAATATGACAGGGGATTCTTCAAGCCATTGCAATATTGTTTCCAAATGCCGAGCACCGGTTTTGCCTTAGGCACATCCATGAGAACATGAAGCTAACTTTTAAGGGTAAGCCATGTAAAGACATGTTATGAAAGCTTGCAACTTGTACAACTGTGGTACAATTTGAGAATCATATGGATGAGTTGAAAAAACTTAATACTGATGCTCATTTGTGGTTATCAAAGATCAATCCTAAACACTGGTCAAGATCTCATTTTTCAGGTAATTTATATTGGTATTATTATTTTTACCATTATTTTAACCATTTTGTGTTCAATGTATAATTATTGTTGGTGATGTATACAGACCGAGCACATTCTGATGTTCTTTTAAATATTATGTGTGAGTTATTCAATTCCAAGTTTTTGGATGATAGAGATAAGCCAGTCATCACTGCATTAGAGTAAATCAGAGAATACATGATGAGAAAAATTGTAAATGTCTTACAAGTTATTGATAAAACTGATGGTCCCCTAACACCCACAACATCCAAGTTATTTGACAACATCAAAAAGGATGTTACAAAGTATAATGTTACTTGGAATGGACGGGAACAGTTTCAGGTTGCAGGACCATATTATGATCAATGTGTGGTTGTTATATCTCACAAAACATGCACATGTAGGAGATGGAAACTCACAGGAATCCCCTAAAAACATGCAGTTACAACATTATGGAATATGGCAAGTTTTGGTCAAAATGTTGGGCTTCCAGAAGCTTGGGTGCATCCGGTGTACAAACTAGAAAAGTGGAAGACTGTCTATAGTTTTAAGATTTTCCCCATAAATGGCCAGTCAATGTGGCAAAAGAGTCAAGTACCAACTAAAATCACCCCACCAACTCATCACATGCTGGTTGGAAGACCAAAAAAGAAAAAGAAGAAGTCTACAGTTGAAGAGATGACAATGGGTGGAAGGTTGTCAAAGAAGAACACTAGTGTTACTTGTGGTAAGTGTAAGCACAAGGGACATAATAGCAACACTTGCACAGGTTAGGCATAGGATTAAGGTTCTTCTTTGGATAGTTTGGGAATGAAGCTTTAGGTCCACTTTGGGAACTTTAGTATTTAGATGTTTATTTTGAACAATTACGTGGCTTGTAATGTTTTGGTATTTTGGAAACTTAATTAAGGTGTTATGATTAATTATGTGTGGTATGTGTGGTTTTATTTAGTTAATGTGTTGTTTTAAAGTTGGTGTTTATATGTTAATTGGTTTCATATTTTGGAAGTTTTATTTTTATTTGGTTGTAATGAGGTATGTGTTATTGCATACCTCACAATAAACAATTAAGACCACCAATCCATTATGTAGTGAGGTTGTGTGATTACATACTACATTTTCATTTTTATTTGGTTGCAATTGGTAGCATCCATATTCACATACAACCAAATATACATTTCCCCACTAACATTTGTCAATTGGTTTTAGTATCATTTTCACATTCACAAAATATACCATATATCTAAATATCATTTCAATTTCAAGTTGAATCTTATTACATGAAAATGATAAACAAAATACACCCACTTGGACATGGCTTAAGTTTAGTACACTAACTTGGACATGGCTCTTGTTCTCTTCCTCACTTGTTTTCACTTTGGCTTCAAGAAAGTTGTTTGACCTAAGTAGATCGGGGATAATCTCTGTGGATCGTGGACACATCTCAGGGTCATACCAATCAAAGAATTCATAATGTTTTGACCTTGCTTAAACCCCGTTGCTTTGAACCCTAAATCAAACAAGCGCAATAAACCCTTAACGAAACCAAACGTTGCTAGGAATAGCTTTTTTTAACATAAATTAGGTCATACCTTCAATGGACAACAATGGTACCGCCAGCCTGGATTACGCGCAGTCCAGGAAGTTGTTAACGATGCTTGTTTCCCACAAGAGCAATAAACCATGGTTGCTTTGAAGTTCTTCACTTGAGGAAGACGATTATTAATAAAAATAGTGAAAAACTAGATAAAATAAAGGACGGAAAGATTCTGAGGTTATGATAAAAAAAATTAGGAAAATACCTTTTTGCCATGACATGATACTCGTGTGATTAAAGATAACGGTGAAAATAAACGGCGGTTAGCATAAAGGATGTAATTTGGAATAATATGTTTACATAAATGATGAAAATAGTGCTTTTTGAAGACAATAGATAGAACCTGCAACTTTTAATAAACGCAAAGTACGTTTTCTATAATTTTGTCTAGATTTTATTTAGTGGTAAGATTGTAAAATAGTAATTAATTTTCAAAAGTGTTTCAACTAGATAACTCAAGTTTTAAAAAGTATTTTTAATTAAGTCACTCAACTTTCATATTTTATTTAAATTATAAGTCTTAAAATTGTTTTTTAGCATGTTTTTCTTTTTGTTTCAATTAAAAAATATTTTTTCTTCTTTTTGGTGCTAATGTGGAATGGTACCATTTTTGTTTTTTGATATAATTAACATTTTTTTATTTTTTAATATAATTTCATATAATAAAATTTCGACCCCCACACCTTCTATTATATTACTTTCTTAACGTAAAAAAGTTCGATAATGACTCGATTTGATGGTTTAGGAGTCCAATTTAAGAAAAATATAAATGGATGACCAAATTAAAATATTTTTAAAACTTGGTTACTATTTTGTGATATTTTCCTAAAATTCATGTGGGTTATCTTCTATTTGTAATAAGTCTAGAATCTTTATATCGTTATCTTTATATTATAATAAAAAAGTAATTAGTGGGGACACGTGAAAAGTCACATTTCTTCTCATCAAAAATTTTCCCCTTCTCTCATTTTAAATGATTACATTAACTAATAATAATATTATTTTATTTTTTTTACATTACAAATAAGTTTTTAAAAAAATTAAGAAAGATATTTTTTTATTAATGTTATTTCTAAGGAAACAATTTTATGAAATAAGAAATTTATCTAAAACATCAAACTTTTTAAAAATATGAAATATTGTAAAATTGGTTTTTTAAAAAGTAATTTTTATAAACAAAAAATAATTAAAATTAGGAGTTTTAATAAGAAAATTTATAAAAATAGAAGGTTTGTTTTGAAATAACATGTTTAACTTTTATTTGGGAAAAACAAAAAAAGTTTCAAAATAAAAGTCTAAAAAGTTGATATCATTGTTTTATTACTTATAGTATTTACTCATATTTAATTTTAATTATATCTTATTTTTAAAATATTGTTTTATAAATAAAATTTCATTGCATTGAATATTTTATTTATTCAACATTTGTAATATATGGGTTACTAAAACTAGTTTGTAGATATAAGAATAGTAAAAGAAAAGTCTCAATTTCTGTTTTGTTGATAATTAATCTAATAGTATCATCTTTAGATTTAGTACTTGCATCTTTTAGTGTGTGAGGAAAAACTCAAGCAAATCTAACATAATTATCATGATGTGAGAGGTGATTATCACAATCAGCGAGTTGACACAATACACAATCAAACTATATAATTTCATCTTTCTCATGACATGAGAGTGGCTTTGCTCGCTCTAAATTGATATATTACGAGTAACTCTATGTGAGACTATGTGAGTGTGGAGGTGTTAAAATCATGAAGTAAACTTAATGGTTTTATAGTAAATTCACCAAGGAGGATAATAAGGTCAGTGGAGTCAAACACGAACAACTTTAAAGAGCTAACAAATGGTAGTTGTTTATTATTGGAGGAAAATAATTGGTTTAGTTTAAACGCATTGAAAAAGAAATTAAAGTAAGCTAATGGAAGAAACCAAGAAGGGGGTTGTGAAAATGAATTGTCGTCTTAAAAGAGGAGTGTGGTAGTGTGGTGGTGGACTACTTTGAAGTGGATTAAAAGATCATGTATTATGTGCTATCAATTTAATTAAATGGAATTAGGTAGGCCCATGATAACAATTGTTGGGCTAAGCTAGAAAAAAGAAATTTCAAATCTTGGAAGTTTGAAAGTATTTTTGTAGCTGAGGAACAGAGGTGCACAAACCCGGGTTTTTTATCAACCTGGGTCGGGTTCAACCGGTTTTGGCTTTTAGTAAAAAAGAAACCGGGTTTGATCGAGTTTCGGGTCGAGTCGAACCCAAGTTTAATGACTGAAGAACCCTACCCGATACAACACGAGTAGGGCGTGTCCAAACGGGATCGGGTTCTGAACCATGTTCAAACCAGTTTTCTTTAACTATTACTATAAATCATTGATACATGATTAAAAACAAATATATAATTTATTTAAAGTGCATAATTTACATAAAACTAATTTAAAATCAAACAACTAATATATTAACACAATAAACTTAAATGATTAAAAACAACATTATCGATTTAAACAAAACAAAACAAAATAAAACAAAACAAAACAATAAAAGATAAATCTTGCGAATACAAATTAGTTTTCAAAATCATAAGCGAGTTCTTCGTCGGAGAGCGGTGACGATCATCCTGTTGTACTTCTTATTCGTGTATTTCTTCTTTAATTGGTATTTCGTCTTCAATGTTTGATTTATCTTGTCTTCGTTCTGCTACATCCAAGTGGTATTTTAAACAAATACACATCTCTACCGCTATTGGAGTTAGCTTTGTTCTCCTTATTGATAACACCTACCAATAATAGAAAATACAGATTTCGAAGCTATCGTAGAAACTTGAATGGTTAGTAAATCACAGGTCATAGTGGATATGATTGAAAATTGTGATTCATTTCCTTTCAACCCAGCCAAAATATCAAATTTTACAAATTCCTCGGGAATCATACTAGTTAAAAAATCAATTTCGGTATAACTCCCGAGCGCGCTACTTGGGGTATCACCCCTTTTTCATTTAGTGTTTTTATTTCTTAAAGTATTATAGAAATTAAGCATTGAGTTCCCAATTGAGCTACATAAACTCGAACCCGATGCGCCCATTAACAGGTGGATGTTTGATGTTGTACCATATTTTACAAGATAAACATTACACATATTTTCAAGACAATTATTAAATTGTTCTTTTGTATTTGATGTAAAAAAATGGGTTTTCATCATGTAAAGCTAAATCATAAGTTATTTCGTCAATTAAAGTTTCCACCACCGTAACGTTTAAACACGAGTTTAGTACGACGGCACACGTAAAAACGGAGGGTAGTTCGTAAAAATAAATCTAAAATTTTTCTATCATAGGCGACACCATTGTTGAAAACATAATGTTATTTTCTTTAAATTCACTTAATTTATTTGTCATTAAATATAGTTGATTAAAGGTTAGAGAACTCGTCGGATAGAAAACCCCCGATAATTTTGTAGTTGCATTTCTAAAAACCTGTGCAGATGAGTTATATCTTGAATACGTTCCCAACCTTCAAATGGAAACAGAACAACCAGACCACGTGTCGCAAGACTATCATAAAATATCTAAAGTGTTTCTTTTTATCGCAAAACACTATAAAACGTTTTCTTAGTTGAATTCCAACTAATCGGTACATCCCAAATTGGTCCTAAACAAATAGAATCCGTGTCGTGACATATTTTCCTATAACTTACATATCTTTTTCTATTAGTTTCAAAAATGTCACGTAGCATATTTTTAAAGAAGTTTTGAATTCATCAATATGTCGAACGCCAAGGCCATCTTACACAACTAAATATGTGCAACACATCGTTAATAAAAAAACATGTCGTCACAAATCGGTTTATATTTTAATTTTAAATTTTCAACGGTGATTGTGTTGATCGATGCGTTATTAAATGACATTGAGACAATTTTGTTTTCTAATTATAAGTTATAATTACACAATCTAAAATTTAAAATAAGTTTCACCGGTATGTCGATATCTAAATAATCCAAACACAATCGCATGTTTATCATCTGACACGTACTTGGATCTATTCAAAGGAGGTGACGCAAATGTACGATTCCGGTAAACCGTGCGGGGCAGACCGAACATCGGTAGTTAAGTTCACACTGATTTCTAAGTTTTCAAATAATAATTATAAATCATTTTTGCTTGTTTCCAATATTTATTAAACAATCACGTCTAAGGGTAGCGCGACTTACGTGAGTGTAACGCGGTTGAATAGTTTCTTGAATTAATATTGTCAACCGAGAGTTGTCAAAGTGGTCAAACCACAAGCCTTCTTGAATTACAAACTTTGTCATTCCTTCTTGAATCATTTTTATGTCGAAGTTCCATATACCACCATCAATTTCGATTGTTGTTTGGCAATGAGCCGGCATACGTTTCAACGACTTGCAATATCTTGTTACATGATTTCTCAATTGTGTTTGAATCCGACTTGAGAAACGAAACACAAGCCTTGCATCGGTTGGAATGGATGATTCGGAAGCCATATCAAAAGAGATAATAGACTAGAAAGTAAAGAGTAGAAAGAAGAGAGCTTGTATGAGAGAGTGTTTTTGAGTATGTTTTTGAGTGTTGTGATTAAACCATTACATCAATTACTAATTTATACTAATACATAAGGGCAAAAAGATCAAAAATATAGTCAATCCACCCACGGTCATAAAGCCATTTTATAACTGATATTTAAAAAAATGGGCCGACCGTGAAACCCGAGTTTGAACCCGGGCAAGGTTTGAAAGAACGGAATCGAGCCTCGAGGCGTTTTCCCTTTGCCTCACGAGGCGTAAACCCGAGGCGAAAATAACAAATAAATAGGAAAATTATATATCTTATAAAAATAAAATACTAAAATATCAAACAAAGCATATTCCTAAGTATATTCATCATCAAATTTAAAAGTCATCACCCATAACGTATCACAAAGTCTAAAACATAAAATTGATACGAAATTAAGCACACATTAAAAGTTTGTAATCAAATTCAACTTCAAACAACATAAAAGGCATCACTTTCTAACTCGTCATCCTCACAATCATCTTCTTCTACCCAATTCGCTTCATCGTCATCATCCTCATCCTCGTCAAATCAAATTTATTTGAACGATTTTCCTTTTCCTAGGTGACGAACTTCCACTTGCACCACTACTTCCCTCCCCACATGCCCCGCCACCTCCCTCCACACCTGTATCGCCACCTCCAATTTCATCTTCATCGGCATCAATTGGATCAGTTAACCACTCATCATCACACAACACATCTTCAACAACCAACAAATCATCTTTTTCTTTTGAAGTAGTCTTCTTCAAGAATTTCCGCCTCAACTTTTTATTGTACATAATGTAGGCTATGCTGTTCATTCTTTCGGTTTTCAACCTGTTTCTTCTCTTTGTATGGACGTGATGAAAAGTACTCCAATTACGTTCACAAGCCGAAGCGGAACACTTAAGACCCAAAACTTTTATTGCAAAAGCCTTCAGTTCGAAGTCTCATCTCCATATTCGCCCCACCATTTAACTATATATGTTTATAAAAAAATTAGTGAATAATTTATTTATATAAAATATAAACTATAAAAAAATATCACAAATAATTTACCCGGTGGACGTGTCTGATATATCGCCAAAGAACCTCTATATCCAAATAATCCCCTTTTTTCTTTATACGCATGCAATTAGTTGATCTTCGATCTTCAAATAAACACTAGTATCTTTAATGAGTCTATCCATAATATCATATAATCCTCACTTAATCTCCGGATGCTCAGAAAAATTGGGACTCCATCGATATTGTGGATTTAAGTAGTAGGCAGCCGCATGTAAATCACGATGCATTTGGAACTCCCATCTTTTATCAATGATGTCTCATATCTTTTTATAAGAAGAGAGTTTTTTATTCAAGTTCTTTCCTACTTTTTCTTTTCAACTATCCATCGCTCCATAAATAAATGTCATGGCTGATGTCTGCTCCTCATCAACAAGTCTCAAAACTTCAACAAGTGCATTGTGGTTTTAATGGAATAAACCACAATAGGTCAAAAACTTCTCTCATCTATGATTATCTTTTTAACTTCTTTTCCATCAACTTTCTTAGCCCAAGAACATGTCCATCGTTCGGTTAAAACAAACATTTGTTGTAAAGCTTCTTTAGATTCATAAATACTTTGTATAGTCAAAAATGTCGTGGCGAATCTTGTGGCAGCTGGTTGAGGAAGATCTTTCTTTAAAATCTTTTGGGCTAAACTCAACACCCACTAATGGTTATAGATAAAATTTCTAACTTTTTTTTTCTTTAAGCAAAGCATTTTTTTTGTTGCATCAAATTACCAATATCTTCAGCATCACATCAATGTAATGAGCGGCACACGGAGTCCAATACAAGCTTTTTCTCTTCTCCATTAACAACGCTGTAGTAGCTTTGTATGCACTAGCATTATCAGTCACCAATTGAACTACAATATCTTCACCGATCTCTTCAACAACTTCATCAAGCAACTCGAAAATTTTTAGCATTTTTTATACAATCTGATGCATCAACAGTTCTAAAAAACAGTACCATATTGATTGTTGACCAAAAAGTTAATCAAATTTCTATTTCTCATGTCTGACCAACCATCTGATAACAAAGAAATCCTGGTGGTCTTCCATGTAGCTTTTATGTCCTCCACCGTTATAGTGGTTGTGTTAACCTCTTCCTTAAGGACCCAAGTCCTTAACTCATGCATGGTAGGGGGCTTCAATCCTCAACCGAAGTTCCCAGTTGAACATAGAATACTACTAAATGATGGACTACTTGCTACGTTAAACAATATTTCATTCTCAAAAAAATCTTCCAATATCCAAACAAACTCTGTTTTGATACTCTTTTGCATTCGCTGGTGTCATTTTTTCGGTCGGGAGTGATCCTTCTTAGCTATCTTTCGCACCCCCTACAAATTGATCCATTGGCCCTCTAACACCCCTAGAGGTACCACTGGTTCAACACTTCCCGCACTACTATAATATGTCCCACTTCCTACATTTTCTTCAAAGTTCTATTCGGTAGCAAACTTTGCACCCTGAAACTGCTTCAAATATTGCTTTATTTCATCTTTTACTTCAGAGAGCATATTGGCACAAGGCATGACATCGTTATGTGTGCCAGAAAGATGTTCCTTCATTCTTTTCACTCCTCCTCCAATAACTTTACTACAAAACTTGCATTTTAGATATTTGAACCATTTTTGCCACCTTGCGGAGGTACCTCAAATTCGTCCCCATACTTCCAAGCTGGATCTTTCCTTGCACCTTTACTAGCCATCGTAAAAAAACTATGTACATAAAAAAACAAAAGTTCAATATGAGAATTTAGTATATTATATATAAACATTCACAAATCATATCCCTTTTGCTACATTCACATTCACAATTCACAAATCTAGTATATAAACCTTAAACCCTTACACACTAATTCTAAAGTAGCATACAAATCTTTAGTCTTTTAAAATCAAAATCATACAAGAGTACACTTAATTCTAAAGTTACATGAGAATCAAGTATACAAATATCCATAAATCAAATACCTTTTGCTACATTCACATTCACAATTCATAAATCTAATATGTAAACCTTAAACCCATACACATAACACACTAATTCTAAAGTAGCATACAAATCTTCAATCTTTTAAAATCAAAATCATATAAGTGTACACTTAATTCTAAAGTAACATGAGACTCAAGTATATAAACATTCATAAATCAGATTCCTTTTGCTCCATTCACAATTCACAAATCTAGTGTATAAACTAATAAACCTTAAACATAATATGATGATAGCAAGCACAAACATCAACCATTCACAAACCATTCACAAACCACAAACATCAACCATTCACTTTTCACAAAACATTCACTGTTCGTCCGTTCAGAAACCATTGACAAACCATAAACCTTAATGGACAAACCTCATGTCCCAAATCAACAAAAAAAACTCTTGAATCAAATATACAAAACAAACATCAATAATATCAGAAAATCAAAAATAAGAACCTCTGAAGTCACGAAAATCAGAAAACGAGTTGAAAATCGGAAGAAATTGCCTCGGGTGTGTGATGTCGGGTCAATGCCTGGTGTGCGATGGGGGTGCGATGGGATGTGCGAGTGGGGTGTTTCCCTTTTGAACCAAAATCACGATGTTGTTTCTAATTAGGGTTTCTAGTTTTCATTTTAGGGGGGCTAGGCGGCTGCAGCTTTTGTTTTTAATATACAATGTTTATTTTCCCACCCACACGTACGCCTCACCCCTAATCCTCCTCACCGATTAACAATACATATCTGTCACTACCTATGAGGCGCCGCCTCATATACGGTTTTTGTCCGACTCACATCAAGGCGTGCCTCGAGGCGTACGCCTCTCCTGTTCTCTTTAACCATGAACCCAAGTTTATGCTCGAGAATGGCAAACCGGTTTGAACCCACAGGGTTTAATTTTATTGGACCCATGATGATGATATACCGGGTTGGACCCAGGTTGGGTCCTGGTCGAGCTATCGGGTCAGGTCAGGGACCCGTTTTTTTGTGCGCCTCTAGCGAGGAATATTTTAATAATGGGCTAATACTATAAAAAATCAACATACTTTTTATTTTTTTCTTATAAAAAGACCTAACAATTTTTTGTATATACAAAACCAATATATTTTTTCTTTTATCTCATAAAAGTCCCTTAACAACTTTTTAAACGTTAAAGTCTCTTCACTTGTTAAGTTTAAACAATATTGTGTAACTTTTTAAAACAACTTGGAATCAATACATTAGGTTGTTTTTACTTTGTTTTCTTGTGTAACTTAAAGCTTTATTTCCCAAAATACATGCAGTGTTAGATTTAAGAGCTTTAAACTTAATCATAAAGCCATGACTATAGAACAACCAAATATTTATATGCATTTGAAGATTAATATTTATTTCAATGCTTTTCATGATGATAACTTTAATGTGAATTTATCTATAGCAAGTAGGCAGCTCCTTGATTTGCTCATGTTGGCCCAACTTGCAAGCTAATATAAGTAAATGGAAGGGACCAATTGAGTATCGAGGATAGTTGCATCGTCACATGGATGAGTGCACTCCACAATTGCAGAGATGACTTTTGTTCCGGTCCGCCTTAAGGCCCGAGGATAGATTGAAGCATCTAAGAATTCTCACTAAGTTTTGCCCATTCTAGATTGACCAATAACCCAAAAATATAACATCATCGGCATAAAATAAATGGGAGATAGGTTTTGACGAGTGATTAATTTTGATGCCATGAAAGAAGCCCAGATCTTTTATTGTTTCAATTTTTATGTTTAAAGCCTCCATCGACCAGATCTCACTAAATTACTTTTTCTTTACTAATTTCATTTTCTTAAACAACTTTCAATCGTTAATTTCTTTTAAAAAATTAGTTGTGGTTGTGCGTAGTTCTTTTTCTTAAACAACTTTCATTCAGTTTCTTAAACAAAGTTTTATTCAAGTTAGGGTGTTTATTTGGAGATCGTAAGTTATATCGACCAAATGTAACGTGTTGTTATTGTGAATATTGAGTCTGATATCGAGCGAAGAACATCAGTAACGTTACATAACTATTTTCTTTTGTGTGCTAACTACGTTAATGTTATTGTATAGCGCCGCCTTAAAGCGCGGGTACAAGTACTCGTTTTAAATAAAAAAAAAAGAGTACATTTATCTTTAAGCGTAGATTGGTCAAATCAACAATTGAACAAAAATCGAATAGCATATCCTCTATATGTTCAACCTTTAAGGATCGATGCCTAATATTTATATTAGATTTCTTCCAGTAAAAAATATTACTTGTTATGTTTTTAGATAAATTGCTCAAATGATGAATATGGTTTGATCATACTACAAGTTTACTTTACACATTTATTTCAAATTCAGTGATATTAACTGCAAGCCATACAACAGTTGAGTGAGGGAACGACACATTCATTATAAGAGGGTAACTAAACGGGACAAAAGTGGACATTATCCTAATAATGTTTACTTAGGCTGTGACACTAATGGTGGGGAGTGAGTTTGTAACCATCTCATAAATGCTTAGAGCAATTGTGTAATTTTAAAATCTAAGAATCAATTTTGTAATCTGATCGAAACTATAAGGACCATTTGTGCAATATTTTTTGTAGTTAATCATTCCATGGCCACAATTATTATTATTGATTCAACCTGTGTATTACAAGGGTGTTATTAACCTAGTATATATATACATACATATGGTTGATTATATCGTTATGTTAACTAAATAAATAAGTTATAACCTACCGGCTTTTGTATAAAATTTACTGACTAAGATAGTATGCAATGAATTTGTATTAATACTTGCGGGACCGGTTATGGTTCACAACAGTTTCACAGTTGGAGATTATCAACTAAAAACACTTACTAGATCAAATAGGTAACCAGACAAGGAAATAATGAATAACAAGTAAGGAACACTCAAGAACATAAAGATTGGTTTTCAAGGATATAGTATATTTCTCTCAAGTGTTTACAAGTATTACAAAGCTTATCCTTAAGACTGATAGATGAGATACTTTATACTACTTCCTACCGTCGGCCATATTTTGAAGGCTAGCTGGACACTAATCTAGACAACAAGATTAATGTAAAGTCAAAAGATAGATTGTCTTTTGATTGTGACTATGACATGCCATATCTCACATCCTATTGTATTACAATAAGGATAAAAGTACAAAAGTAGGAAGTTACAGAAAAGAAACCATGATGTATAGTTGACAAAAGTAAAAAGATAATCACCAACTTGTATAAGTTGGCAAGTATTCAGAGCTGACACCGAAAATATCATCTGATTTTGTCAAAAGTATGTCAGAGACATATGTCTTCATAATCTTCGAAACAGTTCAGTCTTCAAGCTTCGAAAAACTTTTTCTTTAAGATCCGAAAGACTTCGCTTTTGGCTTCGGAAGATCTATCTTTGGTTTCGGAAGATTTGACACTTAGTTATTTTTCTTTGTACATTGTCAAATCTTCCGAAGTACTTTCTTGTACTTCAGTGCATGCTAAGAGATATTTGGCTAGCATCAGCCCTTAAGATAATCCTCTTCATCTTACAAAATCCCCCCTAGGATGATGCTACAAAAACTTAAAGATTAAAACTGTAAGGAATACACTTAAAGGCTGATGCAACCAAAGAACAACCAAAGAGCTCTCAGCATGCACATATGAAGTACAAGGAAGTTACTTCGGAAGATTTGATATAACTCAGTGAATTTTGCTAAGTATCAAATCTTCCGAAGCCAAAATACCATATCTTCAAAAGCCAATGATGAAGTCTTCCAAAGCTTCAAGGACAAAGTCTTCCGAAGCCAAAGACTGATTTCTTCCGAAGACAGATAAGAAATGCTTTCTTTGAATCACTTTTTGATAAAAGCTGAACCACTTTCCGCTGTAACTTTCCAACTATGTACTTTTATCCTTTTTGTAATATATTAGGATGTGAGCTATGGCATGTCATAGTCACTAGTCAAAAGACAATTTGTCTTTTGACTCTACATTGATCTTATTGTCTAGATTAGTGTTTCCAGTTATCCTTCAAAGTATGGCCAGCTGTAGGATGTAGTATAAAGTATGTCAAGTACTTGTATCTTCTGATTAAGCTTTGTAACACTTGTAACAACTTGAGAGTAATATACATCATTCTTGAAAACCATATCTGAGTGTTCTTGTTATTGTTCTTTTACTTGTGTTCATTGTTTCATCACTAACCGGTTTCCTGTTTGATCTGCTAAGTGTTTTAAACCTCTCCACCTTGTGAAACTGTTGCATTAACCACCCTTCAACGGTCCTGCAACAATGAAGTTGGATCTTCTTCTTGGTTAAAGCAATCAGAATCAGAGCAATTCCTCTCTTATCAGCTGGTCTGGATTCTTCAGGCTTTTATAGTATCTCTTTATGTCTAAGACATCATGCTCATACAGGTCAAGTATGTTCAGAAGAACACTTGTTGACCTCCTTGATCTTTCATGACATACCATCTGTCTGGGTTTGTAAATATACCTAAGACATGATAGGTCTCTCATTAGCAAAAGGCTCTATATGTAAACGAGTTAGTTAAGAAGCCTTTTTTGGTTAACCCTCAGGATGTTCTGACTCATCCTAAGGTGTAAAGGTGGATGCCTTAGTCTTCTTCTTCTTTGACTTCAAGTCTCTTCTAATAGTCATCATTTTCCTCTTTCTGTACTTTAACTAAGAAGGTTGAGGACCTTACTGTGGGTCAGAAGATAAAGCTAGCTGTGGATCAGCAGTAGGTCTTGGTTCTGTTGTCTAGTTGGGTTCAACCTTGACCTTAACTTCAGGTGCAGCTTGACTTGGTGGAGAATGCAAGTCTTAAAGCTCACCCCTCTTGATCTTCTACTTGATCACCTTGATGTGCTCATCCATTGTAGATAGAGACATGGGACCACGCCTCCTTCCAGGGAACCCATAAAACTTTAAGAAGCTCACCATATTTTGTCTGTCTTTAGATGTCTTCTTGTTGGCTTTGATGGTGGCCCTTGATTTTGCAGCTTCCTCCCTCATCTTTCTCTTAGAAGCTTTTCTTTCTTTAATGGCTTCTTGTTACAGCTGCTTAAGACACTCAAACTCTATATAATCATAAGATAGGGGGAGTAAAGCTTCTGCCTGGTAGAAACCTCTGGCACTCAAGTAGTTGATCATGTTCTATCTATTCTTTTCTTTGTCTACTTGAGCTTTTTCTTCTACAACCATAGTTTCTACCTAAGGCATATCTTGAACTGGGGAGAGGACAGGAGTTTGATATAATTTTCTTTTCTTTCTTTCATCTTTAGTTTTGAGCAGCAAAGCAACATCCTCAGCCTCCTTCCTCTCTCTGGACACCTTTGTGTCTACCAGTTCAGTCATTATATCTAAGAGAAGAGAGATTAGATTATCAATATTGTAATTCCTAGTTTCCAGGTAGTTCAATCTGGCTATCCTTAACTCATCTTCTTGAGTGTTTGGCCTGTGAGCAGCCCTGATTGTAGCCTGCATGAAACTAGGATTCTCTCTTTGTCTTTCTTCTCCTGCTTTCCTCTTCCTCTCCCTTTATGTAACCCCCGATATCTATCCATATTTGTAACCCGATCTTTTTTTTATTGTTTTATGAATTAAAACATTTGGAATTCTATGCTATATTATTTGTTTTATCATACATACTATTATACATGATAACTTATAGTCTTGTACATGCTATACAGAAGATTCTATAATAGCTACACTTGTTAGTATAACTAATCTTTCTTTTATAACTTTACTTGTGGTATAATTTGACGATAGTGAATGGAAGCCTAAATTAGTAATATCATAAAGTTCTTATATATTTTTAGAATTTCTAGGGTTTATTTTATTATTAAAATTCTTAGCTTATTAGAAAAGTATACATGTGTTATTTTGTGCATATGTATAATAAAGCTAAACTTTTATGGACTCCCATCCTTAATTTTAATAAAAAGTTTTAATCATAATATTTTTATAAAAGTTTATAATTATTATACTTTTATAAAAAAACTAACTATTTTAAAGTCTTTAGAATCCTCCAAATTAATCTCTAATTTTACAACTTTAATAACAACTTTTTATAAAAATTAATTTTATAAACATCCTACCATTTGTATAAAATTTAAAAGACTAAACTCCATCTTCTTTGACTCATTTATAACCCATCCATAACCCCTTCAAATCTTAATTGTGCTCATTAAAATTTCTCCATTCATAACCCCCATTTCCCCACCTATAAATACTAACCTTTGTCTAACCATTTTCTTGCACCAACTCTTCTTTTCAACTTACAAGAGAGTTCTCTTTCACCCTCTATACAATGTTAAGAAACTTTCCTCCAACCCTCCATTTAAGCCTTTAAAAGTTTCAAATCCATTCGTCGTTGTTAACGTAGCAACCATACTCTAACTTTCGGTGTTCTTATTATTCTTTTGATTTCAAAATAATTATAAGCAACTTTATAATCAAACTTCTTATGTTTTTACTAAATTATAACCATCCTATTATCATATATATGTTCAACGAAATTTATTATACGCGTTTATTATTTTTAAAACCTAAAAGGTTTACGTAAGTGCTACCGTTGATTTTGGGTACAGAATCTGTTACAACTACAAATGATCATAAATTGGTCATAATAAATCAAACATTGACAAACTCAGACTCCATGAATAATTTCATCGAGTTAGCTTTCTAACCATAGTTCACACGACTTCTAATTCTATCGGACGACTTTGTGATAGTCTCTACAAAGTAAGTGCGCATATTTGCATCTTCTGCTTTGTATTGTTATTTTGATAAGCTTCTGATCCGAATTTCAAAATCTTTTAAAATGTTGTTCATAACATCCTAAAATAGTAACCGGAGAATTTTAGAATTTTTACTTAAAGATTGATATTTTTAATTATCATCCAAAACTATAATAATGAATCTGTCCAAATCTGTTTTTGTCTTGCAACAACCTTTCTTTTCCTTTGCTTTTAATCCTTTTATTTCTATGATTAATAGTCGTAACCATAACCTCACATAAGTTCTAATACATATAATCATGCTAATTTAGGGATTCACCATTTTTAATAAGCAAGTCATAAGTCAAACTCATACTCAAGAACTCAATGTGAGTATTCATAATCCCTTTTCCTTTTATGTTTTGGGATGTGACATGTGTACGTATTCAATTCTAAATATTTCTTTCAAATCATATGATTCAATTAAGTCTAGTATGTATTCTATGCATTTATGATAAACTTGTTGGATTAATCTTTCATGTGGTGGTCAATCTTTCTTACTTACTTGCTAGCATGTGATCAATAACTTCTAAAGCCTAAGGTGACGATGATAACGCTATGAATGGGCCATTTTAGATGGCATTTGGGTATTGTAACTGATATTCTTAGTCTAACCCGTTGGTTAGGGACACTTGTCAACAAAGGTTTGATCAATGCATTTGGTTTAGTCATACTTGCTTGAATTCATACTTTGACTTTTGAATCGTGTTTTAAATCTAGTATATGTAACAAAACCTATTTTTACTCACCAACTTTTTAGTTGACCTTTATTTTATACATGTTGCAGCCGCTTGAGATGACTACAAGTTTATGACACTTAGGATGCTTATGGACTTAGTTAATAAATCAAACTTTATTTTGTGTTATTTTTTTGAACAGTCTATGGTTTTTTTGTAAGACTTATGCAATTGGGTTGATTAAATAAATTATCACTTTAATAGTGTCACGTGTTATGGACAATCTACACGCCCCAACATATTTCTCCGCCGGTTGGGGTGTGACACTTTTCTCCTCCTCAATCTCCTCTACAGTTAGAACTTTCTTTTCTTTCTCAATCACTGGCCCGTGTGACTAAGGGAGGAGAGAGCTTTGGCTTTTTAGCATTTGTTCTTCATTGGATCTTTGGCCAGGGAGAGGCTATGATATACCTTCACCAACTGGTGTCTCACTTAGAGTGGTTGGTGTTAGAGGAGCAGGACTCTCAAGGTTCATAGAGTCCATAACTGGGCCTTCAACTGAGATTTACCCTTCGAAGCTAATCTTAGGGTCCAACTCAGTATCCAGTTGACCAATTGTTGTCCCTACTAGCCTTTGTCTATACATGATTGTTCTTCTTTTAAACTCCTCAGACACCCTTATTTGAATCCTCTCTGCTAACCTGTCAGCATGTCTGTTTTGACTTGGGTTGACAAGTGGCAGGATTGCAAAAGGGAAGCTTTAATAGAATCCTAGGTTATAGATGTTTAAGATATCTTATTTACCCTAGAATCTAGAAAACACCAAGGCCTTTCTATCAATATCATACCTCCATCCTATGATTGGATTTTCAGCAGGATTGGATAGAGGTGACATGACCCTTAGTACATAACCCTCCATAAGTAAGCTTTGAAATATGGTATCGATATTGATGTGGGCCAGATAAGGTTGTTGAGTCTGGACAGTTGCAAGCGAGGGTGGTGAATACTCAATGTCTATTCTCTGGGCAGTGCTCTCACGTTCTATGATTGTAGCAACTTTCTTCCCCTTTTTGGTAGCATCATTTACTTGCACAAGTGAGCTAGAGGTTAGGTCCACTACATCCATAGGTTCTTATGAAATGTGGTTTAATCATATTGCAAGTTTACTTTACACATTTATTAAAACTTTATTGATATTAACTGCAATTCCTACATTAGTTGAGCAAGAGAACGACACATTCGTTATAAGAAGTTAACTACGCGGAACAAAAGTTGACATTATCCTGACAACGTTTACTTAGGCTGTGACACTAATGCTGGGGAGTGAGTTTGCAACCATCTCATAAATGCTTAGAGCAATTGTGTAATTTTAAAATCTAAGGATCAAACTTGTAAAATGATCAAAACCATAAGGATCATTCGTGCAATATTTTTTGTGGTTATCATTCCATGGCCGCAAAGGCATGAGGGATTTTTTTTTATTTCACCTATTTGAATACTTTGTCTAATTTTTATTATCGAACATATGAGTAGTTGTAAACATTTCATGCGATTATGTTATGCCTATTAGTATGTGTTTGGTTTCACGTTAATTCAACATACAATTTATCATATGTCACCCGATTGTGACTAGTACACTCTTATTAGTTTAGTTAAGAAAAAGACGTTTGTTGTATAAGTATATGAATTGTGCTCTATGCTAGTGGTGATGTTTTACTAGGCTATGTCTATGTACTTAAATCAATACTAATGTCACACTGAATTAAACTATTGAATCATAAAAATCTTGACATTGGAAGTGAACATATTATCTCATAATCATAAAAACTATTTTAATAAAGTTTATTACTATCTACAACTAGATAGTGGTACAGGCATGTTGCGCCATGGTATATTCGTTGTTCATTGTGATTAGCACTTTTAAGTTGACATTTTACGTTTACAAAATTTGTCCATGTGAGAGCTATATGTCAATGGCTTTAGTTACATAAACATTTATAGAATTTTTCTATTTGAGGACTATAAGCCGATGGCTTTAGTTACATGCATTAGGTGTTCAAAATATGCTTTCCGGTTTGTTTACATCTTATCGAAATCTTATGTTCAATAGATTCCCATAGCAGTTGTCTTATATTTTATGCTTGATATCCAAAAGCCTAACATCATCTCGTGAGCTTTTTCTTATGTTGCTTGATCAGTTTAAATGTAAAGTCTCAGGTTCTTCATTTGTTGGTTGTCATCACGGTATCAGATTTATCGGGTTTTACTGGTGTCACTAAAGCTTGCAATTTAAATTGTTGGTTATGTAATTTTATCATGAATGCAAACCAATAGACCCATTTGATCCATCTAAATTATCCTTTCACCGGAATAACAAAACAATAGAAGTAAACCTGCTCTTAGAACAGGTGCATGAAAAAGTCAAAGAAGATGAAGTGGATGAGTGACGTGAGGCGCATAACATAAATCAACCAAACTGGTTGTGTCGGGGTGGAGTCGTCATCATAGTTGATCGGAACATCCAGTGGCGGAGCCTGAACACTTCCGTAGAGGGATGAGGGGCGAAATTAATTTTCTTTAGGGGACGAACTCGATATTTATATAAAAATTTATACTTTGGGCCAAAAATTTACACTACTTGAACCCTTCTAAAATATTTTTGTGAAAAAATGAAAGTTCGGATTGATTAATAAAGTGCATAAACCCTTCAAACAGCTACCCTTGCGCTTTTAACTACAAACTCGATGGCATAGGGTATAGTCTTAATAAAGTTGTGGACCATGAAGAATCCTCAAATTGAGAACCTGAAATAAACACACCCTTTATAAATATAAGATTCTTGTAATTTACAAACAAAAATGACAAAAAGAGTAAAAAAGATAATGTAATGTATCTGCATATCTTCTAATAGCTTGATTCCAGATTCACTGCAAACAACTATAATTTTCTTTTCAGTTACAGGTGCATATTGCTTGCAGTTTTAAATTATTATCCAAAAGGGTGTCGAGATGTTTGACATGCCGCCAAAATCAAAGCTAATAGATAAACTTACTTTCCAGTTCAAATGGATCTTAATTCACAATGATAAAAGAAGTAATGAAAAGTTAAAGGATCAATTACGCTCCACAGAGCTCCGATCGTGTGACTTCCAAATCAAAATCCATCATCATCAAACGATCAGTTGCGTATAATCAGCCTAGATCTGACAGTTTCAACAACTTGACTAGTGAGATAAACCCTAGAATATAAGTAAAATGAAATCGAACAAATCACGACAGTAAAAAAGAGAAACTTGAAAGGACGAACCATTAGAAGCATAGATGCTAAACCAAGTCTAAAACTAAAGTTTATAGGCTGTCTGAGCGCTAGCTAAGGGCGACGGTTGATAACAAACCCAGGAAACACAAATTGATATCGGAGTGCTTTCCGTTACCCTCTCCGGTCGTCGTTGAGGGTCACCATCGGAACCCTAGAAACCAACCTCAATCGACAACCAACCTGAAACACCAGCGTCTTCATAGACTCTCTCTCTTTCGTCTATGGATTTATGTCTCTGTCTCTGTCTGTGTTGAGAAGAAAAGAAGGTAGACTTAGCCACGTACACACAAGTGTCTAAACCATTAATGACTTGCTACTTAAATCTTCAACTTGTACTATAAGTTTTATCATTTGTACATTACTCTTACTCGCACTGTTCATTACTTTGCTTTTTTTAATAGTATGTAATAATAATAATATTTCGTTTCTACTTTTAACGTGTGTCTTTCTTTTAAATCTCATGTGAAAATTCATTAAATAGAAAAATATTATTCAAAAACTAATATAAAATAGTGTGACAGTAATGCTATAGTTTTGTAATGGTCAACATGGAATTTTATTACATGATAAATCTTAAATTTATAGCAAGACAACATCAATCGAGTTTGGTTTGAAGAATCAAACGAAGCAGGAGCAATAATGTTTTGTAAATTGTCAGGACTCATTTATTGCGGTCCATTTGTCAAACATTTCAACGCTTTAATCTACTAATTCATATCAGATCTTAATCATTTTTCTTTTTTCTTAAGACACTAAGGTAAATTATTTTTGTTTAATTTGGTATAGACCCAACTCGAACTATTGACGGTTTTTTCATTCTAACTTTAAATTGATTTGTCATTAACTTCAAACTCTCACCTTTCTTGTCAGTTAACTTGCTTGTTATTACACCGCCACTAGCTCGTTGTTTAACTCGTTCGCCATTGACTTGATAAAAACTTCTTTCTAACTCACTTAGGATATTTGACTCGTATAAGTTTTCGAGCCAAATTAATGTAGTTCGTTCGCTAAGATGATGTTATTCCTGCACCTTTTCTTTTATTTAGAGTTTGATATCATTTCATAATCAGATCAGTTATCCAAACTTATAGTATTGTTTTTTAACTCTTTAGACCACTTTCAAAACAAAACAATATATATAATTTAAAAATAATGGAAGCAACTCAAGAGTGTTCAAATAGACCAAAGTTTATGTGATTGACTTGTTATTTTAGACTTAAATAAATAACCATGCAAAATAAGATAAATACATGCCTTTAAAATCTTTAGACTTTTATAAACATATATGTAAAATAATCAAAATTTAAAATAATCGATCAAGCTCATCTAGCCCGTGCTCATTATCAACTAGAATTAAGGATCATCATTAGTTCTAAACCAATATAATGTGACTAAATATAGCTTTGTCTATAACATTTTAACAAATATAACAAATAATAATCAAAACCTATAAATAAAAATGAGACAAAAATTACATTGTAAGCTAAATCTTTCCTTCCCCATCCAAATCAACCGATCCCTCCCTTCTACGACTTCTGTTTTTCAACAACCCGTATAAGTTCTTTAACTCCTTTCCCGTATGAATATTCTCCATACCAAACGCACCCGAATGATCACTCCCGTCTTCCACACTCCTCGTTGGCCCGTTATGCATCATCAATTTTGATGGCAGATCAACCAACCCGTCAATCGACCCACTATGACTCAAACTCCGAGGAGCCCTAGGTAACCCTGACCCATCATGTGTTGGTTTATAAACCACCCCGGTTCGTCCACCACTGTCAGCATTTGTTTGTAATGCATTGATCACAGTTTTAAGCGCCCGCGTGGGCGAACCGCGGTTCGAGACCATGATCTCACCGATCTCCGCGGGGCTCAAACTCGCACCACTTTGGAATATTTCTTCCACTTGAGGGAAGAGTTTGTGTTCTTTGATCCCTAAATGAGTGTTGGCTAGGGTTTTGAATGAGGTGAAATCGCATAAGGGGAAGTGTATGTGGAAGTCGATTCTTCCAGCTCTCACAACCGTCGGATCCACTAGATCTTTGTTACTCATCGTGAACACCATCACACGTTCTTCACCGCAACACGAGATGATTCCATCCATAAAGTTCAAAACTCCTGTTAAACTTACGGTTTTCGATTTCTCCATCAGATATCGATCTAAATCCTCAACAACAATCATCGATCTACACGTTGTCTGCAAAAGAAGCAGTTTCAGATCGGAATCGCCGGAGATTTTCGACATATCGACGTCGTAAACGTCGTAACAGAGGAACTTCGCCATTCCGGCGACGAAGCTCGATTTTCCGGTGCCGGAGGGACCGTAGAGGAGATAACTCCGCTTCCACACACGACCGATGCGGTGATAATACGATTTCGCTTTCAAAAACGACTCCAGATCCGATTTAACCTTGCTTTTCAGATCGGAATCGATCATCGCCGTATCGATCGTCGCCGGATGTTTGAACGGAGTGGAAATCCACCGGCCGTTCTTCTCCGGTTCGTTTTCAGCGTTGATGTATAGTCTGATCTCCTTATTCTTCTGATCGATCTCATCGGCGATTTTGCAGACGTGTTGGAGATACAAGCTCAAAATCCTCCGTTTCTCCTTCCTTCGTATCTTCAACACGAAACAACCATCCTCCAGCTTCCAGTAAACTCTCGATCCGAGGAAGACGTCGGGGAAGACGGTTTCGCCGTTGACGACGAGAGTAATTTCGTTGGGGTTAGTGTTGCCGGAGAAGAGATTGACGGAGTCCAAATCGCCGGCGGAAGGTAGTGAATTGAGGTATTTGAGGATCCTGTGAAAGAGTTGATTGTGTTGCATGTGGTGGTTGAATTTGGGGATTTTGTAGAGCTGGTGTGTGTGGAAACATTCTTCAACTGACCTCCATTGGTGTTGCAGGAAGTGGCCGATGGAGGTTCGGGATAACACTCGTGGGATTAACCAGAAGGTCATCACCATGATTGAGAAGAAGAGAATGATGATCAAGAACATGATGAAGATGATGATGCTGAAGATGATGATGAGTTTATAAAGTAAGAATGTTGTTTATAATAATAATAATATGAAGGGGGGCATGATGGATTGGATTATGTTTGGAGGGTGAGGAAGAGGAGGACCAAGTATGGTGAAAAGTTCAAGGAGTCAAAAAAGACATGCACTATAACAATGATGAATACGGCATTTTCTAATTAATTAGGTTAGTCAATGGTTTTTTTATTTAATTTAAAATATTTACTTTTTAACCTTGACGATTTCAATCAATTAAATTTAGATGTAAACTAATATTATTTTAGTTATTAAGGGTTTATAATTTGTATTACTCCATCTACTCTACACACTCCATTTACACCAACGGTAGGCGGAGTTTGGAACTTTGATCTTAAGAATGATTTATATTCTAACTATAAATGACATTTTAATACTGCCCAACTCAAATCCTAGCTTATTGTAACTAAAATAGGAAAACATCAATCAATACATCAATCAATTAGGTTGACACAAGTCCCTAATGAGACATTTCTAGAGTAAAAATCAAGGGCGTGTGTTCAAATTCTGTATAGAAGTATAAGACTAAGGATTTTAGTAGTACAATAGATGTAAAATAGAAAAAAATGTTTTTGGTTAAAAAGATTAAGTTGAACATAATATATACACAATCGTTAGAATTTAGCATAACTTTGAGAATGTCCCAAATCTTCATTACAAAGGATTTAGCATTTTGTTTATTTATCATGTTTTTTTATACGAGTTCCTAGTCTAGTGGTTAAAATATGACATCTGGTACATATACGCGTTTAAAGGAGATGATTCTAAAATAATAGTTTTTTTAGGAAAATAATGAGGTAAAGCGAGTGATAACCACGTGCGAGTGTTCAATTAATTTCCATGGCTGGCATGTCATAAGTTGAAGGCGTATTTTAAGGGTACAACTCAACTCATGATGCGATGCATTTGGAGTTTAATGCATGTCCACTACCCAACATAATATTATGCCTCCATTTGCAGTTGGGGGATGGGGGCATGGGGCGACCAACAGGAAGGAATAACATCCAATATATAGGTGACAAAACTTAAATAACAAAAACAAAAAATATTTATTTTTAGTTCTCTCACATGGAATTCAATATTGCATGAAGAAGTGATTATGAAAATGTTTAAACTAATAAAATATATGAGGTCGACACATTATACAAAAACACGGTAGTTATGTGACTGTTGTTTTTTCATTTTAATCGTTTGCATCCCTATAGTTTTAAATTTGTAATCTGTCCCCTGACGTTTTATGTTATTTTCATTTGAGTGTCAGACGTTTTATTTTTATTTTAATTTGAGTCAAGATAACTAACACTGTTAGTTTTCTGTTAAAGTTATTGTTGAAAAGACTAAACTACCCCTAAAATTAAATAAATAAAAAAAATTTGTAGGACCCATTCATCAACATCTTCTTCTTCATTACCAACACACCCATCACCACCACCACAACCTCATCACCATATCCACAGCCTTCAACACCACCTCCACCACAGCCCCCCATCACCACCATCGCGACCCATCACTACCACCACCGCAGCCACCCATCACCACCACCACCACAACCACAACCACCCATCCCCATCACCCCTATTCATTTATTCAAGAAACAACTTCTGATGCTCCAGCCACCGTGAGGAGCCACACGACGCCGGAGCTTCACCGTCGTCGTCGTCAGAGACTTTCACCTCACCTTTCGCCTTGATCTCCGACGGATCTCAACCGTTGGAAAACTCCTCCAGCCACTGAAACGCGTCGTTTGATCTCAACGGTGACATAGATCTGGCTCGTCTCCTCAACGACTTAGATCTATCACCTAACATCGAATCTCAACCTCTTAAAAGCCTAACCTCATCGTCACTCCCATCTCAAACGTCGTTTTCGTCAACATCAAGCAACAGAGCGAGCACCTACGGGCGTTGCAGGTGCGACGAGAGCTTTATCGGCCGGATCTGGCCGTTGAAGAACAGCTCATCGGCGAAGGTCATGGATCCGGTCGGAGGAGCTCGTTCTGTAGCTTCCTTCGCCGTGATTTCGAACTCAAAACCTCCTGAACATCCTTCTAGAGGAGTGTCGGAGAGTGAATTTGAGGAGTCGATGTGGATGGGGCTCGCCAGAGCACTGTAGAAGAAGCCACCACTACCGCCGCCGCCGTAGGAGGAGGGGTCGCGGCCGGGGCTCGACGGAGCGCTGACGAAGGGGTGGGATGGGGGTATTTTATTTAAGAGTAAATTACCATTTGCATCCCTGAAATTACAAGGGTATTTTTGCTATTTTATAAAAATTAACAGAAAAATCTAACTACGTTAGTGTGTTGGACTCAAATGAAAATAAAAATGAAACGTTAGGGGGCGGATGACAATTTTAAAACTGCAGAGATGCAAGTGGTTAAAATGGACAAATGTCAAAGATGCAAATGGTAATTTACTCAAATATTTATTTTTAGTTCTCTCACGTGGTATTCAATATTGCATGATGAAGTGATTATGAAAATGTTTAAACTAATAAAATATATACAAAAACACGGCAGTTATATGATATTAGCTAATGACATGTAAAGCATATGTTGTTAATAGCTAGCTAATATCATTTAATTTACTCAATTTTTAAATTAAAAATAAGAATTGTTTTGGCGTTGGTCATCATGCGACCTTCGTGGTTCATCAAATCTTAAATCTCGATTTCGACCATAACCGCATTAACATTTAATGAATTTCAAGAATGTGATATTTGTGCATTTGGCTATTAGTATTGTTACTTAATGCATGAAGCTTAGACATGTCTATAAACAAATTTCAAAATTCATCTGAACACATATAGGCCAAAAGATTATTATTAATTGAATCAATTATTATTTATCAATGACAATGACCCAAACGTATTAAAGTTCTTTACAATTACAAGACCAGTAAATGCTTTTAGTTGTTTCGTAAGATCAATCATATGAGTGATGTTGTGCAATGCTATCAATTACCAGATGGCCAGAAAGCGTTTTGATGTCACTTTATAGCTAGGGTTTTCATGAAATTCATCACTAAGTGGTGGGGCAAATGCTCTTTTTGTTACACTTTTACAAATGATTGCGTTTTCTAACGGTTTTTTTTTTTATGAATTTAAGGTTGCATCTTCGATGTTCACATGCATAATTGCTTTTACCACTACATTACACAGTGGTAATAGAGAAGCTAGGTATTGGCAGCCAAATATTGTTTTATATACCTAAAAATAATTTCAACAAGCAGTCCCTAGGGTGTGCATATTCAACTTTTTGTGTTGTCAATGGTGTTCATACGGTCATACCCATTGTTATCGTTTAGATGTCTTTCATTTTGTTAATAAAACAATTGTGTTTTAACAATATATGCAACAACGATAGTCTATCATGCTTCTATGTACCGTATGATTTTATGATAGAGAGTGGTGTTAGGGTGGAAGCCAAAGATAATCACTTTATTAGGGGTTTGCATCTTGTTATATTAGGCTCACAGAAATACCTATTAAGTTGTACCTTCTTTGTTTCTTTCTCAAACGCCTCTTTCTTTTAGTGAAACTTGCAATCCATTCTAGTCCAGTTGTGCTACCTCGCATTATTACGGCAGTTAAATTACTATAGCTAAATCTTTAAATTTTATAGATGAAAAATGAGATAGGATGTGGGATGGAGAAAGAAAATAGAAAAATATTTTAAATTTTAGAGATAATGATGGGTATAAAGATAGGTTTGTGAAGATATGCTCTATAACCCTTAAAGTGTATCATGATTATGCTTTGTAGCTTTTATACTTCAAACAATGTATTATGTTCATTTAACTTTAATTGTTTAAGCATTATATTGCATAAAAATTACACTGTTTACAAGCATTATATTGCATAATAATTACATTGTTTATAAGATTTATTTTTATTATTCTATTAATAAGGCTTCTAATATGAACTACATAATAATTTCTTTATTTATCATAAATACATGACCCAAGTTAGACTAGTCGCTTCGAAATCTCTTTCGCCATTTAAAGAAGAAAAAAGAATTGAAAAAACTTTAAAAAAGAAACAACCCGACCTAAGGAACTACTAACAATAAGAGAAACCTTTTCTAACCTCAACTACACCTCAAGTTTATATGCGAATGTGGTTTCACGTAGGGGCCATCCTATTGCGAAAAGAAAATAAGATGGATAACAGGCTAAAGTGAATAACAACCAATTTGTCATGCAACTCGATCCCGACTACATGGATAATTATTTATTAATTAGATGAGTATAAAGTGTGAATCCTAGGATCGTTCAGAAATTATCAGAATTGATTTGAACAAGTATTGATCGCGGAACTACCAATACTTGGTGTTTAATCTATTAATAATAATAAAATCAATCAATCAAACAAATAAAATAAGAATAATCAAACCGAGAGAACTCAAGAACGTTGATTGAATGCTTTCTTCTTGCTATTGAGGTTGCTGATCTTGAATACAATGATTTAGATAAAGATCACTAATGATTCTAATGATTATCAATTATTGTTATGTATGATCTATGTTGTTAATCTCATATATATAGAGATCTAATCCTGTTCTATCGCTAGCTATTTTGTTGCTATAATTAAGCTCATCAAACTTATCCAAATCCTCGTCATGTTTATCAGCTTAGGAATTTGAGATTTACAACGAATCTAATATGAATAAAGTTTGTTGATGTGACGTGGAATATCTGCTTGAATAATATGTCTTCCATCGTCATTAATGTTGTAGTTGTTCTGCCACGTTGACTTGTTGACTTGATGTTGACTTCTGAGTTAATTGGTCTTCTGCAGGAATTTACTCTTCTGCAGGAATTTACTCTTCTGCAGGTAGTCTGTCTTCCGCAGCAACTGTTGTACTGTACTTGTTCTTGTACTTCTGCAGGAGTTCTTGTCTTCCGCAGCAATCCCTCCAGCAGCTTCACTTGTTCTTTTCTTGTTCAGCTGAAGTTGTTCTTTCGCATGAGATCCACGGATGTACATTCTTCAGTTATGTTCCTGAGAACATCTACGAAAGAACACTTTATTTATCCGCAGTTGTTCCAACAGTCTGTCAATTTTCCAAATTGACACAGTTTAATATTTCCTGCACATTCACACATACATTCTGAAATATATTATATCATAGATGAATATATTAAATAAAGTGCAAAATGAATTTTATTTAATTCACAAACACAATTATAATCAAATATATTCATTTTATATCATTAAGAACAATAATTACAATTATGATTACAAGAGTGATATATATCATCTAAACCTATATAAGAGATCTATCCCTAACAGTACTCCCCCTTAGGTTTAGACTCTAGTAGTCATTGGTTTAGCACTCTAAGTTCATTCACTCTTGCCAAAATTCTTGATTTGAAGTAGTCAGCAGCAGCTTTTTGATCTTCATATTTAAAACTGATCTGCCTTCGGCTCATTCTCTTCAAAGTTTTGTATTTCAAGCCCAGGATATGTTCTTCAGTGGTGAGTGTTGCAACAACACTATTATTGCACACCACTTCCAAGTCATCCTGATCTGAAATTCTTAGTTCAGTGATTTGCTTGATTTCTGATCCTATTAGCTGGCCTGCTTCATACTTCCTTCGTTTACTTGCATTGGCATGCAGTTTGTCTATGAGTTGAATTAGATGAACGTATAAGCATAAGTCATTTTATGCAGTTTGATCTTGCAGCCTTGGGAAGTGCTTGTCATGGAGGTATGATGTAAAATTTGGGTGCAGGAGTTTGATTTCCACAGGGTCAAATAATCATATACTTTGTCCCCTTTTCTATGGATCATTCCTCTGTAGCACTAATTCTTTTGTTTTCTCAACATACCCCCATTCTGTGATTGGGCATGTAAACTGATTTCCTTTAATCACTTTGACTGATGCATTAGCTGAGTCTTCAGCACCAATCTTTTTAAAAAATTCTTTATCAACCAATTGAAACTTGGGCTGAGACTTCCTTAATTTTCTCTTTATATGCTCTGCATCCATCAGTCTAGCTTCCCTGAGAACATCTCCCTTGAACTTGTGACTCAGTTTGGTCACAAGTCTGGAGAAGTCTCTTCCTCTTGGACTTATAGGATAATTGGTGATGGGAATGGTTTGTAAAGTATGAAGGTCATCATCTGGCAGGGCTAGTAGAGTTTCTACTTTATGAAAGTATTACACCATGCTAGATGCCCTCTTGATGAGTGCGCAATCCCATTCCCCATCATATTTCCATCCTTTGATCTCCTGTTCTCCAGCTACTCTTGGAAGTGTCATTTGATCAAATAGTTGAATTAGACTTGTTTTCTTCTCAGTTATTTCCCTCACAGCGGTTCCCAGAGGCCACACCTTATGAGGAATCACACCCCTAGGCACAATTATCATCTGTTCTGTGCCTTGGTGGATGTCTTTGACTTGAATTACGGTTGGCTTGGGAGGAGATGTTGTTTGTTTATAAGCAGGATTAGGGGCTCCGGATCTAAAGTTGACACCAGTTTCCAGCTCTACTTTCATCACATAATCCATCATTGCTCTAAGTTCACCAACTGATCTTCCCTTTAGCTCATGGGGCTAGTAGTTATGGCTTTGTAACCAGCATGTCATGTTATATCTTGTAAGCTTGGCTGTATCACTGTGACCTAATTCCTTTCTGGTCTGATTTCTTCCGCAGATGATCTGCGAAAGTTTTGATCTTTTCTCCTGATCCTCTTTTTGCTGACTTTTCTACATTTAGTTTGTTGAATGCATGTAATCCTTTATTTAATTGCTCAATCCTTGTGTGGATTGTCTTGAGAAGGTTTCTTTGTTTTGGTGGATAGGGTAGTTTAAGTTCATTTAAGACCTCTGGTATTGAGTATTCATTTGACACAATTTTACCTTTACCCAACTTGGCATTATTAGTCTCTTCCTTTTCATCTAAGTCATCACAGTTGTCATAATCAAATTCTGACAATTCTGATTCTGATTCAGATGAATTAGATTAAGATGACTCAGACAAATCATGTTTATCTGATGTCTCAGGTTTGTTACTGGATACAAAGTGAATAGTTAAACTGTTGGTCATTGACTCGGGTAAAGGAATGTAATTGTTGTTAACTGGTGGTGCCACTACATGAAATCCCAATCCTAATTTGTTCTTAGACTCAATATGAGAGTTTAACAATTTCTCATATTGTTCTGATGACAATTGGAATTTCTATAGTTTCACCTCAGTAGATGCATGCTCTGACATAGATTTGGTTAAAGATGTAGTCAGATGCTCAACTTGTGCTTTTAGATTGTAATTTTCAGACACAAGTTTATCTAAATCCTTTTGTAAAGAATTAATTTTAACTTGATAAAGTTTATGTTCTCTTACTTGAGATTCATTTAGAAGTAAGGTTTCTTTTACTTTATCAGCCAATTGTTGAGCATGAGATCTATATCTTTCTACTTCATCTATGCAAGCGGGAGAGCACAACCTTTGTCTTACCTCAGTGGCCATTAGAGGCACTTTGTTTTCCATGTTAGCCATTAAAGCTTGATTTTCAGCAAGCACTTCCTTCTCATACATGCTCCATTCACAAGTATCATCCTGCAAAATAATCAAACCAGTTTCTTTAGTGTTAGAGGTACCTGTTGTATTGTTTGGTGGGGATGCATTGGTTAGTTGTGGGTGTGTGAAACTCCTTTGACTGGGCTGTCTTGAGTCAGTTGTTTGCTATTGGTTGTTATTGCACTCCCTTGAAAAGTGTCCAAACAAATTGCATTTAAAGCATCTTACTTTGGACTTATCTACCCCAAGTTTTGTTGTTCTGCTTCCAACAGATAGTCCTTTGTTTCTTTTCATATACATCTTGACTCTATAGGCAATCATTGCCATTTGCCATTGCAGATCCATCTCTTCTACTTCATCAGGATGAAGTTCTTCTAGATCTTGTTGACAAAAATGAGCAGGAGTTAAGGTGCTTCCTAGATATGCCTGAAAACTTGAACTGAAAGCTGCAAAGGCGGCTTTCTGTTCTTCAGATTCTAGAACCACCGTAATTGGTTCCGCTTGATTGATGATCTTTTTGCTTTTTGATTCTTCAGCCTTGCCTTTTTCCTTTTTGTTCTACTTGCTTTGAGATCTTGATTTTGAAGGCTTTGCTGCATAGAAACTTGTATCTTCTTCCGGTTCACTTTCATCACTTGAGTTGCCTTCACCTTCATTGCAGATGAATGCACTCCCAGTATTCTTCAGCTCTTTGAATTGATAAGGAGCTATAGGTGTTTTCACACTTTTGTTTCTCGTCTTTTCATCTAGCTCCAATGCTTCTACCTTAGCTACTAGTGTATTTAGTCCTATTGCTTTTAGATCAATAGTATTTTTAAATATGGACACAGTCTGTGTCCAGTTTTCTGGTAATGAATGAAGCATCTTTTTATTTAATTCCTCATTGCTGTACTTAAGTTCAAGAATATTCATTTCTGTAACAAGTTGCATAAATCTATGCAATTGTTGAGGGACTGACTCTCCCGGAATATGATGGAAGGTTTCATATTATGCACGGAGAGTGTCTTTTTTGATACTTCTAATCTCATCACTGCCTTCACACAGAGTGTGTAGGATTTTCCATAACGAGTTAGCAGTTTTGTATGATTCACACCTGATCAAGAGTTCTTCAGGCAAAGCCATAGTAAGCATACTATAGGCTTTGATGTCAATCTTGACTCTCTTGGCATCATCAGGTGATAGATTCTTTAAACTAATGGGCTGATTATTATCCTTATAATCCGCTCCTAAGGCAGGTGGAATATAAGGTCCTTCGGTAATCGAAGCCCATAAGTCAGAATCTGTATAATTAACATGATTCCTAAACCGGATTTTCCAGGTTTTAAAATCAGATTTGTTTTCTAGTTTAGGAGGTTGATAAGCACCAACAACTGAGTTACTCATGATAGTTAATTTAAAAAAAACAGAGGTTTTGTTTTAAAATAGAATTTGATTAAACTTAATCAAAGATGATAGATCAATTGATATAAATCAATGAGCACCAAGCTCTGATACCACCTGTGAATCCTAGGATCGTTCAGGAATTATCAGAATTAATTTGAACAAGTATTGATCGCGGAATTATCAATACTTGGTATTTAATCTATTAATAATAATAAAATCAATCAATCAAACAAATAAACTAAGAATAATCAAATCGAGAGAACTCAGGAACGTTGATTGAATGCTTTCTTGTTGCTATTGAGGTTGTTGATATTGAATACAATGATTCAGATAATGATCACTAATGATTCTAATGATTCTCAATTATTGTTATGTATGATCTATGTTGTTGATCTCATATATATAGAGATCTAATTCTTTTCTATCGCTAGCTATTTTGTTGCTACAATTAAGCTAATCAAACTTATCCAAATCCTCGCCATGTTTATTGGCTTAGGAATTTGAGATTTACAACGAATCTAATATGAATAAAGTTTGTTGATGTGACGTGAAATATCCGCTTGAATAATATGTCTTCCATCATCATTAATGTTGTTGTTGTTCTGCCACGTTGACTTGTTGACTTGATGTTAATTTCTGAGTTAATTGGTCTTCCACTGGAATTTACTCTTCCGCAGGTAGTCTGTCTTCCGCAGCAACTGTTGTACTGTACTTTTTTGTGTGCTTCTGCAGGAGTTCTTGTCTTCCGCAGCAATCCCTCCAGCAGCTTCACTTGTTCTTTTCTTGTTCAGCTGAAGTTGTTCTTCCGCATGAGATCCACGGATGTACATTCGTCAGTTATGTTCCTGAGAACATCTACGGAAGAACACTTTATTCATCCGCAGTTGTTCCAACACTTTGTCAATTTTCCAAATTGACACAGTTTAATGTTTCCTGCACATTCACACATACATTCTGAAATATATTATATCATAGATGAATATATTAAATGAAGTGCAAAATAAATGTTATTTAATTCATAAACATAATTATAATCAAATATATTCATTTTATATCATTAAGAAAACAATAATTACAATTATGATTACAAGAGTGATATATATCATCTAAACCTATACAAGAGATCTATCCATAACATAAAGTTATATCAAAAATAAGAAAATACTAGTTCAATGATATTTTTAGGTACTTTCATGTGTTTAGTATTTTGGAAACTAAATATTTATGTTTTATTAGTTAGATATATAAATTTATCTACCGAAAACATATAATTCCTTTTTCGGTTTCGGAAATATAGAATAATCACTACTAGAAAACTAGATAATTGCTACCAAAATTTGCGACCGAAAGCTAGACAATTGCTATCAAAATCTGCAGCCGGAATCAAAATGATTGAAAATTCAGTGAGATTCGGTGGCGAAACGTCGCAAATTTAACGACCAAACAAGATTCAGTGACAAAATGGTCACAACATATGTAGCTGTCCAAAAGTGATCGCAGATGATCGCAAATGAATGTGAAAAATTAAAAATAAAATACCGAAGACAAAATGCTTGCAAATAGCGTGCAAAAAGTTATTTACTAAGATTAGTGTAAAGTTATATCACATTTAAGAAAATAATAGTTTCGTGATATTTTTAGGTACTTTCATGTCTTTACTCTTTTGAAAAACTCATATTTATGTTTGATTAGTTAGATATATAAATTTATTTACTAAAAACATATAATAGTTTTTAGGTTGCAAAACAATATAGTATTTAACTCTAATCATTACTAAAAAACTGGACAGTTGCTATCAAAATTTGCAATCTTTAATAATAATGGTCTTAAAGTTTACAATTTTTTTAGACTGAATTTAAAATGATTGAATAATTACCGACCATAATCGAAAGGGTCACATAATGAATGCCTAAACAAGATTCTGTGGCAAAACAATCACATGCTAGCGTTCAAGCAAGATACGATGACAAAACAGTTACAACATTTGCGGCTTGTCCCAGTGTGTAAGATCATCTGAAGATTATGAGGCTGATACAATCAACAAGCCAGAACAACCAAGTCTTCCATGCATGCACTAAGGAACAAAGATGAACTAGCTTTGGAAGTCTTACACTCTCAAATGTGTCTAAGTGTACACTCTTAAATGTGTCTAAGTGTAAGATCTTCCGAAGCTAACAGTTCAGAAGGAGTTACTTCGGAAGTTTCACACTCAAACAGAAAAATATTCTAAGTGTGAAATCTTCCGAAGCCAAAGACCAGCATCTTCCGAAGCCAAAGATGAAATCTTCCGAAGCTTCAGAGACAATGTCTTCCAAAGCTGTGAAGACTGATTTCTTTAGAGGACAGAGAAAATATGCTTTCTCTGAATCAACTTTTGATAAAGCTGACACACTCTCCGCTGCCTGCTCTGGTGGTTCACCTACTTTACACAAGTTGGTGAAACTCCCATGCTTTATCAAAAAGTAGGAATGGCCTTTGTCTGTAACTTACCTTACTTGTTCCTATAGACCTTTTGCATTAGGAAAAGTCAGTGAGCTATGGCATGTCATAGTCACTAGTCAAAAGGCAATCTGCCTTTTGACTTTAGATTGATCTTGTTGTCTAGATTAGTCAAATCCCAACTGTCTTTACATGTAAGTGACGGTTGTAGGTTGTAGTATAAAAGTGTCTCAGGTTCTTATAATTTCTTTATGCTTTGTAACACTTGTAAAAGAACTTGAGATCATTATACAACATCCTTGAAAACAATCTTCTGTTCTTGTGTTGTTCTTAGTTCTGTCTCTTTAATTTACTTGTGTTCTTAGTATCATCTGTCTCTAGTTACCAGTTCCCTATTTGAATTGTTAAGTGATCTAAGATCTCTCCTCAGTGTGAAACTAAGTGTTAAGTACCCTTACCCGATCCTGCAATTGGTATCAGAGCATTCCAGGCTCTTGATTGTAAGATCTCACCATCTTTAATCCTCTTAGCTTCACACATCACTTAACTCTTCAAATGGCAGCTATCTCTAAGGCTGATATGGAAACTGGAACTATGACAAAGTCCCTACTGATCACTCCTGAGGATTTTGACACTTGGTTTCAAAGAATGGAAGTCTTCATTAAGTCTCAGGATTCCAGGATGTGGGAGTCTGTTGTCGATGGACCTCATGTACCATGCACCTCTTCAGCTACTGCTGGTGGTGGCATGATACCGAAGGAGAGGGCTGACTTTTCTGATGAAGACTGGAAAAGGATTGATATTGATCAGAAAGCCATGACAGCCCTCCAAACTACTCTTCCAAACTCCATCTACAGAGGTTTCAAGAAGTACAAGACTGCTAAACAGCTATGGGATGCATTGAAACTGATGTATGAGGGGTCTAATGAAGCCAAGGAGAACAAGAAGGACCTCCTGAAGCAGTAGTTTGAAAACTTCATCTTCAAGACAGGTGAAACCATGACTCAATAGTATTTCCGGTATGTTGAGATTGTGGATACTCTGGCTGATGTTGGAGTAACTATTGAGAATAGGGATATTGTTAGGAAGTTCATGTCCTCTCTTCCCAGACGATGGACACACTACTGTGTGGTTATTAAGAGGACTGAAAACCTCAAGACCCTTACTCTCACTGAGTTGTACGGGATACTCAGTGGATACCAGATGGAGATGAACATGCAAAATTCATCTGGTAACTCCAATACTCACCAGAGTTTAGCCCTTCATGTGGGTGAAAGGGATAGTAGAGAACCACATCATCATCATATCTGCTACCCTAAAACCTCACAAAAGGGTCCTTTCATCACCTTCCCAAAGACACCCAGAGAGAGCTACATCCAAGGAAGTCCCTTCCAAGAGACAAGCACCTCTCAAGCCTTTGTCTCTACTGATGAAAGTTCATGAAACTTTCTTTTGACTCTTGAATACCTAGATTGTATCCATCCAGATGATCTGGAATACATGGAGATAGTCCAGCAGATGGCTCTTCTCACTCACAGAGCCTAGAAATTCTACAAGAGGACAGGGAGAAGGTTTCCCAGCAATGCTGCCAGTGGCAAGTTTGGACTGGACAAGGGCAAAGTGAAGTGTTACAACTATAACCAGATGGGTCACTTTGCCAGAGAATGCAAGGCACCTAAGTCAAATGGTGGCCAAGCATCATCCAGGCCAAACTATACTGAGGGAGGGCACCAGAATAAGAAGCCAAGACAGCAAGCTGCTGTTGCTATTGAAGAAGGAGGCTTTGACTGGAGCTTTCAGGATGAAGATGCTTCACCAAATCAAGCACTCATGGCTGACCATGATGAGACTAAGGTACTAGAACATCTTTGCTCTCCTAAATGTATTGCTAAAGTGAATAGATACAGGTCCTATAACTTGGAAATAAGATCTGATATTGAGTCCTTGAATATCCTAAAAGCTGATTTTAAAAGGGCTGAAAATGACTATAAACTTAAGATAGAAGATCTAGAGAAAACAGTTTCAACTTTTAAACATGAGCAAACAAATTACAGGACTCAAATTAATAATCTTATTATCAAGTTGACTGAATGCCAGGTTGAGCTTGTGATCAGCAAAGCCCGAGCTGAAAAATGTGTTCTTGAAGAAGAGACCTTCAAGAACATCATATCCTCATCTCTGCATGCAAAAGTCTATTATCAGAATAAGCAGGGACTGGGATCTACTGAGATAGCTCCTCCACACACTCTATTATCTGTAAGATCTCCAAGGTGTGGAACTGGTGAAGATGAGCTTCCCCTCATAGACCCTAGTGTTGAAGAGGATGAAGAGGAGATGGTGAGGGATGACTCTGAAATGAGTGAAGAGGGTCAATTGAAAAAGGGTCACCATGCTCCTAAGGAGAGTAAGAAGGCTAGTATGACAAAGACAAAGAGGAAGAACTTGATCAGAAGAGCAAAAAGAAGACCAAAGAAGTCTCAAGAGATCAAGGCCACTTTTGAATCCAAGCAGAAACAAAGTGTTTATCTCTGCAGGGTTTGAAGTGGTAAAGGCTGAGGAATCAACTACAAACTCTAGTACCAGGAGTTTTAGCATAGTTCCAACTCATTCCAGTAAAGAAAAGGCTAAATTATTGTGTACCACTGCTACACAATCTAAACCATCCTTCTCTAAGAGCAAGTCTCTCCCTAAGAGAATTGCTGCATCTTCTGTGAAGAAGAAGCTGGAAAAAGAAAGTGTTCAAGTTCAGTCTTGCTCTCAGAAGAAGACCCCCAGAAAGAATCAAATGGAATGCATCATGTGTGGTAGTACTTCCCATCTGGCTAAAGATTGTATATACAATCCCAAAAGCACTATCCACATATTTAAAGAGAAAGCTTCTGGGAAGATGAAGGAAAAGCTAGCTTCGGAAGGAAAATTTGTTTCCTTCGGAAGCTCCAAAATGAAGAAGAAAGCAAGTGAAAAATTGCCTTCGAAAGAAAAATTGGTCTCGGAAGAAAGGAATGCTTCCGAAGTACTGAAGCTTGCTGCAGTAAAAGCAAGATCTTCTGAGGGTCCAGTCTCCAAATCTTCCGAAGCTGCAAAAGCTTCCGAAGCTTTGAAGGTCAAGCCAAATTTTTCAAAGGTGGTGTGGAAGATGAAGGAGGACCGTGTTACTGAAGATTCTTCATCAGCAAATGATCCTCAGAGCCTGAACATAGGATCACTTACTGTTTCATTGCCTTCAACTCATTTGAACAAGCCCGAGACCAATAAGGCTTGGGTTTCCAAATGTAACTAAATCATCTTTTTTTATGCAGGGACAGCCAAAGGCAAACAGAAATGTGTGGATCATTGATAGTGGCTGCTCCAGGCACATGACAGGCAATGAGTCCTTACTTTAAAACTTTGAAAGATTTGATGGAGGACCAGTTGCTTTTGGAGGAGATGCAGGAGGTTACATTACTGGCAGGGGCAAAGTTATAAATGGTAAGCTCAGCATTGAGAAGGTAAACTTTGTCAAGGAGCTTGGATATAATCTTTTAAGTGTGTCCCAATTTTATGACCAAAAACATAACATGCTCTTAACTAAGCATGAGTGCATTGTTCTCAAGCCCGGGGTGGTTATTCCTCAGGAGTACATCCTGCTCAGAGCCCCCAGGAAGAGAAACATGTACAAGATGGATCTGCAAGAAACAACTCCCTCTAGAGAAGTGTATTGTTTTCTATCTAAAGCAAATAGTGATGAGTCTTTCCTCTGGCATAAAAGAATGTGCCATGTAAACTTCAAAAACATGAATAAATTGATTAAAAATGATTTGGTAACTGGGATACCAAAGAAAGAGTTTATAAGTGATGACCATTGTGTTGCATGCCTGATAGGGAAGCAGCATAAAGTGTCTCACAAGCCAAAGGAAACCAACTCCATCACTACTCCCCTACACTTGTTACATATGGATCTGTTTGGCCCTACCGATGTAATGAGTCTAGAAAGGACCTCTTATTGTTTAGTGATCACAGATGACTTCACAAGATTCACTTGGGTCTTCTTCCTTAGAACTAAGGATGAGACTCCTGAGATCTTGAAGAACTTTATTCTGAAAATTGAGAATCAATGTGATCATAAGGTCAAAACCATAAGGTGTGATTAGGGAACAAAATTTAAAAACCAAATCCTTGATACATTTTGTGATGAAAAGGGTATTTCAAGACAATATAGTGCTCCCAGGACTCCTCAGCAAAATGGCATTGATGAGAGGAGAAACAGGACACTTATTGAGGCTGCTAGAACCATGTTGTCTGACTCTAAACTGCCTATCACCTTCTGGGCAGAGGCTATCAACGCAGCTTGCTATGTGCATAACAAAGTTTTAGTAGTTAAGACTCAAGGTAAGACTCCTTATGAACTGTGGCACAAAAGGAGACCATTCATTGGTTTTCTCAGAACATTTGGATGTCCTTGCACCATCTTGAATACCAAAGATCAAATAGCCAAGTTTGCTGAGAAATCAGATGATGGACACTTTATTGGATACTCTTCTCAAGCTAAGGCTTATAGAGTATACAACCTCAGAACTAGAATAATTGAGGAGTCAGCCAATGTGACCTTCAATGAAAACACTCCAAGTGTTAAAGGTTCTGGTCCGGATTGGTTGTTTGATCTTGATTTAGTTACCAACTATTTTAACAAATCTTGTGAGAATGTTTCAGGATCTACGGATAATATATCAACAGGTGATCCTGACCCAAGATTTGAGTTGAGAAGACCAAACAAGAATACTACTTCAGCTCCAATGGTAACTAACCCTGCAAGTGAAGCTCCTATCAGCACAAGCATGACAAATACTGCTGATTCATCTGAGATGCCTTCAAATTCCAGCTCAGAGGATCCAAATCCAAGTGAAGGAACTTCAAATGCAGAAGGAGATGGAGGTGGTGACAGTGATCAGGAATTTCCTGATGCTGATAACCACTCCATAGAAAACAACATTACTGATGTAACACACTCATTGGATCAAGCTTCTCTTGATAAGTGTGTTGATGTGGTGGATAGCACTTCTTTGCCAGATCTAAATTTCTCTAACTTAAATCTCTCAAATCAACTTGATGTGTGATATGTGTACGTTGGAATGAGATTTTAAGTGTTTAAACGTCAAATATTACGTATGATTATTCGTTTATATGCATGTGATTGAGTTGAATAGGTTGACTATGAGTTGGAAGTGATTTTGTAGGAAAAATAAGGAATTTGGAAGCTTACATGATAAAACAAGTCAATGGAGAGGTCAAGAAACGAAGTTTCAAAGTGCAGCAGAAAGGCTTCCACCGTAGCCTACTGTAGCCACCGTAGGCTACGCCAGCTCAAGAAAAAAATCAGCAGAAAGGGTCCCAGCGTAGGCTACGCCAGGACAATTTTTGAAAACCTATAATATCGCGTTTTTATTATGTTTCAGCCACCACTTGATTCCCATTCAACCTAGAACGTTTAGAGATGAATTTTGGGCGTTCTGAGATCAATTTTTCACCATTCCAACTCTCAAAAACAAGATTCAATCATCCGGAATGCAAATTAACAACGGTTTTGAAGATCATTCAAGAACGATGAGCGGCTAATCCTCTCGTGATCGACTTCGGGTATTAGGTTTTGTGTGATTAGGTTTTTGTTTTTGTTTAACTTTGTTGGGATTAAACTTTAGAACCCGTTAAGTTCTTTTATAAGTTTAACTTGAGTTTTGATTATTTAAACAATGACGTTGGTAAAGTTTTATTTGAATATCATTTAATCTTCCGGAAATTATATGATTGCAAGTTTTGGTTTCTAATTGAATTGGCATTGAGTATTAAGACCCATTAAGTCCTGATTATCGATATCACTTTATCATCACACGTATAGAATCCCTATTAAGGATTTTCCATGAAGTTAAACTAAACAATTGCTAAAAACCAAACCTAGAACCGAAGTGGATTACTTTCTCTTATAATCGTTTTCTTAATCAAGTTTGATTCTTTCCAAGTTGTTTTTTTAGTTTATTTATTAATTATTCCAAAAATCCAATTTTCACAGCCAAGAGGCAATAGTTAAGTAATTTGTTAATTTAATTAATCACTTTTTTATAAATTAAAGTAAAATACACCGACCACTAATTCCACGAGGATCGACAACCCTACTTATCCTAACTAGTTTAAGATGAATAGGAACATATATTTTAACATCTTATTTGATTGATACTTCGACATCGATCAAATTTTGGCGTCGTTGCCAGGGAATCGGTGCGCTTGGTGTTTTGTTATTTTATTTGTTTAAAAAATTTTTTGTTACTTGTCTTATTTTAATTGTTTTTATTTTCGTGTTACCCTTGGTATTTTCAATGTGCAGGTGACATATTGCATGCATACTCTATATTCGGGCAGGAAATCACCGCTAGTGTTCGATCCAGAGATAGAGAAATCAGCAAGGTATAATCGTGTCTTGCATCGATCAGGGTTACCAACTACATCAATTTCACAAGCCATTGATCAAGCAGCTGATAGTTTGTCTGATTCAACTAACATGGATAATACAAACAACCAACCACCTCAAAATCCAAACCCTCCTCCTAATAACCAACACCAAAACCCAAATCCACCCCCACCACCAATAACAACCGCAACAACAACCAAAACCCAAATCCACCCCCACCACCAAATAAAAACCGCAACAACAACCTAAATCAACCACCTCCCAACAATAATATGAATCAAAATAACCTCAATCAAGGAGACGACTTTGATCATGTAAGCATGCATAGTGTTCACACGGGTGATGAGAATTATGAAGATGAATGGGATAACAATGAAGAACCCTATAATGGTGTAAATTATGATGCTTGGAATGGAAATTTTGGTGGAGGTGATGGACAAAACGGAAATAACAATTGGGGAAATGATCAACATGGGTGGAATGCACCACCTATCAACCAACAAAGGGGTAGGGTTAATAATAACGTCAATCAGCCAAGAAGACCTCAAAGAGCTCAAGTACAAGGTGTGAATAGCCATTTTAGACCTGCTATTTCTGAAAATCCAAATCCCATCGCACCTCCAAATCGTAGAGGAAGAGCTTTTGATGTACGCCCTTATTATCTCATTATTCTTCCTGTATTTAGAGGTACTGCAACAGAAGAACCATATGTGCATCTTGCTGAATTTGATGCAATATGTAGCACTATTGGTGGGAATCACTTCACACAAGATGAAGTGAGGTTGCGATTGTTTCAATTCACTTTGAAAGACAGAGCTAAGCAACGGTTCCTCACTTTGCCTGACAACAGTATTCATACTTGGCAAGAGATGCAAAGGGTTTCCTTAAAGAATATTATTCTATGGGAAAGACAAGTGATGCAAGAGAGGCCATTCGATCTTTTCAACAACAAGTGGGTGAGCAATTTCATGAGGCATTTACAAAATTCAAGGAATTGATCAGCATGTGTCCTCATCATGGTATTGAAAGGTGGGAATTGATTAAAGCATTTTCAGATGGACTAACACCGGAAGAAAGGAAATACTTGTATTCTACAAGTAATGGAACATTCTTATCTAATCATGAAGATATGGATTGGGAATTCCTAGAACGAATGTGCAAGAATTCCAAAGCTCAAGCTTCGGCTAGTAGACGGTCAAAGCCCGCTCCGGCAAGGTCAACCACCATTGATTATGAGAGTAAAGAAAGAATTGCATCTTTGGAAAGACAATTGGACAAGTTAGGACATGCGGGGACTAAAGATGTAGCTTCAATTGGATTTAATGTATGCAATGAATGTGGAGACTTGGGGCATGCAAGTGCAAAGTGTCCATTGCTTTTAGGTCAACATGAAGAGGTGAATCAAGTATATGGAGAGAGAAAACAGTTTGATATGAACTCCAATAATTATCACCCTAGTTTGAGGAATCATCCACACTTTCAGTATGGAAATGCTTCAAACCAGATGAACCCTAATTTTCAAGGTAATAATCAAGGTGGTCAAGCTTATCAGAACCGAGAACAAGGGAATTATAATCAAAGTGGTTATCAAAGAACTTCATATTCTCAAGGAAACAATCAAGGAAACTACAATCATAGGGATCAACAAGGTAGTTCATATCGGGACAACTTGGTGGTGAAGAGTCTACAAATGCAAAGTTGGATGCTTTTATGACCATGATGAAAGAGAATATGAAAGAGAACAAGAGAGAAAATGAAATTAGGGACAAGGCTTATGAAGCCTTAAATAAACAAGTGGGTCAACTTGTAGAGGATGTGGCTCAAATTAAAAGGAACCATGGAAAGCTACTAAATGATACCACGGTCAATCCTCAACATCAAGGAACCAACACAGAAAACATGAGAACTGTTCACATCAATTCGGTTAGTATCCTTCCTGAATCTAAAATTATTGATAATGACTTTACTTCTTTTTCACAACAAGTTACAGATAAGGAAGAGAAAGCCGATACGGTGGAAGAGAGTGACCCAGGTACACCCATCATTCTAATCAAAGTAGGGAAGTTGAAGATAAAAAGAGCACTTTTGGATTATGGAGCAACTGTTAGTATCTTGCCAGGTATGTTATATGATCGGTATGACTTCTGTCCTTTAGAGGAATTTGACACCACTGTGGTGTTAGCTGACTTGACTCAAAAATCTCCTCGGGGGATGCTAAAGAATGTTATAATCAAGTTAGGAGAATTTTACTACCCTGTGGACTTTATGGTGCTCGATTATGCACCAATGAGGACAAATGAGCAACCGAATGTCATATTGGGTCGACCATTTTTAGCAACTGTCAATGCTCAAATCAATTATCGGGATGGAACAATTGACATAACTTACGAAACTCGTAAGTTAAGTTTTAATGTATTTTCCAAGTCGATTAATTATTTTGTTAATGATAAAGTTTTTGTGGCAGATATGACTAACGTGTGTGTTCCTACTTATACTTCACATGTAAGCATGAACACCACTTTTGAGAATGATTTTGAGTATGATAGGAATAAGCATGTGGACTTGAAGAAAATTGTGGATTTAAAAGAAAAGGAAAGGAGAATTATTAAGATGGAAACAAAAGATGAGAAACCTAAAATGAAGAAAAAAGTTGGCGATCCAGTTGATCCTATAAAAGTCAGAGTTGATGCATTAATATTTGGGCCACAATGCGATCTAGTTGAAGAACTGCCGAATCACTTGAAGAATACCGGAGTCCAGCATCCTACTCGACCACCATGAGTGGTCGCAGGTATGGTCTGGCTGAAGACCTAAAACTTAGCGCTAATCGGGAGGCAACCCGAATTTAATTTTTATGTTTTATGTTTGATGTGTCTATTTAAGTAGTTTATTTTGGTTATGGTTATATTTTTTGTCCGGGTCGGTTTGGGTTGGAAAAGTCATTTGTGTTGATTAATTGAATAAACTGATGTGCAAAGCAAAGAAAAATCACACACTTAACCTCAACACCATACATTAGGGACAATGTATCCCAAGTGTGGGGATGAGGTGAGGCAAGAGTTGAAATTTTTTATTATCGAACATGAAAACAACAAGCATACCAATTGATTCTTGTCATGTTTGATGTAAGGGTCCTTAGTCATGGCCTAATTCTACGATAGCAAAAATAATTATGTTAGTAAGGTTTTACAAAAAATTAAGAACTGTCTAGTTAGGGTTAACAGGCTAATGGTGTAATAAAAGCATGCACACGCCGGCAACCCTAATTCCTACTTGGTGAGATTTTGAAGCTTACTAGATTGTTAGTTCATATAAAAAATGTTTCAATTGTTGAGTGTAGGCCATATGATTCTTTGTTTTAGAACTTGTGTGATTTGATACATACCAAGACGGTGAATTTGATAAATGCACATAGATGATAGAGGCAATCTAGGATTCCCTTCTCTTTTAACACCATTACTTATGATGCATCAGTTTACCTAAAATTTCCCTTAGTAGCCACTTTCGAGCTTTAAACTGTTCATTTTGACAAACCCATATCATTAAAACCCAAATCAAAATTTACCTAATGTGACTCAGTTACCACTATTGAACATTCATATTAGCTGCAGTATTTGATTTATGCTAAAGATAAAAATAAAAATAAATAAATAAATAAATAAATAAATAAATAAAATAAAATATCAAAAAAAGGAGAGAAAAGAATAATGCAGATTGTTGGTTATGGGGTAAATATGCACACATGCGTTTGCTTTGTTCGAGTGATAGTTATGTCAATAGAAATGTTAACAGTTGGTATTGCCTTAAATTTATATTATAGCCACTCACAACCAATCATTCCTACCTTAACCTAAGCATAAAACCCGTAAGTCCTTTTGATGTGTGCATTGTCAATTTATTATCGTGGAAGTTTGATTGTCACCCAAGCATATGATAACAAAGTTTTATATGTGGACCTTTTGAGTGATATATTAGTGCAATTTTCACCGATCCAGAAATAAACTGAGATGAGTGACAAATGGTGAGGGGTGTGTTGCATGACAATAAAAACCGGAAGCTTGTTAGGTTTAATTAGTCGGATTCTATTTTGAATTAAATGTAACATCCTTTACTTGCTAGCCAAATATGATTATTGCAATTCTGGAATGGGCATGACTTTGGACTATCGCTAAGGCGTGTAAGGGATTTTGGTTTATAATGTTGTTAAATGTTTTGAATTAGATTTGCTTGAGGGCCAGCAAAGCTTAAGTGTGGGGATGTGATGTGTGTGCGTTGGAATGAGATTTTAAGTGTTTAAACGTCAAATATTACGAATGATTATTCGTTTATATGCATGTGATTGAGTTGAATAGGTTGACTATGAGTTGGAAGTGATTTTGTAGGAAAAACAAGGAATTTTGAAGCTTACATGATAAAACAAGTCATTGGAGGTGTCAAGAAACGAAGTTTCAAAATGCAGCAGAAAGGCTTCCACCGTAGCCTACTATAACCACCGTAGGCTACGCCAGCTCAAGAAAAAAATCAGCAGAAAGGGTCCCAGCGTAGGCTACGCTGGCTAGCGTAGGCTACGCTAGGACAATTTTTGAAAACCTAATCATGTTTTTATTATGTTTCAGCCACCACTTGATTTCCATTCGACCTAGAACGTTTAGAGACGAATTTTGGGCGTTCTGAGATCAATTTTTCACCATTCCAACTCTCAAAAACAAGATTCAATCATCCGGAATGCAAATCAACAACGGTTTTGAAGATCATTCAAGAACGATGAGCGGCTAATCCTCTCGTGATCGACTTCGGGTATTAGGTTTTGTGTGATTAGGTTTTTGTCTTTGTTTAACTTTGTTGGGATTAAACTTTAGAACCCGTTAAGTTCTTTTATAAGTTTAACTTGAGTTTTGATTATTTAAACAATGACGTTGGTAAAGTTTTATTTGAATATCATTTGTTAGGATCAGTGATCTAAGTTTGATCAATTAGAGTTGAATCACAGCGGAATTAGAGCAAGAATTAAGCAAATATAGCAAGAACACAATAAATATTCAATGGAACAGTACACGGTTATATAGATATAGGGTTTTCTGCAAAGGGATAATAACATTCATGCACACATGCTTCGGTGTGGCGGCTGCTAGGTTTCCTAAGCTGCACAGATTACAATTAGGTCAGCATTCCTTATATATAGGAATGTGACGTCTGCTGATGTCACTTGATAGTGACATCTAACAGAATTATTACAAACTACTGAAAGTAAGCAAACTACTGAGAATGTTCACAACAACTGAGAACATCTCAGATTATTCTAAGTACACAAAGAAACATAAAACTACTGAAACTACAAGTACAGAAAAGAAACTACAACTACTGAAAGGAAACCATCACAACTACTGAAGAGGTCTTCTTCAGCTGTTGTGACAATCATCTGAAACTTGGTCTTCAGTCTTTGTCTTCAGCTTTTGTCTTCAGACTTTGTCTTCAGCTCTTTCACTTCAGACTTTGTCTTCAGCTCTTTCACTTCAGACTTTGTCTTCAGCTCTTTCACTTCAGACTTTGTCTTCAGCTCTTTCACTTCAGACTTTGTCTTCAGACCTTGTTATCAGCTGATGTCTTCAGCTGTTGCAGACACTTCAGTTGTTGTAATGTCCGTGGGACTTAAAGGTTTTTCTGATCAGGCTCATTGGTTCTTTTGGTCCAACAAACTCCCCCTGAACCAATGCAGCCAAAACCTTTAAGCTTATTGAGGTCCCACTTATTCTTGGCAGAAATACTCTCTTGATCAGCTTTAGAGATATCGGATAAGCACAGGCCAGGGAACAGGTTTCAGTAGATGTGAATGTCAAAGGATGGAAGGGAACTCTGTCTTGGGGAACTGGACACAGAGCCGTTATCCCAACCATGAAACCTACTTCCCATTGATGAGTCTATAAGACTCTCTGACGTAGGCCTCAAGGAGAACAACTTGTTCCTCCTTAGTGAGTTCTTCTGCTTCTCCTTCGAAGAAGAACTCTGGGCCATAGTACTCTGATAAGTACTTTATCGTCTTTCCATTTTTCAACTCAACAGTTGTTATCTCTCTGTAAGCAAATTCATCTGGGTGAGTCCCTTCTAATAACAACTGGAGTTCATTTTTCTTGATCTCTTCAAGCCTCTTGTATAACAACCCCTTCTTGACCATTTTGTTCTCCATTAGAGTTTGAGGGGTCATCTTTGACTTGTAGGCTCTCTTGAAGTCTTCAAGTATTTCCCAGGGTGAGACTACAATGGCCAACATAATAGCAGCATCTATGGTCTTTCTCACTTGGCCATTGTATCTACTTGGTATGGATTTCTTATGAATTCTAGAACTAACCCTGGGGTCTGGCCAAATCCTTACTCTCTCCTTTTGATATTGAAAGGTATACCTGAGAGCATACAGCCTTTGAGCGTGTTTCTTCATGGCTTGTATAGATGATGACTGAGGAAACTCTTTGTCAATCATCTTCAAAAGTTGCTCATCGTGCTGTTTCTGCTGTTCTTCTTCTTCAATCTTAACTTTCACCATTTGCCTCTGAAAGTCTGGTGTGATCATTTGTTGACTTCTGGGCTCAGGTAATTTTAGAACAGCAGAGATTGGCAGACTATCTTCTTCATCATCTTCTTCTTCTTCTTCTACCATCCTCAACACCCTTCTCCTCCTTCTGGGTGCATCACTGGATGTGGTTTGAGGTGGTTTTTGGGGTAAGGGAGTTGGTTTTGAGGGTTGAGTTGATTTGGAGAGTTGTGGGGTTGGTTGTTTTTGAGAGGGAGTTTGGGAAGGCTGATCTAGCATTTTTATGGTGAGTTTGGCTTTGGAAAGCTTGGCCATATCAGTTCTCTTCCCAGCACCTGCTTCGTCTAAGGCTTCTATAATCAACCCCTTGTTGAATTCTTCAGAAGCACAGATTCTGGTGGTTATTGCCAGAATACTGTCTCTGGTCCATGATTTAATCTCAATTAATGATCTTCCCAAGTATTTTGCAATAAACCGGATCATTATCTCCAACCTCTCCCTTTCCATCACACTATAACTGGCCCATCTTTCTTGTATCTCATTAATCTCCAGCCTTCTGATCTCAGTGTCTAATGTGGCTGTATCAAAGCCCTGTCTGAAGAGTTGATCTATTATTTGTCCATTGATCTGCTGTGAGCTTCATCAGCTTCTTTAATCAGATCTTCCAATGATTTCTCTTCATCAGGCTTTTGAGTTTCAGCACTTTTCTTTCTCTTGTATGTGATCAGCTGTTTTTCCTGTTCTTTTTCTTGTTGTTTCTCCTCTTCCACTCTCTTTCTCTTTCTTTCTTTCACTGCCTTAGACTCCCCCTTTTTGGGTGCATTGGGTTCAGGGGTTTGAATGGCAGAAAGCTTCTTTTGCACAGCATCATCAACAAGTGTTTTTAGAGTCGAGGAGATCCTCTCATCAATGGCTTTTGTACAATCTCATTGATGATGGGAGTGATGAGAGGTAAGGAATTTTGAAATGTAGCAACCATCTGCTCAGAGGGGTTCTGTCCCTGAGAGGTGGTGCCAACAACAGTGGCTGGTGGCTCAGTTGAGTGAAGTGGCGGAGTGTTTGGGAAACCTTCAGATGAAGGTGCCATCTGTGGGTTTATTGGGGCAGATGGACTTTGATCCTGAGACATTTTGGCAAGCAGTTCTTTGAGTCTGCTCACCTCAGCCTCAAGGATTGTGTTATGGGCTAAGACATCATAGAAAAAGCCCAGGTCATCATCAGTTTTTGCTGAATCACCTGACCTCCTGATTGAATCAGGATGTACATGCCCTGAGTGTAGATCAGTTGTAGCATGTGCCCCTTGTTCTTGGTTCTGGGGACTTCCTGCCTCAGGACTGAGTCCTTCATCGGCAGTTGCCTCTGGTGAGGTCTTAGAGATGTTACCAACTTCATCCTGTTCATTTGCTGAATCAGTAGAAGTGGCAGCCTCACCAGATGTTCTAACCTCCTCCTCTACACGGGGAGATTGAACATTATAACCCCTGTGCTGTGGGTTATCAGCAGCATTTTGGTCCTCTTCCTCAGCTGTTGAGGTTCTCCCCATTGTAATTGGTGTCTGGGGAGGAGGAGAGGAATGCAGCTGACTCAACACTTGTGCAACAATAAATGTTGGGCTTTGAGGGGCGGTTGCATTTGGAGATAGGGTTGAAGCAGATTGCACCCGGGTGACTGGTGCTCTTCAATGGTAACCTTCTCAATTGAGATAGGTTCCAGCATTGTGGTATCCCCAATTTTGGTTGCATCAGGATCCTGTTGAGAGGATGCCTGAGCGGCTACGGTTGGTGGAGTCTTGGACACTACTGGGGGGTTAGAACCAGTAAGTGTTTCCTGTATTGGTGTTACAGGGGCATCCTCAGGGGACTCATCTCCCTGAGTAGCCTTTTTGGGCTTTTTGGTTTTGGGTTTGGTGGGGACTTTGGATCTGGAAGTGGAGGCTGTGGGTTCCCGCTGCTTGGGTTTGAGCAGCCGGGCAGCCCCTTTCATTGTAGGGTCAGAGTTGTGCCTGGAGTATACTTCAGGCAATACAGCCGGAGCAGGGACTCCAAGGCCAACAAGGCCGTCTGATTTTAGCTGTGTTAAAATTATGGCCATGAGAAACCTGGGATATAATATCCATCTGTTTGCCACAGGTTTCAAGGCCAGATCCTTTAGTTCCATAAACACTATCTCAGAAAAATTTAAAGTTTGTCGTTCAAAGATAGAGTATAATACCTGTTGCCATCGGGAAGACATTTGATCCCATGAGGAGGTTTTTGGTGCAAGGCAGACATTCACCATGTGGAATATAAGACGTTCAGCATCATGGAAGTGCTTCTTCATAATGGTGGTAGCACTTAAGTCTCCTTCATACCCGTTGTTGATGAAAGACATATCGGTTGTGCCTTTCGGGTATTCTGTGACACAGGTGGCATCATGTAGATCTAGGGTTTGTCGAATGATGTCCGGAGTGATGACCACCTGTTTCTGGTTGACCAATGACTGGAGAGTGATTTGGCTATCATTCTCACTAGTTTGCACGGAGACGTTGGTCCAGAACTGGCTTAGGGAATCGGGGTATATGGTAGGATTCAGAAGAAACGCGGTTCGGTACTGGGAATCTACCATAAGATCGATGGCGTTATCAAATTTGTTCCAGAAGGCCGATTTCGAGAGGTAGGCAACACAGTTGTGTCTGGGTTTGAGTTTCATGGTCGCCATTGGTGAGAGAGTGAAGGACGGAAAACGGCTAATGAAACGTCTGAAAGTAGGTTTAGGTATTTATAGGGTAAGAAAAAGGCTGATATAAAACGACTGAAAGTGTTGGTGCTGTCATCAGTTGTTTGAAAACAACTGAAGACCTGGTTTTAACTTTCAGAAGTAACAACTGAAGACTTGGTATTAGTCATCAGTAGTTATGAAACTACTGAAGACATGGTTTTGGCTTCAGTTGTTGTAACAACTGAAGACTTGGTGTTAGTCATCAGTAGTTGTGAAACTACTGAAGACATGGTTTTGGCTTCAGTTGTTGTAACAACTGAAGACTTGTGTTAGTCATCAGTAGTTGTGAAACTACTGAAGACATGGTTTTGGCTTCAGTTGTTGTAAGTGAAGCAGCTGTTGTAGAAACAACTGAAGAGAAAATTTTCTCATCAGCTGTTGTCGTCAATTCTTAGCTCATCAGCTGTTTCATTCTGACCTCAACACTTCATCAGACTTTGTCTGAGTTTCAGATGTTTCATAGGTCATCAGTACTTATCTGTTATTCTGACGTCAGCAGTTGTAACTACAGCAGTAGTTGTAACCACATCAGTTCTTTTCAACAGATGAGTCAATCAGCCTCAGAACTTTGGAAGACAGAATCCGGCAGTTCTGGCTTGTGAAAAGTGCAACATGCCCTTTATCACACATCTGACTGACACTCAGTAGATTATACTTGAGATTCTCCACATGGTTAACATCATCAAATCTGATTTCTCCATTTGACACAAATCCTTTCCCGATGATGTAACCCTTAGCATCATTTCCAAATGAGACAAATCCCTTCTTTCCTTGAGAGTAGTCATTAAGAAGAGAACTGCTCCCAGTCATATGCATAGATCCTCCACTGTCTACATACCAGATGCTTCTTTGGCATGCTGAAGAACCCTGCATTTATCATAAGAAACTAGTTAGCTTTAGAGACCCAAACCTTTTTGGTTTTGGGTATGTTTTCATCAACAGATTTAACCATAACTTGTTTCTCATGAGTAACAGCTGATGAAGGTGGAGATGGTGCTGAAATGGAATTCTTAGATTTGGGCTTGGATTTCCTTTTCAGTGGTTTGATCACAGGTGCATCTAGTTGGTTAACTCTCCCCAACAAATGCTGAACCATCATAACAAGTTGTGTCTGATTTGTTGCTAAAGCCTTCAGCTCATTTGACACATCAGTACTTGTTTTTGATGAGTTCCTGTGACCCACCATTTCCTCCTTCTTGAAATTCACAGACTTCGTCTGATGTTTATCATGAGGAACACTATCAGCTGTTTTCTGATAAACCCCATCCTTCTTTTTGGATTTTGGTGAGGCCTTGGGTTTATCAGTTTGAGATGACTGTGGTACAAACTTGGTTTCAAACTCATTTTTCATTTTATTTATCTCTTCTTTAATGAGCTTATCTCTGTTGAGTTTGGAACCCTTTTTATACCAGCATTCATCAGATAGATGATTGAATTTACCACATATTTCACATGGCTTATTCTTCATCTTGGATTGATCAACTGCTGAAGTGGAAACTACTGAAGGTGTGATCTTCAGTACTTTCCTCCTTTCAGTACTTGTGTTAAGTACTGAAGGATCGGTAACAACTGAAGACTTGTTCTTCAGCTGTTCTCTATCCGTCCTGAAAGACCGTATGATAGATTCCTCAGCAGTTGTTAATCCTTTTATTTCATCAGATTTGAAATGCTTTTCAGATGTTGTGACTTGCCCTTCAGTACTTGGAGTACTTTGAGGAACAACATCTGAATTTCTCAGCTTCATGTGTTTATCAGCATTTAAACCATCAGGCAATTGATTTGCTGAGATCTTAACACTGACTTCATCCTCTAATTTTGTATTATCATTTGAGGATGAATCACATGATGATGTGGTTTGGAAATTACTTTCACCTTCAGATTTTACTATTGATTTTGAAGTAAAATCAGTAGGTGGTGCAGTATGATTGTAACCTATTCCAAACTTCACATTTGAAGCTGTTTGCTTGCTGAGAAGCATTTCAAATCCCTTGCAGGATGTTACCCATCGGTCACACTCAACTTGGGTAGCTGCAAGTGTCTCTTTGAGACTTCTGTGGTTCTCGAGTATGACCTCTACCTTAGCCTTTTCATCATTAAGTTGGCATTTAAGCTTGTAAATCTCATCATCTTTGTCATTAAGTGCAGACACATACTCATCTTTTCTTTTGGAAATAGTTTTCTCAAGCTCAAGATTTTGATTGATTAAAGCTACATTTGCCTCTCTAATAGAGACAAAGGCAGCTATGCATGATTCAGAACATAACTTGGCTTTAGCCTCAGAAGATATCTGGGTTACCTGTGAAGATGAAGCATCTGAGCAGGAACCCTCAGTAGACTCCAGGGCCATGAGAGCAAGATTCCCAAAAGGATGTTCACCACCATGTTGACCAGCACCAGCAGATAGTTGCTCATTGAAACCAGAAAGATCATCTGGTAAGCTGCTCCAGTCAACAACTCCTGGTGTGAAGAAGCTGTGATGAGGTTGAGATTGTGATGGAGATGGTTGAGGCTCAGGTAGGGCTTGAGGTTGTTGTGCTATAGGGACATGAACTGGATTTGGCTGTGGCATATAATAGCAGGGATAAGGATATGGCATTGAACCCTGAGGGACAAAGTATGCAGGAGATTGAGGTTGTGAGTGATGACCAGAACTAGCAGGATGTTGCCCTTTGTTTTGTGAACTATTGCTTGGAAAGGTCACAAAGGGTGCAGAGGAGTTAGATCCAGTTGATCTACACTCTCTTGCAAAGTGCCCAAGCCTGTGGCATTTGTGACACCTCAACTTACTCTTGTCAAAACCAACTTTGGTTTTGCCAGAGAGTCCTGGAAATTTCCTACCAGTTCTCTTGTAGAACTTTTGAGATCTGATATTGATCAGGGCCATTTGGCTCAAAATATCCATCTCTTCTAAATCATCATCAGCAATACCCTGCAAATCATCCATGATAAAGCATAAATTATCACTATTACACCCAGAATGACTGTCAACACCAACAAATGCATGATCAGAACTGTTTGAAGAGAAATCTATATGCTCATCATAATGACTTTCTGATCCAGCATATTCTGACTCATGACCGACCAAGGCAGTGTTACCTGGTACAAAGTCATCAGAGAGCTTTCCTGATGATGCCAGTTTCCTTTTCTGCTCTATCTCTCTTTCAAATGTAAGCAGTTTCCCATGGAGTTGGGTGAGAGATAGGCTATCCAGATTTGCACTGGAGCGTAGGACAATGGTGTATGTGTCCCATCTCTCAGGCAGTGATCTGAGGAATCTGTTGTTCATCTGGCTGTTAGTATACTCTTGCTTGACCATTTTCAGTTCAGAGATCAAGCAGGAGAAACGCTCAAACTGTTGAGTCAGTGTCTCACCCTTCCTATGAGAGAATGTCTCATATTGTTGGGCGAGGATTTCTCTGTTGTTTGCTAAGACCTCATCAGTTCCTCCGAATTGTTCCTTCAAAGCATTCCAGAGGTCATGAGCAGTTTCATGATGCATAAGCCCAGAATAGATTTCATTCGGCAGTGCCATGGCCAGAATTCCATGGGCTTTAGCATCAATCTCAAACAGTTTACGATCTTCATCTGAGTATTGCTCCTTCTTCTTCGGAACCATTTGATTGGTCTCCGGATTGTTCACCATAGGCTTGTGTGGACCATGAACCACAGATGTCCAACAACCTGAACTGTTAACAGACAGGTGATGGAGCATTCTTCGTTGCCATATGTTATACTCACTCCTAACCAGCATCGGAGGCTTGGTTGAGGAGCCAGTATTGTGAGGATCATTAGATGGAGTAGTCATTCTCAGATTCAAACCAAATCAATCAAGTTTCAAAAGATTTTGCACAAAAACACAACAAACTCAATAAGAACCAAGAAGAAACTCAAATTAAATAACCAGAAGCAGCAGAAAATCAATCTTTATAACCAGTTCTTGCACATATGCTAATTCGATCAAACTATAGATATCAAAATAGCAGTTTCAATGATCAATTGTTAAACCGATCAATGATTAACCTGCTCTGATACCATTTGTTAGGATCAGTGATCTAAGTTTGATCAATTAGAGTTGAATCACAGCGGAATTAGAGCAAGAATTAAGCAAATATAGCAAGAACACAATAAATATTCAATGGAACAGTACACGGTTATATAGATATAGGGTTTTCTGCAAAGGGATAATAACATTCATGCACACATGCTTCGGTGTGGCGGCTGCTAGGTTTTCCTAAGCTGCACAGATTACAATTAGGTCAGCATTCCTTATATATAGGAATGTGACGTCTGCTGATGTCACTTGATAGTGACATCTAACAGAATTATTACAAACTACTGAAAGTAAGCAAACTACTGAGAATGTTCACAACAACTGAGAACATCTCAGATTATTCTAAGTACACGAAGAAACATAAAACTACTGAAACTACAAGTACAGAAAAGAAACTACAACTACTGAAAGGAAACCATCACAACTACTGAAGAGGTCTTCTTCAGCTGTTGTGACAATCATCTGAAACTTGGTCTTCAGTCTTTGTCTTCAGCTTTTGTCTTCAGACTTTGTCTTCAGCTCTTTCACTTCAGACTTTGTCTTCAGCTCTTTCACTTCAGACTTTGTCTTCAGCTCTTTCACTTCAGACTTTGTCTTCAGCTCTTTCACTTCAGACTTTGTCTTCAGACCTTGTTATCAGCTGATGTCTTCAGCTGTTGCAGACAACTTCAGTTGTTGTAATGTCCGTGGGACTTAAAGGTTTTTCTGATCAGGCTCATTGGTTCTTTTGGTCCAACATCATTTAATCTTCCGAAAATTATATGATTGCAAGTTTTGGTTTCTAATTGAATTGGCATTGAGTATCAAGACCCATTAAGTCCTGATTATCGATATCACTTAATCATCGCACTTACAGAATCCCTATTAAGTATTTTCCATGAAGTTAAACTAAACAATTGCTGAAAACCAAACCTAGAACCGAAGTGGATTACTTTCTCTTATAATCGTTTTCTTAATCAAGTTTGATTCTTTCCAAGTTGTTTTCTTAGTTTATTTATTAATTATTCCAAAAATCCAATTTTCACAGCCAAGAGGTAATAGTTAAGTAATTTGTTAATTTAATTAATCAGTGTTTTATAAATTAAAGTACAATACACCGATCACTAATTCCACGAGGATCGACAACCTACTTATCCTAACTAGTTTAAGATGAATAGGAACACATATTTTAACATCTTATTTGATTAATACTTCGACATCGATCAATGTGATCCCTCAACTTAGGATCCACAAGTCACACCCCACCACAAACATCATTGGAAATGTTGACATAGGGGTAAGAACAAGAGGACAAAGTCACGACAGCCATGTTTGTCTACATTCTTGTTTCTTATCCCAAATAGAGCCGAAGAAAGTTGATGAGGCTTTGAAGGATGGAATCTGGATTGAAGCTATGCAAGATGAGCTACTTCAAATCAGAAGACAGAAGGTGTGGAACTTATGCTCTCTTCCTCAAGGGAAAAGTGTTATAGGAACCAAATGGGTATTCAAGAACAAGAAGGATGATAGAGGGATTATCATCAAGAACAAGGCTAGACTGGTTGTCCAAAGATACACTCAAGAAGAAGGGATTGATTACACTGATGTCTTTGCTCCAGTTGCAAGACTTGAAGCTGTAAGAATATTCCTGGCTTATGCTGCATCCAAGGATTTCAAGGTCTACCAGCTTGATGTGAAATGTGCTTTTCTCTATGGGATGATTGATGAAGAAGTTTATATAAAACAACCACCTGGCTTTGCAAACCCAGATCATCCTGATTATGTCTGCAAGCTTGATAAAGCTCTATATGGACTGCATCAAGCTCCAAGAAAGTGGTATGCGACACTATCAACATACCTCTGTTAACATGGATACAAAAGAGGTACTATTGATGGGACTCTCTTCATCAAAGAATCAGGGAGTGACACACTACTAGTTCAAATATATGTAGATGACATCATCTTTGGTTCAATATGCTGATGAAGAATAGATTTGAAATGAGTGCCATGGGGGAAGTCAGTTTCTTTCTAGGAATTCAAGTGAAGCAGGTTGAAGATGGCATCTTCATTAGTCAGTCAAAGTATGTACAGGACATACTTACAAAATTCAAGATGACTGACTGTAAGATTGCAAAGACACCCATAGCCAGAAACCACTCCCTTGGTCCGATCTTAAGGGGGAGTGTGTTGATGAACATCTCTACAGGGCTATGATTGGATCACTCATGTACCTTACTGTTAGCAGACCTGATATTATGTTTGCCACATGTATATGTGCAAGATATCAAGCCAACCCCAAGATGTCACACCTAATCACTGTCAAAAGGATTCTCAGATACCTCAAAGGTGCTCCAAATCTAGGCCTTTGGTATCCAAAGAATTCAGACTTTAATCTATATGCTTATACAGATAGTGACTATGGTAGCTGCAACATGATTGCAAAGTCTACATCTGGGGAATGTCAATTCCTTGGTAGAAGGATAGTCTCTGGGCAATGGAAGAAGCAATCCTGTGTGTCCACATCAACTGCTGAAGCTGAATACATTGCTGCCGCAAGCTGCTATGCTCAAGTGCTTTGGATTCAGAATCAGATGCTAGACTATGGGTTCAACTTCAAGGAGACTCCCATCCATATAGACAATAACAGTGCCATCTCCATTACAGAAAATCCTGTGCAACACTCAAAGACCAAACACATCAACATCAGGTATCATCTGATTAGGGATAATTTTGAAAAGGGATTGATCAAACTAATCAAAGCTAACACAAATGAACAATATGCTGATCTGTTCACAATGGCATTTGATGAACAAAGATTTAAATATCTTGTATCAGCTATTGGGATGATTAACTTTGAATAGATTTTCCTTAATAACTTAATCAACTTTATTTCCTAAAACTATGTGTCCTAAGTTGTCTATTAGATCACCTCATAAGCCCAGTTCTCTTTGGAAGAAAACTAACTTTTAACTGATATTCCTCAGATTTGTGAAAATTAACCTTCGGAAGAACTCAAATTGTCTTCGAAAGAAATTTATGTCTTTAAATCATTTAACAGCTTATCTAAGATTTACCTTCGGAAGAAATTCTTGGAGTATCTTCCGAAGCTTAAATTTGTATATGAGCACTTAAATGTATTCAAAGAACAAATATCTTCCGAAAGTAACTAAGTCTTAGAAGACTTGTTCACTTCTTCTGAAGCCAAATTTTCAAAATTCTTTGAAATATCTTCCGAAGCAAAACTTGCCTTCGAAAGCTTTGCTACAAAGCTTCCGAAGCCAAAATTGCCTTCGGAAGTTTTAAGACTTCCAAACCTTTTCAGAAGTAGGACCCACTTGCGGATTTCAAAGTTTATCATTTTGTCGTAAATTTGTCTCAAATCCACGACATATATCTTCCAAACGGTTCTATTTCGTCTCTCTACTCTCACTGATCCTTACCCTAAATTTACCCCCAAATTTCATCTTCTTCTTCCTTTGTTCACTGCAAAAGCTTCCTCAAATGGCCAACATTGATCGTCATAACGACCCTGTTTTTTCCATGCACCTACACAGGCAACACAATCAGGTTTCCCTGCAACATTTTGAGAAGGATCCAAGCTTCTTAGATGTGTGTAGGTACCTTTCTTCGTCGCACTACTTCACCTCCCTTACAATTGATCCTCCTTTCTGTGAGGATCAGTTGCTTGAGTTCTGGAGGACCTGTCAAGAGGTCACCATGGACGGGGAGAAGGCATTGTCTGCTACAATGCAGGGGAGGAAGTTTTCATCACTCCGGCCATCATAAACACCCATTTGCAGCTGGATGATGAAGCAGGTGAGCTGTCCTTTCCCAAATCTGCTATCAACCACTCTTTTCAGCAGATGGGCTATGAAGGTGACTTCTCAGTCAAAACCTTCATGAGGGGGAAGGTCTCATCTTAATGGAAATACCTCCTCCATGTCTTCATTCACAGCCTTTCTAACAAGCATGGAGGATGGGATCAAGTTCCAGAAGACCTCTCCTTTATAGTCCATAAGATGGTACAAAGGGTCAAGTTCAGGTACTCTCAGTTGTATATACTAATTTACTTGCAAACTTGGACTCCTTAGAGTACTACATGTTCCCTAGGTATGTTCAACACATTCTCAACTGTGAGTTGGGACCACAGTTGAGGGGAACAGGTAATATTCTTAAAATAGGACAAATGAGGCCCGGCATCTTCAAAATCTTGAAGAAGCCAACTGTTGGTTTCTCTAGGGTAGAAACAGCCCTTGTCCCAAAAATGTTTGAGCTCATTGCTTAGGGTGAAAACCTAGCAGCACCAGCTAGTGTTGAATCAACACCCTCCACCTCTCAACCACCTCAAACACAGCCTACCATCACCATCACCTATAAAAGAAAATCCCAACGAACCCCTACACTTGCTACTGAGCATGTACAGGCCCCCATATCAGAACCCATACAGGAGGAAGTGAAATCTCGAGCTCCCACTTCCCCTGAGGAGCAGACCACTCCCATCTTTCAACCAATCAGTGCTGAGGTTCCTCATGTTCAGCTTGATAAGCTCACAACCTCACAAATAGCCTTAAGCCATCACTCTGAGTCTCAACACTCTAATGATCAACCTTCTGGGAAAAGCTACCATCCCCAACCTCTTGATCTAAATCACCCCATTCCCAGCCTTGACTTTTATTCTGATGAAGATTTTGGCTTCAGTGAGTACCATGAGTCTCTTCTCTCTTCCCGCACTCAAGGAGAGATGAGTACTCCTGCTTCCCCCATCTCTAGCCCACATCAGCAACCCCCTACTGAGGTGGATAGTCCTGAACCTATTCAGGAAATCCATATGGCAGAGGCTATCACCTTTGTAAGTGATAACATTACTAGGACCTCTACTATGGCAACCCAGCCTCTTGACACTTCTCTGCAAGTTGTTATTAGGCAGGGGAAATCCAGCAGCCAAGAAACCTATGCTGGTGGTGAGGAAGAAGACTTAGGTCTAATTATTTCTTCCCCTAATGATTCTTCATCTGAAGATGAGGGGAGTCTGTAACAAAAGGTGCACAAACTGTCACATCTTTGCACCTATTTTGTTTTAAAGATAGCTCACCTGGAATCTCAGGTGACTATCTTACAGAAGAGGGTCAATGACCAGCAACTTAAGATCACTGATCTCAAGGGAAAGTTAGCTGAGAGACCTATGAGGATAACTCATCCAGGTCCACAAGAACCTGTGGATGTCATGGATCAATCTCCCAGCTTACCTATGCAAGAGGGTGATGCTACCAAAAAGGGGGAGAAAATTCTGACAATCACAGAACCTGGGAGTTCTTCCCAGAGTATGAACATAGAGGAATCACCATCATCTCTTGCAGTTGTTCATACTCAGCAACCTCCTCTAGACGGTGATCTGAACTTGCTCATCCAACAACTGTTTGAGGAGGGAATACCAAGAGCAATGTCTGCCCCTTCTGAGAACCCAATCTAGGGTTGGGAGTATGACAGTAATAGGAGAGCTCTTATGATCTCTAGAGCTCAGGGTCAATTAGAAGTTCTCAACATTTCACACCTGAGTTTCTATGAGAGCATCAACTTGGTAGATCTACTACTTGTCAACCCAAGCAATAACAAACAAGTGGCAAAATTGGCAGAAAGAATCCAAGACAGGGTTCTAGAGGAGTTTAAATTGAGATCAAAATTATATAGACAGTGGCTAGAAGGTGAGATCTTTGGTCAACTGGATGTTGAGGTAGACCCGGAGATTAGCTTCAAAGGGAAAACCTTGACTGAAGGCCCAGAGGTTGAACCTGTGAACCTTGAGACAGTATCTCCCTCTGCACCCATTACCCTCAGTGAAACTCCAGCTGGTGATGGTGTTTCACAACCTCTCGCTGGCCAGAGCTTGACAGCTGAACCAAGCAATGAAGGTTAAAGCTCTCTCCAGCCTGAGTCACCAAAGCCTGTGGATGACAAAGGCAAAAGGAAAATGACTCCTAAGGAGATTGAGGAGGAGAACAGAGAGAGAAAGAGGAAGCTGAGAGGAGAGAGTTCAAGTGGTTCCCTAGGGTTTATGGAAGCTGCAATCAGGGCTACCCCCAGGCTAAACACTCTGGAAGATGAGTTAAGGGCAACCATGCTAAACTTCCTGGGAACCATAAACTATAATGTTGATGAACTCATCTCTCTCCCCTTAGATGAATTGAATGAACTGGCTGACACAGAGTTGTCAAAGGAGAGGAAGGAAGCAGAGGATGCAACATTACTCCTCAATCACAAGGAAGAAATGAGGCTAAAAAGACTCTACAAGAACATTCCTATCCTCTCCCTAGTTCAAGAAAGTCCTGAGCCAAAGACTGTGGCCACTAAACAACCTCAGGTAGTAACTGAAGAAGAAAGACTAAAGATGATCAGCTACCTGAGTGCCACAGGTCTCTATCAGGCAGATACACTTCTTCCCTTACCATCTGAATACATATTGTTTGAATACAATAAGCGGATTGAAAAAAAAGCTAAAGTTTGAATACAATAAGCGGATTGAAAAAAAAGCTAAAAGGGAAAACAAGCTGAAAAGAAAAGATTAAGGAGCTGTATGGATTCTCGGAAGGAGGCTTGGCCCTATGTCTCTATCCACAATGGATGAGCATATCAGGGTAATCAAGCAAAGATAAAGAAGGGAGAGCTGGTGGACTTGCATTCTCCACCAAGTCCAGCTCAACCTGAAGTTGAGGTGAAGGTTGAACCCACTGAGACAACACAACCTGAACCTGGAGCTGCATCTCAGCCAACTTCATCTTCTGATCCACAGCAGGGTCCTCCTCTCTCTCCTTTGAACCTGTGAGAGAGGAGATCCCAACTGAGGGGGACTCAACTGAACAACCTGGTACTCAAGACCAGTCCCCTCAGTTAAAATCATCAGGAGAAGAAAAAGGATGGCCAGAAGATCAACCTCAAAGAGAAAAGAAGAAAGGCATCCACCTCCCAACCTCAGGATGAGTCAGAGCATCCTGAGGGAGTGCATGAAGAGGTCTCTCAACAAACTCCAATCATAGTAGAGCCTCTTGCTGTTGGAAGACAAATTATGTCATGGTCTTATGATGAAGATCAAGACAGATGGTATGTCATAAGAGATCAGGAAGGCATGCATGTCTATTCCTCAGAAGACATGCTCAATCTTCCTCTGCATGATCTTTTGACATGAGAAGGTTCTATGTTAGTCTGAAGGATCCAGACCTAATGATGAAGAAAGGTATGCTGAGGATCCTAATTGGACTATCAAAATCTGAAGAACTTCTCTGTTTTGGTAGCATCAGCCTAGGGGGAGTTTGTAAGATCATCTGAAGATTATGAGGCTGATGCAACCAACAAGCCAGAACAACCAAGTCTTCCATGCATGCACTAAGGAACAAAGATGAACTAGCTTTGGAAGTCTTACACTCTCAAATATGTCTAAGTGTAAGATCTTCCGAAGCTAACAGTTCAGAAGGAGTTACTTCGAAAGTTTCACACTCAAACAGAAAATATTCTAAGTGTGAAATCTTTCGAAGCCAAAGACCAGCATCTTCCAAGATGTGAAGACTGAGTTTTTCAGAGGACAGAGAAAATATGCTTTCTCTGAATCAACTTTTGATAAAGCTGACACACTTTCCGCTGCCTGCTCTGGTGGTTCACCTACTTTACACAAGTTGGTGAAACTCCATGCTTTAAAAAAAAGTAGAATGTCTTTGTCTGTAACTTACCTTACTTGTTCTGTAGACTTTTTGTATTAGGAAAAGTCAGTGAGCTATGGCATGTCATAGTCACTAGTCAAAAGGCAATCTGCCTTTTGACTTTAGATTGATCTTGTTGTCTAGATTAGTCAAATCCCAACTGTCTTTACATGTAAGTGACGGTTGTAGGTGTGTATAAAAAGTGTCTCAGGTCCTTAAAATTCTTTATGCTTTGTAACACTTGTAAAAGAACTTGAGATCAATATACAACATCCTTGAAAACCAATCTTGTGTTTTGTGTTGTTCTTAGTTCTGTCTCTTTAATTTACTTGTGTTCTTAGTATCATCTGTCTCTAGTTACCAGTTTCTATTTGAATTGTTAAGTGATCTAAGATCTCTCCTCAGTGTGAAACTAAGTGTTAAGTACCTTACCCGGTCCTGCACACTGTAATCGCAAACGACCTAAAATGATGAGAACAAATAAAAACTTAAATATTGATGGCAAAATGATCGCAAATATCTCGGAAAAAAATAAAATAAAGTTAAAGTCAAGTTTTCGATCACAAAATAATAGCATATGTTAAAAGGATAAGAAATTTAAAATTAATATTTTTCATGGTCACAAAAATTATCAAGAAAATGAAAAAAATAATAAATTAATAGCTTTATCGTTACATGAATTAAACATTTTTTTAGCCTAATAAGAAGAGTTCAATGGGAAGGTGAGAGGCTTTGCCTCTCTTGGAGGTCCAAGATTCAAGCTTTGACATTGGCGAATATTACTAACTTGATGATACTAACAACTAACCACTAACCGGTCGTTAAAAAAAACAAAAAGAGTAAAATGTTTTAAGATATTATGTTTTTCTCTTTCTTACGGATTGTCAGTAGGAAGAAAAAAGTAAACTTGAATTGGATGGAATAATTACTTTTTGATTGTTGTTTTTACGGATAAGTTTCTTGCTAGTCTCTTATAAATTTTTATCTCCACTATTATATAATGCAAAACTTCTGGACACATGGTAACTTTTATTTTTGCAAGACACCTACAACAACTATTTAATCATATGATACAAGTGTTTTATGTAAGTGTTCTTTTATCTCCACTATTATATAATGCAAAACTTCTGGACACCTTGGTAAATTTTATTTTTGCAAGACACCTACAACAACTATTTAATCATATGATACAGTGTTTTATGTAAGTGTTCTTATTGTCTTCATTTAATAAACTTATTATAATTACACATGAAATTCACTATATTAAGTATTACTTTATTTATAATAATTTAAAAAATAGTTACATAGTTATAATAATAAAATATAATAATAATAATAATAATAATAATAATAATAATAATAATAATAATATAATAATAATAATAATAATAATAATAACAATAATAATAACAATAATATAATCAGTATTTAAGGGTGCTCGGAAAAGATACCTAGTAGCACATGTGTATCACGCGATCCAATTCATCATATATAACCTATAGAAAGCAATAATGACTATCTATATTATCTATACTATTTATAAAGCATTTTAAGATGTTAAAATAATAAATTTTCTTGACCTTAAGATACTTATAGGGTTAGAATGATAATATTACCATAGATTTAATTTAATCTTTTTAATCCATGTGAATTCATTGAATTTAATAAATAATAATAACAATAATAATAATAATAATAGTAGTAGTAGTAGTAGTAGTAGTAGTAGTAGTAGTAGTAGTAATAGTATTTAAAGTAATTATAATAGTTATTTACAAAACAAAAATAATTTTAGTAATAAGTAATAATGTGTAATAATACACAAATCATCAAACTAAAAATATACAAACTCTTAAAACTTCTTCAAGGTTCTGAATCTTATATCATTTTTTTTATAATCATAAAAATATGATGGTTTATAAAATCTAAATTTCTCGTTATGATATGCTAAATAATATCAATGATTTTTTTAAATAAAGTTGTCAGTATAATTTTTATCCATATCTACATATTGAATATTAATGTACAAGTAATCGAAATCAAGTGTTATAATTTTTAACAACCCGCGACAAAGCGCGGGTTCACATACTATCTTTTTTAATATGTATCTATAAACTCTAATAAGGTTATTTGAGCCACATGTTATTCTCCTAAGCCATCAATCTGCCACGTGTTATTTTCTTAGCACATATCTATTTGTTTTCCTGCCTACAATTAGGGATGACAATGAGTCGGGTTTGGGCCGGGTATTGGTAATCCCAGACCCATGCTCTGTTCTGAAAGTTTATCCCATATCCGGCCCATTACTCGTCGGGTATACCCATTAGTATCAGATGACAGGCATTCTCGTGGATGTTGATCAATACGCATTAGGTATTTTATACAATTCTATTTTTATATTTTCATGTATACCATTTTAAATATTAAATATGATCATATCTATCAATTTTCTTATAATAAAAACTACGAAAACATATTTATTTGGAAAATTTTAACATAAAAAATAGCTACAATAAGATGTTTACAACATTTAAGTATCTAAAAAATTTTGCGTCTAAAATACACGTATATTTAAGTTCTTTTAAAATTTCACATCATAAAGTTTTATATCGAAAATATATATTTAATAATCCAAAAAAGTCAATATATTTTGCTTTGATATCAAAAAAATAAATAACATAGGGTCTATGTTTGGGTAAATGGGTATGTGGTTTCGGGTAATCAGGCCGGGTATCACATAATCTCATACCCGTCTTTTTCCCGCAATTTTTTTTAAAGTAATCTCAAACCCGACCCAATACCCTTCGGGGCATCAGGTATACCCGTCCCGTATGTTACGGGTTTCGGGTATACCCATTAGGCTCGGGTTTTTTTGCCATCCATACCTACAATCTTGACCCGGTTTTAAGATCACACGGATCTTCTGATAATACCTGGTTGCTCCCATTGCTTATCTTCTTTCTAAACCAAAACCCTAAATCAAAATCACCATCATCCATCGTCGCTCATACCCAATCGATCGAACAACAGGTTCACTTCTTCCCTAAATCTTTCAATCTTCTTCCTAAACCAGAACTCTCGATCTGAATCAAGATTACCTTTTCATCATCTTTCTTTTTGAATCTAAAGTTTGATTACCTTTTATTTTCTACATCTTCTTCTTAACATGATGATTTTGGTTATAATCCTTAAGACTACATGTGCTGATTTTTGCTTATTTCCATCGCTTCTTCTACCTTAGACTAACGATTGGTTGTTGGTTATAATCCTCAGACTACGTGGATTGTTCTTCAATCTCTCCTATCTACATATGAATCCCCTCTGTTCATCGAATGTATGTCACAATTTTTTTGTTTCTTCTTATGGATCTATTAGTTTGTATGTGTGTGGAAGGTATCATAACTTCTTTCTGTTTGATTTGATCTGTTCTTTCAGCCTCTGTATCATATCTCCAAAAAAACTCAGAATAAGAATCATTTCATTTACGGTATGTTTTGTTTTTTCACATAATTTTTGTTTTTTCATATCGATCTGCATTTACATTTACAGGTTACTGTTAAAAACTATGTCACAGGTACATTAACCTTCATTTCAGTCTGATTACGTTTCTTTTTGTGAACTTTTATCAACATAGCAAATTGTCATTTTGGGTCAATTTCAATTTTGAAAACAAGATTGACTTCATATGTAAGTTACAAGATTGACTTCATAAGTAGGTTATTAAAATGGTCAAAATTGCGATAAGTTGTCCAGAGGGTTTCCAGTTTTTTTGAACTATGTTCGCAGCATTACTTTAAAAACCTATAGTGACCCATTAAAGGTCACAAATTACTAATCTTTTTTATTATTATCATTTCTATTTTACTCATGAACAAGAAATATTATTCACTATAGCACGTAATCTAACAGAGGGCAATGATCCACACACTAAATTGTCAAACACTTTCAATTTGAAATTTAGGTTTAGTTTGTTTTGCTGTCAATTTTAGTAAAATTTTATTATCAGGTTAGTTAACAACTTTAATATCACTATGTGTTATGTACATAATAAAAAATGATTTAGATTGAGACTTGAAGAAATCCTTTATCAATTGCAATACAAAAGATGAAATGATTTAAACAAAAGTAGTGACAATCATGCACATCAAATGTTTGCTTAGATGTTTGTATGGGTTCTTGATGATATTAACTCATTCAAATGCATGTTTTTTTTTATTTTGTGGACTATGTATTGAACTCATCGAATTATGTTTGCTTTCATATACCATGTATTAAACTTGGTGGGATTTTTTGAAACCTTTTTGTGTCTCTAAAAAAATATTTTTTTCATAGACAACATTTGGTATAAATAAATGTGTTAATTATTAGAAATCTGAAAATTACTCATTATTAATTAATTTGCTAATAAATTAGGTATCATTTCATATAATGAATGTATATTACTATCTGTGTATTTATGTGACTTAATAAACTCTATAATTTTAGATTTTTGACCAACTTGTAATCTATTGTTACAACAATATTGAAATGCATTATCAGATCGAATGAGACTTTGTAATCATGAGTTTGCTTTTTCTATCATAATTATATGAACTAGTGTTTATTCCCCGAAGCGCGTTGCGCGTCTTTAAAACGAGGCTCAAACATGGTCGGTTGTGGTTGCACGCCAAAAACACTACCACACCAAGGCAATCGACTCCAGTTTTGGTGTGTTATCACAACCATAGAACAACCAAAACAAAGGATCCCAGAAAGTATCACCTAACAACATTAGATGATCAACGTAAACATCATCAACTTACCAACCAATAACTATATTCAGTAACAAAATAACTCTCGGACGTGGCATGCACATCATCATCGAGCAAACAATTTAATATTGCCAACATAAAGTTTAACATGACTAGCATAGAAGGAAGAATAAACAAACGCAGTTTAACATGGTCAACAAAATAGCAGCACCAGCACAGGCCATCAACAACAGTTGTTTAAGGTGCTTGGAGACTCAGGAAGGCAACCTCATTGTGGCTGCATCCTACACAAATGCCACGCCGAAACAACGAAGGCCTACACTCCTTCTGCATCACGGTCTCAATTGGATTAAACGCGTATCTCAGATGAGTTGGCACCCAACTTCATTGATCAAACAAAAAGCAGGGTTGAAAAGGGCCACGAAATACATGAAAAAACTCGAGTGCACAGTGTTTGCACCCTTTAGCACTCATATGCGGACAAGTGATTTGGGGCATTGTCATCGTGCATTTAATCGACAACCCACCACAACAGAGAGTCTGAGACCCCAAAAAAGCTGATCTTACATATGTTCACATTCATTATCATCGACCAAACAAAAACCATAGCTCAAAAGGGCCTTCCGCAACCGAATATGGGTCCAATCGGAGCTCTAACAACCCTCATTGGCTGTAATCCTGGCCGCTTGGCCTGCATTCGAAATCAGAGAACACCACCGAGATATAGGAGGGCCGCCTTGCCGGAAACGAACAACCAAGAGGCAAAGGCTCTCACACGGCTGCAACCCCCCAAAATCCTCGCAATTAGGGCTAAACTCGACAAGAATCCCAAATCATGGGGAGAGAACAGGATCGCAGTCGCCAAGGGAGGAGGGCGGTAGAAATACCTCCCGGTAACACCCCAAAACCACCACCGCAACCGTCCCTCCCTCTCTCTTTATTTTTCGAGAGCGGCATCGACGGCGGAGAAAGAGACAAACGACAGGGCGGCGTTGGCGATAACACCAGCTGGAGACCGGTGCGAAAGTCGAGGCCCGCCTTGCTGGAAACGAACGGCCACCACCACCTCAACCAGAAAAGCCATCTGAAACCAGATGACAGAAGACCGGCAGCGAGGGAACAACCACCAAGGCGGAGAGCCGGCCCCAAAGCCGGAACCGCAGCCGCCGCAACCACCAAGCCGGCAGCTCCATCTGCACCCCCACACACCCTTTCTCTCTCTAAAAGAAACTTCCAAAAAAACACACATTTAAAAGATGATAGGGGGTTAAATGCAAGTTTGAGAATTTCAGTGGCCAAACCACAAAGAAATGAAAAAGAACTGTTGATCAAACTTCTTTTGTTCCTTGCTAATTTAATTTTTAGTTTCCACACTGAACTTAGCATCTCATTTTTACAGAGTTTTTATAAACTTTAAATTGTTTTAAACAAATAGCTGTTCAAGGATGGTTACAAATGATTATAAACCAGTATCTCAATTTGCAGTTAAGCGCGTCACATTGTTTACAGTTTTCTCAATTCATGGTCACAATCGTTATTTTTTTGTGAGTTTTAATGATTAAAAAGATGGACTTTGATGTTATATTGTCTCATGGAATTCATTTGTTGATCACAGTGATGATGATTCAGTAAAAGAGATTAAGGGAAGGTAAAAAATACTTTAAATTATGCAGCTGAGCAGATATTTAGTGCCGGTGGAAATCGAATGGGACCAGCCTTGGTATTCATAGTGTTAGGAGGCACATTAACACATCTTCTAAAAGATACCTAACATGAATTTTGTATGCCAGCCACCTCACTTATCTATTTTATCCTAGATTTGTAGAGCTTCATTCAGGGCTAATGCTGAAAGGTAAAAAATATTGTTATGTGGTCAAAAGTTTCGTGTTTAAATGAACATACTTTATCTAACCAAAAATAGAATTGAAGTTGATAACATATGGTTTTGTTTATTCTTCTTTTGATGTTTTACTTATACATATGTATGTTCAGGTAGACTTTGGTATATGTGAGGAATACACTTAAAGATTGATGCAACCAAAGAACAATCAAAGTGCTCTCATCATACACATGTGAAGTACTAGAAAAGTACTTCGGAAGATTTGATATAACTTAGTGAATCATGCTAAGTATCAAATCTACCGAAGCCAAAAGACCAATTCTTTCGAAGCCAAAGATGAAGTCTTCCGAAGCTTCAAAGACAAAGTCTTCAGAAGCCAAAGATTGATTTCTTCTGAAGACAGAGAAGGCATGTCTTTTCTGACATACTTTTGACCAAAGCTGAAACACCTTTTCACTGCCATCTTTGAAGACTCACCAACTAGCATGAGTTGGTGAAAAGTCCATGCTTTTGTCAACTGTAGATTAAGGTGTTGAGTCTGTAACTTTCCAACTGTGTACTTTATTATCCTTTTTGTATTAGACTAGGATGTGAGCTATGGCATATCATAGTCACTAGTCAAAAAGACAATCTGTTTTTTTGACTTTACATTGATCTTGTTGTCTAGATTAGTGTTTACAGCTTGCCTTCAAAGTATGGACGGTTGTAGGATGTAGTATAAAGTATCTCAAGTGCTTGTATTTAGAATTAAACTTTGTGACACTTGTAAGAACTTGAGACCAATATACAACATTCTTGAAACCATATACTATCTTGTTATTATTATTGTTATTGTTCTTTACTTGTGTTTTTTGTTTTATCCTAACCTGTTTCCTATTTGATGTGCTAAGTGTTCTAAGTCTCTCCATCTTGTATAACTGTTGCATTAACCACCCTTCAACGGTCCTGCAATTGATATCAGAGCATTTCAGACTCTTTATTATAAGATCTCACCATCTTAAATCTCTTCAATTTCATAAAACACTTATCAACTCAAATAACAGCTATCTCTAAGGCTGATATGGAAACCGGTATCATGAAAAAGTCTCCACTGATCACTCCTGATGAGTTTGATACTTGGTGCCAACGTATGGAAGGGTTCATCAAATCTCAAGACAGCAGGATGTGGAGATATATTGTTGAAGGACCTAACATCCCAAGCACCTCTTCAGCCACTGCTAGAGATGGAATGATACCAAAGAAATAGATGACTACTCTGAAGAAGACTGAAAGAAAATAGATGTAGATCAGAAAACCATGACCCCTCTTGAAACTGCTCTTCCAAACTTCATTACAGAGGCTTCAAGAAGTGTAAAGCTGCTAAGCAGCTCTGGGATGCACTAAAGCTTATGTATGAGGGGTCTGAGAAAGCCAAGGAGAACAAGAAAGACATTATGAAGCAACAGTTTGAGTACTTTACCTACAAGACAGCTGAAACCATGACTCAACAATACTTCAGGTATGTTGAGATTGTGGATACTCTAATGGATGTAGGAGTCAAGCTTGAGAATAGGGACATAGTGAGCAAGTTCATGTTTTCTCTTCCCAGCGAATGGACTCACTACTATGTGGCCATCAAGAGAACTGAAAACATCTCTACTCTTACTCTCGTAAAGCTGTATGGTATCCTTAGTGGTTACTTTGCAAAATCCATCAAGCAGCTCTTCCAATAATCAGCAGAGCTCAACCCTTCATGTGGTTGAAAGGGATAGCAAAGAACCACAACATCATATCATCTGCTTCCCTGATAACTCATAAAAGGGTCTTTTCATCACCTTTCCTGAGACACCAAGGGAGAGCTACATCAAGGAAGCCCATTCCAAGTGGCAACCTCTGCTTAAGCCTTTGTGTCTGCCATTGAAAGTTGTGAAAACTTTCTCTTCACTCTTGAAGACTTGGACTGCTTCCATCCAGATAATCTGGAGTACATGGAGATAGTTCAACAGATGGCTCTCCTCACTCATAGAGCCAAGAAGTTCTACAAGAGAACGGTAAGGAAGTTCCTAAGGATTGTGCCCAGTGGAAAGTTTGGCCTGTATAAAAGGAAGGTGAAGTGTTACAACTGTAACCAAATGGGACACTTTGCAAGAGAGTGCAATGCACCAAGGACAAACAGTGGCCAGACACAGTCCAAACCAAACTACACTGACGCAGCTCCCAGAACTGAGAAGCCAAGCCAACCTAAACAACATGCTGCTGCTGCTGTTGTTGAAGAAGGAGGCTTTAACTGGAGCTTTCAGGTAGAAGATGCTTCTCCAAACCAAGCACTGATGGCTGATCATGAAGAAGCGAATGTAAAAAAACATCTTTGTACTCCTGAATGCATTGCTAAAGTTAATATGTACAGGTCCTATAACTTGAAAGTGAGATCTGATCTTGAATACTTAAAAATTTTTAAAAGTTGATTTTAAAATAACAAAAAATGATTATAAACTTAAAATTGAAGATTTAAAGAAAACCATTTCTACTCTTATGCATGAGCATACAAACTACAGGACTCAAATCAAAGATTTCATAACCAAGTTAACTGAATACCAGACTGAGCTTGTGATCAGCAAAGTCAAAGCAGAAAAATGTGTTCTTGAAAAGAAAACCTTCAAGAATATAATATCCTTATCCTTGTATGCAAAAGTTTGTTATCAAAACAGGCAGGGACTAGGTCAAGTGAGATAGCTCCTCCACACACACTCTTGTTAAATCTCCAAGGTGTGCAAGTTGTCAAGATGAGCTACCTCCTATTGATCCTATCCAAGAGAAGGATGAAGATGTAGAGGAGATAGTGAAGGATGAACCCGATGTGAGTGACAAGGGTTATCCTAAGAAGGGTCACTATTCTCCAGAAAGAAGAAAGAACTAGGGATGACCAAGTCTGCAAGGAAGAGCTTGATAAGGGCAGCAAAAAGAAAGTCAAAGAAAACTCAAAAGATTAAGGTCACCTTCCATTCCAAGCAAAAGCAAGTTTTTATTTCTGCTGAATTTGAAGTGGTAAAGACTGAATACTTAACAATGAACTCTAGTACCAGGAGTCCTAGTTCATGTCCAAAGCATCCTCGTCAGGAGAAGAAGGCTGATAAAAAGTGCACCACTGCTGCAGAGTATGAACCATCCAGTCTCAAAAGCAAGTCTCACCCTAGAAAGCCTGCTGCATCATCTGAGATGATGAGAAGGAAATGGAAAGTGATCAAGCTCAGCCTCCTACTCAGAAAAAGGCTCTCAGAAGCATGTCAAGTGAATGCATCATGTGTGGTAGTAATTCTCACTTTGCCAAGGATTGCATCTACAATCATAAAAGTACTATCCACATGACCAATAAGTAAACCTCTGAGAAGAAGAAGATAGCTTCGGAAGGAAAATTTCTTCCTTTCGGAAGCTCTAAAGTTAAGAAGAAGGTAAGTGAAAACTTACCTTCGGAAGAAAATTTGGTCTCGAGAAAAAGGAATGCTTCCGAATCACTAAAATCTGCTGCAGTGGATGCAAAAGCTTCCGAAGGTTCAGTCTCCAAAATTTCCAAAGTCATCAAAACTTCCGAAGTCTTGAATGCCAAGTCTAGTCTTTCGAGGATGGTGTGGAAAATGAAGAAAGGCCATATGACTAAAAGTTGTTCATCAGCAATAACAAATGATCCTCAGAGCTTGCATATAGGATCAATTACTGTTACTTTATTTTCAGTTCACTTTGACAAGCCCAAGACCAATGAGCCTTGGGTTTCCAAATGTAACCAACTATCTTTTTATCTGCAGAAACAGCTAAAAACCAAAGGGAATGTATGGATCATTGATAGTGGCTATTCCAGGCACATGACATGCAATGGCTCTTTGCTTCAAAACTTTGAGAAAATTGATAGAGGGCCAGTTGCTTTTGAAGGAGAATCAGGTGGTTACATTACTGGAAGGGGCATGGTCACAAATGGTAAGCTCAACATTGAGAAGGTAAATTTTCTTAAGGAGCTTGGGGTACTATCTCTTGAGTGTAGCCCAATTTGTAATCAGAGACACAACATTCTCTTTATTGAGCATGAGTGCATTGTTCTCAAGCCCGAGGTGATCATTACTCAAGAGCATACCCTGCTCAGAGCCCCCAGAAAAGGGAATATGTACAAGATGGATTTGCAGGAAACTTTCCCTTTAGAAGAAGTTTCTTGCTTTCTATCTAAAGCAACTAGTGATGAGTCTTTTCTCTGGCATAAAAGAATATGCCATGTAAACTTTAAGAACATGAATAAATTAATTAAAACTGATTTGGTAGCTGGAATACCAAAGAAAGAGTTTACAAGTGATGACCGTTGTGTTGCATGCCTGTAAGGAAAGCAACACAAGGTGTCTAACAAGCCAAAGGAAATAAACTCCATCACTACTCCCTACACTTATTACATATGGATCTTTTTGGCTTTACTAGTGTAATGAGTCTAGGAAAGACCTTATATTGTGATAAAGGCCCAATTAAAGTATATGCTAGAAGAAGGAAACAGGCCATAGAAGCTGCCCATCTGGGCCAACTGAATTCTGTTTTTGGGCTTAAGTTGGACCCATTTAGTTAAAGAGTCAGCAGTAATCTGAAAGAGTGGGGAGCAGTTACTATGCTTAATTATTAGGAGGAAGGTTGATGGCTGGGGAGCTCTTCCTATGCCTACTTTCAGGAGCAATTATTAAATGTCATGGGTTATTAAAGCAGGCTTTTTCCTTTCATATTCCTCATCCTTGTTTTTCATTATCAAAGAAGTGTGTAATTGGAGACATTGCCCCTCTCTAATCGGGCTGTTTATCTCAGTTCCAATAAAGTTTCCTGCTTGAATTTTAGCTTTTATCATTTGGTTCCATTGCCGGGAAACGAAGATGGTCCAAACCCGAAACAGTTCTGAGGCCAGCGGTTCAAAACCAGACCAAATTACTGCTCAATTGGCTGCCATTGCTGCAAAGTTGGAGTCCATTGATTCAATGAAGGAAGATATTACAGCCTTGAAAGGAGATCGATCTAGGGGCAGCAAGTTTGACGAGGGGGAGAGCTCGTGGAGGGGAAGAACTAGATACAAACCCTATAACAAAATTGATTTTCCTAGTTTTAATGGAGGGGATCCTCGTGGGTGGATATTAAAGGCGGAAAAGTATTTTCGGTATTATCAGATACCCGACGAAGAGAAGGTAGAAATAGCCTCCATGCACCTAGAGGGAGACGCCTTAGACCTTTATTCCTGGCTTTCAGACAATCACTCCTTGACTTTTTAGGAGAAGTTAGTGCAAGCCTTTACCAAGAACTTTGGTCCAGCCGAGTTTCAAAATCCAATGAATACTTATGCAACATCAAACAAACTGCATCAGTACAGGAATATCGTCAAGAATTTGCCAAGCGGTCTTCACGGGTTTCGAACTAGCCTGACCATTGTTTGTTAGGCGTTTTCCTTAACGGGTTGAAGGAAGAATTAAAAGCTGATGTGAGGATACACAAACCACAAACTTTTTACAATGCTATGAGTCTTGCCTTGGAATTTGAGTCCAAATCCAACCAGCACCGACCTTTAAAAAGTTCTAACTGGGAAACAAATTCCAAACCACCACCACCACTTGATTCCAAAACTGCCACCACTTAAATCCCTCAACCCTCTAACCAACCAAAAACTCCATTCAAAATTTCGGACACCGAAAAACAAAACCGTTATTTAAAGGGTGAGTGCTTTAGATGTGGGGAGAAATATGGTCCTGGGCATAGATGTAAAACGGGTACGCTGAAAATGTTAGAAGCCGAAGAGGATTTAGAAGAGCAGCAGGGAGTTGAAATTCCTAATAATAATGAGTCACAAGAAGAGACAACAGAGATCAGCCTACATGCTATTATCGGGAAATCGCATCCTACAACGATGAAAGTCCATGGTATGTTAAATTCTACCGAGGTTTTGATTTTAATTGATGGGGTTCCACCCATAATTTTATCTCAGATTGTTTGGCGAAAGAGCTTAAACTCGAAACCCAGCCGATACCACCTTTTGGGGTTCAAATCGGTAATGGAGACGTAATCCGATATGGCCAGATTTGCATAAATCTTTCTATACACGTTAATGATTTGAAGAGTACTCAGGACTTTCATCCTTTTTCAATGGGAGGGGCTGATTTAGTTTTGGGTATTCAATGGCTAGCTACCTTGAATACGGTTCAAGCAAATTGGAAAGAATTATTTATGATTTTTACTATCGAAGGGAAGTGATACAAGCTGCAAGGTATTGAATCAGGACCCCAAAAATCATCTACCTTCCAGCATTTGGCTATTGAACCAATAAGCAACCAAAAAAATTCCAACTTCACTACAACCTATTATCGACAAATACTCCACTATTTTTGAGGAACCTAAAACCCTACCACCTGTTAGAACCCAAACCTACTCAATCCCCCTAGTTCCCAACACACTACCACCTAACATCCGACCCTATCGATACCCCCATTCACAAAAAACCAAAATAGAGAAACAAGTCGACCAACTTTTGACAGCCGGGTTTATTCAATCGAGTACTAGTCCATTTTCGAGTCCAGTGTTACTTGTGAAGAAGAAAGATAATACTTGGAGAATGTGTGTCGATTATCGAGCCCTTAACAAGATAACAGTAGCTGACAAGTACCCCATTCCGAATATCGACGAGTTACTGGATGAATTGTATGGTGCAACGGTATTCTCGAAGCTTGATTTACGATCCGGGTATTACCAAATCAGAGTTACTGCTCAAGATGTTGCAAAAACAGCTTTTCGTACTCATTCGGGGCACTATGAGTTTAAGGTCATGCCATTCGGGTTGACGAAAGCGCCTTCCACTTTTCAAGCTATCATGAACGATTTATTTCGCCCTTTTTACGTCGTTTCATACTTGTATTTTTTGATGATATCTTAGTTTACAGCCATACCATGGAGCAACACCAATCTCATTTGGAGCAGGCTTTAAAATTACTATATGACAATCAATTTTTCGCTAAGATGTCGAAGTGTTGTTTCGGGCAGCCACAAGTGGTGTTTCTTGGGCATGTGGTTAAGTCGAAAGGTGTTAAAGTTGAAGATGAAAAGATTTCAGCAGTGCAATCATGGCCGATACCTACAACAGTCAAGGAAGTGAGAGGGTTCCTCGGTCTAACGGGATACTATAGACGTTTTGTTCGAAACTATGGTTTGATAGCACGGCCTCTCACAGCTTTGACTAAGAAAGATGGATTCGTGTGGTCAGATGAAGCCCTTAATGCCTTTAATAAATTGAAACAAGCATTGCTGTCCACACCTGTATTGAGGTTACCAGACTTCTCACAACAATTTGTAGTCGAATGTGACGCTTCTTCTGATGGGGTAGGGGCTATATTGTCTCAAACAGATCACCCCGTCGCCTATTTTAGCAAGGGATTTTCCCCTTCTAATCGATTTAAATCAGCTTATGACCGGGAGCTGTTGGCTTTGGTTTTGGCAGTACAAAAGTGGAGTCATTACCTGCTTGGCCGACATTTTCTCATTCGTACCGATCATTACACCTTGAAGTTCTTACTTGAGCAACGTATTACAACTACCGAGCAGCAACGTCTACTATTAAAACTTATGCCTTATGACTTCTCTATTATTCACAAAGCAGAGAAAGAGAATAAAGGAGCAGATGCCTTATCTCGCAGACCCCATTCAGGTGAGTTATTGACACTAATGGTACCCTATTGTGTAGATGTGGCTGACATCAAACTGGGACTCCAAAATGACCCGGTTACCAGCGGTATAGTCAACAAATTACATGCTGATCCTTCATCGATTGCTGGCTACTCCATCATTGATTAGTTTTTATTTTATAAAGGACGTTTAGTGATACCGGAGGTACCCGATCTCAAGCATAAGTTGCTACAGGAAGCACATGACACCCCAACTGGAGGTCATGGGGATTTTTAAAGACTCTTACGCGTCTCTCAGCCAGGTACTTTTGGCCAAGACTGAAACAAGATGTTCAAACTTTTGTGCAATAGTGTGTAATTTGTCAACAACAGAAATACCAAACATCGTCCCTGCTGGGCTGCTTCAGCCCTTACCCATTCCCAATCAGATTTGGGAAGATCTTTCAATGGACTTTATAGTCGGCTTACCTCCGTCGGGTCGTTATGATACTATTTTAGTGGTGGTCGATCTTTTGAGCAAATATGCTCATTTTCTCTGCCTCTCGCATCCTTTCACAGCAAAAGGGGTGGCTGCAACTTTTTGTAAGGAGGTAATTCGGTTGCATGGATTTCCACAATCCATCGTATCTGACCGGGATGTGGTTTTTCTAAGCCATTTTTGGCAGGAATTGCTTTGTTTGAGCCAAACTAAGCTCCAATTGAGTACAAGTTACCATCCTCAGACGGATGGGCAGACTAAAGTCCTAAACCGTTGTCTTGAAGCCTATTTACGGTGTTTTGCCAATGAACAACCTACACGGTGGAGTACTTATTTACCATGGGCTGAATATTCATATAACACGGGGTATCATACGGCAACATGCACCACTCCTTTCACCATTGTCTGTGGCAGGGAGCCCCCTCCTTTATTCCCTTATGTCATGGGGGAGACTAAAAATGCAGAATTGGAGCAGCAGTTAATAGACTGGGATGACATGTTAAAGCTTCTTAGAAACAATCTCAAAAGGGCCAAGACCGGATGAAGAATCAAGCTAACCTCAAATGGAGAGATTTAATGTTTCAGGTTGGGGATTTTGTTTTTTTAAAAATTCAGCCTTACCGACAGAAGAGTTTAGCCAAACGTCGCTATGAAAAACTTTCTCCACGTTTTTTCGGACCATATCGCATTAAACGGGCAGTAGGTGCAGTTGCATATGAATTGGAGCTCCCACCTAATGCTAGAATTCATCCAGTGTTCCATGTGTCCATGCTTAAACTTGCTGATGGATCTTTTTCTTCTGACCAGCAGTCCTCATTACCTATCACTAAAGATTGGGAAATTGAATTACAACCAAGTTCCATTATAGCTCATCGTTGGGTTTCCGAAGCTGATCATATGGTCCTAGAATTGCTGGTATCTTGGTGTAATCGCCCAGTGGAAGAAGCTACCTGGGAATCCTATGACCTATTTGTAGAACAATTCCCCACATTCCACCTTGAGGACAAGGCGTTTTACCGGGAGGGAAGTAATGATAAAGGCCCAATTAAAGTATATGCTAGAAGAAGGAAACAGGCCACAGAAGCTGCCCATATGGGCCAACTGAATTCTGTTTTTGGGCTTAAGTTGGACCCATTTAGTCAAGGAGTCAGCAGTAATCTGGAAGAGTGGGGAGCAGTTACTATGCTTAATTATTAGGAGGAAGATTGATGGCTGGGAGCTCTTCCTATGCCTACTTTCAGGAGCAATTATTAAATGTCATGGGTTATTAAAGCAGGTTTTTTCCTTTCATATTCCTCATCCTTGTTTTTCATTATCAAAGAAGTGTGTAATTGGAGACATTGCCCCTCTCGAATCGGGCTGTTTATCTCAGTTCCAATAAAGTTTCCTGCTTAAATTTTAGCTTTTATCATATTGTTTGGTGATCACAGATGACTTCATAAGATATACTTGCGTCTTCTTCTTTAAAACTAAGGATGAGACCCCTGAGATCTTGAAGAACTTCATTTTGAAAAATGAGTATCAATGTGATCACAAGGTCAAGATCATAAGATGTGATCAAGGAACTGAATTCAAGAACCAAATCCTTGATGCATTTTGTGATAAAAAGGGCATTACAAGACAATATAGTGCTCCCAGGACTCCTCAGCAAAACGGTGTTACTGAGAGGAGAAACGTGACACTTATTGAAGTTGCACGAACCATGTTATCTGACTCTAAACTACCCATCACCTTCTGGGCAGAGGCAGTCAACACTGCCTGCTATATGCAGAACAGAGTTTTAGTTATCAAGACTCATGGTAAGACTTCTTATGAACTATGGCACAAAAGGAGACCTTTCATTGGTTTTTTCAGATCATTTGGATGTCATTGCACCACCTTTAATGCCAAAGATCAAATAGCCAAATTTGCTGAGAAATCAGATGATGGATATTTTATTGGATACTCTTCCCAAGCTAAGGCTTATAGAGTATACAATCTCAGAAATAAGGTAGTTGAGGAGTCAGCCAATATGACCTTCAATGAGCACACACCCAGCGTGAAATGTTCTGGTGCTGATTGGCTGTTTGATCTTGACTTAGTTACCAACTATTTGAACTGAGAAGACCAAGTGTTCAAACTACTTAGCTCCAGTGGTAACCAGCCTTGCAGTTGGAAATCCTGTCGGCACAACCATGGCTAATTCTTCAGCTGATACATCTGAGATGCCTATAAATTCCAGCACAGAACTCAAATGAAGGAATTTTCAATGTAGGAGGAGATGGAGGTGGTGATAGTGATCAAGATTTTCTTGATGCTGATAACCACTCTATAGAATACAACATCAATGATGTGACACACTCATTGGATCAAGTTTCTATTGATTAGATCTGTCCAAACAACTTGTTGTGATTCCTCAACTGAGAATCCATAAGTCAAATCCCACCACAAACATCATTGGAAATGTTAAGACAAGGTGAGAACAAGAGGACAAACCTTTGACAAAAATGTTTGTCTTCATTCTTATTTCTTGTCCCAGATTGAGCATAAGAAGATTGATAATGCTCTGAAGGATGGAAGTTGGGTTGAAGCAATGCAGGAGGAGCTGCTTCAATTCAAGAGACAAAATGTTTGGAACTTATGTTCTCTTCCTCAAAGGAAGACTACTATAGGTACCAAGTGGGTATTCAGGAATAAGAAAGATGATAGAGGACTTGTCATCAGGAACAAGGCAATAGTAGTTGTTCAAGGGTACATACAAGAATAAGGGATTGACTACACAGATGTTTTTGCTCCTGTAGCAAGACTTGAAGCTGTTAGGATATTCCTAGCTTTTGCTGCATCCAAGGATTTTAAGGTCTACCAACTTGATGACAAGTATGCCTTCTTATATGAGGTGATTGATAAGGAGGTGTATGTCAAACAACCACCTGGCTTTGCAGACCCAGATCATCCTGATTATGTCTGCAAACTTGACAAAACCCTTTATGGGTTACATCAGGCTCCAAGGAAGTAGTATGAGACACTATCACAGTATCTCTGTCAGCATGGATACAAGAGGGATACTATTGATGGAACACTCTTCATTAAAGGAACAGGAAATGACTTTGAGTTGATGCTAATTCAAGTTTATGTGGATGACATCATCTTTAGATCAACTAATCTGAAGCTCTGCAAAGACTTTAAGGAGCTGATTAAGAATAGATTTGAAATAAGTGCCATGGTCATAGCCATGAAGATCCACTTTATATAAAACCCACTTCTGTTATCCTTACAACGACTAGAAAGATCGAATCTGGGTTATTTCGTAGTGATGGATCGGGTGAGCGGGTCGGACCAAATTATCCGAGTGCATGCATGAATCGAGATCATGAAGATGACGATGATGTGAATTCAGAAGCCGGGGATTATAACCCTTATGGTCGACGAAACCGTAGTTCTACCTATGGTAGCGAGATCAAAGCCGACATCCCCGAGTACGATGGAAGGCTAGACCCGGATGAGTTTGTAGACTGGCTTCGTACCGTAGAAAGGGTTTTTGACTATAAGCAAACACCGGATGAAAAGAAGGTCAAGGTTGTGGCGTTGAAGCTTAGAAAATGTGCCTCAACATGGTGGGCAAACGTATGTTCGAAGCGTGAAAAACAAGGAAAAGATAAGGTGTGATCTTGGAGTAAAATGAAGAAGCTGTTAAAGTCGAAATTTATGCCCATGTACTACCTTCAAGAGGGTTTTTCTAAGCTGCATTTCATCAAGCAAGGGGTGAGAACAGTTGAAGACTATTCTCAAGAGTTTGAACACCTTCTCATGAAGTGTGATATAAATGAAGATGATCCACAAACGTTGGTCCGCTATCTCGGTGGCTTGGAACTAAGATCGTTAATATTGTGGAGCTACAACCATATTCTTGGCTCGCTGAAATGAGATTTCTGGCTCACAAAGTAGAATCACAACAGAAGACACATGGCAAGGTAGAAGTCACCAAAACCGTGAGCAAATCGATTTCTCTCGCAACTGATTCCCCTTCACTAACCCCTTTCCCAGCCCTTTCAAAACCCATAGAGTACCTGAGAGTTCTGGAGCAACTTCTAAGAATACAAGGCGATGTTTTCGTTGTCAAGGACTGGGTCACATTGCATCCGAGTGCCCTAATAAGAGGGTTATTACTCTAGCTGAATACGAAACCATGACAGGACCCAAGTTTGATGAAGAAATACTTCCACAATCAACCAAAGAAGAAGTAATAATAGGCCCTGATGATGGTGACCGTTTGGTAATGCGACGAACTCTAAACGGGAATGCAATTCATGAAGAAGACACACAACGAGAGGCTTTGTTTCGAACCCGCTGCACCATACGAGACAAAGTGTGCTCCTTAGTTGTTGATAGTGGGAGTTGTACCAATATTGTTTCTCAACTCCTAGTTTCCAAGTTGAACCTACAGGTTGAACATCATCCTTCACTATATAACATTCAGTGGCTAAATCAAGGAAAAGGAATACGATCAACAACCGAGTTTTACTAGCATTCACTATTGGGAAAGAATATAAAGACAAAGTTTGGTGTGATATTATTCCAATGGATGCATGCCACGTCCTATTTGGTAGACCGTGGCTCTTTGATAGGAGAGTTATTCATGATGGGTACAAGAATGTGTATTCTTTTATCCACAATGGAAGCAAAATCACATTACTTCCCCTGTCTTTCAACACTTATCATGACTATCGAGCTCTGGCTATCAACAACTCACTTCATGTGTCTTTACAAGAATATAGAAACACTTTTGAGTTTTTGCAGGTTAGACTTGGAGATAGAAAAGAATCTGACACCAAACAAATGTTGAAATCAATCACACAACAGCCTACTATCCAAGTTGAGATGGAGTTTTACAAAGCCTGTGATCATGATTTAGAGGCTGCTTATTCAAGTTTGAGGTCAAACTTTTTCAATGGAGGGGAGGATGATAGCCATGAAGATCCACTTTATATAAAACCCACTTCTGTTATCCTTAAAACGACTAGAAAGATCGAGTCCGGGTTATTTCGTAGCGATGGATCGGGTGAGCGGGTCGGACCAAATTATCCGGGTGCATGCATGAATCAAGTAGGAGCCTATGACGATGGAGGTTAAAACCCATGCAGGAGTACAACCCCACTTTTTCCACTATCTGCTATTTTTAATTTTATTTAGTTTATGTCAATTTCATGTGTTCTATATTTATTTCATTTCTTATGCTTTGCATATTTGTACTTTTAGCTAATAGAGTAGTATTAGTTGGTTTCTTTGTTTCTAATAGCTTGAGCGCTGGTAGATGCTTAGGACCTATATGTACGACTGTTTCTTCATGAATGGTGGAAGGTGAGTTTTATGATATTTTGTTTATCTCTTCTTTCTTTGAGGGTAAACTTTTCCATTGCTATTTCGATCTTGGCACAATCGAGAGGTGTTCTTTGGAATCAAAATAAAGATTTGGTGGTGTTTTTGTATCCTAATTCGAGTTTTGAATCGCTCGGCGAATAGACGAGTGGTGATTTTCTGTATCTCGTCTTATCTGTTGTATTATCGTTGTTCCCCAAAACGACCGTTCCATTTGAATCTGGAAGTCTCTGTATATCACATGGGGAACTCAATTTCTTTCTAGGAATTCAAGTGAAGCAGGTTGACAATGGAATCTTCATAAACTAGTCAAAGTATGTGCAAGACATACTTACCAATTTCATATGACTGAGTGCAAGGTTGCTAAGACACCCATAGCCAGAAACCATTCTCTAGGACCAGATCTTGAAGGGGAGTGTGTTGATGAACATCTATACATGGCTATGATTGGGTCTCTTATGTACCTCACAGCCAGCATGCCTGATATCATGTTTTCTACATGTATTTGTGTAAGATATCAAGCCAACCCCAAGATGTCACACCTAGTTGCTATCAAGAGAATTCTCAAATATCTCAAAGATAGTGACTACGGTGGCTGCAATATGACTGCAAAGTCTACATCTGGGGGACGTCAATTTCTTGGTGGAAGGATAGTCTCATGGCAATGCAAGAAACAATCCTATGTGTCTGCATCAACTGCTGAAGCTGAATACATTGCTGCTGCAAGCTGCTGTGCTCAAGTGGTTTGGATTCAAAATCAGATGCTAGACTATGGATTCAACTTCAAGGAGACTCCCATCCACATAGACAACAACAGTGCTATCTCTATTATAGAGAATCTTGTAAAACACTCAAAGACAAAACACATCAACATTAGAGATAATTTTGAAAAAAGATTGATAAAACTAGTCAAAGATAACACAAATGAACAATATGCTGATCTGTTTACAAAAGCTTTTGATGAGCATAGATTTAAATATCTTGTATCAGCTATTGGGATGGTTAACTTTGAGTAGATTATTCTTAAACAAAACTCAAAATTATTTTTAATATGTGTGTCTTAAGTTGTCTAAATCATCACCATATAAGCCAAGTTTATTTTGGAAGGAACTTTTCAAAATGATATTCCTTAAAATTTTAAATTTTTTTTGATATGTTTTCTTTCGGAAGACATCAAATTGTCTTCGGAAGAAATTTATGTCTTCAAAACAAATAATTTCTTCTGAGAAATTAACCTTCGGAAGAAATTCTGATATATCTTCTGAAGCTTATATTTGTCACCAAGTACTTATATGTATTGAATGACTATTTTCTTCCGAAAGCAATTAAGTTTCAGAAGCTTTATTCTCTCATTGAATAAAATTTCCGTTATTTGATATCTTCGAAGTAAAGTTTATCTAGGAAGTAAAAATACTTTATGTAATTTTCTTCCGAAGCAAATTCTTAAAAAGCTAAGAAATATCTTCCGAAGCTAAATTGGCTTCGGAAGTTTTTCTCAAACCTTCCGAAGGCAAATTACCTTCGGAAGATTTTAGTCTTCCAAAAAAACTACCTTTTTGGGCACTTTTTCAGAGGTGGGACTGACATCCGGATTTCATCTTGGACGATGGGAAGGCACTGTGTGCCACAGTACAGGGGAGGACAATATTCATCACTCCAGCCACCATCAACTCTAATCTAAGGTTGGATGATGAAAAAGACGATTTGTCCTTCCCCAAATCTGCTATAAACAACTTATTCTGGCAGATGGGCTATAAAGGGGACTACTCAGTAAGAACCTTCAAAAAGGATAAGGTCTCATTTCAGTAGAAGTACCTCCTCCATGTGGTAATCCACTCTCAATCTAACAAATATAGAGGTTGGGATCAAATTCATGAGGACTTATCCTATATAGTCAATGGGATGGTTCAAGGGGTCAAGTTTAAGTATTCATATTTTGTTTATACAAACTTGCTTGCCAACTTGGACTCCTTAGAGTATTATATGTTCTCTAGATATGTTCAATATACTCTTAACTATGAACTGGGCTCCCAGTTAAGGGGAACAGGTAATATTCTTAAACTGAGACCGATGAAGACCGGAATCTTTAAGACAATGAGAAAGTCCACTGTTGGTTTCTCAGGGGTAGAAACAGCCCTGGTCCCAAAAATATTAGAGCTTATTGCTCACGGTGACAACTTGGTAGCACCAGCCAATGTTGAACCCACACCTTCTACATCTGCACCACCCACACAACCACAAATCACCATCATCTATCAAAGAAAATCCAAACGAACCCCTGCTCAGTCTACTCAGGGTGAGCAGGCCCCCAAATCACTAACCATGCAGGACGAAGTGGACACTAGAGCTCCTAGTTCTCTTAAGGAGCAGATCATTCCCATTACTTCTATGATCAGTGCTAAGGTTCCTCATGCTCAGCCTGATGAGCTCATTACCTCAGTCTTAAGCCTTCACTCTGAGTCTCAAAACTCTAGTGATCAACTTTCAAGGAAAAGCTACCATCCTCAGCCTTTAGACCTCAACTAACCAATCCCCAACCTAGAATTCTATGATGATGAGTCTCTCTTCTCTGCCCCTGCTCAAGGAGAGATGATGAATCACCTATATCTAGCCCACATCATCCATCCACAACTGAGGTGGACCTTCCTGAACATGTTCAGGAGGTCCATATGGAAGAGGCTCTCACTTCTGCAAGTGATTACATCATTAAGACCTCAACCATAGCAACCTAACTCATTGACACTTCTCTTGAAGCTGTCATGGTGCAGGGGAAATCCAACAGCCAAGAAACTCTAGCTAGTGATGAGGAAGAAGACTTTGGTCCTATTCTCTCATCCCCCCATAATTCTTCTGATGAAGATGAGGGGAGTCTACAACTAAAGGTGCAAAAACTATAAAAAACATGCATCTATTTAGTTTGAAAGGTGAATCACCTGGTATCTCGGGTGGCTACCTTACGAAGAAGGGTCAATGACTAGCAAATTGAGATCACCGATCTCAAGGGCAAGTTAGCTGAGAAACCCATCCAGAGGACTCAACCAGGCCCACAAGAACCTGTGGATGTGATGGACCTAACCCTTAGCTCCCCTGTGCAAGAGGGTGATGCTACCAAAAGGGGGAGAAAGTCCTACCTACAATCACAGAACCTGGGAGTTCCTCTTAGAGTATGGACATGGAAGACTCACCACCCTCACTTGTAGTTGTCAATACTCAACAACCTCCTCAGGTCCATATTGAAGTGGACTCACTCATTTAAAGCTTGTTTGAGGAGGGTATACGAAGGGCTATACCTACTCCATCTCACCCTGCTGAAAATCCAATAGTGCGATGGAGGTATGATGCTGAAAGGAGAGCCCTGGTAATCTCTAGGTCTCAGGGATAACAAGAAATCTTCAAATTCTACAGCCTGAGATACTATGAGAGCACCTCTCTAGTTGACCTCTCACTTGCCAACCTAAGTCAAAACAGGCAAGCTGCAAGGTTAGCTGATAGAATTCAAGATAAGGTTCTTGAAGAGTTCAAGCTGAGATCCAAATTATATAAACCGAGTCTAGCAGGTAAGACTGTTGGTCAACTGGATGCTGAGGTGGACCCTAAGATTAGATTCGAAGGGGAAAAAATCCAAGGCATCCACCTCTGCAGCTCAGAATGGATCAGAACATCCTGAGGGTGCTCAAGAAGAGGCTGCTCAACAAAGTCCACTCATAGTAGAGCCTCTTGCTACTGAGAGACCCATCTTATATTGGGTGTTTGCTACTAACCCAGACAGATGGTATGTCACTAGAGATCAAGGAGGTCAAGACATTTACTTTTGGCAAAACATTCTTGATCCCCCTCTGCATGATCTCTATGTCATGAGGAGATACTTTGAGAGTCTGAGGAATCCTGATCAACTGATGATAAAGGGAATGATCTTGATTCTGATGAGGACTCTCAACAGATAAAGATCAAGACTCAAAGGTCTTTTCAGTTTTGGTAGCATCAGCCTAAGAGGAGTTTGTAAAGAATACACTTAAAGGCTGATGCAACCAAAGAACAACCAAAGAGCTCTCAGCATGCACATGTGAAGTACTATAAAAGTACGTCAGAAGATTTGATATAACTCAGTGAATTATGATAAGTATCAAATCTTCCGAAGCCAAAGATGAAGTCTTCCGAAGCTTTAAAGACAAAGTCTTTCAAAGACAGAGAAGGCATGTCTTCTCTGACATACTTTTGACAAAAGCTAAAACACCTTTCCGCTACCATATCTGAAGACTCATCAACTAGCATGAGTTGGTGAAAAGTTCATGCTTTTGTCAACTGTAGATTAAGTTGTTGAGTCTGTAACTTTCCAACTATGTACTTTTATCCTTTTTGTATTAGACAAGGATGTGAGCTATGGCATGTCATAGTCACTAGTCAAAAAGGCAATATGTCTTTTTCACTCTACATTCGTCTTGTTGTCTAGATTAGTGTTTCCAGCTGGCCTTCAAAGTATGGCCGACCGTGGGATGTAGTATAAAGTATCTCAAGTACTTGTATTTAGAATTAAGCTTTGTAATACTTGTAAGAACTTGAGAGCAATATACAACATTCTTGAAAACCATATACTATCTTGTTCTTGTTATTGTTCTTTACTTGTGTTTTTTGTTTCATCCTAACCAGTTTCATATTTGATCTGCTAAGTGTTCTAAGTCTCTCCAACTTGTGAAACTGTGGCATTGACCACCCTTCAATGGTCCTATAAAGGTATATTGCCCATTACTAATCTATAATCTTGCCTAATTTTAATACTTATATTTTTACATATTTTTCCTTAAGGGAAAATGAGCCAACTTTTTGATAAACTAAAGTCATCTCTAATTCTTGGTGAATTATACATTTACAGACAACTGATGGAATTGATCTTGTGCAGACCTATTGAAATGATCCAATACACACCCAATATGAAGGAATACATTGGCATGGTGAGTGAAATTAGATTGGGCCCAAATTGGTGAAGATCTTCATGGAATTCCAAATTATCTTATGTCTTTTATTCGACACCATGTTGTTGGTAGTTGACATATAGTCAAAGTATATGTAATTGATTACTCCATAAAAGATAGAACCGAGGTATACTTAATGGATCAATTCTTCATGAAGCAAATGATTTCTAATTAGTAATTATCACTACATCTCTACAGGTTGCTGATTAGGAACCAGAATCAGAGCAGATGCATGAGTATACACCACAATAAAGGATCTAAATATTAAGTTGAGTTTTGTATCCTCTTAAAAATATCCATCTTAAACTCGATGAATGGTAGTTCGAGCTATTGCTAGCCTATGTGGAAATGGTAGTGTTAGTTTTTTTTTTTAATTATATGTTTACATAATTACTTGATTACACCAGCCTATTTCTTATAGAGTAATTTTCAAAGTAATAGCTTCATTTTAGTCATAGTGAGGAGTATCATATATAAAATATAGTATGAAAAGTAAATTTTTGGTTTTCCTATACCACCTCCTACAATTTATAATGAAAAACAAGCTCTTTGACAAAAATGGTGTCATGGTACTTTATGATACATCGTTTAGTCAGGTGCAATTTCTTTCTTGCATTTCTTTATGCTTTTGCTTTATTTGTGTTTAATTATCATCATTAGTTCTATAAGTTTTGAATTTTTTGTTGACATGAAATGTCCTATAGTGTTTGCATTTGGAAATGACACAAGCTCAGCTTATTAGGTTAGTGTGACTGATAATGGATTTAGCAGTTACATATGCCGCTTAATAATGCAGACTAATTTGAATAGGCAAAAACCCTAAAAAACTTCTAGCATTGTAACCAATTGGGTAGATCAGCATAAAAACTTATGGCGAAACAATCTTTTGACCTCTGGTGGACATTTGTTAAACTCCATTTAAACCAGCACTTGATTTTGTAGCAAATTTCTTTTTGCAGTAAATTGATTTTGTAGATTGTTTTGCAGTGTTATGAAAGACCAAAAAACTTAATTGTTTGATGCAACGCAACTATCTCTTTTGAGGCACGACCCTTGGAACATTTTCAAATCAAACTTGCAGCCCCATGCTTGTATATCCACTTCCGAACCTTTTTATCCACTTCTGATCCTTCTTTGAGCTAAGGACAAACAATTAACATATGACGAGCAGTAGTAGTCACACTTGAAATAGATATTGTTAGCTATGATGTCAACTCTGAAAATAAAAAAAACATAAGTTAATGAAAAAAGTAAAAAATAACATGCTCGTAAGCTACAACAGTCACCAACCGTTTCTTTGCAGTTTCTATATGCGTCACTTCCCTTCACCGATAACAAGTATCTTTAATTGAATTGTGATGGAGATAGTTACAGTAAATTGTCATAAGCCGCAATTTATGTTTTAGATATTTCATATTAGGTTTTATAATATATTTTGTTTTAGATATTTCATATTAATTAGATATTTCATATTAGGTTGAACAACACACATGAGCAATTATATCTCGTTTTATCTGGAGTTAATAGTAGAAACGACTTGAACTTATAAATCTTACATAAAGATTATAAAGTTATTAATAAAATATCAAATGTTTCTTTAAAACTTAAAATTTTTATAAAACAAAATAATTAAAATTAGAAATTATAATAAGGAAATTTTTAGAAATGACATTTTTTTTTTAAAATGGATTGCTTTGGAACAAAATGTTTACCTTTCTTTGAAAAAAAAAGTTTAAGAAAATTCTATCATTGTTATTTTACTTATAGCCATACGTAATTTTAATAATATATTATCTCAAGATGTCATTTTATAATTAATAAATTTTTATTATTTACTATTTAATATCTTATTTACTCAACTCGTGTATTCACGGGGTCCAACCTAGTGTGTGTGTGTGTGTATATATATATCGGGAGTAGTTCCTATACAAAGTGTTATTTTTATAAAAAGTTCAAGAAGTAATAAGGTGATGACATATGTACATGCGTGAGTTTTATGGGGGAGGGTATTTATGTTTATTTATAAATTAGGTTTTAGGTATCCCATATCAATATTTATTTTCAGACCAATAAACATAACAACACATTTATAATTTTTAGCATTGTATGAATACAAAGCACCAAGTATATTCACGATTCACATCACAATATTTTAAAAAATGATAACAACACCATGTAATGTTAAAATACATTAAAAACGATACCATTTTAGTATAATATCAACATCGTTTTCTTATAGGTTAAAAACTATATGTTAATATGAAATCATCACCGTTTTTCGTATAGTGTTATAAACTTTTAAAAAAAACATCGATTTTCTTATAAGAAAAGTATAGAAATATTATACACGTTTTAAGGAGAAAAATATGCTTAATTTTATGGTATAATTTTTTTTAAAACAAAATAATAAAATATATAAATATTACAAGGATTTTAAAAAATGGATGAAGCTAGTATTTAATTTAAAAGTCAACACAAGATAGTTAATTCCCTAATTTGTCACTTGTAACTATAATAATACTTTAATTAAACTTGTATGTGTAAATCTCAATCATTGAATTAGTTTAATCAAAGGTTAATATTGTTTTCTATACTTTATATAAAAATTGACTTTGTACATGCAAGACCGGTAAAGGGGGTCAATGCAATAGTTTCACAAAGGTTGGAGAGACTTAGAACACTTAACACATTTGTTAGGTCTAAAATTCATGTATAGGTTTAGATGATCAATCAACTTTTGTAATCACACTTTGTAATTATTATTTGAATGATATGATATGAATGATTTTGATTACATTTGTGTTTATGAATTGAACAATATAATGTTATATCTCATTATATATGTTATAAATATATGATATAATGTATTTCATAATGTATGTGTGAATGTGTGCAGTGAACATCAAACTATATCAATTAGGAAAATTGACCAAGTGTTAGAACAACTGCGGATGAATAAAGTGTTCTTCCGTAGATGTTCTCAGGAATACAACTGAAGTGAATATCCGTAGATCTCCTGCGGAAGAAAAATTCCAACTGAACAAGTCAAAAGAACAAAGTGAAGCTACTGAAGGAGAAATTGTAATGGAAGAACAAGTTCAAGAACTCCTACGAAAGCACAATCACAGAAGAACAAGCAATGAAGATCAAGTGTTGCTGCGGAAGACTAAGTTCCTGCGAAAGAAGAAATTCCTAAGGAATACTGTTTAATACTTGTATGATTTCACATCATCAAGTAGTCAACTAACAGAAAGTCAACAAGTCAACATGGCAGAACAACAACATTAATGGCGACGGAAGACATATATTTCAAGCGAATATTCCACGTCACATCAACAACATTATATGTATTTATTTCATTGTAAATCTCGAACTCCTATGCCGATAAATACGACGAGGATTCAGATAACTATAGTTAGCTGAATTATAGCAACAAGTTAGCGAATGATTAGCAATGGATTAGAAACAGAATAGAATAAGAACTCTATATAACATGAGATCAAGATTAGATGTAGAAAGACTATTAACATACGATCAAGCAACATAAGCAACATTACATCAAAACATCAATAGCAACAAGAAAGTATTACGATCATCATTCGTTAACACTCATGGTTTGATTATTCTTATATTCTGGCTGTTCTATTGTTTGATTGATTTCTAGTTTGATAATCTCTTAAACAGTAACTCTTGATAATTCCGCGATCAATACTTGTTCAAATAAAACCTGATAATTCCTGAACGATCATTGGATTCACAGGTGGTATCAGAGCTTGGTTGTGACCTCTCGTATTTTTTTATTTAACATTTGTTAAACTTAGTTATCTCTTGTAAGGGTTTATTTTGTTATTAATGCAAGTACGAGGACTTATTTGTAACTTCTTGAAATCATTATAGTTTGGATATAATTAAATAATTAAATAATTAATGATAATAATAATAATAATAATAATAATAATAATAATAATAATAATAATAATAATAATAACAAGAATAAAAGAAAAGGTTAATATTAATAATAATAATGAAAATAATAATAAAATAAAAAAAAATAATGCTAATAATATTAAATAATTATAATAAGTGTAAAATTGTAAACAGATAAAAACAATATAAGTTTATGTTTTTTTTAAAAAAAAACTTGTAAATAATGTTTTGTACATAAAATAATAAAGTTGAAAACTACAGGGACTAAATTGTAATTTATTTTAAACTACAATTTAAACTTTGGAACTAAATTAACAAAACATGAACTGTGAGGGGCCTAACTGTAAATTCATTTAAACCCAACCCTCACCCCTGATATCCCGGCCAACTACCGGCCACACCTTCGGTCGACCTCCGGCGACCCCCAAAACCCACGAAAATTGTCGAATTTAACTCAATTAAACCATACATTACCATCTCTCGTCAGTTTCGAACCCTAACCAATGGTTTATGCGAATTTAAATGCTGTTTTGATGATAATCGGACATGAAACCGAAAAACAATCAAACCAAAATCGGTTTTACCATTAAATCGAGTTAATAATTCAATTAAACAGGCACTAACGTTCCTCTAATCATCTCGAACTCAATGTGATGTTTTATTACACTTGAAACAACAATTGGCATAACAAATTCGACCTGAAACCCCCAACAGTTACTTTATAGTCGTTGAGCATCTAAACCTCCCAATTGAAGCTATAAATCCGAGGGTTTATGCTTAAGACATCCCCTTTCAACCTCCGGAACTCTCAATTTCACCTGAAATACACACACACATTGAAATCCCAATCAAGAACAGTCGAAGGCATATCGAACTTAAAATCGTTGATCACAACTTCGAATAAGGTAATTGGTTACATGAATGTGTGCGGTTTGATGTGGGGAACGAAAGCCCTATGTTTAATTTGGGTAATAACAACAAAGAGGGGTTCGATTTAATCATCAAACAAAACTAGGGTTTAAATGATTTGGGGTTGATTTATGGGTTATGTTTTAAGAGTTTCTTTCCACTTCTTGACACCAAATAGGGGTTTGGCCCGGTGGTGTGGGGATTGTTTGGTGTGGCAAAGGGCCCGGGTTCGAACCTGAGGCCCTGCCATAATTTTTTTTAAAAGGGTTTTTGCAATATCTAAAATTCTAAAAAATATTTAAATATTATTAATAATCATATAAAAACTATTTTTAATCAGAAAATTAATAAAATCATTTTCTTTTATATTTTATCGAAAATTTAAATTAAGAAATTTCCAATTCTGTTATTTTAAAATTATAAAAATTGTACAAAATACAATTTATTATTAATCTTAAATTGTAATGAATTTTCACTAAATTTGTAATAATTTCTATTAAATAAATTCTTTATTATTACACATTTATTTATTTATAATATTTAAGAAAATAAATATACAAGTATGTACTTAAAAATGTACACTTACTGTAATTAATATAATTATTTTAATCACTTTAATCTACAAGTTATTATTTTATTCAAATAGTAAATAATATCCATTTGAAAATAAAGGTTTAACTTTTAGTGTTAATCCCAAAATTCTTATCATTTAACCACCAAAATGATAACAAATTGTATCTATATTATAACTTAAAAATCATAGGTTAAATGATTTATAAATATAACACCATAATTATCATGATTAACTTCACACGTCATTCATTTAGGTTGAATGTTAACGAATCCTCGGCATTTTATACAAGACTTTCTTATTTGCTCATTCTTATTATCCATGTGAGTTTTCATACCCCATTTTATATTATTTCTCACTTTTGGGGTGAAACATGTTAACCTTATTATAAACACACTTGTAAACATGTTTTATTCTTGTAACACTTGAGCAATTCATCTTATATTTGTCATGGTTATTTGGACTCTTGTAATTATTATGTGATGACTCTTGTAAGATACAATCATTAACTATTGCTAGCCTAGCGACGTCATAGATCTATAGGCCTGACAAGCCTATTTGGTGCTAAAGCCGAGGTTATTGCCGGCTCTTAGTGTCGTATTCTTGAGCACTATAGGAACCAAGTACAGTTAGCTAATCATTTAATCTTGTAATGGCCATATTTGTCAAGGTTTGATTGTTACATTTGTTCATCCATCTTTATTACTTTATTCAATAACCTATGACGTGAACTGCCATCTTTGATATATATCTATGTATGATTAATCTATAGAAACTCACCAACATTATGTTGACTTTATGTTTAACATGTTTCAGGAAATGATATAGCTTAAGTTGCTCTTGAAGACTTGAACATGTCTAGGATTTGGACCTAGATTAAAATAAAATGACTTATACTGTCACATGATGCTATGGAAACTTTTGTATTTTTGTTTGCTTGAAACTTATGATATCTCTTTCCTGTATGTTATGAACCTTGGAAAATAATTATATTTACACTTTTGAATTAGCGTTGTGTGGCATGAACAATCTTAACCCTCACATCTCGACGTTTTCCGCCGTTAAGGTTGGGGTGTGATAGATTGGTATCAGAGCCCATAACTATAGGGATTTAAGTTATTAGAAATGGTGACCTAGACTATGGTTAATCTAGGGACCCTCTACATGACATTTGTTATAATCTTGTAAGTGTGCTTATGTGCCTATCATATGTTGTTACATGTTGCATGATAAATCCCTTATGTGCTATTTGTTTATATTTAGAAAATGGTGCCTTAGGGTTATGACTTGAACCTTGTATACCCCAACTTCCTAATCCTCTTCGTATGCCTTTATGTTCTACCACGTCTAATCTTTTCTAAATCTTATTCTCGACTACGTGTGGAATTCTACGCATCTTATCGAGTGGAGAAAATTCCTTAGACGATATGTCTAAATCTTGAAAATCTCATCGAGGTTTTAATTCTAGTAGCTTATAGGAAAGTGTGTGACACATAAACACATGTATTCTGGATTTCCTGGCAAAAGGCCCTCGGGCTAAGGCAAGCATTTCATATAAATCTCATTGCGAGACCTGTTATGCTTACCTGGGGATTTCTGGAATGAGTGCTAAATTATGGTCAACATACACATCTTCTCCAAGGTAATTGGGATTAAGTCACCTCGACGTGTCCATGTTCCTATTGGCTATGTGGTACCAATTGGAACCATCCTGGTTATATTTATAAATATAAAAAATTCTTGATTTCTTGAATTGGTTTATTACCGAATTCTAATATTTTCTTTATATCTATCTTATAGAATGTCTCGTCACCAAGGAAAGCGTGCTACCTTCGACCGCAAACTTGCCGCGATGATCACCCGTTAAATGGCTGCTGTACTTCCGACCATGGTTGCTGAACTTAGTAGCACCCTAATGGCCAACAATAGCAACAACGCTGATGGAAATAATGGTGGTGATGGCAACAACGACCATGGGGAAAATAGCAATAACCAAGGTGGAAACAATCGTACCTGCACCTTTAAGCATTTCAACTCATGTAAACCCACTAGCTTTAGTGGAAAGGAGGGAGCCACTGGACTTATCGAGTGGTTCAAGAGCATGGAAAATACGTTCATCAATAGCAAGTGTCCCGAGGAACTCAAAGTCCGCTATGCTATGAGTGTCCTTCAACAACGGGCACTTACTTGGTGGAATAGTGAGAAAAGGAACCGAGGTGTTGAAGTTGCTTTAGCACTGTCTTGGGAGGAGTTTAAGGACTTAATGGTCCAAAAATTCTGCCCCGAGAAGTGAGTTACATAAACTGGAGGAGGAGTTCTAGAACCTCAAACAGGACAGCGGGAATCATTTGGCATACTCCACCCGCCACCACGAACTGAGCATGCTTCTACCACAAATGGTAGATACTGTACCCCGTAGTATCGAGAAATTTATCAAGGGGGTACGCCTCAAATCCAAGATGTTGTGGTGGGAAGTAGGCCCACAACTTTAGAGGAGGCGATCAATATCACTGCCCAGCTCACTGAGAATCATATTAAGGCTGGCACTTTGAAGGTGAAGGGTGCCAAGTCAACTGCAAAGGTGACACCTGAAGCAACAAAGGAGGTGAAAGCTGAAACATCGTTCAAGGGAAAGAAGCGCAAGTTCACACCGGCCCACAACTATGCAATGACAGCACCAAATGCCCCTCAAAGACAAGCTGTCGCTGTCAACCAAGCACCCATGGCAAGAGCTTATACGGGACCATATCCGATGTGCAACACCTGCAAGTACCATCATGCGGGAAATACTCCTTCTGAATCTGTTCTTTATGCGGGAAGTATGGGCATTTGGTGGCTACTTGTCACCGTGCCCGAATAATGCTGCCATGATTGCCAATCGAGCCTGCTACAACTATGGCGAAACTGGGCATTTCCGTCCTTAATGTCCTCGCTTTACGGGAAATGTTCCACCTGCTCGAGGAAGGGCTTTCAATATCAACGCAAATCAAGTGCAAACCAACAACGACGTGGTGAATGGTACGTCATCCTTTTCTATTAATCGATCTTTTATTATGTAAAATCCTACCTGCTTTCTATGTACCAATGATAGTTCTATATCTAAGCAGGTATGTACCTTGTAAATAATCGCTATGCGTCTGTATTATTTGATTCTGGTGTGGATAAGAGCTTTGTATCCTTAGAATTCGAACCCATCCTTGCTAAGTCATGTTCTAACTTAGAAAGATCCTTTACGATCGAAGTCGCTAATGGAAATTGATTGTAGTTGACGTTGTAATACGCGATTGCATCTGAGTCTTAACGAACATGAGTTCCGTATCAATCTTATTCCTATGCAATGGGGAGCTTCAACATCATTATTGGCATGGATTGGTTAGCAAACAGCACGCGCGAAAATCATTTGTTTTGAGAAGTGCATTCGAATTCCTCTACCATCGGGAGATACCTTAAAAGTCTTTGGGCGAGATCATCTCAAAGACTCAAACTTATGTCCTGTATCAAGGCCCAAAAGTGTTGAGTAAAATTACATAGCATTTATGGCTTATGTAGTCAATACGAAAGCCAAGGGAAAGAACTTAAGTTATTCCTGTCGTATGAGATTTTCCTGAGGTGTTTCCCGAGGATCTTAGGGGTGTTACCTCCCATTCGGGAAGTTGAGTTCAAGATTGATCTGATCCTGGTGCAAACCTCGTGGCTAAGTCACCTTATCGTCTTGCACCTTCTGAAATGCAAGAACTAGCCAGTCAACTGCAAGAACTAACCGATAAGGGTTTCATTTGTCCGAGTTCTCACCATGGGGTGCACCTATTCTATTTGTGAGCTTCAACATCATTATTGGCATGGATTGGTTAGCCAAACAGCACGCGAAAATCATTTGTTTTGAGAAGTGCATTCGAATTCCTCTACCATCGGGAGATACCTTAAAGTCTTTGGGGAGAGATCATCTCAAAGACTCAAACTTATGTCCTGTATCAAGGCCCAAAAGTGCTTGAGTAAAAATTACATAGCATTTATGGCTTATGTAGTCAATACGAAAGCCAAGGGGAAAGAACTTAAGGTTATTCCTGTCGTATGAGATTTTCCTGAGGTGTTTCCCGAGGATCTTAGTGGGTTACCTCCCATTCGGGAAGTTGAGTTCAAGATTGATCTGATCCCTGGTGCAAACCTCGTGGCTAAGTCACCTTATCGTCTTGCACCTTCTGAAATGCAAGAACTAGCCAGTCAACTGCAAGAACTAACCGATAAGGGTTTCATTTGTCCGAGTTCTTCACCATGGGGTGCACCTATTCTATTTGTGAAGAAGAAAGATGGGTCGTTTCGTATGTGCATCGACTATCGAGAACTCAACAACTCACCATCAAGAACCGATACCCACTTCCTCGAATCGATGATCTCTTCGATCAACTCCAAGGAGCTACACAATTCTCGAAGATCGATCTACATTCTGGATATCATCAACTATGTGTTCACAACAATGATATTCCAAAAACCGCGTTTCATACTCGATATGGACACTATGAGTTCATGGTTATGCCTTTTGGCTTGACTAATGCACTTGTTGTCTTCATGGATCTCATGAATTGAGTATTTAAATCGTACTTGGACAAATTCGTGATCGTGTTTATCGATGATATTCTCATCTATTCCAAGACAAAAACCGATCACGAGTCGTATCTGCGTCAAGTTCTCGAACTTTTGAAGAAGGAACAACTGTACGCCAAGTTCTCCAAGTGTGAATTCTGGCTTGAAGAGGTTCAATTCCTATGTCATGTGGGAATAGCCAAGGAATTCACGTCGACCCTGTAAAAATAGAAGCCGTGAAGAACTGGTGTGCTCCCACGACCCCAACTGAGGTTCGTTCTTTTCTGGTTTCGCGGTTACTACCGTAGGTTCATTGCAAACTTTTTGAAGATTGCTAAACAAGGTTGATAGTGATCTCGAGTTTTGCATCCGCGGGCTCAACAAGCGGCGTTAACCGAGGAAGGGAAGATGAAGAACTAACATTTAACATTCAGTCACAGTTAGAGACAAAATCAAATGGCATGTGGTATTTCTTGAACCGGATTTGGATTCCGAATCTCGATAATCTCCGTCTCTTCATCATGAACGAAGCTCATCAAACACGATATTCTATTCACCCTGGGTCCGATAAGATGTATGTGGATCTGCGTGGACAATATTGGTGGCCAGGAATGAAGAAGGATATCACGTCTTATGTTTCAAATGCCTACGTGTGCAAGGGTCAAAGCTGAACATCAACGGCCTAGTGGTTTACTTGAACAAACCGAAATCCCTATGTGGAAATGGAACACATATCCATGAATTTTATAACCAAGTTACCACGTACCCCTTGTGGCCATGATAGTATTTGGGTGATTGTTGACCATTTGACCAAAACGGCACATTCATACCATACGAGACACTTACAAGGTCTCAAAGTTGGTTCGCATTTATATCGATGAAATTATGAGTCGTCATGGCGTGTCGTTGCATATATTTCCGACGTGATGCTCGATTCACTTCACACTTCTAGTCTTCTATGCAAGAACTCTTGGGTACCCAATTGGATTTAAGCACGGTTTACCATCCTCAAACGGATGGTCAAACTGAGCGAACAATTCAAACCCTTGAAGATTTGCTACGTCTTTGTGTCCTTGATTTTGGTGGTGATTGGGATACGCATTTACCGCTAGCAGAATTTTGTATAACAAAAGCTACCACTCAGTATCAAGATGGCACCATTCGAAGCTTTATATGGTCGTAAATGTCATTCTCCGATCGCTGGACTGATATCGGTGAGAATTTCATTACCGGTCCGGAAACTCATTCCAGAAACGACCGACAAAGTCTCCAAAATCCATAATAACCTTGAGGTGGCTAGGAGTCGTCAAAGAGTTACGCGGATAAAAGCGCAAGCCATTGGAGTTTCAAGTCCACGACATGGTTCTTCTAAGGTTTCTCCATGGAAGGGTGTGTTCGCTTTGGGAAGAAGGGCAAATTAGCCCACACGTTGTGGACCTTTCAAGATTCTGAAAAGAGTTGAAAAAAAGTGGCTTACAAATTGGAACTACCTTCTGAACTTAGTGGGGTTCCTGTCTTTCATGTCTCAAACTTGAGGAAATGCCTGGCCGATGAAAATCTGCATGTTCCTTTGGAGGAAATTCAAATTGACGAGTCGTTACATTTCGTTGAGAAACCTATCGACATCATGGACCGAACGCTGAAGAAGACCCGAACATCTACCACACCGATCGTCAAAGTTCGTTGGGAAAACAAACACGGAGCTGAGTTCACCTGGGAACGCGAGGAGCATATGAGGAAGAAATACCTATCTTTTTGTTAGTTTTATCTTTAATTTCGGGACGAAATTCCTTAAAGTTGGGGGAGACTGTGACCTCGTATTTTTTTTTATTTAACGTTTGTTAAATTAGTTATCTCTTGTAAGGGTTTATTTTGTTATTAATACAAGTCGACTGATGACTTTTGTAATAATTCTCGTTTGATTATAGTTGGGATATTAATAATTAAATAATTAATAATAATAATAATAAATAATAATAATAATAATAATAATAATAATAACAAAATAATAAGAATAAATAATATAATAATAATAATGAATGAATAATAATAAAATGAAAAAAATAATGCTAATAATATCAAATAATTATAATAGTGTTAAAATTGTAAATAGATAAAAAACAATATAAGTTATGTTTTTTAAAAAAAAAAAAACTTGTAAATAATGTTTTGTACATAAAATAAAAAAGTTGAAAACTACAGGGACTAAATTGTAATTATTTTAAACTACAATTTAAACTTTGGAACTAAATTAACACAAAACATGAACTGTGAGGGGCCTAACTGTAAATTCATTTAAACCCAACCTCACCCCCGATATCCCGGCCAACTTTTGGCCACACCTCGGTCAACCTCCGGCGACCCCAAAACCCGCGAAAATTATCGAATTTAACTCAATTAAACCATACTTACCATCTCTCGTCAGTTTCAAACCCTAACCAATGGTTTATGCGAATTTATATGCTGTTTTGATGATAATCGGACATGAACGAAAAACAATCAAACCAAAATCGGTTTTACCATTAAATCGAGTAATAATTCAATTAAACGGGCACTACGTTCCTCTAATATCTCGAACAATTAAACGGGCACTAACGTTCCTCTAATCATCTCGAAAATCAATGTGATGTTTTATTACACTTGAAACAACAATTGGCATAACAAATTCGACCTGAAAACTTGACAGTTACTTTATAGTCGTTGAGCATCTAAAATCCCAATTGAAGCTAAAATCCGAGGGTTTATGCTTAAGACATCCCCTTTCAACCTCTGGAACTCTTAATTTCACTGAAATACACACACACATTGAATCCACTCAAGAACAGTCGAAGGCATATCAAACTTAAAATCGTTGATCACAACTTCAAATCAGGTAATTGGTCATGAATGTGTGCGGTTTGATGTGGGGAACGAAAGCCCCATGTTTAATTTGGGTAATAACAACAAAGCGGGGTTCGATTTAATCATCAAACAAAACTAGGGTTTATATGATTTGGGGTTGATTTATGGGTTATGTTTTAAGATTTTCTTTCCACTTCTTGACACCAAACAGGGCTTTGGCCGGTGGGTGGGGATTGTTTGGTGTGGCAAAGGGCTCGGGTTCGAACCGAGGCCCTGCCACAATTTTTTTTAAAAGGGTTTTTGCAATATCTAAAATCTGAAAAATATTTGAATATTATTAATAATCATATAAAAACTATTTTTAATCAGAAAATTAATAAAATCATTTTCGTTTAAATTTTATCGAAAATTTAAATTAAGAAATTTCCAATTCTGTTATTTCAAAATTATAAAAATTGTACAAAATACAATTTGTTATTAATTTTAAATTGTAATGAATTTCCACTAAATTTGTAATAATTTCTATTAAATAAATTCTTTATTATTACACATTTATTTATTTATAATCTTTAAGAAAATAAATATACAAGTACGTACTTAAAAATGTACACTTACTGTAATTAATATAATTATTTTAATCACTTTAATCTACAAGTTATTATTTATTCAAATAGTAAATAATATCTATTTGAAAATAAAGGTTTAACTTTTAGTGTTAATGATCAAAATTCTTATCATTTAACCACCAAAATGATAACAAATTGTATCTATATTATAACTTAAAAATCATGGGTTAAATGATTTATAAATATAACACCATAATTATCATGATTGACTTTACACGTCGTTCATTTAGGTTGAACGTTAACGAATCCTCGGAATTTTATACAAGACTTTCTTATTTGCTCGTTCTTATTATCCATGTGAGTTTTCATACCCCATTTTATATTATTTCTCACTTTTGGGGTGAAACATGTAAACCTTATTATAAACACACTTGTAAACACGTTTTATTCGTGTAACATTTGAGCAATTCATCTTATATTTTTCATGGTTATTTGGACTCTTGTAATTATTATGTGATGACTCTTGTAAGATACAATCATTAACTATTGCTAGCCTAGCGACGTCATAGATCTGTGGGCCTGACAAGCCTATTGGTGCTAAAGCCGAGGTTATTGCCGGCTCCTAGTGTCGTATTCTTGAGCATATGGGAACCAAGTACACTTAGCTAATCGTTTAATCTTACAATGGCCATATTTGTCAAGGTTTGATTGTTACATTTGTTCACCATCTTTATTTACTTTATTCAATAACTTATGATGTGAATTGCCATCTTAATATAATCTATATATGATTAATCTATGGAAACTCACCAACATTATGTTGACTTTATTTTTAACATGTTTCAGGAAATGATACAGCTTAAGTTGCTCTTGAAGACTTGAACACATCTAGGATTTGGACCTAGATAAAATAAAATGACTTATACTGTCACATGATGCTATGAAAACTTTGTATTTTTGTTTGCTTGAAATTTGATATCTCTTTCTGTATGTTATGAACCTTGGAAAATAATTATATTTACACTTTGAATTAGCGTGTGTGGCATGAACAATCTTAACCCTCACATCTCGATGTTTTCCGCCGTAAGGTGGTGGTGTGAATGGTGCTCATTGATCCAGATCAATTGATCTATCAGCTTTGATTTGTTTAATTGATTACTGCTAAAACAAATTGTTGCTTTCTAAATAAAAATCAATTATCATGAGTAATTCAGTTGCTTCTATTGGTGCTTATCAACCTCCTAAACTGGAAAACAAATTTGATTTTAAAACATGGAAAATCAGGTTCAGGAATCATGTCAATTATACAGATTCAGACCTATGGGCTTCGATTACCGAAGGACCTTATATTCCACCTGCTTTAGGTGCGGACTATAAGGATAAAAATCAACCCATAAGTCTAAAGAATTTATCACCTGATGATGTTAAGAAAGTCAAGATTGACATCAAAGCCTATAGTATGCTTACTATGGCTTTGCCTAAAGAACTCTTGATCAGGTGTGAATCATATAAAACAGCTAAATCGTTATGGAAAATCCTACACACTTTGTGTGAAGGAAGTGACGAGATTAGAAGCATCAAAAGGATACTCTCCGTGCATAATATGAAACATTCCATCATATCCGGGGAGTCAGTTCCTCAACAATTACATAGATTCATGTAACTTGTTACAGAGATGAACATACTTAAGCTTGAGTACAGCAATGAAGAGCTGAACAAAAAGATGATTCATTCATTGCCTGAGAACTGGACACAAACTGTGTCTATGTTTAAGAACACTATTGACTTAAAAGCAATAGGACTAGACACTCTAGTGGCAAAGGTAGAAGCATTGGAGCTGGATGAAAAGACAAGAAACAAAAGTGTGAAAGCACATGTAGCTCCTTATCAATTCAAAGAATTGAAAAGTACTGGAAGTGCATTCATCTCCAATGAAGATGAAGACAACTCTTATGATGAGAGTGAACATGAAGAAGAGACAAGTTTCTATGCTGTAAAGTCTTCAAAATCAAGTAATCACAGCAATTAGAACAAAAAGACTAAAGGAAAAGCTGATAAGTCCAAAACCAAAAAGAATAACAATCAAACAGAACCAATTACTGTGGTTTTGGAGTCTGAATAACACAAAGCTGCCTTTGCAGCCTTCAGTTCAAGCTTTCAGGCTTATCTAGGAAGTACTTTGACTCCTGCTCACTTTTGTCAACAAGATCCAGAAGAACTTCATCCTGATGAGGTAGAAGAGATGGATCTGCAATGGCAAATGGCAATGATCGCCTATAGAGCAAAGATGTACATGAAAAGAAACAAAGGACTGTTCGTGGGAGGAAGGTCAACAAAAATCGGTATGGACAAGACCAAAGTAAGATGCTTTAAATGCAACTTATATGGACACTTTTTGAGGGAGTGTAACAGCAATCAACAGCAGTCAACTGACTCAAGACAACCTAGTCAAAAGAACTTTACACAACCTCAATTAACCAATGCATCCCCACCAACAACAAACAATAAAACAGGTATCACTAATGCTAAAGAAACTGGTCTAACTATTTTGCAAGATGGTACTTGTGACTGGAGCATGTATGAAAAGGAAGTACTTGCAGAGAATCAAGCTTTAATGGCCAACATGGAAAATAAAGTTCCTCCAATGGCCGCTGAGGTAAGAGAAAGGTTGTGTTCTCCCACTTGCATAGATGAAGTAGAAAGATATAGAACACATGCTCAACAATTGGCTGATAAAGTAAAAGAAACACTGCTTATAAACGAATCTCACGTTAGAGAACACAAACTTTATCAAGTCAAAATTAATTCTTTACAAAAGGATTTAGATAAAATTTTATCTGAAAATTACAACCTAAAAGCACAAATTGAGCATCTGACTACATCTTTAACCAAGTCTATGTCAGATCATGCATCTACTGAGGTGAAATTGCAGAAATTCCAATTGTCATCACAACAGTATGAGAAACTATTAACCTCTCATGTTGAGTCAAAGAACAAGTCAGGATTGGGATTTAATGCAGTTCCACCACCAGTGAATGATAACTATACTTGTTTGCCCTAGTCCATGACCAACAGTTTATCTAATCACGTTGTGTCCAGTAACATGTGTAAGTCAACAGATAAAAATAATAGTAATGTATCTAATGACATTGAATTATATGAATCTAATTCATCAGGATCAGAACACTTAAATCAAAGTAAATCAGAATTTGATTATGATAACTGTGATGACTTGCATGATGATGATAAGTCTGATAATGCTGGTTTGTATAAGGGTAAAACTGTTTTAACTAAATACTCAGTCCCAAAGGTACTGAATGAACTTAAACTACCCTATCCACCAAAACAAAGAAACCTGCTAAAGACAATCCACACAAGGATTGAGCAACTAAATGAAGGCATACATGCATTCAATAAACTTAACAAGGAAAAGCCAGCAAATAGAGCCTCAGAAGAAAAGTCCGTGACTTCAGCAGATCATCTGTGGAAGAAGTCTGTGAGATCCACAGAAGTCATACAGAATAAGCAAGAAATTGCTCAATCATTAACCAAAGACAAAGCTTAGAAGAAATACTTGCAGGCTAAACAAGAACCCTTTGACATCATGTCAGGTAGAGGTAAGATATCATCAGCAGCAAAGTTGGACAAAGAATTGAAGAACCATAAGGTTTCAACTAAGAAAAAGGCTAAGGCTGCATCAGACGGTGATGCTGAAGAAAAGTACTGTAAATGGTGTGACATGCACAATCACAGTACAGAAGATTGCTTCTTCAACAACTATTGGTCGATATGTAATATGAACAATCACATGACTTCAGATTGTTCCTTCAACAAATATTGTGCAATATGCAACAAAAACAACCATTCTACCAAGGAATGCTTTTTCAACAAGAAGAACAAAACAAAGATCCTCAAGAAGAAGTATGCAGAGTCCAATGAGTCAGAGTCAAAATCTTCTGAGGATGATAATCCTAGAGGTGCAAAACAAAAGAAACAGCAACAAAAATAGAAAATTACGAAGACAAAGAAAACAGTTGCTGAGGTGCAATTAAAAATTAAGAAGGGAAAACAACAAGTGCATAGGAATGCACCACACAAAAAGGTATCTCTTGAAGAAGATGATGACTTCTTTGATGATTTTGACAAAGGCAGTAGTAAACAAGATGAAAACACCTCATCATTATCACCAAAAACATTCTCACCCAAAACAACACATAATGAATTAAATGACATCAAAACTAAGTTAGAAACTTCAAGACTCATTCATGAGAAAGTCACTATATTAGATAATAATGGCAAGCCCAAGACTATCAAGGCTTGGGCTCCTAAGTCTAACTAAGTTTATTCTGCTTGCAGGAACATCCAAGGAGGGCTGGCAATAAATGGTATGTTGACAGTGGCTGTTCCAGACACATGACAGGAAACTGTACCCTCCTGCAGGATTTCAAACATAAAAATGCTTCATATGTAGCATTTGGTGGGGATAAGAAGGGAGGTAAAATCACTGGTGAAGGAATGGTAACAAATAGAGTTTTAAAGTTTGATAAAGTTAATTTTTGCGAAAACTTACAGTTTAATTTACTAAGTGTATCTCAAATCTGTAACCAACACTATGCTTTCTTTGATAACTTTGATTGCTATATTCTTAAGCCAGGTTTCAAAATTCCAGAAGACTGGATCCTTCTTAAAGCACCAAGAAAAGGTACCACCTATGTGTTGGACATAAACAACACATCACTAACAAGCAAAGAAACATGCCTGATTTCTAAATCATCAGAAGATGAAGCACAACTGTGGCATAGAAGGATGGCTTATTCAAACTTGAAAAACATGAATAAATTGGTGAAAAATGAATTAGTCATTGGTGTTCCAAAGAAAGAATTTTACTGTTCTAATCACTGTTTATCATGCTATAAAGGAAAACAACATAAAGTCCCACATAAGTTAAAAACAATTAACACAAACACAACACCACTGAAGTTACTACGCATGGACCTCTTTGGTCCAACCAATGTGTTAAGCATTGGCAAAAGGCAATACTGTTTGTTGATTGTTGATGATTTTATTAGATTCACTTGGGTATTTTTCTTAAAACATAAAAGTGAAACATCATAAACTTTAATGGAATTCATCACTAAGATAGAAAATCAACTTGATCTAAGAATCAAGATACTGAGAAGTGATAATGGAACTGAATTTGTTAACTATGTTTTAGATAATTTTTGCAGAGACAAAGGCATAGCCAGACAATTCAGTGCACCAAGAACTCCACAACAAAATAAAGTTGCTGAGAGGAGAAACAGAACTCTAATTGAAGCTGCAAGAACAATGCTAGCTGATTCACAGCTGCCAATAACATTTTGGGAGAAGCTATGAACACAGCATGCACTGTTCAAAACAGAACTTTGATTGTCAAAGAACATAATAAAACACCCTATGAACTACTGTTTAAAAGAAAACCTTTTATAGGATATCTTAAAGCTTTTGGGTGTCACGTATCTGTATTAAACACAAAAGAACAGTTAGGAAAATTTGCTGAAAAAGCATATGATGGTTTCTTTATTGGTTATTCATCAACATCTAAATCATATAGAGTATACATTCCACATGATAACATAGTGGAAGAAACTCCTAATGTATCCTTTGATGAATCCTTATTTCCACAGTCTGTGAAAGGATCATCTTGGCTGTTTGATATAGATGCATTAACTAACTCATTTAACTCTGGTTATCTTAATGTGACAGGTGCTGCAGATACATGTTACCCCTATGTTCCTCCAAATATGGGTGTACCATTAACAGCTGATCCACCTAGAATTGTTCCTCCAGAGTTCTAAAGAGACAATGATCCAGATGCATCAGCTCAAACAAGCAAAGATGGTTCGGATGATCTTACACCATTCATATCAATAGAAGTACCATCTACTTCCGTAGATGTCTCTACTTCCACAGATGATGGTCTGAAATCCCACAAGGACCAAATCAACTCAAACCACCTCACACCATTGCCACATATAGATATATCTGCTACAGAGAATACAGCTAATCATTTGCATGCTACGAAAGGCATGTCCACAACCCCGGAAGGCATACTATTCTTGTGGAAACTCATTCAGCTGCACCAGAAAATGAGATGGACTATTTTGTTGACTCTCCATCACAACTGACCCCATTACCCACAACCAACATCACAAACCTGGACTCATCCATACAAGTTAATGATGTACCAACAGTTAGAACACATAAGTATCACCCAATTGATAACATGATAGGTGACCTCAACAACAGAACTACTAGAAAACAAGGGGGAGCAGGAAACATCTGCTTGTTCTCCTACTTTCTTTCACATGTAGTTCCATACAACATAATAGAAGCCTTGAAAGATAACAGCTGGATTGAAGCAATGCAAGAAGAACTTTAGCAGTTTAGGAAACAGAAAGTGTTAATATCCTATTGGCACAATATGGTTATTCAAAAATAAGCTAGATGATAGGGGAATAATTTTCACACCCTCGCTAAAGCGGAAACACGAGGATGCGACGGACGGGATCGTCATAACACATTGGGGGTTCAAGAGAATATCTAAAGGTATTCTCTGTACATGGGTCATGACGTCGCCCGACACATAGGAACACATGTCAAGGATAGTCACTACCAGAATGTCATACCAAAATGCATAATCATACCAAAGCTCCATACAAAAACAAATCAACACAATTGTCAAACAATAAAAATCTCAAAATCATCAAAATTACAATCCATAAAACCAAACAATTTATAACATGTCCCAAAAAAAATCTCTTGAAATGTCTAATGCTCCTAGAGGAGTGGTCTCGTCTAAGTCCACAGCCGTACACCTAGACTTCATTACCTGAAAAGAATGCTCTAAAAAGGTCAACATACGTTGGTGAGTTCACAGGTTTATAAGTACAAATATTTTGCCGTGTATAACATGTATAGAAAATTGTATGTGAAAGAGATACATAGCAGTCAAGATATCAACATAAGTTTAAAAGTAACCCAAGTCCAAGACATTCCAAAATTACACACAACCGGATTATATTCACCCAAGGGCAAGCCCCGGCCAAGTCGGTCTCGACTAGTATACCGACAACATGGGTGGGGGTGTCAACCCGTTAGTACTAACAATATCTCTCCATAAAGTCCAAGTACACAAGTTGAAGCACAAGCACATGCACAAGTACACACTCATGATTGAATATCAAGACTCATACCATGACCCAAACCACATACAATATTTCAAAAGAAAATCAAACACGGCATAGTCCAAAACCATGAGCATGCTTTTCCCCCAAGTAAAATATATTAAAAAGGGGCCGTGAAACTCACCTTGAAAAGTCACAGTTCAAATTCCACAACACGCAGAGGAAGCTCTAAAAATATATAATTCACACAAGGATTAATATAGCACCAAATATCGATGACTAATATGGGTGCAATCCTTTTAGTCCGGCCCTTAACGCTAATCAAGGTTTTCCATTGTCACACTTATTAATTTAATTATTTTGTAAAGACATTTTAATCAATATTATATTCAAAACATGTCTTAATTTAGACTATTTAATCCCAACCCTTCTTTTTAAGTATTAACAATATAATTCAGCATACATATCTGATTGCGTATGAGTCTTGTATAGGCTGTTAGGAGATCTACACGACCACGAAACATCGAATACGAGGTGTCATTTGAAAGAGGAGAATTTAAATTAAACTCCAGAAAAAGAATCAGGTTCATTTGACAAAATATGAGGAAGTTATGACACGAAGAATAAAGACCAATCTGCTGCCCAGATTCGTCAGTTTTGACCTTCCGTTTTGTTTGCTACGTTTGGAGGACCAAACGATGTCGAAATGACACGAGACCACTTGGGTTAGTTAGAGGACTCATGGGGATTAAGTTTAGACCCAGAGTTTGCCCCAATTGGGAGTGTTTCGACCAAGTTATCACACGAACAAGATGACCTATTTTTTTGACAGCAAGCTGCCCAGATTGTTAGTTTCGTTGTTTCGATTTGTTCAACACATCAATACTTTCAAGGAACAATTCTAGTTATTTCGAAACGTTGTATAGGTCCAAAATCTCGATTAAGGGCAGGTCATCCAAGATTTCCACTCAATATCATGGATTCGATTACCATAAAATCCAAGAATTAGGGTTTCTTACCAAATGGCGAATCCGACGATCATAACACTTAGATTCTCATGATCTAGCACCAAAAACTAAAAATGAAAGATCATTAGATGAAGATTTCAGTGTATGATGATTATCATCTATTTTGAGTGAAACAAGGATTAAACTTCATCAAACACGAATTTCTCTTACCGTATCTACGAAGACGAAGGTATCTTGCTTGGTTTAAGGCTCTTGGGTGTTTTGATTATCAAAAGTCGATGGATGCTTGAGGATTTTTAGAGAATTCGATGGTTAGAGGGGAAAAGAGAGAGTTTGGAGAAGGAGGTGGCTAGGGTTTCAAGTGAAAACTAAAATTTTGTGCAAATGAGCTAAGGCAAAGTGGAATACCCCCCTTAAACCTTGCGGCCGAAACTTGGGAGGAAGAAGGGCCTTCGGGCCCTTGGCCCGTCTCGTGTATTCCGTCACGTCTCGAGCCACGCGTCGTCTAATTTTTACGCTTTCAGATTCCGCGCGCAATAACGGTTCCAACGAACTATCACATGCCCTAGGATTTGGATAAATTATATTTTTAGAACAAATTTAAGTTGTTTTAACAGGCTTTAGGTAAAGCCCATGGATGTAAGGCTAATTGCGTTATGGTGAAGTTTCGTGTTTTACATTTTAGAAAACCCTTGATTGGGCTCAATACATAGAACCTCATACGATGACAAGCCCACTAGTCACATAATGATATAGGCTCCAGGCCCATCATAAAAATGTAGGCCCATTAGACCAAAATTTGGTCCCAACAAGAAAAGAACCATAAATCAAGACCTAGCCCAAATAAAGATGAAAGTCAAAGTCAAAAGTCAAAATTCAAACTAATGCCAAAGCAACGTACCTATTTTGGTGACGGATGTCACAGTATCCCCCAGTTGAAAGAATTTCGTCCCGAAATTCAACTAGAGTCATCAACTGCACTGCCATCCGCAAATAGGTGAGGGTACTTAATCCTCATTCCGTCTTCTCTTTCCCAAGTAAACTCAGGGCCTCTCCTTGTGTTCCATCTTACCTTCACAATCGGGATCTTGCTTCGTTTCAACATCTTTATTTCCCGGTCCATGATCTCTAATGGTTCTTCGACGAATCGAAGTTTTTCATCCACTTGAATTTCCTCGAGTGGCACATGCAGCGTCTCATCAGCGAGACACTTCTTGAGATTTGAAACATGAAACGTGTTATGTATGCCGTTCAACTCTTGCGGAAATTCCAGTCGATATGCAACAGGACCAATTCTTTCAATAATCTTGAACAGACCAACGTATCTCGGTGCTAACTTGCTCCTCTTGCCAAAACGAATAATGCCTTTCCAAGGCGACACTTTCAATAGAACATTATCCCCAACAGTGAACTCTAATGGCTTCCTTCGATTATCAGCATAACTTTTCTGACGGTCTTGGGCTGCCTTCAATCTATCCCTTATTTGAAACACGTTGTCGGTAGTCTCTTGTATAATCTCGGGTCCAATCATCTGACTTTCCCCGACCTCTGCCCAACACACCGGCGACCTGCACTTACGCCCATACAATGCCTCAAATGGTGCACATCCAATACTCGTATGGTAACTATTATTGTACGAAAACTCCACCAATGAAAGGTGAGTGTCCCAGTTACCGCCAAAGTCAATCGTGCAAGCCCTCAGCATGTCTTCCAAAGTCTGAATCGTACGCTCACTCTGACCATCGGTCTGAGGGTGATAAGTAGTACTCATGTCAAGACGTGTCCCCAGTGACTTCTGTAAGGATTGCCAGAATCGGGATGTGAATCGTGCGTCCCGATCAGATATGATTGACACGGGTACCCCATGTCTAGACACAATCTCACAGATATAGATCCTTGCCAACTTTTCCATTTTGTAGTCTTCACGTATAGCCAAGAAATGTGCAGATTTGGTCATTCGATCCACAATAACCTAAATCGTATCATGCCCACTACTAGTCCTTGGTAACTTTGTAATAAAGTCCATCGTAATATTCTCCCACTTCTATTCAGGGATTTCAGGTTGCTGCAATAAACCTGATGGTCTTTGATGTTCTGCCTTGACCTTCGCACACGTTAAACACTTACTAACATATACCGCTATATCCCTCTTCATTCCGGGCCACCAGTATAAATCTCTAAGATCGTGGTACATTTTATCCGCACCAGGGTGTACCGAATACCTCGTCGTATATGCCTCATCCAATACGATCTCCCGAACATTCCCCGTAATGGGTACCCAAATCCTACCCATAAGGTATAACCCTCCATCATCCTTTTGTTCGAACTGTCGATCCAGTCCTCTCAACCCTTCACTCTGTACGTTTGTTTCCTTTATTGCTTCGACTTGAGCAGCAATAATATGAGTCTTAATATCCGAATGAATGGTCATTTGTAGGGCCCGGATGCGTACAGGTTTGACTCTTTCCTTTCGACTTAAAGCATCCGCTACTACGTTTGCTTTACCCGGGTGGTACCGGATTTCACAGTCGTAATCACTAAGCAATTCCATCCATCGACGCTGTCTCATGTTCAATTCCTTTTGGTCAAAAATGTGCTAGAGGCTCTTGTGGTCGGTATAAACGACACACTTTGTACCATACAAATAGTGCCTCCAGATCTTAAGAGCAAAGACCACCGCGCCTAACTCCAGGTCATGGGTGGTGTAATTCTTCTCATGATTCTTAAGTTGTCGCGACGCGTATGCAATCACTTTGTCTTTTTGCATGAGAACACAACCTAAACCTTGATGCGACGCGTCACAATACACAACAAATCCATCTGAACCCTTAGGGAGTGCCAATAGCGGTGCATTACACAACTTATTTTTCAATGTATTAAATGCGTCCTCTTGTTTAGCACCCCATTCGAACTTCTTATCCTTCTGCGTCAATTGCGTAAGTGGTTGTGCAACCCTTGAGAAGTTCACGATAAATCGCCTATAGTAACCTGCTAACCCAAGGAATTGTCTTATCTCTGAAGGCGTCTTAGGCGCCTCCCAAATTTTCACTGCCTTGATATTTCCAGGATCCACATGAATTCCTTTTTCATTCACTACATGCCCAAGAAATTTCACCTCTCGCAGCCAAAACTCACACTTGGAGAATTTGGCATAGAGCTTGTCTCTTCCCAATAACTCCAAGATTGCTTTCAAGTGTCCCTCATGATCCTCTTTCGTCCTTGAATAGATCAAAATGTCATCAATGAATACTATGACAAATTTATCCAGATAGGGTTTACACACCCTATTAATTAGATCCATAAATACCGCGGGTGTGTTTGTTAGCCCAAAAGGCATAACCAAGAATTCATAATGCCCATAACGCGTCCTAAAAGCCGTCTTTGGTATATCGTCCTCGTGCACCCTCAACTGATGATATCCGGAACGAAGATCAATCTTCGAAAAATAGGTCGCCCCTTGAAGTTGATCAAATAGATCATCTATCCTTGGCAAGGGGTATCGATTCTTAATAGTTAACATGTTCAATTCTCTATAATCTATACACATTCTGAAGGATCCATCCTTTTTCTTAACAAAGAGGACTGGCGCTCCCCACGGCGAATGGCTTGGTTGGATGAAACCCTTGTCTAGCAACTCCTGGAGTTGACTAGACAGTTCTTGCATTTCTGACAAAGCTAATCGATAAGGTGCCTTAGCTACAGGCATTATGTCAGGCACCAAATCAATTCAGAAGTCCACCTGTCTTGGAGGTGCTAATCCTATCAAATCTTTCGGAAGCACCTCTAGAAAGTCCCGCACAACAGGTATGTCTTCAATCTTTATTTTCCCCACTTTCATGCCCATTATGAATTCTTTATTCACTTCAGGCTTCTCTCCATGTACTTCAAGCGTCCTAGCATTTGGTAAGGGTATGCGCAAAATCTTTTCATTGCACATGATTTCAGCTTTATTCTTAGTTAGCCAATCCATGCCCACCACTACGTTGAAACTCCCAAGCCCAAAAGGTATAAGAGCTATTCTAAAAGCATGGTCATCTATTATTATGGTATAGTCCCGAATTACAACTATAGTCTCTACTAGGCTACCGTCAGCCAATTCAACTACATAGCTTGTTTCCACATTGCTGGGGGTCACAAATACCTTAAAACACTTCACTAAGCATTCCAATTGCTTGAAATTGAAACACACAGGTCATGACATCATAGTCGGTTGGTGCAGATTGCACTTACTACTCTCCAGACAAGTGCCGGCATAGCTCTTCGTTTCCAGCACGACAGCCACATATCCTTTCATGAAGTTGTCCTTCTTGTCTACTTTAACACTTCAAGCTCACCCGATTCCTTAACATCCTTCTACACCTCACTAGCTTTCTTGAGGGTCTAATACGAACCAACTCATCTACTAAATACAAGTCTTCAGTATTGCACTCCAAATGGTTGGGGTGTAGTAGCGACCACCATTCCACAAACTATAGAACCAGCCTCCCTGATGTACTTTTCCATTCGCTTTGATTTATGTGCCACAAATATGACACCACCTTTGCCAACTTATGGAATTGGTAGGGATAAGCGCAAGACTAGATCCCACCATTACTTGATTCCAAAACTAATGATCTATATTTTTCATCTTGTCCATGAGGTAGTACCTCTCAGTTACTACTGCTTAGCCCATACAAAGTCATGACCATCACAACTTTTCTACTTCATACTTGAACTTGAATATTCCACCATGTTAGTGCTTTGCCCACTAGTGGCCGAATAACACTCTTTGCATTTTGATTTTTAGCACTGATCTTGATGTTCACATCCATTTCTGTTTTCTTAATGCAACGGGTCAGAGCTATTGCTCCAACTTCCTGTCGAACTCTTTTGGCTTGCACGTCATGAAATTCGTGCACGTACAACCAATCCTGCCTCTAGTGCCACTTTCTTTCAATTTATCAGTCTCACCATGTCCATCTTTAATCCTCTCGGATCATCACATAGCCCAGTTCAGACACATCCCTAGCATAGCAAAGATGTTTATGTATAGGGTTCCCCGCAGCGTTCCCACCACACTGATGATATACCAAGGACGAGGTCTAAACTGGTTACATGACATCCATTTACTCCATCAAGTGTAATGCTAGGATCTCTCGACAACCAATGCTATAAGTATTATGCTCAGTTTGAACAAAGCAGCATAGGTACAAGGAGTCTCACTTCCCTTCTTCAATTCTTCAAAGACCAAGTACATTTTGAACATGTAGTCAACTTCCACAATCACAGAAACAAAAGCGAGAGAAACGTCTCATAGATACCGAGCTAAAAGGTCCATTATGATTCCCATGAATGCTCTAGATCTATTTGTATTGATTCAAGGATAAAAGGGATTGGTGTTTCCACACCGTAGATTATCATAATAACAGGAACTCCACTGTCCCATGTATAAAATGGAAGATTCGTACTAACTATGACTGTTATCTCATGAAGAGGTTTGCCAGATTTTGCATGCATTGCAAATTGCAATTACGTGTGCACCCGTAATGGTAATTTGCATTGCATGGTCACCACTAGCTCCTCCTACCAGAGTTAACATGTCTTGTTAAGTATAGAGTGTTATCTATGATTGGAAAAATCAAGGATATGGTTACTAACCGAAGGCTAAGTGATCGAGGTTGTACAGAGGAATCGGTTGAGAAAGCATTCACTTAGATAAGGGACGGTCAAACGAGTCCATTTAGTGTAGATCGAGATCCAATAAAGCTGCCATCTAACCCGAATACGCCATGGCCCTTATCTGTTGTTGTCAAGTAAGCTAGCATGTCCATCTCCCGATATCCAACTCACAATTTGTAAATAAGACCTCGTACAACATAGCTAACACCAGCAGACGCACATAATAAAGGTTGGCTTAACTCCCAAAGTCCTTTAAAAGAATCCTTACAGCTGCACTTATCACTCCAGACCAAATAATAATCAAGCGCATAATGAGAGGACGTTCTTACCTAATGCTTTCTCAAGGCATGCATAGATAATACAATGACCAAAGCCCTCCAAATAAGAAGATCACAGATAACACATAAGGCAGGCAACATAGCATGACAGATAATACACATAAAACATTCACAAGTATAACAGTACACACATAATCCTATGATGCATACTACATGTGGGTACTTAGGTTATAGTCTAGGTCGAAAAATCCACCTAATTCTCTATAACCAATGGCTCTGATACCAATCTGTCACACCCTCGCTAAAGCGGAAACACGAGGATACGACGGACGGGATCGTCATAACACATTGGGGGTTCAAGAGAATATCTAAAGGTATTCTCTGTACATGGGTCAAGACTTCTCCCGACACATAGGAACACATGTCAAGGATACTCACTACCAGAACGTCATACCAAAATGCATAATCATACCAAAGCTCCATACAAAAACAAATCAACACAATTGTCAAACAATAAAAATCTCAAAATCATCAAAATTACAATCCATAAAACCAAACAATTCATAACATGTCCCAAAAAAAATCTCTTGAAATGTCTAATGCTCCTAGAGGAGCGGTCTCGTCTAAGTCCACAACCATACACCTAGACTTCATTACCTGAAAAGACATGCTCTAAAAAGGTCAACATACATTGGTGAGTTCACAGGTTTATAAGTACAAATATTTTGCCGTGTATAACATGTATAGAAAATTGTATGTGAAAAAGATACATAGCAGTCAAGATATCAACATAAGTTCGAAAGTAACCCAAGTCCAAGACATTCCAAAATTGCACACAACCGGATTATATTCACCCAAGGGCAAGCCCCGGCCAAGTCGGTCTCGACTAGTATACCGACAACATGGGTGGGGGTGTCAACCCGTTAGTACTAACAATATCTCTCCATAAAGTCCAAGTACACAAGTTGAAGCACAAGCACATGCACAAGTACACACTCATGATTGAATATCAAGACTCATACCATGACCCAAACCACATACAATATTTCAAAAGAAAATCAAACACGGCATAGTCCAAAACCATGAGCATGCTTTTCTCCCAAGTAAAATATATTAAAAAGGGGCCGTGAAACTCACCTTGAAAAGTCACAGTTCAAATTCCACAACACGCAGAGGAAGCTCTAAAAATATATAATTCACACAAGGATTAATATAGCACCAAATATCGATGACTAATATGGGTGCAATCCTTTTAGTCCGGCCCTTAACGCTAATCAAGGTTTTCCAGTGTCACACTTATTAATTTAATTATTTTGTAAAGACATTTAATCAATATTATATTCAAAACATGTCTTAATTTAGACTATTTAATCCCAACCCTTCTTTTTTAAGTATTAACAAAATAATTCAGCATACATATCTGATTGCGTATGAGTCTTGTATAGGCTATTAGGAGATCGACACGACCACGAAACATTAAGGCTTTCGCTTATTTATTTTCTATTACTCTTCTTTATCAGTCAATTCCCAGTTACTATGTCTTGGGATCTGCCCAAAGGCTAGACCCCCCGCTTGTGATGAACACAAGACTTTACTTTATCCATGCTTGTGATGAACACAAGACTTTATTTTATCCATGAGGGCACAATAAATGCAATTTTCCTTTATCCTTTGCTTGCAAGACTTTACTTTAGCAATGGTACATTGTTATAAGCTCAATAACATTTCTTTTAGTTTCACTTTCATCTTTAGTTATACATATACTTATACATGCTAAGAATCAACTCATAGTCCATATTTTCACATTCTTTAACAAAAGAATACAAATAGTATAACTGACCCTCAGTGGGGGTTCGGGGGCGGCAGCCCCTAATAACGGGGTTCTAGGGGCAGCAGCCCCTAGTGGGGTCCAAGGGGCAACGCTCTTGGCTAGGATCTATAACTCTTTGCCATAAAAATGGTATATTTAGTATGCATATCACCCCAAAACATTAAAAAAGTGTAAATAAGGGGATCTAGAACTCACCTGGTCAGTAAGTAATTTCACGTCTATGTTTTCTAAGCTAGGATCACGGTACACGATCTGTATATAAGTTAACACACAAATAGGTCATTTTCTACACAGTTTCGGCAGCAGTTTCGGCAGCAGTTTCGCACACAGTTTCGCTGCTATTTTCGCATGGCAGTTTCGCTGCCAGTTTCGCCCAACTTTCGTTGGAATTTCCTAGATTCACTAAATCTATAGATCTACCTATGCACTTGCGAAACTACTTGCGAAACTATAGTTTCGCAGGAAGGAGATTGCCTTAGTTTCGCAGGATAAATCCACAGTTACGCAAGAAAAACTATCAGTTTTGCTGGACGTATAAAAATGATGAACCAGTTCATTTTAACCCAAAATCTCAACTTTTTATTTCCAAATCCTTAGTTTTTCATCCATGAAACTATATCTAAGCCTTTTACATGATTTCATACGTAAAAATGTGACCTTTATGTGATTCTTTGCAACTTTTAAAAACCCAAAACTCTAGAATTCGGGTCTGACCTACAGAAGCGTTTAGAGGATGATTCTTACATGGATTTCTTGCTCCTTTCTCGTGGTTTGATGCTCTAACACTCGGATCTTTAATCCCTTAACCAATGAAGCTCCAAATCTTGAGTTTTCTTTACTTTCTCTCTCTACTCTCTCTAGAAAGTTGGTGACTAGGGTTACAAATGAGGAAGATTATGGCTGGTTAGGTGGTTTAAATGGCTAATTATGGGCGTTTAACCACTTAAATCTTTTTGCTCATAAGACTAATTTGGCCCATAACTCATTTCTTTCCTTTATTTTTATTAAATATCCCTTAACTAAGCCCATTATTATTGAATGGCTTGTTTCGATTTTCCGGGGCGTTACACAACTCACCAGGAGTTTTAATTCTAGTCACATGTTATATATTGTTTGAATGGGTCTTGAGTTAGTTTAGTTGTTGAGTGAAAGTAGTGAGTTACCGGGGTAGTGGTTTTCCTTTTCTTTAGGGGCAAGAGTTAATTTTTCTATATAGTGTAATGTTGATCATGAATGAATGAAGTGTGAGTTAAGTATTTTCTCTTGTACGTGAGTTTGATGGTATTTAATTGGGGCCTGATCCAACAATACTAACACATCCCAATTGATGGAGGCTACTCAATGTATATAGTGTACAAGAACAAAAACCTTAAACATGTAAATACTAGTAATATACAATAATTGATGGAAATATAATAAAACAGTAAATGATACCTTAGTTGTAGTAAGGTTTTGAGTCTCTAGTATTAGAAGTCTAGTAATGACTGGCATTGTATAGTGAATACTGATACAATTTAGCAGTTTTATCCGATTTCTTTAGCAATTACAACAAGTTTTAATCTTAACAAATCTATGTCGAGTTTTGCTGAAAACTAAAAACCCAACAGTCTCACTCTATTTGGTAGGGTGAAAATACATATGTAGAAATACAATGAAATATAGAGAAACGGACAAAAACAAACAAAATATAAAGGTGGCCTTAGTTGATGCAAACAACTAATGAATTTTTACGAATAGATGTGATTTAACACTGCCGAAAAAATGAACTGATGATAAACTACTGATGATCAAGTGTTGATGTGGAAGGACTGCTGCAATTCTTAAACAATTGATGAAGAAAAGAATCAGTCCAACTGATCTTGAAACAACTAATACAAATAGAAACAACTGATCCTTTTTATTTGCTGCTGATGTAAACTGCTAAAATGCTATGCAACTTTTATTATCTTCGGTTGCGAATATATTTTTTCAAGCATTGGTTGCAATCATATTTTTTCTATACCTTGAATTTTGCAGCAGCTCAAAAACTTTAACATCTAATTGCTTAACAATATCAACAACAATTTCTTTTACCTTAGATTTAGTGGTAATAACAGACTCTTGCCGTAGTTGTTTCATTTCAACTAAAAGCCAAAATCCAAGGAAAATTTTATGACCCGTTCTGTTTTTACTCCTAAGCAGCCCCAAGTTCTACTATTCTTTTGAATAATAATGCCTTAGTCGATCCAATTATGGAATTCTTTTGCAAATGAATATCAATATATATGTTTCACTTTTTGAAATTCTGATGAGCAGAACATTCCTTATTTGTTGGGAATTTACATTTTGGGTTACCCCTTGTTCATGCATGATAAATAAATACAAAGTTGCTAGATGAACAGACAGAATGTAAGGTGACATTTCATGCAGCACTTGGGTCATTTGAGAATAAGGCGTTTGATTGAGTTGGGTCAATGCAATTCTTATTGAAGTAAATGATGAAGCAATATATTAGTTGTTAGAGATATTTAGTATTTCTATTAATGATTGATTGGTCCATATTCAGTTGTGTTTAATGTAACTTTTCATATGATCTAGATCTCTCTATATATAGGAGTGTGGTCATGGTTATTCATAAGAACACAATACCAAATCTTTTTCTCCTTATTCTCTTTTGATAATTTTTTTTATGGTACCAGAGCACATTGCTCGAAATCCTTGGAAGAACGAATTCAGAATTCTCAACAAGGACCATGATTTGAAGAGAGAATTATACCAAAGATTCTAAAGACATGATGTATTTAGGAACTCTTAAGATCAAAGTTAACAAATGGTTGATGATTGCTCTTTGGATACAAGGTAGATGAAATTTTTATTGCTGACATGTGGATTTTTGATCTAGACTTTAATAGCCCAACTTCAGATGTTAGCGCAAGTTGTAATATAAGAGGATCAGATTTTTATTGCTTTGGGTATGGGGCTCAAATAACTTCAAACACAAATATTTTACCGACTGGACTCCTCAACAACCGGTTTGTTTATACTTTGGATTGGCCGTAGAACCTATTATTTATTTATCGGGTACACGCATGATGACCGATGTATGGATTCTTGACTCCAATGCTACGGCTCACATGACCTCACACTAAAAAGTATACTCATTGTTCCCAGCTTAACAAAAAATCTTATATCCATCAATCAGTTAGTTATTTATCATCCCATTTCTATTACATTCTCAAAATGTGGATTTAAAGCTTTACTCGCTTTCTGTTGTTACATCTGCCTCTCATGAGTTATGGAACTCTTGTCTTGGTCATCCGTTTGATTATATTTTTTGTGACATTTCATCTCTTCCTGTTTTGTCTAAATCTCTAAATACGATGTGTAATGCTTGAAATACTTCCAAGTCTACCCGATTACCTTTTTATCCATCTTTGTCTCATGATTACCTTTTTATCCATCTTTGTTTGGTAGCACTGTACCTTTACCGATAGTTCACGGTAACATTTGGGGTTCGTCACACACCATTTCTCGCTCCAGTTACCGTTACGTCATTATTTTTATTGATAATTTTAGTTGGTTCACGTGGATGTATCCTTTGACACTCTACGTACTTATACTTCTCGTCATGTTGTATTTCATGAGACTATTCTTAATACTGTCACTAACTCTTGTTTCTTAGCCTCAAACTACTATTATAACCTCCTCCTCTGTTATTACCCGTCCCTCAACCATACGCCCACCCCCATCATGCCCTCTCTCAACCACACCACCACCCCCAACCCCACCTTCAACCACACCGCCATCCCTAGCTTCACCGCCGCCACCACCGCCTACCCTACCTTCTCGCCCTTCTCATCCCATGATCACTTAGTCTTATGACTATACTCGTGAGCCAAAACTTTTTCTTGTTCATATTCTTTTTCACCCCTCTTTCGTACTTATTTCTAAGCTTACTAATTTCACTCAAGCATAAAAATGGCAAGTATGAAGGGATGCTATACATATTGAAGTTGCTGCTTTACATTATAATTGAACCTGGCTATTGGTCCCACCTCCCAACCATGCTAATATTGTTAGATGTAAGTGGGTTTACATGATCAAGAAACACTCTGATGGATTTGTGATCAGATATAAAGCTCGACTTGTTGCCAAGGGTTTTCATCAAACTAACGATATCAATTATACTGAGACGTTCAAACTAGTTATCAATCAACCACTATCAGATTGGTCTTATCAGTTGTTGTTTCTCAGGAATGGGATATTCGACAGGTTGACGTCAACAACGCCTTTCTTCATCGTGACTTATCCTAGACTGTGTATATAGCACAACCTTCTGGGTTTGTTTACCTAACTTGATCACACCATATATGTTTGTTATAGAAGTCCTTTATGGCCTTAAGCAAGCTCCGAGGGCTTGGGTTTTTAAACTATCTACGATTCTCATAATATTTGGTTTTACTTAGTGTATCTCTAATTCTTCAATATTTGTTTATCAAGTGATAATGATGCAAAAAAACTAAAAGGATGAAACCAGAGGAAATAGGATGAAGATCTGGAGAAGGATTCATGAGAATCGTAGAAACATTGCTTCCTAAAATCGTTGATGAACTTCCATGGAAGGCAGGACCTTTTATGGGAAAAGAGGAGAAAACCATAAAACTCAGACAAGGGCAAGAGGCTAAGAGAAACGATGGAACTTTAGTGATTTTACACAGCCGTTGTCCAGGATGCTAATATGTGATCAGTGAAGGTCAGACCCTAAACGCCCCATGCCTTCTTGGCTTTATGGCTTAAACGGGTCCCCATAGTTCGAACACCACATTAACATCTTAGATGGGCTGTAACCGGGCTGTAACCCTATCCCACGATTCCTCATAACTTGTAACCCCTTTCTGGGTTTTAAGATCTCTTTTTTATTATGATAATCTGTTGAGCATGGTGATGTTCCAACACTTAAAGGTTTAGCCTCTCATTGAGGCAATCATACACAAATATAAAAGAAAGAATAGAAAATTACCAGAGATTAAAAGCTTGAAACTTCAAAACTTTAAACTTCAAATATTATTGCTGAAAGATTTATACAAGAGAAGAGAGGAGTGGTTCTCAAAACCGGTGCCTCTAACTAAACACTAAGTCCCTTTATATAGGGGCTTTAGCACCGAATAATACCGCGAATATTTGCTCATAATTGCGTATGACGCGTTTTGTATTACAAGTCAAAAAGTAAATAGTAAAAGTTACAATAATGTAACATACGGACAAAATATTGTCGGCCAATTATGAAGATGAATAATTGATTCTTCTTTTGCCTTTTTCTATATATTTTGCCTTTTTCTTTAACCTATGACTTGAATTGCCTCTTTAAAAGATTTTATATATGTATGTACAACCTATGGGAACTCACCATCATTATATTTGACCGTATTTTCTAACATGTTTCAGAAAATGCTCAAGCTTAGTTGTTGATCTTGAAGATATGAAATCATCTAAGATTGGACAAAGAGAAAAATAAAGGATTTATTTTGAAATTTGATGTGTCAAATTTAACTTATGTTATGATTGTTGATTTGAGACTTATGTTATGAATTGTTATGATATGAATTTGATATTTAATAATAATTACACTTTGAAGTAGCGTTATGTGGCTTGAACAATCTTAACCCTCACACCTTAATGTTTCTGCCGTTAAGGTTGGGGTGTGACAGATTGGTATCAGAGCCTATAACTATAGGGATTTAGGTTATTAGCAATGGTGACCTAGATTATGGTTAATGTAGGGACCTTTTACATGAAAATTCTTTATGATCTTGTAAGTTTACGTATATGCATACTACATGATGCTACATGCTACATGATGAATCCCTTATGTGCTACTTGACTTTACTTGGTGAAATTGTGCCTTAGGTGGTTAATTTGAATGACAAAGCCTTCAACCTTATATATCTTCAACTTCTCAACCCTCTTCACCTGTCATTAGTTCCAACGTTCCTTGTCTCTCTCTTAAACTTATTCTCGACTACATGTTGAATCATACACATTATATTGAATGGCTAAATCCTTTAGACATTATGTCTAAATCTTGAAAATCTCATCAAGGTTTTAATTCTATTAGTCTATAGGGAAATTGTGTGACTCATAAACACCTGTATTTTGGATTTTCTGGCAAAAAGCCTTCGGGCAAAGGTAAGTATTTCGCATAAATCCCAATCAACTGCGGGACCAGTTATGCTTACCTGGGGATTTCTGGGATGAGTGATAAATTATGGCCAAAATACACAAATTCCCCAAGGCGAATTAGAGTTAAGTTACCTTGACGTGTCAATGTTTCTATTGGCTATGTGTTACCAAACGGAACCATCCTGTATGCGTTTGTAAATTTCGAAGATATATGTCTATTTGAACTGGTTTTATCTCCAAAGCTCTAATATCTACTCTATTTTTGTATTTAGAATGTCTCGTCATCATGGAAAGAGTGGTAGCTCCGACCGAAAACTCGCCGCTATGATCGCCCAACAAATGGCTGTCGTTGTTCCTACCATGGTCGCTGAACTAAGTGGCACTTTAATGGACAATACTAGTAACAACACAAATGGGATTAATGGTGGTAACAATGTTCAAGGGGAAAACAACGACAATCAAGGAGGGAATAACCGAACCTGCACCTTCAAACACTTCAACTCTTGTAAACCAACTAGTTTTAGTGGTAGGGAGGGAGCCACTAGACTTCTCGAGTGGTTCGAGAGTATGGAGAACACTTTCATCAATAGTGAGTGTCCTAAAGCACTCAAAGTTCGTTATTTCGTGAGTGTTCTTCAACAACGGGCACTTACCTGGTGGAATAGTGAAAAGAGGAACCGGGGTGCGAAAATTGCATTGGCATTACCGTGGGAGGAGTTCAAGAAGATTATGATCCAAAAGTTCTGCCCGAGGAGTGAACTGCAAAAACTTGAGAAGGAATCTTGGAATCTCAAACAGGATAGTGGCAACCATTTGGCATACTCCACCAGGCATCATGAACTAAGCTTGCTTTTACCGCATATGGTTGACACCGTACCTTGTAGTATTGAAAAGTTCATCAAAGGGGTACCACCCCAAATTCAAGATACTGTAATGGGAAGTAGGCCCATGACTCTGGAAGAAGCAATCAACATCACCGCTCAACTCACTGAAAATCACAACAAAGCTGGTACCTTGACGGTGAAAGGTGCTAAACAGATTGGGAAGGTGCTTCCAGAGGTGACTAAAGAGGTGAAGGCTGAATCCTCGTTCAAGGGCAAGAAATGTAAGTTTACACCTGCTCAAAACTTTGCTGTGACAGCACCTAATGCACCATAAAAACAAGTTGCAATTGAAAATCAAGCACCTATTGCTAGAGCTTACACTGGCCCACACCCGATGTGTAATATCTTCAAATATCATCATGCGGGGAACAAACCATGTCGTATTTGCTCACTTTTCCTGAAATATGGGCATTTGGTTGCTACATGTCACCGTGCACCAAACAATGCTGCATTAGTTGCCAACCGAGCTTGTTACAACTGTGGGGAAACCGGCCATTTCCGCCCACAATGCCCCCGTCTTGCGGGAAATGTCCCACCAGCTCGAGGACGTGCTTTCAATATTAACTTAAACCAAGCACAAGCAAATAACGACATGGTGAACGGTATGTATCTTGTAAATAATTTCTATGCTTCTGTATTGTTTGATTTGGGAGTGGATAAGAGTTTTATGTCCTTAGAATTTGAACCCGTACTTGCTAAGTCACGCACTAAGCTAGAAAAGTCCTTTACGGTCGAAGTCGCTGATGGGAAATCTATCATTATTGACGCTTTCATTTATGATTGCATCCTGAGTCTTAACGAGCATAAGTTCCCCATTGATCTCATTCCCATGCAACTCGGGAGTTTCGACGCCATTATTGGCATGGACTGGTTAGCCAAACACTATGCGGAAATTATCTGCTTCGAGAAGTGTATTCGAATTCCACTACCTTCGGGTGATACCTTAAAAGTTTTTGGGGAGAGATCATCTAACGGACTCAAGCTTATGTCATGTACTAAGGCTCAAAAGTGCCTAAGTAAGAATTGCATGGCCTTTTTGGCATATGTAGTCAACACGAAAATATTCCTATTGTACGGGAATTTCCAGATGTATTTCCCGAGGATCTTAGTGGACTACCTCCCATTCGTGAGGTTGAGTTTAAGATTGATTTGATTCCGGTGCAAACCCTATGGCCAAGTCACCCTATCGTCTTGCACCATCGGAAATGCAAGAACTAGCCAGTCAACTGCAAGAACTGTCTGATAAGGGCTTTATCCGTCATAGTTCTTCACCATGGGGTGCACCTGTGTTATTTGTGAAGAAGAAAGATGGTTCATTTCGCATGTGCATCGACTATCGAGAACTCAACAAACTCACCATCAAAAACCGATACCCTCTCCCTCAAATTGATGATCTTTTTGACCAACTTCAAGGAACCACTCAATTCTCAAAAATCGATCTACGTTCTAGTTATCACCAACTACGGGTCCATGAAAATGATATTCCAAAAACCGCCTTTCATACTCGATATGGACATTATGAGTTCATGGTTATGTGTTTTGGTTTGACTAATGCTCATGCTGTCTTTATGGATCTCATGAATGGGTATGTAAACCGTACCTAGACAAATTCGTGATTGTGTTCATTGACTATATTCTTATTTACTCCAAGACGAAAACCGATCACGAGCTGCACTTGTGACAAGTTCTTGAGCTTTTGAAGAAAGAACAGTTGTACGCAAAGTTCTCTAAGTGTGAATTTTGGCTTGAGGAAGTCCAATTTTTAGGTCATGTGGTGAATAGCCAAGGGATTCATGTTGATCCTGCTAAAATAGAAGCCGTGAAAAATTGGTGTGTTCCCAAAACTCCAACTGAAGTTCGTTCTTTTCTTGGACTAGTGGGTTACTTCCGGAGATTTATTGCTAATTTCTAGAGGATTGCTAAACCGCTTACGACTCTAACCTAAAAGAATAAACTCTTCGAGTGGGGACCTGATCAAGAGGAGGCTTTTGAGACTCTAAAACTCAAGTTGTGTAATGCTCCTATTTTAAACCTTCCTGATGAGAATGATGATTTTATCGTATATTGTGATGTATCTAGTCAAGGCCTTGGTTATGTACTCATGCAGCGAGGAAAGGTCATAGCTTATGCATCGAGACAATTGAAGGTTCATGAGGTGAATTACACCACCCATGATCTTGAACTTGGTGCCGTGGTTTTTGACTTAAAAATTTGGAGGCATTACCTTTACAGGACCCAATGCATAGTCTACACTGATCACAAGAGCCTTCAACACGTTTTCAGCCAAAAGGAAAGGCGAATGTCGTAGCCGATGTGCTAAGTCGCAAAGTCCATAATAAGACCGTCTCACTCCAAGAAATTCGAGATCGACAACAATGGTTTGACACGCTGGGGGAATTTGACACTGAGATTCACGTGGATGTTAACGAGGCTACTATTATGCTTCAAAATATAAGGATTGATAGTGACCTTGAGTTTTGCATTCGGGAAGCTCAACAAGCTGCTTTAGCTAAAGGAAAATAGGATGAAGAATTGGCGTATAACATTAGGTCATAGCTTGAAACAAAACCGAATGGTATGTTGTATTTCTTGAACCGACTCTGGATTCCGAATCGTGACAATCTTCGTAATTTCATCATGAACGAAGCTCATCAGACACGTTATTCTATCCACCCTGGGTCCGATAAGATGTATATGGACATGCGCGGGCAATATTGGTGGCCAGAAATGAAGAAGGACATTGTTTCATACGTAGCCAAATGTCTTACGTGTGCAAAGGTTAAGGCGGAGCACCAACGACCTAGTGGATTACTTGAGCAACCCGAGATCCCTATGTGGAAATAGGAACACATATCCATGGACTTCATAACCAAGTTACCTCATACTTCTCGTGGTCATGATAGTATATGGGTGATTGTCGACCGTTTGACCAACACAACACACTTCATACCAATATGTGACACTTACAAAACTTCAAAGTTGGCTTGCATTTACATTGATGAGATTGTGAGTCGTCATGGTGTGCCATTACACATCATATCTTATCGAGATGCTCGTTTCACTTCACACTTTTGGTCATCCATGCAAGAAATCTTGGGTACTCAACTGGATTTAAGCACGGCTTACCATCCGCAAACGGACGGTCAAACCGAGCGAACCATTCAAACTCTTGAGGATTTGCTACTTCTTTGTGTTCTTGACTTTGGTGGTGACTGGGATACGCATTTACCGTAAGCGGAATTTTCCTATAGTAACAGTTATCACTCAAGCATCAAAATGGCACCATTCGAAGCTCTTTACGGACGAAAATGCCGTTCTCCGATTTGTTGGACTGACATCAGTGAAAATTTCATTACCGGCCCTGAACTCATTCAAGAAACGACCTAATAAAGTTTCTAAAATCCGTAATAACCTTGAGGTGGCTAGGAGTCGACAAAAGAGTTACGCGGATAAAAGACGCAAGCCGTTAGAATTTCAAGTCGATGATATGGTTCTTTTTAAAGTCTTACCATGGAAGGGAGTTGTTCGCTTTGGGAAGAAGGGTAAGTTAGCTCCACGGTTTATAGGACCTTTCAAGATTCTAAAAAGAGTCGGGAAAGTGGCCTATAAACTAGAACTACCCTCTGAACTTAGCGGGGTCCATCCCATTTTTCATGTCTCAAACTTGAGAAAATGCTTGGCCGATGAAAGTCTGCATGTTCCTTTGGAGGATATCCAGATAGACGATTCCTTGCATTTTGTTGAGAAACCTGCCGAGATCATGGATCGAACAATGAAGAAGACCAGAACGACTACCACCCCAATCGTCAAAGTTCGTTGGGAAAATAAACATGGAGCCGAGTTCACTTAGGAACGCGAGGATTACATGAAGAAGAAACATCCACATGTGTTTATCTAGTCTTGTTAGGTCTAGAACTCATGTATGTATAGGTTTAGATGATAGATCAACTCTTGTAATCATATTGTGTAATTATCATTTTTATAATATATTGTTCGGGATTGACTTATAAGATAAACTATATTATATGTGTGTTGATTTATGTATGATTGCAGGAAACATTAGACTTGGTCAATTTGAAAAATTGACTAAGTGTTAGAACAAACTGCGGATGAATAAGTGTTTCTTCGTAGATGTTCTTAGGAGCATAACTGATGTGCTTTCGTAGATCTCCTATGGAAGAACATCAGTTGAACAAGGCTAAAGAACAAGTGAAGCTACTGAAGGAGAGATTGCCACAGAAGAACTAGTACAAGAACTCCTGCGGAAGCACAATCACAGAAGAATAAGCCCCGAAGACTAAAGTGTTGTTGCGGAAGACTAAGTTCCTGCGGAAGAATAAATTCCTACGGAAGACTATTTAACACTTCAAGCTGTCAACAGAAAGTAAACAAGTCAACGTGGTAGAGCAACATCATTAATAGCGATGGAAGACATTTATTTCAAGCATATATTTCACGTCATATCAACATCAATTTTCAAATTTAATTCATTGTAAATCGCGAACTCCTATGCCGATAAATAAGGCAAGGATACGCATAGCTATAGGAAGTTAGCTTAAGTATAACAACTAGATAGCGAAAGATCAGCAATGAATTAGGAACACAATAGGAACATGATCTCTATATATTGATAGAAATGAGATCATTAAAAAAGAAGGGACAAAAAACACAAAACAACAATAGCAACTTATCAATAGCAACAGAGCAATACAATCGATTGATTGTGATTGTTGAACAATTCTTGGTTTGTGCGTTTTTATATTTATGTTTGATTGTTGTATTCACTGTTGATCAATTTGATATTAATCATCCACTAAACATCAAATGTTGATAGTTCCGCAATCAGCACTTGTTAAAATCAATCTGATAATTCCTATTTTGATCCTTGGATTCACAGGTGGTATTAGAGCCTGGTGCTCATTGATCTAGATCAATTGATCTATCAGTTTGATTTGTTTAATTGGGTTTATTCAAAAACAATTGTTGATTTTTGATATTTAACAAAATTAATTAACATGAGCAATTCAGTGGTTGGTGCGTATCAACCTCCGAAGTTGGAAAACAAATCTGATTTCAAAACTTGGAAAATCAGGTTCAGGAATCATGTTAATTATACAGATTCTGATTTATGGGTTTCGATTACAAAAGGTCCATATATTCCTTCTGCCTTAGGACCAGATTATAAGGACAATAATCAACCCATAAGTCTGAAAAATCTGTTACCTAATGACACAAAGAAAGTCAAAATCGATATCAAAGCCTATAGCATGCTTACTATGGCTTTGCCAGAAGATCTATTGATTAGGTGTGAATCATATAAAACATCACACTCATTATGGAAAATCCTGCACACTCTGTGTGAAGGAAGTGATGAGATTAGAAGCATAAAGAAGGATACACTTCGCTCACAGTATGAAACTTTTCATCATATTACGGGTGATTCAGTCCCTCAACAACTCCATAGATTTATGCAATTGGTTACAGAGATGAATATCTTTGAACTGAAGTACAGCAATAAGGAGTTAAATAAAAAGATGCTTCATGCACTACCAGAAAGTTGGACACAGACTGTGTCTATGTTCAAAAACACAATGGATTTGAAGTCGATAGGACTAGACACTCTGGTTGCAAAGGTAGAAGCTTTGGAGTTAGACGAGAAGACAAGAAACAAGAGCATTAAAGCACCTATAGCACCATACCAATTCAAGGAATTAAAGGGTGTTGAAGTGCGTTCATCTCCAATGAAGATGAAGACAACTCATGTGTTGAGAGTGACAATGAAGAGGTAACAAGCTTCTATGCTACCAAGTCTTCCAAATTGAGCTCTCAAAACAATCAAAACAAAAAGTCAAAAGGAAAGGCTATGACTCCAAGATCAAAAAGAACAGCGATCAAACAGAACCAATCATTATGGTTCTGGAATCTGAAGAACAAAAGGCAGCTTTTGCAGCATTCAGTTCAAGCTTCCAGGATTACTTGGGTACTTTGACTCCTGCCCACTTATGTCAATTGGACCTTGAAGAACTTCATCCTGATGAAGTGGAAGTGATGGATCTGCAATGGAAGACGGTAAAGCTAAAATGTACATGAAAAGGAACAAGGGACTATTATTGGGAGGAAGATCAACTAAGATAGGTGTTGACAAGTCCAAAGTGAGATGCTTCAAGTGCAATCTTTATGGGCACTTCTCAAGGGAATGCAATAGTAATCAGCAACAAACAAATGACTCTAGACAATCAAGTCAAAGGAGTTTCACACAACCTCAGCTAACCAACTCATCCCCACCATCAACAAATAACTCATCAGGTACCAATAATTCTAAAGAAACTGGTTTAATTATTTTGAAGGATGGTACCTGTGATTGGAGCATGTATGAAAAGGATGTAATGGAAGAAAATCAAGCACTGATGGCCAACATGGAAAACAAGATTCCACCAATGGCCAGAGAGGTAATACAAAGGTTATGTTCTTCCACCTGTGTTGATGAAGTTGAAAGATATAGAACTCATGCTCAACAATTAGCTGATAAAGTAAAAGAAACTTTGCTTTTAAATGAATCAAATGTAAGAGAACACAAACTTTATCAATTAAAAATCAATTCATTACAAAAAGATTTAGATAAACTTGTGTCTGAAAATTACAATCTGAAAGCACAAGTTGAGCATTTGACTATTTCATTAACAAAGTCTATGTCAGATCATGCATCTATTGAAGTAAAACTTCAAAAATTCCAATTGTCATCACAGCAGTATGAGAAACTGTTAAACTCTTATATTGAGTCAAAGATTAAATCTAGATTGGAATTTCATGTTGTTGCACCACCAGTAAATGACAACTACACCACCCTACCTGAGTCCATGACTAACAGTTTATCAAATCATTTCGTGTCTAGCACAAAAACTGAGTCAAAAGATGAAAATAATGAAGTTGTAAATAATGACTCTGAGTCAAGTGAAACTGATTCATCTCAATCAGAACTTTCAAAACAAAATGAATCAAAATTTGATTATGATAACTGTGATGATCTGGATGAGGGTGATGAGCCTAAAATTACTGGTTTGGGTAAGGGAAAAACTATGATGAAAGAACATCTAATTCCTAAAATGTTGGATGAAATAAAACTACCTTATCCACCAAAACAAAGAAATTTGCTGAAGACCATATACACAAGAATTGGTGAACTGAATGAAGGCATTCATGTACTCAACCAACACAACAACAATTCAGCAAAAAGAACCACAGAAGAAGAAAAACTCACCTCCGCAGATCACCTACGGAAGAAGAAGCAGATAAATCCATAGAAAAGAATAAGAAACATGTTCCAAAACAGTCATCCGTAGAAGGAATACGGAAGAAGAAAACATTTGCGGAAGCATCCAATGAACAAAGAATTAAGTGACAACAAAAACTGGATGCTCATAAACAAGAACCCTTTGACATCATGTCAGGTAAGGGTAAAGAATCATCAGCTGCAAAATTTGAAAAGGAATTAAAGAAGCAAAAGAAGGCAATGATCAAGAAAAAGACAAAGGTAAAAGCTAATTCTGACAGTGAAGCTGAAGAGAAGTATTGTAAATGGTGTGATATGCACAACCACAGCACAAAAGAATGCTACTTCAGTAGCTATTGCTCAATATGCAATATGAACAATCACATGACTTCTGATTTTTACTTTAACAAATATTGTGCAATATGCAACAAACATAATCATTCCACTCAAGAATGTTTCTTCAACAAAAAGAACAAAACAAAGGTATTCAAGAAGCAAAAAGTAGAAAATATTGAATTAGACTCACAATCTTCTGAGTATGATGATTCAAAGGTTTCAAAACAAAAGAAGCAGCAACAAAAGCAGAAGAATTCAAAGACAAAGAAAACATCTATTGAGAATCCAACAAAGAAAATGAAAGACAGACATGTTCAAATCAAGACACCTCTTAAAAAGTAGAATTGCAGGAAGATGATGACTTCTTTGATCACTTTGGAAAAGGTGAGCATGTGCCTCAGTCTAAATCAAAGGATGCAGAAACATTTTTAGGGTAAGCCTCAATCTCAAGTCCAATAAAAAAGGCACTGAAAGAAGAAGTGATTGAGCAAGTCAGTATGAACCATGATGAAAGCACCACATCATCATCATCAAAAGAATCACCCTCACCCAAAACAAAACATAATGAAACAATTGAACCTAAAAATAATTTAGTAACATCAAGGCTCATCCATGAAAAAATAACTATATTAGATAACAATGGCAATCCCAAGACCATCAAGGCTTGGGCTCCACGTTCTAATTAATTTCATTATGTTTTGTAGGAACATCCAGGGAGGGCTGACAATAAGTGGTATGTTGACAGTGGCTATTCTAGGCACATGACAATAAACTGTTCTCTCCTCCATGATTTCAAACATAAACATGCTTCATATGTAGCATTTGGTGGGGATAAGAAGGGAGGTAAAATCATTTGTGAAGGAATGGTAACAAATGGTGTACTGAAGTTTGAGAAAGTTAATCTTTGTGAAAACTTACAATTCAATTTGTTAAGTGTCTCTCAAATTTGTGATCAAAACTATACCACATTCTTTGATAACACTGACTGTTATATTCTTAAGCCAGGTTTCAAAAACCCAGAAGACTAGATCCTTCTTAAAGCACCAAGAAAAGGCAACACTTATTTGTTGGACATGAACAACACATCAATAACAAGCAAAGAAACATGCCTGATTTCTAAGTCATTAGAAGATGAATCTCAACTGTGGCATAGAAGGATGGCTCACTACAATATCAAAAACATGAATAAATTGGTGAAAAATGACTTAGTCATTGGTGTTCCAAAGAAAGAATTTTACTGTCCTAATCACTGTTCATCATGTTCTAAAGGAAAACAACGTAAAGTATCACATAAATCCAAAATAATTAACACTAACACAACACCACTAAAGTTATTGCACATGGATATCTTTGGTCCAACCAATGTGTTAAGCATTGGAAAAAGGCAATACTGCTTGGTGATTGTTGATGATTTCACTAGAAGTACTTGGGTATTTTTCTTAAAACATAAAAGTGAAACATCAGAAATTTTAATGGAGTTTATCACCAAGATAGAAAATCAACTTGATCTAAAAGTAAAAGGTTTAAGAAGTGATAATGGAACTGAATTTGTTAATTATATTTTAGACTCTTTTTGTAAGGACAAAGGGATAGTCAGACAATTCAGTGCTCCAAGAACTCCATAATAGAATGGAGTTGCTGAAAGAAGAAACATGACTCTAATTGAAACAGCAAGAACAATGTTGGCTGATTCAAAGCTACCAATAACATTTTGGGCTGAAGCAGTGAATATAGCATGCACTGTTCAAAACAAAACCTTAATAGTCAAAGAACACAACAAAACACCCTGTAAACTTTTGTTTAAACAAAAACCTTTCATAGGATATCTTAGAGCTTTTGGGTGTCATGTGTCTGTCTTAAACACTAAAGAACAATTAGGAAAGTTTGCTAGAAAGGCATATGATGGTTTCTTTGTTGGGTATTCATCAACATCTGAATCATATAGAGTATATATTCCACATGACAACACTGTGGAAGAAACTCCTAATGTGTCTTTGATGAATCCATGTTTACACAATCTGTAAAAGGATCATCTTGGCTATTTGATATAGATGCATTAACAACTCATTTAACATTGGTTACTTGAATGTGACAGGTCCTGCGGATACATGTTATCCTTATGTTCCTCCAAACATGGGTGAAGTGCCATTGACAGCTGATCCACCAAGACCAGTTCAGACACACAATCAAAGTGTTATTGATATTGAACATACAACTCAAACAGGCTATGATCATCTTGATGGAAATGAGAATTCAACATCAACAAAAGTACCAGTTACATCAGTGGAAGTTCCCTCTCCAATAGAAGTTCCTTCTTCAACAAAAATGCATCCTACTTCTGTAGATATTCCAACTTCTGAAGCTGATCCCCTTCATCACCTGAGGATCCAAACACAACAGATATCATGCCAACTACTTTTATACATGTAGATAAACCAACTACAACATTAACAGCTGATCCTTCAACTGCTGCAGAAGTTATAAACACATCTGCAGAAACACAAGTGCATGAAGATGGACAACATTCAGCTTCACAAGATCAACATATAGAGGAGTTTGACTACTTTGTTGATTCCTCATCCTAGCTGACTCAATCTCCATCAACTAATATCACCAACTTGGATTCATCTATCCAAGTTCACAATGTTCCAACAGTTAGAACTCACAAGGATCATCCAATTGACAATATGATTGGTGAACTTAATAGCAGAACTACAAGAAGACAAGGGGGAGCAGCCAATATTTGTCTGTTCTCTTGTTTTCTATCACAAGTAGTTCCTCCAAACATAACTAAAGCATTAAAAGACAATAGCTGGATTGAAGCAATGCAAGAAGAGCTTCAACAATTCAGAAAGCAGAAGGTCTGGAATCTAGTTGATCTCTCTGAAGGCCAACATCCAATTGGCACTAGGTGGTTATTCAAGAACAAGCTAGATGACAGAGGAATAATTGTTAGAAACAAAGCAAGGCTAATTGCACAAGGCTACACACAAGAAGAAGGGATAGATTATGATGAAGTCTTTGCACCAGTTGCAAGTATTGAAGCCATCAGAGTATTTCTAGCCTATGCTGCCTACAAGGAGTTCATAGTTTACCAAATAGATGCAAAGTGTGCTTTCTTATATGGTAAAATTGATGAAGAAGTCTATGTTTCCTAACCCCTAGGCTTTGAAGACCCTGACTACCCTTACAGGGTGTACAAGCTTAACAAAGCATTGTATGGTCTTCATCAAGCTCCAAGAAAATGGTATGACACATTGTCTGCATTCTTAATGAAGCATGGCTACAGAAGAGGAACCATTGATCAAACTTTGTTTCTCAAACATAAACATCAAGATCTCTTAGTTGTCCAAATATATGTTAATGACATCATCTTTGGATCAACAAACAAGAGATTGTGTGAAGACTTTCAAGCTTTGATGCAATCTGAGTTTCAGATGAGTTCAATGGGAGAATTAACTTTCTTCCTGGGTCTACAAGTTCATCAGAAACCAGATGGTATTTTTATCAATCAAGAGAAGTATTTACTTCAAACACTAAAGAAATACAATCTTGCTGAATCTTCAACATGCAAAACACCAGCATCTACCATAGATAAGATAGTACCAGATCCTACAGGGAAGTCTGTTAACCAAAGATTATACAGATCTATGATAGGATCCTTAATGTACTTGACTGCCAGTAGACCTGATATAATGTTTGCTATGTGTGATTGTGCTAGGTACCAAGCAGATCCAAAGGAGTCACACTTAATGCAGTGAAGAGAATTTTCAGATATCTTAAAGGGAAACTAGCACTTGGACTTTGGTATCCCAAAGAAGGAGACTTCAAACTGTATGCATACTCAGATAGTGACTATAAATGTTGCAATAACAACAAAAAATTAACAACGGGAGGTTGTCAATTCCTTGGACCAAGACTTGTTTCTTGGCAGTGCAAAAAGCAAAAAAATGTTTTAGTATCCACAGCTGAGACTGAGTACATAACTGCTTCAGTTGGGTGCTCTCAAGTTTTATGGTTGCAAAACCAACTACTTGATTAGGGTTACAATTTTCTTCATACACCAATCCACATAGATAACTCAACTGCTATGTTTATCACTACTAATCCAGTGCAACATAGTAAAACTAAACATATAGAAATTAGATATCATTTTCTGAGAGACTGTTCAGAAAAGGGACTAATCAAGTTGATCAAAGTGGACACAACAAATCAGCTTGCTTATTTATTCACTAAAGCCTTTGATTGAGTTAGATTTAATTTCTTAATTGAGTCATTAGGCATGATCAATTTAGATTAAGTCTTAATCAATATAATGAAAAGCATGTTCTGTCCATTATAGTTTTAATATGAACATCTACGGAAGAACAAACTTGTTCATCCGCAGATTGTTATTAAAACGTATAAAAATACAAACCTATTGTCTTATTTACATATTTTATTGAATAGGCAGTTCGTATAATGGGAAATGATAGTACATTATAAATTTGCTTACTTTCCTCATTTATCAAACAACTCATATAGAAGGATCAGATGTGATTTGATATGTGAGTAGGTTCAGCTTGAGTTGAAACTAAACAAGACATGCATAACATAATGTCAAGGTGACAAACTGTGGCTACTTCCATTTTGAGGAGCAAGGAAGTAAGTTTTATCCTGCTATGATCAACTTACTCACCTAAGCACACTATGTTGTAACACTTTATAACCTCTATCTTTGCCCATCATGAACTCTCTGTTTTATGTAAGCAAAGACCTGAGTTCCTAGGCACTTCTGTTTTACGTAAGTAAAGACCTGGTGTCCTGATGGTTAGTAACAAAAGATTCCAAAAGGAACAGCTCTAAAAGAATCCATGGTGAACAACTGTATATTAATTCAAAGCTCACAAATCATATCAGCATTAATAAGATTTCAAAGAAATCATAAGATATAGCTTATAACTTACGAAACATAGTTTTAAGTATGAAAAAGTGCTAAATTGACTCATCTACGGAGGACAAACTTCAATGTGAATTGAATGTGGAGTCCATACTTGTCCTTCTTTAAACAATTTTAAAACATGATAAATAGCATGACAAGTTGCATATACACTCTTGTTTGAATTTATGAGGATCAATATACTTGCAATCAACACTAGATCTATCTTCTTTCATCAACCAAACTATCATTGGAAGTTTTTTGTAGTGTTATCGGATGAACCCATATATGATATCAATGCTTGTAATAATTTCTGGTTTTCTTCTTTTCTTTGCAATTAGTTGGACAGATAATGTTTTTCATGCTATTCTTTATAAATTTTTGATAAATGCATAATTTTATGATTAATCACAAATTTAGGGGGAGTAGTAGATCAGCATGAAAATCTAAGTATCAAATGTGTTACCATTTTAAATGAAGAAAGTTGGAACTTGAGTACTAACTTGGCTGCAGGATATCTGAAGGTTTTAACCAAATCAATTTTGCATAATTGCCATGAAGCAGAGTCAACAAGGTCTAATAGCAAACAACAAATGATCTAACATTGTGTTTCAAAAAAGAACAATAATCGCCTTTTCGTAGATTGGTAACCTACGAATAAAACAACAAATTCATAACAAATTTTGTCTTCCGTAGATTTCCTATGGAAGAATTAATCTGTTAAAGGTTAAAACAGAAAAGTTTTTGCCTTCCGTAGATGTTCTACGGAAGCATAAGCTTGTGGATAACCTCGGAAGGGTAAAAAGGGTAAATGGGTCCCACGTCATTAAGATTAGGTTAAACAGCCTGGAAAAGTATGAAAAAGGGCATTTCGACCGTTGGCCTTTCTATTCACTTGCAAAATACTTTCAGCCTAGAAATCCATTCATCCAAAACCCCCTCTTCATCATCTACATCGATCACTACTCAAACACCACAGTCACCATGACTAATCGGTTCGTAAAAGACCACAATGTCTGTGCATTTCTGAATCCAGATGTGGAGGACGAATGCAGAGATATTATAAGATACTTGAGAATAACAAGACTCTACTATGCATTAACTGCAGATCCTGTTATCTATCAAACACATATGATAGATTTCTGGGACTCGGCAAGGGTGGAGGAAGAAGATGAAGCACACCTCATATATGCTACCGTCAGAAATCTGCAACTGCGGATTGATGAACGCACAATCCGGAGGGCATTGGAATTTGGAGATGCTGAAGAAGGTCACCCTGATGTATTCGACCATGAATACATTCAGAAAGTATTTGGATTGATCGGCTATGACGGTGATTACTGAAACTGGATGATGAAGGGGAGGCTAAGCAAACCATACAGATTTTTGTGCCACATTTATCTGAAGTTTATCTCCAATCAAACGTCAGGATTGGATAGGTCTTCTCTAGGCATATTTCATCAGGAATTATTGGACCCTTGAGGGTAGAAAGTACAATTATTCTAAGTACATCCTTGGCTGCCTATGTGATCACATAAGGGTGCAGAAAGAGAACAAGATGTACATGTTCCTAAGATTCCTTCAACTCATCATCAATGATCAACTGCCAAACATTACAAGAATGGTGATGTTTGCGTACAAGCTCACCTGGGAAGATCACTCTTGAACAAGCTGACAGGACAATACCAGGGAGGAGATGTAGAGATGTCTGCTCATTTCCTAGATGAGGCAGAGGACATACCTCAGGAACTACTGTGGGTTGAAGAACCTCACAGCATAGTCCACCAGCTGAATTCCCTGAACTATCCCAACATCAAACCCAGCACGCGAATCTCCTAAAGCTCATCATCAAGAACATCAACCATCATTTTCACCA